>JBBBDQ010001044.1:0-710000 GCA_037127315.1 Ascarosepion bandense
ATAGATAGATAGATAGATTAGTACTTTAACACACGACGCAAGATGTTTATGTAATTTTAGTAGAGCTCGAACCTTCCAACCAATATCCGTTTTTGTTTTGCCTTATACCAAAAAGCTACCGATTGACAGTCTGTCAAAATAGCTGAAAACGTAGGCGTGACACACAATGTTTCCTCAGAGAAATATTTGCGTTTGTTAACATTTACCAATGACTTCTGAATGTTAGCACTTTCCGTTTAGGCAGCTGAGCGACGTACTACAGGGAAAACTCTTCCTAACAGCGAGGCCGTCGTTCAAGCCATGAAAGTTTTTCTTCCTTGTTTTCTAAAGTACAATGTTGACTTTGAAGAAAGATAATGGTTTTGTCGCTGCAATCTTGATTAAAGCAAAATATTATCAGCTACATGTAGTTTCTAAAGAAGTCTCTACATTGCAAGTAGAAGAAATGACTCACTTAATCAAAAATTAATTTGCTTAATATTTACGAAGAAGTTTGTATAATCGATATTGGTATTTTCAGGAGTAGTATTTCAGGCTCATTTGGACTGTAATGCAAGTCGTCGAATTCATATTTTTTATAATCATATCGCCCCAAGCTAAGCAGTTTACTGTCAGAAGGGGCCATAGGGTTACATAGGAGGAAAGTTATGAGAAAGTGGGACAGGTTATAGGGGGTGTCAGCAAGTGTGCAAGAGAAGCATCAGAACACTGATGTCATGGGAGTGAAGTGGACGGAAAAAATGAACATGTGAGAGAGAGAGAGAGAGAGAGAGAGAGAGAGAGGGGGGAGGATGCAAGTCAGTGAAATAAGAGATGACTATTGACTTTACATTTAAATTCTTAGAGATTGTAGCTGTCAGGGAAGCAAGTAAACAGAAGAGAATTTCACAGGCGGAAGTGCGAGAAAAAAGCTGGTAGAGTAGAAGTTGCTTTTATATTTTATTGGTTTCACAGGAAAAGGGTGGGACCTAGTTTGTAATCTAGTGGCTCGAGTAAATTCATATATAGGGGACACCAGTGAGCTAAGTTCATCGGAGTTAGAAGCCGTGAATTTTTTTTTAGAAGAGACACAGTGAAGCCACATTACGATGGTAATAAAGTGTCTATATCTGAGCTGCCAAGTCACGTTACAGATTCTACGTTGGATTTTGTCAAGAAACCCTGGGTGGATAGCATGGGCTACCGACCAGATATTGCAGCAATATTCAATGCACGGTAGATTTATATATGTGCAGGATGGTTTCAGACGAGAAAAACTTCCTGACTCTACACAGAGAACCGACATTCTTAGCAGCGCATTTAGCTACAAATTCGATATAATCACTCCACATGTGCTCTATTGAGAAAGTTAACCCGAGGAGGCGCACTGTTTTGCTTTCAGTGAGACTAGATTCAGACATGAACGCATCGGCATTATGCAATTTAAATACGCAAGAAATAAGAGCCTTGACTGGAGACTTATAATTAAACGATGTTACTGTTTGAAGACAAAATTACATACCGATATCTATATTCGTCTACAATTTACTTCTTTATTCACTTGGATTTAAATAATATATATATATATATATATATATATATATATATGTGTGTGTGTGTGTGTGTGTGTGTGTGTGTGTATAGATAGATAGATAGATAGATAGATAGATAGATAGAAACAGTGTCGAGATGATAAATCACTACTTCCCTGTTTGCTGACAGTTTCATGCCTTTAGCTCTCATCAGATCATGTGTTAATTATTTTTGTGTTTGGTCCTATATAAAGAAACTCTACACAAACAAAAGTGCATATGGTTCTTGGATCGCTTAAGCTATGACCGATGCGCCGTAATAAATATTTCGACATCTCTTCATCAGTTCTCCCTTTCCATAAATCTTTCATCACAACGTGGGTGCAGAAAGCATTGGCAAAGCTATAATGGGGAAAAGGGCGGACGAAATAGAAGAAGAAAAGAAGAAATACGCGTTCAAAGCAATATAATTAGGTAGGTTAACTTTATACAGAACTAAAATGAGTACAGGGATTGTCTGTTTGTTTAACGACATAGCTAGTTTTATGGGTCATTTAATACCATCGTTAATATTTGTGGTAAAATTGAGTAAATTTATCTTTTTGCAAAAATCTATTGCTAGTATTATTTTCTTTAAAAAAATTTGTTTATTCAGATGGTAATGCAAATATTTTTATATAATCAATACATTCAACATTTTTTTAAAACTTGGGTTTGACTATTTTCTTATATTTGAGACCATATCAGGTTTTACCCAAAAAAAGAGTGGAACTGGGAACAACAGTAATTATGAGGTGGTTTCATCGTCATCAAACAACCAAATGGCGGGTTGGGTCTTTGCTATTGTATCTTGTTTATCGCGATAGACAGGATGAGGAAATGTTGCAGTTAGCGGCATCTAGCTAGTCTCGGATAAACTACATCCAGCAGCAAGGCCTCTAATTAGATAATTGTAGATTTTGAAGACGGCAAGCCACATATTAATTACTGTTGCTCACAGCTCCATCCGGACCCGGAGTAGTAGGACATGTTAGGGTCCGATCTATGGGTAAATATTGAATTCCAAAACAAAAGAAAACAGAAAAAAAAACTATTATAATATTCAAGTATAAATTTATATAAAAAATAACAGCAATGCATTTTTATAAAAATTACTAACAATGCATTTTAAAACAAAATAATTATCTGTACATAGAGTAATATTTGCAATAATATATTTTATATTAATCTGAGTGTACCCCTGGCGTAAAAAATGATGGCAAAATATTTGAGAGGATTATATATATATATATATATATATATATATATATATATGGATGGATGGATTCTTCACTACTCGACGATGTATGGATGGATGGATTCTTCACTACTCGACGCCATAATAATTGCCAAAAAAATAATAAGGCACTGTTACGAGCAAAAATGGGGCGCGAGTTTTTAAGTAGGAGTGAAGTTTAATAACTTATTGTAAAGAGAATGAACTGAGCCGAATCTCACTCTCCATTGTTTCTGACAGCCTTTGTTCTATATATATATATATATATATATATATGTGTGTGTGTGTGTGTGTGTGTAGAAAGGTCTTAATATAATAATACATTTTATCTCTAATTGAAAGCGGACTATTGCGTTAAAAATATATTTCGTTGAAGCCATAACATTGTGTTCAAAATATTTAGATTTCGACATTAAATATTTTTTTTAATCATGTCATCCCAAGCAAGGAACTCCACTGCCACTATAGCGCAGGGGGTTACACAGGGCGATATACGAGTTAGGATGTACATAATGGGAGAGTTGGAGAGAATGGGTGTGGGTTAGTGTGTTAGGAGGTGTCTATTAACCTTACATTTAAACTAGTGGAGGTTATAGCCGTCGGGGAAGCAAGCATGCGGAATGGAATTCCACAGGCGGGAAGTGCGAGAAAAGAAGCTGTTGGAGTAGAAATTAGCATGGAACAGGCTTGCCTCCCAGAGAGTAAATCACTACGCCTGCTTGGCCTGACACTCTCAGCGGACCTCAAGTGGAATGACTATGTCGAATCCATTGCTAAATCTGCAGCTATGAAAGTCGGCTCTCTGTGCAGGGCCTGGAAAGTCTTTCCGCCTGAATCTATCCTGCAATTATATAAATCTACCATCCGCTCGTGTATTGAGTACTGCTGCCACATCTGGTCGAGTGCCCCTTCTATTCTCCTCGGTGTTCTTGATAAAGTACAGCGAAGAATCTGTAATGTGATTTATACCGACTTGGCTGACCGCCTGCAGTATCTCTCTCACCGGCGCGATGTGGCTTCCCTTTGCCTCTTCTATAAATACTTTCATGGCTTCTGCTCTGACGAACTTAAATCACTGGTGCCCCCTAGATGTGAATTTGCACGAGATACTAGATTGGTAACTAGGTCCCACCCTTTTACCGTGAAACCGATGAAATATAACCGCAATTTCTACTCCAACAGCTTCTTTCCTCGCACTTCCCGCCTGTGGAATTCCCTACCGCATGCTTGCTTCCCCGACTGCTACAACCTCCAGAGTTTAAATGTAGGGTCAATAGACACCTCCTAACACACTAACTCACACCCACTCTCTCCAACTCTCTCCCTATGTACATCCTAAGTCGTCTATCACCCTCCTTCTGACATTTCCCATACCCAATCACTCTATGTAACCCCCTGCGCTATAGTGGCAGTGGAATGCCTTGCTTGGGGTGACACGATTAAAAAAAAATTCCTGGTTTCTCAAGACCAGCAACTGTTATCACTCTTTCCAGTGTTGACGAAGACTTCATTTTGTTTGAACTAGTGTAGAATGGCAGCATCTTTATTATCTCATTATTTTTTTTCGACTTACATTTTCTACTGGCATAGTTCTTTGTGACTCTGTAGCGCCAGTGTACTAGGTTTGATAAACAACGGTCCTCAATAGCACTTAAAGTTTCGTTTACCCGAATCGATTTCAACCATTGATCTCAGAAAGCGGTTATATATGGCTGAGATTTAAGGCATTTTTGAAATAGTTTATGCCATGCAATAAATCCATGTAAAGTATCGATTTGACGATGTTGTTTAAAATATATCGATTCATGCACATCAGTTTTGCCTGGCCCATCGTGTATTTATAACACACACACACACACACACATACATACATACATATATATGTGTGTGTGTGTGTGTGTGTGTGTGTGTGCATGTGTGTGTGTGTGTGTGTGTGTGTGTATGTGTGTGTGTGTGACCGATAATTTTGTACATTTTACTGATAATTTTGGTTTAATTTTCTGTTGTATATTTTGCATGTTCGATTGAGATATATATTTGGAGTAAAATTATTGCTCAAATTCCCAAGGTAAATGTTTGTTAAGTTGTTTTGTTCAAATATTTCCTACATATCATGACTTTTCAAGAGCCATATCGTCTCTGCAGTGATGTTCAGTTGCTAACATCCGGGTATTATTTAGAAAAGTGAAATGTGAAAATGTTTATGTTAAAAAATACACCTAAATATAAAAAAATGAAAATATAAGTAAATATAGAAAGGAAATCGTTGTCTGAGATTCTGGGATAAGGAGTTATCTATATCAATACTATTCACATAATAAGAATAGGTAATAATCAAAATATATTTTTATAATTATTATTATTATGTAATGATATTTTTGTGTATTATCAGACAAAATAGAACACTGATAAGATATGCCATAATGTTTCTTTCTCGCGTAATGGCCAAATAATAATATAAGAGAAATATTTTAATTATCTTTTGCGGATATATATTCCGATAAATACGTTAATCTGTGCAAAAATATTTAGAAAGAAATATACGAATATAAATGTTGTTTAAACGCTAGAAAGGAAAAACATTATTTGGCACGAGGAGAGGCCATCAATCTTGAAAAACGAGATCCGAACTTTTGAATTTTGCCACAGCTTGAAGTCTTACTGAGAATGCTATGGTAACATATGAAAACGTTGCCGTTTCTTTAATCAAATGTACACTTGCTGTGTACCTGGTGTACATGAAGAATCAAATACCAACCGGCCTACACCCCGTTCAGTTATTTCACAAAATATGTCAAGGAAAGTGATAAAGAAGCTTGTTCGAAAGCGTGTTTGAACTCAACTGGATTTGTCGTGTCAGTTTGGCAATGAAGTTCCGAGAGGATTTGAAAGGAAGGTCATATTTCTCAGGAGAAAACACGGCGAAGACGTGTGTATGTCTAAACATTTGCAGCACAGTCGATTTCGTGAATTTATTACAATAACTATTCCCTTGGTTTTCTTTCTTTGACATTCTCTTTCACCCTCTCCACTTAAACTCTCTCTCTCTCTTTCACTCTTTTCTGCCTTCTCTTTTTATATATATATATATATATATATATATATATATATATATATATATATTACGGAAATAAACGAAGATTAACGAAACATTGTTATAAACAACAGACAATTTGAAATGATTTCTTTGAACATTATTTTTGATCGATACTCGTATTTAAGTACATATTCTGCTTAAAATCAAAAACTATTATATTTACTTGTTTTTACCGGCCTGAGTGTTTACGATAAATTTTTGTTATAAAAATGTATGTCATTCGGCACTATTCGAACCTGCGACCGCTATCCACTTTTTAGATCTCTCGAATGACGATCAGTCTAAAGGAAGTCATTCGTGGTCGAGTATTCATATATATATATATATATATATATATATAATCCGAAGTGGAAGAGTAGGAAGGTAAATTCCAAGAACGTGATCCTAATCAATATTAAAAACTTTTAACATTAAGAAGTGATGCAGGCAGAGAGCTCAATGTATTAAGAATACAGAGCCAATATAAATTAGAGAAAATTTTCAAAATTCAAAGGTATCGGATGTACATTTCGACATAGGATATCTAATAGAGACTCTACATCACATCAGCGGCATTGTTTCTCCAAATGGCGAAGGCCCTGAGTTAGAGGTGGAGGGATTTTTGGTTAACAACGGTCAGAAAGTGGAAAAGGACAGAGCTGGCAGTCGCGGGGTTACAGGGTGTTGAAGCGGTCTATTTAGGAAGGGGAGGAATAGGAGTTCATATTTTATAAAGATAGATAACTAAATGAGTTAAATTACTTTTTAAAGTTAAGATTTTGGGCTGTTTGAAGAGGTGTATTTAGGCGAGAAGGAATGGGTTTCAATTTAAGATTTTAAAAATTTTTTAAGTTTATTTGATTAAACCTTTTAGGTAGAAGCGAGTTAAATGCCAATTACAAGAAGTTATCAGTTTAAAAATTATTAGAGAAAAAATATTAGAGTAAAAAATATTAGAGAAAAAATATATATATACATATATGTGTTAACCAAAGAAAAAGGGGATTAGTTAAAGATAGGCAATTGAAGGAGCTTGGGAAAGGAAGGTATGGGGGGTTATGGCCGCCTTCCCAGATTTCTTACCGTGGCGAGAGTAAATGGTGGTGTCATCAGCGTAGATGTCTACTTGGGATTTGATCACGTCAGAGAGATTATCTATTAAGATTAGAAAGAGAGACGGGCCTAGGATAGAGCCCTGGAGGACACCAGGTTTCTTGTGGTACGATGTGGAGACATGTCCGTTCTAATCGATGTTCATTATGCGGTTTGATAAGAATGATTGGGTTAAACCAAACAACTGTCCAATGATAACATAAACGTGTAGCTTGCGCAAAAGGCCAACGAGCTAGACCTATCAAATGCTTTGGATTAATCCAAGGCAACAGCTGAAGCTTCTCCGAACATATCGATGGCCTGGTATATGTACTATGTGATGGTCTTGAGCATATTGGCAGTAGACCTGTCAAAGTAGAAGCTATACTATCTGTCTGAGAATAGTTTATCGGCGGTGAGATGTTGAATTAATATCAGCGTTGATTATAGCCTCGAACACTTTGGCGAAAATTGGTAGGAAGCTAGGGCGATAATTGGATGGGACAGAGGATTCCTTTGAGTTCTTAAATACAGAAACCACAGTAGAGGGCTTCCAGCAGGCAGGAAAACAAGAAGTAGAGAGGCAGTTATAATAAATTTTATGACCGGGATCCCGTCGCCTCCGCTCGCGTTAAGGTGGTCAAATGTTTAAATTATCTTAGATATCAAAGTGGGGGTTATGTTACCATCTCTCATTTGAGCCTTAGCTTTAAGAGTGAAGTCGAGTGCGTATACTCCAGACGAGTCAAATGGTGAGTTATAGGAAAATCTGCAAACAAAGTCCCCGGCCTTGTCCTAGATGCCGTGAGGAACTCAAATTTATTGAATTAGAGAGACATGGGCGATTTCCTGTTATTCAACACATGTTTACAGAGACGCCAAAAGTCCTTGGAGCCAAACTTGCGAGTAGCTATGCTCTGCCTTATTCTCTCAGTAAACAACAGCTTAGCATCATTCAAGATCCTCTTAAACTCATTACGATCAGATGCCAATAGGCGTCTGTTATGCTCAGACGCCTACCTCCGAAATAGCCGGAAGAATTAGATCTGGAAAAAGGCGTGGAGAAATCCACAGGTTGCGTACGAGTTTGAGAAATAGAAAAGTTCATGGTATGAATGCAAACAGCATTTGTGACAGATTTGTTTTGCTACTTGGCATGGTGGGCGTTAAGGTCTCCGAACACATGTATTTTAGTGAATGGGTGTGAGAAAGTAGCCGTATCTATATTCTCAGAGATACTGTCTAGCAAGGAGCCGTCGAAAGAGAAAGGGGAACGCTACAGAAAGAACATATAGCTTACCGATTCGAGAGATGTCACCCTAGCTATAGGGAGTTCTTCACTGACGAAAACTCCCAGATCATGCAAATGTACAGAAGAGTCCTTCCTTAAAAGATGAGAGTGGCCAGGAATCGAGAAATTAGAGTATGGAACTGAGGATTTAGAATTAGTCTCACAGGGCGGCAGAATGTCAGGGAACTTTTCGTGGAGAAAAGATTCAACGCTACAAATTGTTGTACGAACACCACGGATGTTTGTGAAGGAAATGTTGAGAGGTTTAGGTGTTTTTACTTTGTCTGGTTTAGTTTCGCTTATTGATATACGGTTGTGCATGTTTGTTGTTGGTGATGCAAGACCTTGAATAAAGGTGGAAAACGGTCATTGTCTGCGAAATGCGCTGAAAGGAAGCTGGAGTGAACTGCAGCAATGTGAGGCCTCAGGTTTGCCCACCGGAAGCGCTTACAAGGACACCTGCCCATGCACGATATGGCGCTGCAAAAGCACCAAAATTATACAACTGCTGATTAACAGAAATGAGAGAAGCGTGAACCGGGCGATAGTAGAGTCTATCTAATCCAATTTGAAGATAAATTTACTAAGTTAAATTACGAATACAAAAGAAATTTCTAAAAGTTAAGAAAAAAATGTGACTACAAACGTTCAATTATGGATAACTATAACATGAAAGCAGATTTATGGGAAAAATAAATAAATAAATAAATTTATAAATAGATTAAATTGACTCACATTGACTCACATTGAAAAACTTCAAACATCGATGAAATCTAACGCCAGTTCTGACTGGGTATATGTAGAAATGTCTATTCCGGGATGTGCGTGTTGGTGCAGTGAATATCGACTTCTAATGAGAAAACGGAGAGCCGAGTGCAAATTCCAGCTAAATTTCTTTGCTTTCACTTACACGAAAATACCCTTGGGAAAGATATTAATCCCTGTTTTTTCCGTGAAGCTATGTGTTGAATAGCAGGACAAATTGTGTTCTACTGACTTAGTTGGCAAACAGTCGGCCAAAAAAAGAAACAGCAACATACTGCGGGAAATAAAATCTGTTTAGTTTGTCATGGAATAAAAGGATATCATCGTCTAAGTCCTACGACCTGAAAGAACACGGCACATAAAGAAGAAGAATGTGAGGAATACATATTTTTTGCTACTCAGAAGATAGAGGGAGGACAGATTTTGATGGAAAAAAACGACAAAGGTACTTCGTTCGAATTTATTTAAGACTACAAAGACTGTCTCCGATTAAGAATGTTCCCAAATGTTTATATTTAACTCCAAATCTCAATGTTTTTTCTTTCTAAACAGAATTAAAAAAAAACTTTTTGACAACATTCTTCATCCCACTTTACTCTTCCCAACTCTGAACATAGATGCACACTCAAATTTTTATTTAGGATCAGAAAAATCACAAAAATATGTAGTACCGAAGTGAGATTCACTGAAGCTCATATTAATTCACCATAAAAACATGTGTCCGTCAATAGTATCAATCAATAACAATTAAGGTCAGAAGTCGTATGAGCGGCTATGTCTTGTGTAACTTCAGAGTAATTATTATTATTATGTCATTTTTCATCATATTTCGATTTCTGCTTTGGTCTCACTACCAACCAAGTCTGCGGGGAGGCCTAAGGCAGGTAGTGGCGTGTTGTTATGGCTCCATTTCATGTTTTTCTATCTTCCCTATCCTCCCTAGCATTACATAGATAAAGTTGTCCTTAGTGTGTGGGCTGTATTAAGAAGACAATTTTTTGTATATCTCTTCAGCTGGGGTTTCCAGGGATTCTTTCAATGTGTTGTTTTGTTCCATTTTTTATCATTCCAAGTGCACCTACTATCACTGGCACAACTCTTGTTTTCAATTTCCACATTTTTTCTATTTCAATTTCCAGGTCTTTATATTTTGACAGTTTTTCAAATTCCTTGATTGCTATGTTACAATCCGCTGGACAAGCCATATCAATTAATAGACAAGTTTTCTCCTTCTGGTTTTTAAAAATAATGTCTGGCCTGTTTGCTTCAATTTTTCTGTCTGTGTAGATGGTGTAATCCCATAGAATTCTATTTCTGTAACCGGTGCTGGGTGATGTTCATACCAGTGTTTGTTTACAGCTTTTCCATAATATTTGCACATTGCCCAATGTAAATATTGTCCAACTCTATCGTGGCGATTTTTATATTCATTTGGGGCAAGCACTGAACAGCCTGAGATTAGGTGGTCTATTGTTTCTTGGTGTTTATCACAAAACCTGCATTTTGGATCCATATTATTATGCGTAATATTTGCCTGAAAGTTTCTAGTGAAAAGATTTTGGTCTTGTGCTGCAAGAATAAAGCCTTCAGTTTCAGACTTTAATCCAGATGCACGTAACCATCGATGAGTATTAACTTTGTCAACATTGGATTTATTGGCACGTTTCGGATATTACCATGCAGAGGTTTGTCTTGCCAGCGCTGTTTCATCTGTTCAAGAGCTTTATCTTTGGCTTTCATTTTCATATTTTTTGCCGCAATAGTTGGTTCTTGGCTTCTGTTTTGCTTTTCTACAGAATCTACTAACTGTAAATCTTGTTTGTATTTACTGCCTTCTTTTATTATTGAATACTTTTTCTTTCTTTCTTCATGTTGCCTTACTAATTGTATCATCCAATCCTTTGTTGTTACTATGTATGTTAGTAAGCCAATAGTTGTTGTCTTGTATGAAAATTCCAGCTGAATAAGACCTCTTCCACCTTCTTTACCGGGTATGTATAGACGGTCTACATCAGCCTTTGGATGATGCATCTTATGCTTAGAAAGAAGCTTTCTTGTTTTAGCATCCATTCGCCTGATGTCGTTTAGAGTCCAGTTCAAGATGTTAAAGCTATATTGGGCAACTGGGATTGCAAGGCTATTAATGGCCATAACTCTGTTCTGTGAATTTAATTCAGTTTTTAATATCATTCGTAGCCTTCTATAGTACTCTTTACGCACTATTTCTTTCATTTTTTTATGGTGAAAGTTTTCGCTCGCATTTACACCTAGGTATTTATAAGCTTCTTCTGGTTTCAATTCTTTTATTGTTACAGCAGGGTCTAAGCTAATTGAGGATGTTTCTTGTATTGATCCACGTAAAACTGTAGCTTTAGCACATTTATTTAAATTAAATTTAATTCCAATGTCTTCGCTGAAGCATTTTACAGTTTGCAGAAGACCTTCCAGCTCATTATCATTCTTAGCATATAACTTTAAGTCATCCATGTAAAATAGATGGCTTATTTTCTTTTGGCCTATTATATAACCACATTCTGTCTTATTAAGTTGACTGGTTAGTGCTATTAATGATATGCAGAATAGTAAGGGAGATAAAGAATCACCTTGAAATATACCTCTTTTGATGTTTATTTCATCAGACTTATAGGTTCCATTTATATGATTGAGGTGAAGGGTTGTTTTCCATATAGACATGCACTGTTCGATGAAATTGATGATGACGGGCGATATCTTGTATATATTTAAAGTCTTTAAAATCCAGGAATGTGGCACACTATCGAATGCCTTTCGATAATCTATCCAGGCAGTACTAAGATTTTTCTTTGTACTGTAGCAGTTTTCCAGGATCATTTTGTTAATTAGCAATTGGTCTTTACAACCATAACAGCCACGTTTGCACCCTTTTTGTTCAAGCGGTATCATGTCATTTCTTTCTAAGAATAAATATGTCTGTTTTATTAAAATAGATGTTAATAGTTTATATGTTGTCGGAAGACATGTAATTGGTCTGTAGTTTTTCGGGTTGTTTGTGTCACCATTCTTGGGTAGAATAAATGTAATTCCTTTGGTCATCCATGCAGGAATTCTAGTGGGATCGTCAACCATTTCTTGAAGTTCTTTGGCTAGTTTTTTGACGTGCTGCATTTAAATAATATAGCCAAAAGTTAGGGATTTTATCTATACCTGGGAATTTCCAATTGTGTGCTTTTTTTAGTGCAAATTTAACATCATCTTCTGTAATTCCAGACCATGTCTGTCCTGGTTTATTTTTCATTCGTTCTATCTCTTGCACAATCCAATGTACTTCCTTGCTAAGTTCTTTAGGGCAAGCCAGAACTGTGTGACTTCTTCTATTCTGAGGGCTACTGTCACTTCAATTCTTTTTTTACCTATTTCCCTGTAAAATCTCTTTGTATAAGTCTGAAAAATCTTGTTTTGTCTGTAAAATCTTGCTCTTTTTTCATAGCGTCTTATTCTTTGAGCCTTCAGTTGGATCTTTTGCTTTATTTTTTCTTTATTTGATAAGACTTCATTTTCATTCCTAATGTTATATTTTCTTTCGGCTCTTCTGCTTTTCCTAGTTCTTACATTTATTCCTCTACTCAGTTCATCCAGTACTGATAGCTCACTTCTAAGTTGTTCGATTTCTTTTTCTATTTTTCTTTTCCAAGGTGGATCTTCACGTCTGCGAGACTGCCTTGTTTTTATTTTGATATTCAATTTTTTTGTTGCTGCTGTTGCTGATGCATATATTACTTCGTTGAGATTTGTGTGGTTCTCTTCATCCAGTATTAATTTCAGTGCTGCATTGTAGAGTTTAATAGTTCGGAGGTTATGTTTTGTTGGTTGTAATTTTGGGAGCTGTTCTCCTTCCTCCATTGTAATATTTTGTATTTGACTTAGATGTTTTTTTATTTCTATCTTGGCTTCCTGTATATTGTTCTTATTTTCCGTCAAATAATTATCTTCGATGTGTTCTGAACTGGTTTTATTTTTGTCTTTTAACTGACTCAGATCACACCTTTCCAGCACTTTTAAACTTACAGCATTATCTTCGCAGTGATTTGCGTGTTTCACGGTTTCTACATTATGACCTGTGGCTTGTTTGATGTTATTACTTTTTATTTCTGATTCTGATTCCGGTTCCTTTTCATATTTTGTTGATTCGTTTCTTCTTGTTACAATTCTTTTAATTTCATCAATTTCAGCCTCTGTCAGTCGGTTATTACGAATAATGTACCTACGTACATTGGCTAATTTATTTTCGTCAATATACTTTCTATTTGCTTGACCAACTTTTTCACGCCAAATGTCATATGTTTGGCGAGTCATGTTTTTTGAGGTTTGAGTAACGTTTCATGAAATGCAGTCATAACGACTTTGTACTCCTCACGAGACCATTTTATTTTTTCTTTCTTTAAATATACGGTTGTAGATCTAGCTGGTGAATTTTCACGACCATCATTAGGATTATCCTGGTTGTGGGGACCTGAAGATTCATTCTTTGTGTAGGAGTTTGTTCCTATGGCAGATTTTTCGACCTCAGGTAGGTTCCCTCCTGAAGGACGGGCTCCCTGTTTATCCACTGGAAGAGCCATACTGGACTTTTTATTTCTATTTGTATTTTTCATGTTTTTCCCACGAGTGACGCACGGGTCCAAAAGTCCACCCAAAGTTGCCCGGCACGTTGGGTAACGGTCTTTTACAAACAGGGTCCCGAAGCCTGTAGGGGATCGTTTGTGACCTCATAACGCAGTAGCCATTCACTCCTCGGCACGATTAACACCTTGAGTTGCGGGTTGTTGTTCGGAGTTTTCCTTCTCCTAAATGGGCTGCCATGCAACATATGACATAGACGCGATTGGAATTCAAGGAGAAAGACGCTGGTTAAAAAAAACAAAAAAAACAACTTTGGCGTAGCAACGGCTCAACGAAACAAAACATCAATACTAGAGTATTTTGTTAAAAAAAAAAATGTTACGAAATATCGACTGCTAAAGGAAATATAATACGGATGATTTTATTTACGTTCATTTAAAGAACAAACAGATAAATTAAAATAAAACAGAATTTCATTAAAAAAAAAAAAATTTCGATAATATCTAAAGAAAAAAAAATCCTGTTTATATTAAAACAGAATTTCATATTGAGAAAAAGAAAAATTTAAATAGAGAGACGCTGGTTGAAAAAAATATTATTATTATTATTATTATTATTATTATTATTTTAACTATTTTGTTGAGTTTCTGTTGTATACACATTTCTTTCCAGATCCCTGTCAGTGACCTAAGATCACAAATTGCTTCATGACGTCTTCCACTGATCATATTTTATAAAGAAAAAAAAAACTAAGATCACACATATCTTACGTAGTAAAAGCTCTTAGAAATGGGGGATAAATTGTGAGCATATATTCTATTTATTTAACTACTAAGCTACCGGAAAAAAAAAAAACTTTAATGAGTCTATGGGGAAACTTTCTAATCCACCTGGGGATTTCAACTACAACTTGAATTATTTATATCCTCAGGTGACACATTATGAGATTTCTACCGCAAGATACTTGTGTTTTTTTTTATTTTGTAGAAAATCTACAAAGGTACATTACAATCTGCAGAGTCTACCATTTCAGTCAGAAAACATCATTATTATGTCATCACTTTTCATCATATTTCCATTTCTGCTATGGTCGCACTAACTACCAAGTCTGCGGGAAGACCTAAGGTAGGTCGTGGTGTGTCGTTATGGCTCAATTTCATGTTTTTCTATCTCCCCTATCATGCCTAGCTTTACATAGACAAAGTTCTCCTTAGTGTGTGGGCTGTATTAAGAAGACAATTGTTCGTAAAACTCTTAAGGGATTCTTTCAATGTGTTGTTTTGTTCTATTTTTTATCATTCCAAGTACACCTACTATCACTGGCACGATTCTTGTTTTAAATGTCCTCATTTTTTCTATTTCACCTTCCAGGTCTTTATATTTTGACAGTTTTTCGGATTCCTTCGTTGCTATGTTACAATCTGCTGGACAAGCCATCTCAATTAATGGGTAAGTTTTTTATTTCTGTTTTTTAACAATAATGACCGGCCTATTTGCTTCAATTTTTCTGTCTATGTGGATGGTGTAACCCCATAGAATGATGACATCTTCTGTTTCTGTAACTGGTGATGCTTGATGTTTATACCAGTGTTTGTTTACAGATTTTAGATAGTGTTTGCACATTGTCCAATGTAAATATCGCCCCACTCTATCGTAACGATTTCATATTCATTTGGGGTAAGTACAAAACATCCTGAGATTAGATGGTCTATTGTTTCTTGGTATTTATCAAAGAACATGCATTTTGCATCCACATTATTATGTATAATATTTGCCTGAAAGTTTCTATTGAAAAGACTTTGGTCTTGCGCTGCAAGAGTAAAGCCTTCAGTCTCAGACTTTAATCCAGATACACGTAACCATCGATGAGTATTAACTTTATCAACATTGGATTTATTGGCACGTTTCGGATATTACCATGCAGACGTTTGTCTTGCCAGCGTTGTTTCATCTGTTCAAGTGATTTATCCTTGGCTTTCATTTTCATATTTTTTGCTGCAATAGTTGCTTCCTGGCTTTTGCTTTGCTTTTCTACAGTATCTACTAAGTGTAAATCTTGTTTGTATTTACTGCCTTCTTTTATTATTGGATATTTTTTCTTTCTGGTTCCATGTTGTTTGACTAATTTATCATTCAGTTCTTTGTTGTTTCTATGTATGTTAGTAAGCCAAGAGTTGTTGCCTTGTATGACAATTCTAGCTGAATAAGACCTCTTCCACCTTCTTTAAGGGGTATGTATAGACGGTCTACATCAGCCTTTGCACGATGCATCTTAAGCTTAGAAAGAAGCTTTCTTGTTTTAGAATCTATTCGCCTGAGGTCGTTTAGAGTCTAGTTTAAGATGGTGCAACTATATTGGACAACTGGGATTGCAAGGCTATTAATAACCATAATTCTGTTCTGAGAATTCAATTCAGTTTTTAATATCAGTCGTAGCCTTCTATAGGGGACATTACGCACTATTTCTCTCATTCTTTATGGTGAATTCTTTCACTCTCATTTACACCTAGGTATTTATAAGCTTCGTCTGGCTTCAATTCTTTTATTGTTACAGCAGGGTCTATTATTATTACTATTATTATTATTACTATTATTATTATTATTATTATTATTTTTCTTTTTTTTTTTTAGTCATGTTGACAACGATATATTTAAGAACAGAATACTTCTTCACCCATTTCCGCAGACTCGATGCAAATTCCTGACCAATAAATGCGGACTCATTGGATTACTTCGTCGTAAAGTAGACAACAGAGAACAAACATGTATTTTTTCTCAAATTAATTCAACGTTTATATGCGTCAGATGTTCCTTGAAACCTGTATTTTCAATCGCGGAAATGTTTAAGAAGACATTTATAAAGAATTCAATGATCAAATCAAAATAAAATATAGAAAACGTCTCTTGAAACTTAAGTACTAAATTACCGTCAAATCTATATAAGAATGTAGAACACAATATTTTTGAAGAGAAGAATCAGCGAAAATATTGAATGGGTTTTTGTCGTAAGCAAAAATGTATACAGAGTTTACAATAAAGATGTGAAGGTCTCGGTTTCTGTCTGAAAAAACTCCTCATTGAACGATTCATATCCAAAATCTTTACGACTGTAAAGAGATTTCGTTTAATTCAACGCATCGTCGTTGTCTGCCACTTTAACCTTCGTATATCTCTCTGTGATATGCAGAACATGGCCGAGATCATAAAAAACTAGGTTATGCAGCTGATGGCAATCTCTGAAGAGAATTTTCAGACTGCTTTGAAAGATCAGAGACATAGAATATCGGAAATCTTGTGAGGTCTTATATGAGGAGGACTAAGGCACCAATTACTCTAGGTAGATTCTTTTTTCAGTAATGATAAATGGTTGGCTCATTTACTGTAATGCCTCATCTATATTCTTTACTTGTCTTTTTATAGGTTACAATGTTGTTTTTGTTATCAATAAATAAGCCAGTTCCGTTATAAGTCATTTCAAATCGACTATCATTCTGCTTTGTAAATACGTAAATGTTTCCTCTTTCTTCTCTATTACAAATCTATCTCGCTAAGCAGCTGCTTTGAAATAAGATGAACTACAAAACAAAAGATTCTTTAAATGCAAAACACAAACGAATGATGCAGAAATAAAAACTATTTATGAAAGTGATTTAAAGAGTTTCTTAGATCCAACTTCAAAGAGAAGAGTATTTGTACAAATACTTTCAGATTGCAAACATCTGTTTTTAATGCTTGAATAGAAACAATTCCAGAGAAAAATGGGAAACAATATATCAATTAGAAATCATGGTTTTTTCTTTGAAAATATCAGTGATCAGCCAAAGTTTTAGGTGGTATATTACAGCAGTTGACTGACGCCAAACATGAAATGAAAAGAATTTACATTTTGCCTAACAGAAAATTTTCAGGACAAGCGTAGAAGAATGCATTAGTCAAGAATGATGGATTATGTAATATACATAATTTGTCAAATCACGCAATACGGTGATAATTTATATAAAACGTTTCACTTGATGTAATTGATTATTATTTGGTGTCTGGTCAGTGGAAAAAATAAACAAATACAATTCGATATTTCTCATTAAAAAATGTAGGGTCTTGTTTTAACTCTCGTTAATATAGATGGGTGGATATATTTATTTGCTAAACATTCATTATTGAAAAACATGTGGTTGACTTAGTTTTAATATTTCAAAATATATCAAGTAAAACATCTAGCCGTGCGTGATTAAATTAAATATCATATATAAAAAGTTGCTACAATAATTATTAATCCATTTATTTTAATAGTGAATAAATTATATATATATATATATATATATATATATATATATATATATAATGTTTTTATTATAATAGGATTAGATTTTTCAGCTCTTCGGATAATGATATTAGGTTTTTTTCAGTTATTGGTGGCGGTTTTGATTTTTTTCGATGGAATTTTACTATAATCAGTCAGTCAGTTAAGTGCCATACGTGATACACGCTTGGGCGATCATGTCTCGAAAGAGACATGACTGGCTGGGCAGAACGTTATCCCGCAGTAGGTTGCCACTGCGGTAGACTGGTTGCCAGCCAAGGCTATAGAACCCAATCTGTCCTGTTATTTAACCCATGACTGGAGGGAAGAGACGGATTAATACCTTTCCCAAGGGTATTTGCGCGTAAGTGAATGCAAGGAATTCAACTGGAATTTGAACTCGGCTCCCCGATTTCGCGTTCCGAGCCGATATCCACTGCGCCACAACGCACATCCTTTTTACTATAGCCGTTGCGTTAATTACAGTCTTTTCTACCTTCTATTTTGAGAAGATCTCTGAGGTTTTGAAAATTTTTTGTAACTTGTCTTTTTCCAGTTGGCATAATAACTGGTGTAAAAATTTGATTTTAGTCATTTTTGTAAGGTCAAATTTAGGCTGCAGCTGGTAATTTTGTAGAAAATTTCCAGAATTCTTTCTGGTCATCTGTTAGATCATGATTGGATAGGTTTATATGAAATGATTTGTTTGGACATTAATTTTAATCGATGCTCATATTTATGTAGATATTCTGTTTATACTAAAAGAGTATTATATATTTATTTCTACCGATCTGATTGCTTCCGATAATTTTTTGTTACGAAATTGTGTGTAATTTCAAATTGTCAATTGTTTATAACCAGTTTTGTTAATCTTCGTTAATTTCCGTAACATGTTTACATTTGTTGATATTAGAATACATTTCAGAGTAGATATGGTTATTACGATGAATCGAAAATTGTGCTATAGGCTTAATTTGATTTCGTTTTAGACTGATCGACATTCGTAGTCGAGAGGTCTCTGAAGTGCCAGATCACTTGGTGGATTCCCCTATTCACATAGGGGTCGCAGATTCGAATTCTGTCGAATGACACACATTTGCATAACAAATATTTATCATAAAAAATCAGGCCGGTAGAAATAAATATCTAATATTGTTTGATTATAAACAGAATATCTACTTAAATACGAGTATCGATCAAAAATAATGTTCAAACAAATGATTTAAAAATTGTCGGTTGTTTATAACCATTTTTGTTAATCTTCGTTAGATTCCGTAATAAGTTTATATATTTATTAATGTTGTTGGGAAGTACAATATTTCGTCGGTATAAGCTTCAAAACATTTATAATTATTTGACTGTGTTTGAGTTCATCATTATTAATTCTTGAGTTGATATAACGTTCTTCATTATATTAAATTTAGATCAAGGTGTTGTTTTTTTTTTAGTATCGCATCATGTTTTTCGATTTCATTATTAAAATGTTGTATCTTATTTTTAACTATTGGTTTTTACCGTAAAACAAGTTTTTTCCTAAATGTTATAGTGATACTTTCTTTGTGTGCTGCCGGCTAATATAATTTAATATCTTATATTTAGGCAGCAATCCTTCTTTTATGTATATTTGATTAAAATGAGAGACAAGCTTTTGTGGTTAAGTCTTTTATATAATTTTACATGTGATCTTATAATTTTCATTCAAGTACATCAATTATATAAAAATTGTCTGAAGGCTTTATTCATCCCCGCGCTTTTAGCTGTACTTTTAACTATTATTAAGAATAACGCTATTATATTTGTATCATCAGCGAGTATTTAAATACACGTGAAGAGCTATCAAACATTATCGTCCATAATACAAATATAATAAAATCATTCACATGAAAAAAGTTAAAAATAATAGAAAAATTATCAATAAATAAAAATTTCAACACTCAGTAATATCAGCATTAAACACGGATACTATGTTCTATTCATGCTTGAAAAATAAAACTTTCCTAAAACTCTAGATACACCCATAAAACAACCCCGCGGATGTGCGATGTGGTGCAGTGGATATCGGCTCGGAGCGAAAAATCTGGAAGCCGAGTTCGAATTCTAGTTGAATTCATTGCATTCAGTTACGCGCAAATACCGTTGAGAAAAGTATTAATCCGTCTCTTCCTTCCAGTTAAATAACAGGACAGCTTGGGTTATATAGCCATGGCTGGCAACCAGTCTACAGCAGAAAGCAATGGCAACCTAGTGTGGGATAATCATCTGCCCAGTCAGTCACGTCTCTTTCGAGACATGATCGCCCAAGCGTGTTTCACGTATGGCACTAAACTGACCGATATTCAGTTAAAATAATACAATTCTTCCTAGATAATGGCTAAAATTATGATAGGAAGCGTTTTCATAAATAAATATACAGACTGTTTTACATCATTTATATACTGAAAAGCAAAAAAAAACCGATCAAATCATGAAAAATATAAAAACAACTTAACCACAGCATCTTGTCGACTTGTTCGGTTTCGTCTTTAGGACTTAATCGAACTAAAATTATGTTTAAGTTACTGGGACGCTAGATACGAATAAAAAATTGAATTTAATCTATGTTTTGAGAATGCCATCAAGCCGATTTAATTTAGGTTACTTTTCTCTTTGTTTATGTTTCTTTCACCTTCGTAAATAGATATGCCACGTTGTAATCAGTTTTATGTAACTGATCGCAGATATTGAAACGTTATAAGAACATAGATGCAAATTTACTGTGAATGATCTACCGATTAAAACACTTTCGACATAACAAAACTTATTATCCGGATTCTGATAAACAGAGCGCGCAGCTGAATCAGCCCAAAGATAGAACAAAAACAGTGTGCCTTTGTTTAAGAAACCGGAACGAGGAATACGATATTCATGCTCAGAATGTTATCTGAATGAGCAATACAAATGCAGAAGTAACTTTATCTGTGCTTTATAGACTACGCAAAGTCGTTCGAAAAAGTACGACAGAAGGAATTGAGAGAGATGCTCGACAACCTCGACATTTTTGGAAAAGACTCTAGGATAAACAAGAATCTATATTGGCAGCAATCTGCTTGTTTACGATAGGAAGTGAACTTAGCAGGTATGCAAAAATATAAAGGCGCGTAAGACAAGGATATGTTTTCTCACCGGATCTTTTCAACTTGTAAAAGGAAGCAATTATGAGAGAAATAAAAGCTTTGCCTGGATTCGACATTGGCGGTCACAATCTCAACAGTATCAGATACGAGGATGACACGGTACTGATAGCAGGCACGAAAAGGAAAATGCAGGACCTTCTACAGAAAGTAGAAAAAGAAAGTGAAAAGAAAAGACTGAGCTTAAATTTCAAGAAAACTGAATGTATGATCATCAGTAAAAAGAGAAGCCCAATATGCCAACTAAAAGTCGGAGAAACTAAAATAAAACAAGTAAAAAAGTTCAAATACCTGGGAAGTATTTTGACTGGATGGAAATTGCAACATGACGATCTAAGAACACATTGGCATGGCGAAAGACTCATTTCAAAAGTTAACTAGATTCCTGAAAGACAGGAAAATCTTATTAGAAACAAAGAACATGTGCTGGATTGCTATGTGATATCTGTCCTTCTGTAGAGAAGGGAATATTGGACCATCTCATCAAAGATGAAGGAGAGGCTTGAGGCAGCAGAAATGTTGTTTACAGAAGGATGCTGAGGATACCATTGAGGGAAGACGTGTGCAACGATGAGGTGTTGGAAAGTATACAAACGAAAATAAAACTCATACTTAATATCAGGAAGAGACAAATAAGGTTTGTAGGATAAGTAATAAGGAAGGAGGGCCAAAAAACTTAATACTTACAGGTCGGATAAATGGAAGGGGATTAGAGCAGTGCTTAGAAGAGATTCCAAGAGAAAAGGTATTGAGAGCCACAAGCGAGAGAGCCAAGTGGACGTCCATGATTGCTTACCTCCTGAAAAGACACGGCACATTAAGAAGCAGAAGAAACCTTTTTCCCTTTTAATTAAAGCAGCATGTTTTAAATCAAAATTGAGGTCAGTCTTATTAAGTTCAGAAACCGATGTAATAAAGTTATTTTTTCTTTCATAAAATATCTCTTATATGTTCATATTATCATTTATCTAGTTTTCCTTAATGTTTCTCCTATATATTACTTGTAGCAATAGAGTAAATTCTTCCTTCAAGTTTTAGCTAATTATTTTGTTTTGTATTAATTCAGTAATCGTTTTGGACGTCGTCGTGACAAATTTTATGTTGAGTTTAGATAAATACATTTCAGTTGAAGTTATGACAGTATTGGTGTGTAGAATAATATATTTTACTTCCGTGAATTTGTCAGGAAGGACTACTTTTTTATTTTGAAATATTTTATCAGCTTTTTGTTTTACATCGAATATAAAATAATTACTGCATTTGGTAATGAAATGCTGGGGGCTACACATTCTGAGCTGTTTAAGTAGAATCGGACGAGTATTCCAGATTTCATTTTGTTATTAGTAGGTAGTCGATTGGTTAGAACTTTTAGTTTCTGACCATGGGATCCAAGTTCGAATCTCACCATGGTTGATGAGTCAGAAATGTGATTCTTGATGTCCTCGGTATATAGGAGGCGATTCTATCATGTAGCATCTTGAAAACCACACTAAGCGTTGACCCAAGCCTTGTGAGTGAAATTGGGTACCGGGTTCTTTTATTGTGCTAGTAAGACACATGTCTGAAGGTTTTGATTGTGATTTTGTTCAGACAGTTTATCACTAAATAACGCACTCTCTCCTATAAACTAAACTAGTAGCAGTATAAAACACAGGTTGGTTCAGTGGGCGTTGAACATACACAAATGTGCCTCAGATTGACTAAAGGCCCTAGTTGAAGAACTATTAGTGGCCATTCATTTAGTTTGCTGCTATGATGATAATAAGAATACATAAGATCATTTTCATTAGTTGATAGAAAGTTTGTTTTAGGCTATTGTTAAGCTAGTTAGGGATTCAGGATGATATGTAGGAAAGCTAAAGTATGTTTTTTGTTTTTGTTTTTTTAATGTTTTAATCATATCACCCCGAGTAAGGCGGTAACGCCACTTATGTGCAGAGGGCTGCATAAGAGAAAAAGATTAGGAGATTGAAGTGAAGGACGAACCAGTTAGAAAGGAGCAAGAGAAGGATGGGAATACAGGTGTGATGAAAGGAAAGAACATACAGGGTGGTGTGGAAAGAAAATTGAGTTAAGTATTTAAGAGATGAATATTGACTTGCATTTAAATTCCTGGAGGTTGTAGCCGTCAGGAAAGCAAGACTAACGAAGCGAGTTCCACAGGCGGAAAATGAGAGAAAAGAAGCTGGAGAAGTAGAATTGTCGCCTGCATTTGGTTGTTCTAATTGTGAATGGGTGAGACCCAGATGCCAGTCTGGTTGCACGAGTAAACACCTGTTGCGGAGGCACTAGTGATTTAAGTTTTTCCATTTAATAATTTAATTCTATCGAATGTTCAACTTTGTTTAATTTATGTACAAGTTCATGAAAATCTGTAATAAGCACACATTTTAATATATAGTTATCCATATATCGGAAACAATATTTCATCTAAAGAATCAATATAGTTCAGATATATTGATGACTCTTATTCAAAAGATAGATAGATAGATAGATAGATAGATAGATAGATAGATTGTCTGATAAGAAGTAGGTAAATGTTATAGGCAGGGAGAGATTAAACTTATTGCTATATACCTTACAATCTTTACAGTCTTTGTCTAAGGACATTTTTTCATATCATGTTTGAAAATAAAAATAATAATAATAATAACATTTTCTAATCAATTATCTGGAATTTTTTCCAGATACTGCAAGTTAACCAAATTTGGTTGGTTTTAATTTCCCTCCATTAAACATTTATAAATAAAAGAAATGGCTTAGCTCATTTATATGCAGTTTCATCCTGTCACTTAATTCAATTATGCTCGTTGTTCTCTCGTAAAACAATCAAATTTATTGGCTTTCGCATTCAAAATCAAAGTTCATGTTGCCTTATATTGGGGGAAAATTTGCAAGCAGGCAGATTTCGTGACTGTTCCGATTTCGGTGGATTTCAAAGTCAGTCTCAAATATTAGTGAAATTGGGGTATGTGAAATATTTATCAATCAACTTGTCGATCTCGAATGTAATCGGATTTTTTCCGACTGAGGTAATATTTAATCGATATCAGTTTTTGTTTTATCTGATAATACTAGAAAAGACTTATCTATTTGACGATCTATCATCGTCATTTATTTTATTTATATTCCTTATTTTTTTCAGCTCGGTGAAATTTTTGTGCCTCTTTAAACCATCTAAATGAATAATTTATCTGTACATCTCTCTCAATATGACTTCATAAATTTTTATGTCTATATATTCTTAAATACACACACAACTGATTTTTCAAATTACCGTTTTGACATTCGATTTTCGAAAGATTCCGTACAATAGATTCGATCCTATGTTGTGCCTGTTTGTTAAAATTAAATTTATTTTCACTATTCTGTTGTTTTTTTTTTACTTTTCGTATTTGTTTTTCTCATGTAGGACAAGTGTTGTGTAATATGACCTCACACCACAACAATCTGACACCACCATACTATTTTAGAATAGCCTAGTTGCTTTTGTACATTTGCCAGAATGAACCCCGAAAACTCAATGCTCACAACTTTTTGTTTTAATAGACCTATTTTGATGTAAAAATAAATATACTCAGTTTTGTTTTTATTCCTATTTTTCAGAAATTTTATTTCAAAGATTATATTTTTTAAATATTTCATGAAGTTGGCTAAAGAGATGAGGGCCTCGAGAAATATTATCAGATATCGAAAATTAATTATTGATTTCTTCTTTGGATCAGCTGCAAGAGCATGAAACTGACAAAAATCATTGAAAGTCTGTTAGGTCCTAAATGCAAAATTAACTGTCATAACCAACAAAGAAATAAAGCTAGATTGAAATGATATATTTATTATACACCGCTGTTAGTAGGATATATTTGATATTAAGCCAGCGTCACTTTTATTCACGTGCGCATTCTGATATTGTGTCACGTTCATACGTATCGTTCTATATTTAGTCACGAAATTCTATATTTCTTTCTTTTGTTCTATCTATCTATCTATCTATGAATCGGGATCCGACAAGAAGATAGAATAAATTACAAGAACAAAAAAAAAAAAACGTATCCCAGTCTAGCATCTTTCACTTTTATTAAATCTTTTCAAGAACCTGACAGAAAAATAAACAACTAACAAGCGAGAGTAAAACTGTTATGTTGTGATTTGGAGTTAATTCTTTTTAATAAAGCCATATATATTTATTTTGTAAAGTATTTTCATGAAATATAATATGTGTAATAATGAATATGTATATATGTAAGGAATTGCTTTTGTGTTGAGTTGTATGTTGGAAGGTAAAGTTAGTTAATATATGTGTATATATGTGTGTTAGTATTAATACCAGTTTTACGTGTATTACAGAAAGGGAAACATGTCTAAATATATGTTTGAAAAATATTCCGAATGGTAAACTATGTGATGGTGCATGTGTGTGTTTATGTAGGAACGCCAGTGTATGTTGGCCGGTGATGTTCATATAAGTGAATAATTGTATGTGTGTGAAGAAAAGGTCTGAAAATTGTTTGATTAAATCTTTGAGAATCTAGCGAGATATTGCCAGGATTTTTGTTTTTGGATATTGTATATAAGCATATATGCTTTAGTGTGCGTAGGGAAATGCTGTTGTCAGTTCTGTAGTGGGTCATGGAAACGAAGCTTCATTGTTTCTTGTGGCAAGAAATTTTTACGGAATAATTTTTTGATGAAACTGGTGTTATTTAATTTATTTATATGTATTATTTAGAATATTATCAAAATGTTATGTATTTTTAGAATATAATTTGGAATCAGTATTATTTCTTTTATTTTGATGTAATGGTTGACATAAGTTGGATTCATGAAGAATGGATCTGTAGAGAAATCGTGATGGAATGTAATGATTTATGTGATTATATTTGATAGTAACACTACTATATATTTAAAAAAGCTTTCCTCTTAAAGTTATGTCCCACGTCGTTTCAATGTAAATCGAGAGAGTTTAAACCTATGTCTAAACACAAAACTCCTTTCTGTTCGTAGATGCGGTTTTGAGATCATGCGATGTTTCCTCGCTTGCTCGTGTTTGCGTTGTAGACGTTTTATCTGATAACTTCCGGAATTTTAAGAGTTTTTGGACATATTTTTCTTCCAGATTATATCACTAATGACGGTGGTGGTAACAATCCTAGTGTTTGGTATGGTATATTTGCTTATGGGTTTTATTGAAAAGATGTTGGAAGATAGTATTATAAAATCTGTGTAATTTTTGTTGGAGATATCTGTTTTTATGGCTTGGTGAATTTTTTTGCATTAAGAATGTAATGGTGTGAGTAGTAGAAAGTTAAAATGTTTTCTTACTATATATCTCTTCTTCAGTTAGATATTCAGTCTCACATATTGTAAGGGTTCTAAGGTAAATTGTTATGATTGGTTTAGATTTTATTTTGTAGTTGTGGTAGGAATAGGAATAGATTATATCGTTTTTGTATATTTTCGGTAAAATTTCAAATCTAATTTTTCATTGTTGAATATATACAAGGTGTAGAAGAAAAGAAAAGAGTTGTTTTTGTCAAATTCGTGTGTGAATCGTGTGGTGGGATCAAACTATTTGAGTTTCATTATTATAAGTAATAGTTGAATATCATGAGGGTAAAATAAGTATCTATGTATCTGAAGTACATTTACTTGTTAAGTATGATGTGCTTAGATGGGCCAGATCCTAAATATTCCAGATATAGGCAAGCGAAAACACTAGACATAGGTGGCCCGTTATTAAACCAAGTTTTTCTTTGTAGTAAGTTCTATTAAAATAAAATAAACAGCCGTAAGAACTTTAGTTGCATATATTAATAATTTTGGGGAAAGTTAAAGAAAGCTATTCTTTGAATTTCATGATGTGATTGACATTTTGTGATGAGAATATTTGTGTATATAATCATATATGGGTAATTTAATGTCTACACCCGCCATAGATATATTAGCCATATCAATTGTTAATCTTTGGAATAAGTCACTCGAGTGTTTGATGTGTGTAGTACATATGTTGATCAAGAACAGTGTTAAGATTTTAGCGATAGATTTAGCTAACTTATGGAGTGCACTGTTAATTCAGGATATAATGGGTCTAACGATTTGTGTTTTGGTTAATCCATGTAGTGTGGGTACAGGTGGGCAAAATCTAAGCAAAATTTGATTTCATTTTTTAATAGCCCCTTTATTTTTGTTGAAATTTTGTGTTTCTGTGTTTATGGTTTATTCATTTGTTTGTTAGTACGTGTTTCATTATTTAGAAGGGATTCTAATTTTTCACTGTTGATGTCTATGTGCATTATACAATTATACCGCCTTATTTGTCGGATTTGATTGTTATGATATTTTTGTCCGTGAATTAGGATTTTTTAGAGCCTGCATAAAAGCTCCCTTATGGTATAGTTTCAAATGTATTTGAAAGCTATCGGTAAGCATACCTATCTAATTATATTCCTGTCTGTTCGTCTTTTTATTCAAATTTATAATAAGTTATTAATTTCCATCTATCTTTTTTTATAATCGTTGCACAACAAGCAATACAGGACTACCACTAATGCGCAGGGGTTTCAGAGAGAGACAAAGATGGTATATAGCTAACCAAAGGAAGAATGAGTTTTAGTGGGTGGATTAGATTTAGGGAGGTGGATTGGATTTAGGGAGGTATATAATGGCAAATGACATTGCATTTAAACTTTAAGAGTTTGTAGCTATCAGGGGAGAAAGCAAAAAGAAGGGAGTTCCACGAGTGGGAAGGGCGCGAAGATAAACTATTCCAGTAGAAGAGGCGGTAATGGTAAATGACGGTGTCATCTGCATAGATGCTTACTTCTGAACAGATTACATAGGGAAGATCATTGATGAAGATCAGGAAAGGCCTAGAATTGACTCTTGAGGAAACCCGGAGTTTCTATAAAAGAATCTAAATGCATGCTTATTCAAAACGACCTTCATTTTACGATTTGATACGTACGATTGGATTAAATCGAACAAATGTCCCGAAATGTAGCATGCACAGAAGGTCAACACGCCAAACTGTGTAAAACCCTTTCGAGGAATATAGAGCAACAGTTCGGGTTTTGTCGTTTTTATCAAGGGCCTAGCATATATATATTAAGTCAATCTGAACATGTCATTACACTATATTCTTATCTATATGTAAACATTTTTCTTTTATTGTTTGGTTACAGTTTATTCATATTTCTAACATCTTATCTGTCTGTCTGTCTGTCTGTCTGTCTTTCACGGTCTGTTAGCCAGTCTGTCTGTTCCGGTAGCTAAATGAATGTATTTATAGTAACTTGAAGCAGGCAGAAGGGTTAAATGTTTGAAACATCTTTATCATCATGCCTTTCCGTATACTATCTCTCTTAATCAAATTTCTTTCTCACTTCTCTTCTCTCTCTCTCTCTCTCTCTCTCTCTCTCTCTCTCTTTTCTCGGGTTAATACCTGTCTATATATGTATCTTGCAAGCAAACTAACTGATTCTAATATTCATTATCTCTCTCTATCTCTCTCTCTTTCCTCATTTTGCTTTGATGCAATAATCCTCATCTGTATTTCAGTCATTTTTTAGTGGTGCCTAACAATTCATATGTCAAGCGTTTTACTCTCTGGAATACAGATTAACTAAAGAAATTATCTGTATATGTTTTCCTCCTGTTACAGATACTACATGAATTAATTATGTTCACCAAATAATTCCCATTACGAGATTCTACTTTCAAAATCCTTGTGTATCATAAAATCACCTGCGTTGCATGACATCCGTTAAAGCCTCCTTGGCCCTCCGATCGTCTTAATTATCACTTGTGATATTTTAACATCTGGTCTATGTTTAATTAACACAAATCCGGCTCCAATCTATGTTAACCTCAAGTATATCATAAAATATTGTTATACTTATTTAATATTTTATAAGAATGTTTATAAAGATGGTAGATTGTCTTATGAAATTTATATACATTAAAATAGAAAATATTTCTGATTTACCTTCCTTTTTTTTCATTTTCGTTAGAAATTAAAAATTAATCCATTTTTAGATTGGTACTTAAAAGTATGTCCAAATAGTAACATTAAACGTTCGTGCAATGTTCGTGCAATATTGCCTTCACGAACACTCTTTCTTTTTTGTACATTATTGTTCACCTTATACAAGGCTCGGCGGACCCTCAAAGTAGAGGTTACGTTAAGGAGTAGTTTATATGAATAGGACAGGGAGATAACGGTAATTCTAGACATTAAAAGGTCAAAATGGTAGTGATCACGGAAACATCCTCTTAGGAGTTTTCACGGGAAGAAGATGCTTGACTGGAACTTACTTCTTGCTGATGGAATATGGAGAGAGTGTATGTGGTTTCCTACCGTGTACATACGTAGCATAGCTGATCTGAGACGTGATGGTGAAACCTGGTGGAATCAGGTGATGCAGATCGACAGAGCACTTCCCATGGTAGCAGCGATAGAGCAGAGAAAGTGTCGCTACATTCTACATATGAGTGAGTGATTAAAGTATGGATATAATTCTTCTCCAAAAAGGCGTTGGAGACAGTTTTGAATTCTGTTACAACTGAAAAATGAATTTTTGACAGCTCCTGCCCAGATATGACAACAGTGCACAATTATCGACCTAAACCTGTAAGTATAAAGATAGGGGATAGCATGAGAAATCGGATACTTACTAGAGCAGTATAAGCAGCTGATCATTTTAACCTCATCTTTAGCGATTGATCGTATGTAGGAATTTCACTTGAAGTCAGGTGTGATTTTGAGGTCCAATAACCTTTGAAGACATAGGGTATCCTCGAGAGGACATCTGTTTAAAGTGACTGATGGTAGTTTGGGGTCTGATTGGCGGTGATGGAATGTAACCAGTTTGCTTTTATAGGCATTGAATATAACCAGCCAGTTTTTCTTCTACTGGGAAGTTAGTACTAGATCGGAAGAAAGGGCAGCTGCCAATCTCTGATTGTCAAGACTTTTAAAGCCGCACCCGTATATCATCGTATGATTTGCATAGATGTTTACAAATAATCAGATCATATTCTTAATTAGATCCTTTGTATAAATCAAGAAGAGGTTTGGCCTAAGAATTAACCCCTGCGAGATGCTTCCGTTGACCGCTAAGGCCTCGGATGATTGGCCGTTAATAACTACATTCTGGGATCTACATGTTGGGAAGGATTTTATAATAGAGGAAATTATTTGTCTTATTCCATAGCCGGAGTGTTTGTGTATTAAAACTTTGTTCCACTTTCTGTCGAAATTCTTTGAGATAACTGATGCTATAATCCTTGTAGTATGTGTGTCGTAAAGAGCCTCACTCATTCTATGCGTAATGATGTTTATGATGTCATCAGTGAATCGGACTGATAGAAATCAATGCTGCTCCTATCTATGTGCTAAACGACATTATTGTAGGTGGCTTCAAAACATTTGTTCATGATATTCATGAGACTACTGGTTCTGTACTGGAGGGTCGGGAATAGTCGCCCGTGTTATTGAAGACCGGATGAAAGCTTGCCTCTTTCCACGTGCTACTTGAAAGATTTCACCTACAGGAAGAAATAATTTTGCTATGATCGGAGATAATTCTAGACTGATATTATTTTAGAAGAACCCATGAATTTTATCCGGCCAGTGACTTTTTGATGCTCGAGGTTGTTGATGACTCTAGAGATTTATTTATCTGAAATGAATATATTACTTATATTACGCTCAGTCAGATATGCAAAGTTAGGGTGGGGACAGCATTTATCATCTTATGATGAGCTTGAGGCAAATATCGAGGCGAAGAGCTTCGCCTTGATTCTCGGGGTAGATATGACGTCGATGTCATTTATATTGGTGGAGGCAGCCGTTTTGCCTCTGATCCAAATTTGATTATCTTCAAGCATGCGCTAGATCCAATTTGTTTCTGGTTAAAGTGACTCATGGTAGTTTGGGGTCTGATTCTTTTCAACCTTTGTCTGGTCAGGTCGAGTGGAGCTACACTTTGATTTTCATAACTCTCTCTCTCTCTTTGTTGTCCTCCCCCCATATATATATATATATATATATATATATATATATATTTGTGTGTGTGTGTGTGTATGTAGCATCAAAATTGTGTTAAAAGGAAGCAGACTGTCGACACGAAAATTTTGTCGCTTGCTGTTGAACTCAGTATCTTTAACCCATACATATAGGATACCATAAAATATCTTTTACTATTCATATATATATATATATATATATATAGCTAGCCACGTGTGGAAATTCAAATATAGTATATAGTGTATAGTAAAAAACAATGGTGGCAAAATATGTAGACTGTGTCAAGACGAAAAATTAGAGAATATACTATTCCCAAACAAAAGCAAACTATTGAATGAAAGAAAGAAAATTATGACTAATTGTAACCATGCAAAAATACCTCTTAGCTTCATACAACTATGGATAAATACGCCGTAATTCCTTGTACTTTTAAAAATTGCGGGTTCAAAAATTCCCTGCCTCGTGAACGTTAAAAAAACACCGTTAGGTAAGCATTCTTAAAAAAAAGGCGGTAAACGGTAAAATAGGTCGCGTAATAACTCGTTCACAAATTATATATATATATATATTAATTGTGATAATATTTAGCTCCAAGTTTGTTACTTTTCAGTGGCTATTACTGATAAAATGTATTTTTCATAGCAAACATATTTTATTACCAGTTTTTATGTGTCTTTGCCTCTTCTTATTGGGAAAAGTACGAAATACAGAGCACAAAATAAGAACACAAGATAACGAACAATATAAAAATAAAAACATACAGATTACAGAGATGACTACTAGCTTTCACACATACACACACACACACACACATATATATATATATGTGCGTGTGTGTATGTATTGTGTGTGTTTTCGTTTATATATATATATATATATATATATATATATATATATATATATATACTTATATATTGGTGTGATTGGTGTTTGTCAGAGAGTGATAGTGTGTATATATGTGTGTATTTGGAAAGCAGGTTATTTTAATGATTGTGTGTTTGTGCGTGTTTTTCCGTGTGTTTGTCAGAGAGTGATAGTGTGTATATATGTGTGTCTTTGGAAAGCAGGTTATTTTAACGTAAATTGCTCTATATCGAGGTGTAGATAGAGTGTTGTTATTTACAAAGAGTTTATCTCTTTAAAAAGAGCAAATTCATGATGACTTCAAAGTTTTGTGAGTGAACCGTTTTGATGGTTTCACTTATCAGCTGCTTGTTGTTTGTGACAAACAGCCCTGACGAACAAGAGCTTCATAACGATATATATATATATATATATATATATATATATATATATATATATATATATATATATAGGAAGATATGTATGGCGAAAGAGTGAATACCTTTTTACTTACCGTCGTTTATATAGACGGAAAGAATTCTGACATATATATATTTTTACTTTGCTGGAAGTAAATGTAAGTCACTTTTAGATGACATCATCTACAGCGGTCATACTGACTCCATTCGTGTTTGTTTTATATGCCTTTCAATATACCGATAAATGTGCATATTACTAAATTGATCGAGGCGCTTTACGTCGTATGCCATCTGCATTGCCACAATCATTTCAGATGTATACGTTTTGTCATGACAAAATGCTGGATGTGGTTTGTACACAGACTGAGGTAGCAGACGAATAGTCTCTAACGGCCAGGCAACCTGAGATCCGTTTTCACAAGGAAAGTGAACGTCCTGTGTGAAAGATCTAAATATCTCCCAACATGTCGCTACTAAGTAAAGCACGTGATAGGAGAGTGTTAGTTGATCTTAGAACATCTCTGCAATTTCCGGTGAACATCATTCAGACAGACGCACGCTCTGATATTGTAGCGTAGTTCGATTCAAAGTAGTGCTTCCTTCTAGTAGAATTAACGGTTCCATGGATCGAGACTAGAAGGAAGCTGCACTGACAAAAGAAAAGTCGCGAGAAATTGCTGCGTTCCGACTGCGTGGAAAAAGGATTAACAAGTAATGTGCTACCTTCTCAGGTCGGGTGCCTTGGATTAATTTAATAGCCAATTGTTTCTTTCATTTTGTAAGTGGAAATCACTGGTCGGAACTTGAAGTGTGCTTCACATTGTCTCCAGACAGCCTAACAGGTACTGAGTTCGATTAGGTCAAGATCCAAAATAAACGAAATTGATTTGAGCCATAGTTAATGCTACTTCCGACGTGAAATACATGTTTAATTTTATGTTACACCTGCTGTCAACAATCAACGGTAAACACTCTGAACAAAATTGTTGCAGAGTTTTTATAAAAAAAAGCAAGAGACGGAAACTTCTACAGAAAAACAAAACAAAAAAAATAATACACTGTCCGGTGGCAAAAACTGCGTGGTGCTGACACGGGAGGCGGTACAATATTAGCCACTGAAATTGTGTTACTTCACCTGGTTGGCGACTGACAAAGGCAATGTATCGCACCTGCTTTCACATGTTTTTGTATAAAAAATAGTATCAGGTTAGTCAAATTGCACAGCAGCAAATTTCATTACTAATGCTTCTTTTTGTTTAATCATTTTACCATAATCGAGGCGGAGGTACCACCTGTGCACAGTAGGTTAGAATGAAAGAAAAGACAGGGTACAGTGGGTACAGAAGAAAAATATATGGATTCAAGGAGATAGGAAATGAAAATTGACGTAGGATTTAAATTTTTAAAGATTGTAGTTGTCAGACATAAAAGCACTTAAACAGAGAGAAGTTTCACAAGTATTTTTGCAAGAAAAGAAAATGTTAGAGAAGAAGTGGCTGTTATAATTATCTATTTTTGCGGTATCTAACAATACGCTGAAATTCATGTGACATATATATATATATATATATATATATATATATATATAACCAAATATATAGCATAACTTAAAACTATATTTCTACCATATATATATATATATATATATATATATATATATATAAATATAGTTTTAAGTTATGCTATATATTTGGTTACATATATATATATATATATATATGTCACATGAATTTCAGCGTATTGCTAGATACCACAAAAATAAAACCAGAAAATTAATCCATAGAGTCTTTAAATCCTTTGGCCTTAACGTAGTAATTAACCACAATATCAAACAAGTAGACTTCCTAGACATAACAGTAAACCTAGTATCGAACACTTGCCAATCTTACATGAAAAACAACGCCAACCCAATATATATAAACCCCAACTCTAATCACCCACCATCCATTTTTAAGCACATCCCATCGTCAGTTGAACGTCACGTTAACACACACTCATCCAACAAAGAGATATTTGATAAGCACAAGGTAATTTATGATAGAATCCTTAATGAAAGCGGGTATAAATCATCAAAAATCAGTTTTGTGGAAAAATTCAAAAGTCCAAAAAGCAGAAATAGAGGCAGGAAAATAATATGGTATAACCCTTCATTCAACCAATCAGTTAATTTCAAGCTGGCACATAAATTTCTTAAATTAATAGAGAAGAACTTTCCCAAAAATAACCCTCTAAGCAAAATCTTTAATAAAAATACCATAAAATTAAGCTATAGCTGTTCTAATAATCTAGAAAAAATAATCAAAATGCATAACACAAAAATATTGAAAATACACAGCAAAAATAAGTCCAACACTAATACAAATCCGTCCCATAACAGCAACCTCTGTAACTGCAGAAACCCCAACCAATGCCCCATAGCCAATAAATGTCTGACAAAATCTCTGATATATATGTGTTCGATTTCATCCTTAGAAAATCCTAAGGATGAAAAAATGTATATTGGGAATACTATGAACGTATTTAAAAAGCGCTTTGACAATCACCTCTCATCCTTCAATAACAAAGAAAAACAAAACATGACATCTCTCTCCAAACACTTTTGGAAATAAAAAAACGAAAATAAAACACCTATGGTCAAATGGAAAATTGTCAAAAAAGCAAGAACAGCAAAATCTATAAAAGAACCATGCTTTCTTTGCCTTCAAGAAAATATATAAACAAGCTCTTAAATCAGAGACACGAAACCACAGTAAACTGCAAGCACATTAGGACTTAACCCTACAATCATGCTAAGAAATACAAAGAGTTCGATTGATATCCTCATTATAAAAGATAAAAAAATGCTATAGAAAAAATCGATCCAATAAATCCTTAAAGGAAGGTCTATCACTAAAGCCTACACCAATAACCTTACCTAACACAATAACCTTACTTAAATACAAATATATTCCGTACTAGAAAAATCAAAATTAAATAAATGGCTCCCAAACTTGAAAAAGAATAAAAATTCATACATTCAAAATCAAGATTAAATATACTACTTCAGAATAATCATATCATACACAAAAATAAACTGTAAGCACACATAATATCTAACCCTACAATCACCCCCAAAAATACTAGGAATTTGAATAAATATTTTTATTATTATAAAAGTTAAAAACTGCTACAGAAAAATCGATGTAATAAATTCTTAAAATAAGATCTAATGCCCGCAAAAATATCTAAATAAATAAAAAATATATAAATAAATAAAAGAAATAAATAAGATTCCAAAACGATAATTTATAGAAAAAAGAAGATAAAAAGGGGAAAAAAAGGAAAGAGGGAAAAATTAAAAGAAAAAACCGACCCTCTAAACTTAAAATTAAGATTAAACATACAACGTTATACAAAAAACTGAGAAAACGCTAATTCGCATTTACTTCCCAAAAAATACAAATTTAGATTTCTTGAAATAATTTCGTCTAAATACAATTATACTTCAAACATGAATGAAAGGAAAAAGAAAAAAAGAAGAGGAAGGGAGAGGTAAAAGGAAGAAAAGAAAAAGGAAAAAGAGGAAAAAAGGAAAAAGGGAGAAAGGGGAAAAGAAAGAGAAGAGAAAGAAAAAGAAGGAAGAAGGAGGAGAAGAGGGTTATATGTGTGTGTGTATATATATATATATATATATATATATATTACCCGAAAAAATCTAAATTGGAAAGAAAAAACACCCCACCCCTATCACGTCTATGAAAACCTAGACACATGATCAAAGTAAATGCATGAATTACTTCCACTAACAGCAGACATCAACCAATTAAATGATAGCCGACCATAAAAATGACCACTCAACAGCGACCACTTACAAATCCTAACCAAAAGATATACCCAACTGATAAAAAGATTAAACATACATTCCAACAGATAATACCATTCATCAACAATTTCACACTTACACACCAAATTCCTCAAAAGTCTAACGATCAAAACGAGACATTCACTTAATTACCAATAACCCCAACCAAACCCCACGACAACAACGAACCAAATATAAACAGAGAATGAGTCTAAACCTTTATTTCACCTGAGGAAGTGTTTAAATCCAAACAGTGAAACAAACATATGATTGTAGAGAAGAGGACATATATAGAAGAAATTATGTACGTGTTCTAAAACATAATTTATAATATATATATATATATATATATATATATATATATAGTAGAAAAGAGTTTGGATTATTACAATGGGTTATACATATTTCACCGCATATTGCTGCTCGTAGACCTAAATGGTACAACAGTTGTTCCTCAAAAATCGCCTCTTTTTTTTCTATAGACGCTCACATGTGGTGGAATATGTATTACCTATTGTAATGATCCGAAATCTTTTCTAAATTATATTATTCTAATAAATTAAATAAATGAATTTAAAATTGTGTTCTTTTTTAGTTCAACTCTATCGGAATTTACCTGGATAGTATACCAGGTGTGCCACGTTATATATATATATATATATATATATATATATATATATATATATATATGTATGTATTTAATCTATAAATATATCATATTGTAAAAATTTGTTTCTACCATATATATATATATATATATATATATATATATATATATATACTGTTTTGTGTAATAGAATAAGTAAATAGCATTCCACGAAAAGAAGCTCATCCAAATATGTCCTAACATTTTATTATAAAATATCACTTAGCAAATAAATCGCAACATAGGTAATGTCAGTCAGAGTTTTTTATTTTCTTTTTCTCGCGAATGACGTTAGTTTGTTTAGTTTCTGTGGCAACGCAGGATTATATTTTAGTAACGTCATCTCTGCAAATAGGCATTCGTTTTATTACACATATTAGCCAGCACGATTTTACAACTTGAATTTCGCTTGGGTGTTAACTGGTAATGATTATTACAGTTGGCTTAGAGCATTTCTCCATTTTTTTATTTTTTTCATTGTTTCTTTAAATGAGAAATGTTTGCAAGACAATGACAAAAGTCAATGGAAAATCAGACGTGAAATAAACAAAAAGATCTTTTTTTTCTAAGTAGCTAATTTATTGAGTGAATCAGTCTAATAATTTTATGTATTTGCATATTCCAACTTCCATTGAATTGTACGATATTTTTAGCCAATAATTTGAACTTTTACCAAATGAAATTTGAAAGTGCATTTTTCATAGCAAACATATTTTATTACCAGTTTTTATGTGTCTTTGACTCTTCTTATTGGGAAAAGTACGAAATACAGAGCACAAAATAAGAACACAAGATAACGAACAGTATATAAATAAAAACATACAGATTACAGAGATGTCTACTGGCTTTCACACACACAAACACACATATACATACACACACACACACACATATATATATGTGTGCGAGTGTGTATGTATTGTGTGTGTTTTCGTTTATATATATATATATATAAACGAAAACACACACAATAAATACACACACATATATATATATATATATATATATATATATATAGATACTTTAAGAGTTACACTATATATATATATATATATATATATATATATAAATATATATACACATTATCATTCTCTGACAAACACACGAAAAAACACACACAACCACACGATCACACTAATATGTAAGTATATATATATATATATATATATATATATATATATGTTTTTCCGTGTGTTTGTCAGAGAATGATAGTGTGTATATATATATATATATATATAGTGTAACTCTTAAAGTATATATATATATATATATATATATATATATATATATATATATATATATGACCCCGAACAGGTCTTGTATCAATAAACTGGATGGATTACATAAATGTTAACTATTTCACCGAGATCTGCTTTTATAGTTTTGACGACAGATTATAAAAATCCTTTTCGCAAAATGCAATTAAGACTTTCCTGATGCAGTTACAACTTTGCTGGGTTCCTTATGCAAGAAGGAAGAATATCTATCTACATTCTTCCTGTACAGATACCCTGAGATTGGACAAACGACTGTTGGGTGGCCGTATCTCTGGCATTAGGACATGTTAAAGTTTAAAGTCTTAACTGTCATTATGCCTCATACTAACAGTACATAACACGCCTGGGAGAAAATGAACTGTCATAGAGGCTTAAATAAAGAACGCCGATGAGCCTGAAAGAAAAACCGTTCGAGTAAGTTTTTAGAGCATTTCTTATCCAAATCACGACGAGTGCCTAAGCAAGAATATATATTATAAGGTTAGAAATAGATTTATAACAGTGGTACCGAGGATCTAATCTTATACGCGATATAACTGGAGTTAGGAAGATATTCGAAATCTATAATGAAGTAAAAAATTAAGAAGAAATATTTGTTACTTCAGTACACAGGATACCAGTGTCGACAAGAAATTAATCTTCGTTTGTTTGAGTTCACACTTTGTGTGAAGAAAAAAGAAAAGACAAATATATATTCCTCAAAGATGGAGATAATATTGACTTCTGTTTAAAAAATTCAACAACAGCAACATCAGCAGAAACTGCGGAAAAAGTTGATAGAAATAAAATTGAAGGAAACAAAAAATTCTTAATGTTCTTTTACTCTCTGGCAAATATTATATCCACATTTGAATAGAATCCAGGTGATGAAATTAGCGATTATGTGTACTTTCGAAGTTCCAAAGTAATTTTCAGAAAAAATGCAGCGACGAGAAAAAAACGAGACTTCTGTTGAAAATAATTAACCCCGGTATAACATAAAATACTGTCATTGCGTATCTCAGTAAAGCAAACAAGAGAAACTTGTTTGGATGCAACAGTGAATATTTTAACAAATATTAGTGACAAAAGCTCTCTATTTAATAATCTTTGGAAACCTATGGATCTGACTAAAAAATAAGATATTGTCAAATTTGCTGAAAGATTACAAAAGATCCAGATTAAATTAACTTGTTTTATATACTTATTCTACACTTAGCAAGGCACAAATGCTACCGGTGCGCAGGGGGTTACAATGAGAGAATAAAAATAGTTAGAGGGATGTCGAAACAAAGATAAGAGATGAACGGAAATCAAGTAGATAAAAATGGCAATTTAAGTTGCATTTATACTTTTGTAGACTGTAGCTATCAGGGAAGCATGCAAATGGAAATAAGTTTCCTGAACAGGAAGTGTCAGAAAAGAAACAGTTAGAGTTTAAGAGGTAGTTACATTTAAGTAGTTTGACGGTAAATCTTAATGTTAATACAGTAGCACGAGTAAATGCATATGGTCGCGGTACAAGGGCCAAAAAAGCTCTTCATAAAAGACAGAGAGATGCCGCATCACATCGGTAAGAAGGGAACTGAATTTGTATTGACAAGACAGGATCGATTATATTTCAGAATCTTTCTTTGGATTCTGTTTAGAACGTCAATATGCATAGCGGAAGAACACTGCCAGACATGGCAACATTATTCAATGCACGGATATGCGTTGTGGTGCAGTGTATATCGACTCGGAACGTCGAATCTGAGAGTCGAGTTCGAATTTCATTACATTACCTCTGCTTGCCTTATAGGAATCAAACTTAAAAATTACGTTAGATACCAGAGATGGTATCTAACGTAATATATTTATATATTTATATTACTCAGTTGAGCCTCAATTCTAGGTTGAAAATTTGTTGTAGTACTCCAATTACGTCATGTTTGGAGTCGGATGAGAATTTGCGAGCAAAACACACACCCTTGTCTGCTGTCGATGTGATAACTCCGAATTGAATGAATAGACGAGGGTTCGAGGGTCATTTGTTGTTCAGCCCCGTCTCGTAGAAAACATGCGTGATGCTACATGCTGCTTTATTCTATTAACAGACAACAGCTTGGCATCGTTTAAGACACGCTTACACTTATTACGAGCAGAAACAAAGAGATATCTGAGACTAAACAGCAGAAAACCAAGGAGCTGAACGATGTTAGTTGAGATTTTCTACCTGGGATGAAAGTATCAATGCCGGCTCTCATCAAAGATATCTTTACTTACTCTTGACATGTTTATAGGGTGATTTTTGTTCGTTAATGGCAAAATAATGCAGAAATCCAGGCAACCATTCTAACAAAACTTAACAAAATAATAAACTTACACTACAGAAATATGCGATGTATGTCAGAGAATACAAAAACTGAGACTCGATACCATGAAATTAAGGCAAAAGAAAGTTCATATGTAAAAACGAAGGAAAAGTTTACAAAAAAAATCTTTGTTTCAAATCTGGAATGTTAATCTCGATGACGAATGTCTCTTGGACTGTGACAAAGTAGAACAGATAAAACCACACTGTAAAACTAAGTCAAGAAAAATACTGGATAACATTTCTACACAGTATTGCGATTGAAAAATAAAGAAAATAGTTGAATTTGAAAATAAATATTGTAGATATGAAAATGCTACAAAGACACTGGTAGTGGTATCACGATAATTAATGATGCTATATGAAGAAAATCGAAAGCCTATATTAAGAAGCACCTCGAAAGTCGCAAGTTGTTTATTAGGTGAGATACTATTTTTATTAGCGAAATTGTAACATCTCATTTTATAAAAAGTATGCAAAGGCTAATACTAATGTGTTAAAAATACTACGAACTGGATGCATCTATTTGAGACTTGTGATATACGTAAATGGACAAACGACCAAATTAAAAATAATAAAGAATGAAAATTAAAAGAACGTTTTTTATTTGGTCTCAGCAAAACTACAAATAAAAAATTGTTTAACGCCAGCATTTAAACCGAAATAGATTGTATCATTAACATCAATGAAAAAAATAAACGTGCAATCTGACATACTTGAAATAATAGCTGTACTTGAGAAGATTAACCATGCAAAACCTACAGCACCAGCAGTGTACGTCAGGAGAAAAATGTGTTTATGCTGATTTTAAGACAAGGTTAAACAATCCCGGAACAAATTTTGCAAAGATAAATGGCAGAAAAAATTTTCGAAGCTAGATCTTTCTGAAACGTATTTACAAATGCAGGTTGAAGAATAATGTTCAGAGTTAACAACTATAGATACGCACACAGGGTTGTATAAGTCCAACAAAATTGGTTTTAGTATAAAGGTGGCCCAGCTATATTTTAGCAAGCTATGGGTACCATGATTGCAGATTATGATTTCACAATGGCTTATTTGGGTTATATATTATTTAGAAGTGTGTCTAAATAACATATCAGGAATATGACAACAGCTTTTGCAAATTATGAGCGTACGGGTTTAAACCCAGTGAGGAGAACTTCGAATTGCTTTTGCTTAAAATTATTTACCCAAGATAAATCATTGACAAAAATATTCATGAACCAGATTTGTCGAACTAAGAATATGCCTCTTCCATATATTTATATAGGTTTATATGCCTTCTTGTAGAGTTAAGAATATGCCTCCTACAACAAATATTACTACGTTGCAAACTAATATCAACTAATTTGAACACTCTTGGCTACTGGCGTGTGTTTATATCGTATAAACATGCTAAAGTCCCCCTTCCTCTACCGAGCGTTCATAGCTCAAAGGTAGAATCACTGACTAATGTAAATTCAGTCTGGTTTCAATCCAATATCTAACTGTACTGCTGAGCTCTGATAAAGCGAAACAGGACTGTCTGCGGATTATATATATATATATATATATATATATATATATATATATATATATATATATAAAGAGAAAGTTACAGAGAGAAAGATTACTCTCTGGTTTATTCAACATTATTCAATATTGCAGTTGAAACGCAAAATATGTTAAACACGAAAAGAAATGTTAAAACTAATGTATGATTATATGAATACTGATGGGTGATTATGAGTAATGGGTAAATTTTCTGTCAAGTTATCGTGATATGCTGAGTAATTTATCAACTAAATGGGACAATTAATATGTTCCCGTTTTCTGAAATGTGGGGTCAGTACCTATATATATATATATATATAGGCCGCAAATTGTCTTTAAGGCAAAATATTATTAATGACTACAGGCATCTCGTGTCGATTAATTTTACAGAGTAAATTGTGAATAACCCTTCTCTGGCAAAGGAAAATTCCAATAAATTATGACGGAATTTTCACTTGATCTAAAATGAATTATTCACACCTTAAAAAATTGATCAGTAAAGTTTCAAACATATTTTTTGTGGAATTAGACTGAATGTGTTTTCTCAGTTTTCTTTAGTTTTTCCCATTTAATTATTCAATTGCCAAGCATTAGCTGGCCACCACCATATATATATATATATATATATATATATATATATATATATATATGCACTCGTAGGTTTGTTTATCCTCTTCTAGTAAACAACAGAAGACTTTTTTCTAACATTTAAAATGTTCTTCTTTTGTGTGATAATATTTTTAACGATTTTTTTTATATTTCCCACTTTTAGAACAGTTTCATAAAACAGTGTTGTGTTTTCGAAATCAACACTATTCTTTCAAGCGAAACACGCTAATTCTCTCACTCTCGACGCCAGGCTTTCTAAACGCCGTCATGACAGCTGGTGGAGATTTGTTTACTTCAAGAACAGAAGGAAAAGCAACACGAATGATCTCAGCATTCGTCTTATGGAATTTCATTGAAAAGGAATTAGAATCCAATCAAATACGTGCAGGTGGAAAATAAACAATGACAATAAAACAAGCTTTCGAAATCTTGGCCAAAGAACTGAAGAATCTGTTTCCCTCTGACAAATTGCTTCAATGGATTTGGCATTCAATATTTTCACTCGTTATTCTTTAACCTGCTGTTTCATATCGTGCACTAATAACTTTACGACTAACAGCACTTTGGACTTGTCATCTGTGACAAGTTTAATAAGTTCGCACACACACGCTCGCGCACCCCCGCGCACACACACACACACACACACTTATGACTATAAATATGTACATATTTATGATTGTTTAAAATTTTCATTTGGTCATGCCAGATTAAATAAGTTGCTAATATTATGTCTGCTTATTTTTAACAAACTCCGTTCGTACACACGGGTATTATACAGTTGATTTTATTACCCGTTTCTTGATGTTCTGAAATCATTTTCATAGTTTTAAGTTATGGTAACAAAAAAAAAACGCAAAACTGTGTTGCTGATAATTATTCTATTTTTTTCTTCTTGCCTCGAACGTAATAGTTGGCAGTTATGCTTAGCGTTCATTAAAACGTAAAAATCATCCACTGTTGGATGTCTTGATGTTGCAAAGTTATCGTCATGCACTTATTAAAGTATGAAGAACTATTCTTTTTATATTTTAAAACATTAATACTATATTCATTGCTTTTTCTATTAAATGACGGTTTAATATATATATATATATATATATATATATATATAATCGTATCACACCGAGCATGTCGGTAACGCTACTGATGTGCAGGTGGCTACATAAGAGTAAATAAATTAGATAGGAGGTGTGTAAAGAGAAAGACGAACCAGTTAAGGATGGGAATACAGGTGTGATGGCAGTCGCAAAGGTGGAGAGAAAGAAAAAGGTATACAGGGTGGTATAGAAAGAACTAAAGTCAAGTGATTAAAGATAAGTATTGGCATTAGATTTAAATTCCTGCAGGTTGTACCCGTCAGGAAAGCAATAATATGGAAGCGAGTTCCACAGGCGGGAAATGCGAGAAAAGAAGCTGAAGGAGTAGATTGTCTGAATTTGGTTGATCTAACTGTGAATGGGTGGAACCCAGTTGTCAGTCTTGTTGCACGAGTAAACACCTGTTGCAGAGGCACCAGTGACTTAATTTCGTTTGAGCAGAAGCCATGAAAGTATTTATAGAACAGACAGAAAGAAGCCACATCAAGTCGTTGGGTAAGTAGCTGGAGTCGCACCGCCAAGTCGGTACCTATCACATTACTGATTCTCTTTTGTAGCCTGGCAAGAACACTGAGATGAACAGCGGGTTCGCCTGACCATATATGACAGCAATACACCATAAATGGATTGATTTGCTTTGTATATATGCAGGATAGATTCAGGCGGAAAAAACATTCTGGCCCGACACAGAAACCCAACCATCCTTTCGGAGAGTTTAGCTATTCGCTCAATGTAATGGTTCCACTTGAGATCAGAAGAGAGTGGTAAGCCGGGGAAGCGAGTGTATTGCTGTCAGGGAGACTCGCTTAATACATGCTTATGGGAGTTAGGAGAGGTTGCCTGTGATGATTGACAGACAGCAGCTTGGTCTTAAACGCATTGAGATTTACACTTAGATATTACACCACAAAATGTAGATCCCTCTCAAGACCAGCAGCGATGTTCTGTTTGTCCGCCACGCCGGATTTCTTAGTGAGGCGGGATTAAATGGTGGTGTCATCTGCGTAAATGCCTCCTTGACACTGGATCGCAACTGAAAGATTATTTATGAAAATACTATATATATATATATATATATATATATATATATATATATAAATTAGAGAAATTTTTCAAAATTCAAAGGTGTCGGATGTACATTTCGACACAGGATCTCTAATAGAGACTCTATGTTACGTCAACGAAGGCCCTGATTTAGAGTGTGGAGGGGTTTTTGGTTAACAACGGTCACAAAGTGGAAAAGGACAGAACTGGTAGTCGCGGGGTTACAGGGTGTTGAAATGGTATATTTAGGAAGGGGAGGAATAGGAGTTCATATTTTATAAATATAGACAATTAAATGAGTTCAATTACTTTTTAAAGTTAAGATTTTGGGCTATTTGAAGAGGTGTATTTAGGCGAGAAGGAATGGATTTCAATATAAGATTTTAAATTATTTTTTTAAGTTTATTTGATTAAACCTTTTAGGTAGAAGCGAGTTAAATGCCAATTACAGGAAGTTATCAGTTTAAAAATTATTAGAGAAAAAATATTAGAGAAAAAAATATTAGAGAAAAAAAATATATATACATATATATGTTAACCAAGAATCCATATTTTCTAAAGATAGGCAATTGAAGGAGCTTGGGATAGGAAGGTAGGGGGGTTAAAATACGTTTTAAGGTTAACGTTAGGGTAAAATTAAGATTAAAACTTAAATTGAATCCTTTTAATTTATATTCTAACATCTAGTCAACGGGGATTTAAATTCTAAATTTAAGTATTCGAATAATTTGCTTTGTGGCAGCACTTACTGATGAATTCCCTTCTATGGTTCAGTAGCCGGTGTTGGTGGGGGTATTTTAATATTGAAATTTTTTTCCAGTAAACATAGACAGCACCTGTCACGAAAATTCCTCGGGATACGGGCTGAACCTATCAGTTTCCAGCTAATTTCAAGATCCAGCCCTTCTTCTTTCATTTTCCAGAATGCCCGCAAAAAGGGCTGTCTGGACCTCTGACCAGGGTTCGAAAAGAAGTACCTGTGGTTATACAGTCTTTGTTTGAAAGGACCGACGAACATACCGATATAGGTCCGGAAGTCGTTTTTTTTTTTTGTTAGATGGAGAAATGCTGGCTTCATAAATCATGTGGGTGGATTTGCATTTTCCCTCCACCGGGCAGGCATCCACAGAATTTACAGTTGCATTCGTTTAGAATTCCTAGATTCAGCATTGCGCAAGTTTACCAGAGTACTCCTATTGTGGGAACTAATAAGTCTGTCCATATTCGGGGTGCAAGAATAACTAATTTTTAGGGTGTACCTATTAAAAATCTTCCGTAGAGGGTTACTGTTATTAAAATGTTTGTCTATTAACTTGAGAAAATATTTACCAATATTGATGTTAGTAAGTTTACAATAAGGGGGGTTAAACCAAATTATCTTTCTTTTTCTACAGTTTCCTTTATTTTTATTTTTGGATGATTCGGTGTCTATTGTAGGTTTATTATATGTTAACTTGTTCTGATATCCGCTTTTTTGAAGGGCCTTATTGTAAATAGTTTTACTTGCGTTGAAAGTTTTAATGTTGGATGATAATTGGTTGATTCTATTATTCACTATATTGGGTATCTGTTTTATAATATTTTGGGGTGGTTGGATGAAATATTAATATAAGTAGGGGAACTATTATCTTTGAGAAATGGTTGGTAGGATCCATCATGTAAGTTAAGGGTGATGTCTAGATAGTTTACAATTTTAAGATTAGAGGTGACTTCGACTTTAAAACCGAGGTACTTCAGGGCTCTAATTATTAGATTAGGATCAGGTCTTTGGAATTTACCTTCCTACTCTTCCACTTCGGATTAAAGAAAAACAATATATATATATATATATATATATATATATATATATATATATATGTGTGTGTGTGTGTGTGTGTGTGTGTGTGTGTGTGTGTGTGTATATATATGTATATATACACCAATATAACAAAAGAATATATATTGTTACGTTCTAACTGCCACATCATCTGTCTAGAAAGGTGTACGGGGTGTACGCGATATGGGTATAACAAAATAGTTAATTTTCCTCTATTCTGAAATAAATAATATACACATTTGTCTTTTTCTTCTGTCACTGTTTCTCACTCTGACTCCCTCTACCTCTCTCTGACATTTTCCTCTAGTTCAGTTTTTTTTATTTTTTTTCAACTTTACAAGCTTTTGCCGCCAAATGATATTTCTTTTTTTCTTTTTCTCCTTTTTGACAGTTCAAAATTTTCGTTCATTCGCAAAGATTTAATGTTGAGTTCACTTAGGCTCTCTCAGTTTTCCTTCACTGGAAGAATGAAACATGCACTTATATTCGGTGATTAATACACCTAGTAATTCGCTGTTGCTTTTTAGTTTGTGACTATTTAGTCAATCAAGTAAATTCCCGTACATGACCTGGGATTATTGTTGGTAAATTGTAATCTATATTCGATCTCTTCATTAACCAATCTTCGCCTATGTCGATAACATAAAAACGAGTGTTTGTTCTTCTGTAAAATTGATTTTCAAATATTTCCTGACGCAATTTTTCATACTTTCTACGTACGTGTGGGATTTATTATTTTTACCCATCAGACGGTCCGTTTTTTAATGTTTATTTTCAGGCTTATGTTAATTCAAGAGCTGATTTCGTAAGGTTTACAGAGATAAGATAAATTTTACAGATCGGCGTGAAAAAAGAAGTGATACTTTAAAGAGAGCATGTACTTTTAATGCTATTCGAGTGAACACATAGTAACGTAATATATATATATATATATATATATATATATATATATATATATATATATATAGCAGCATCTTCTCGCACATCTCAACTGTGGAATTCCCTTCCATATACATTCTTCCTGACAGCTACAATCTCCAAGAATTTAAATGCAAAGTTAATTGCAATATCTTATCTTCTTGACTGACATCTTTTCCCTGACAACATTCGTATCATATTCTTCTTCCTTTCCAATCAACTCTCATGCAGCCCTCTTGACACCTGTATACACATCCTGATTTTACTAATTCCCTGACACCTCTGTAAATTATTCCTCTTTCTCAACACTCATCTCTAATGTAGTCTCTTTCTAATCAGTGGCAGTTCTGCTTTGCTTGGGGTAAAATATTTAATATATATATATATAAATGGATTTTTTAACCTGATACTGACATAACTACACGGCTTTCCATCTTAACTACTGAAAATGAAAAAATCTGTGAAACTGCTAATATTACTGTAAATTATTATTCCATATGTCTCCAGTTACATTTTAGTGTTCTTTTTCCTATATATTTTTACCTGTGTGAGACATACAAAATATGTTATTTTATTTTCTATGCACACACACACACACACACACACACACACACACACACACACACACACACACACAGATATATATATATATATATATATATGTGGGGGGACAGATTGCCACTCGTATCTAAGGATATGTCTATTATCTAATCCTAATATTTTCACATATTTTCACTGGTTCCACAGAAAAAAACTTTAAAGTCAGATCAATAACCATAACCATAATTAGAGTAAGTTAACTAACTTGACTTTAATTATGGCTATTAACCATACTCTATGGTTATTAACCTTACTAATTTTGGTTATTATCCTTACTTCATAATTAATATTAATCATTACTAATTTTGGTTATTTACCATACTTTATTAGTCAATACTAATTATGGTTATACACCTTATTTTCATTTTCATTTTCTATTCTCATATCTAGTCAATATATGATACATCTTATTATGGTTATGGTTATTAGCCTTACTCTAATTATGGTTATGGTTATGGTTATTGACCTTACTCTAATTACTCTAATTATGGTTATTAACCTAACTAATTATGGTTATTAACCTTACTTTATAATTAATAATAATTAATACCATTTATGGTTATTAAACTTACTTTATTAGTCAATACTAATTATGGTTATACATCTTATTTTATAGTTAATATTAAACCTTAGAATATATATATATATATATATATATATATATATATATATATATATATATATATATATATATGGGTCTTATTTCTGGCACTTGTATTTTTTAGCATGATTGTAGTGTTAGCTCTCTGATGTGCTTGCAGTTTACTGTGGTTTCATGCCTCTGATTTAAAAGCTTGTTTAAGGATTTTCCATTTAACTTTAGGTGTTTTATTTTCCTCTTTTAACTTCCAAAAGTATTTGGAGAGAGATATCATGTTTTGTTTTTCTTTGTTATTGAAGGATGAGAGGTGATTGTAAAATCGCTTTTTAAATACGTTCATGGTATTTCCGATATACATTTTTTCATCCTTAGGATTCTCCATGGATGAAATCGAACACATATATATCAGGGATTCAGGTAGACATTTGTTGTTCATGGGGTCTTGGTTAGAGTTTCTACAGTTACAGAGGTTGTAATTATGGGTATTAGTGTTGGAGTTATTTTTGTTGTGTGCTTTTAATATTTTGTTATGTACTTTAATTATTTTTCTAGATTATTGGAGCAGCTATAACTTAGTTTAATTATATTTTTATTGAATATTTTATTTAGAGGGTTATTTTTGGGGCAATGCTTATCTATTTGTTGATGAAATTTATGTCCCAGTTTGAAGTCAATTGATTGATTCAAAGGAGGGTTATACCATATGATTTTTCGGTTCCTATTTTTGCTTTTTGAACTTCAGGATGTTTTCACAAAGCTGATTTTTGATTTTGAAAACGAACGTACCTTATATATATTTGTGTTAAGTTTATGTGTGTGTATGTCTGTGTGTAATGCTTGTACGGAATGTTAGAACTTCTATGAGAGATGAATTGTGATTTAGTGCTTGCACAACCATCGACAGCTTCCGAATGGTCCTTTTCCCCCATTATCGTTCCCAAGGCTTTGGTCAACTCTGGTATAGCTTTAGACATTTTTCAAGAGCGTGGCAGGCTGAGTTGCCACCTTCGAAGCGATAAATCAAGAAGTCATAAGAAATAGACCATGGTAAGTTTCAAACTCGCGCCTTATGTTCAGAAAGCAAGCGAACTAATTGATAACCAGTATATATATATATAGTCATCTGCAGACAGATCTGTTTCGCTGTATCACAGCTCATCAGTACGTTTAGATATCCGATTGCTTTTTACCCAGGACCGAATTGGCGTCAGTCGGCGATATTACCTCTGAGCTATGGGCACTCTGTAGAACCTTTTAGAGTGTACATTATCATTATACATACGCCCAATATATATATATATATACATATATATTAAAATCATGATAAAGAACAAATAAGAAACATATGTCAATTTAACATGTTTGATTTTTATTAAACTTTCATCAGTGATAAAAAATTAGTAAGAGCCAGTATACAGTGATATTAACTAACGTTAACAACAGACATACAACGATACAGAAAAGCGTTTGTGCATAAAGACACAAATGCACTTAAAAATTCTCTTGTTGGTTTCTCGATTATCTACTCCGCATAATGAATAAGTGGAACGCAATCATGGAAGTTTGGTGGATAAATGTAAGTTTTCAGAAATTTTCTGATTGAGTTCTTCTTCTTTTGCTCCCCCCCAACATGTTTTCTACGCCATTGAATGTAACAGCCACATTTGTTCCGCTGCTATTGCTACATATCTCATCATTGTCAAAATTCAAATAAGAAACGGCAGTATCGGTCCTGAACTTGCACCCCGGTTTCAGTATGTTGTCAATAACGTTGTAACATGACTTTCCAGTACCTTTTCTATAAATATGTTACCGGATCCTACACGCTTTTCTATTTAGTACCTGAAGTTTATGAATTTAATAATAGTACTAGGTTGGCAAACATTGGTATTATCATTTTAATGTTGGAATAGTTCTATTCTAATAGTTTCTTCTGTGACACTTCCATCCTGTGAAAATTCCTCTTACTTTCACACTTTCCTGAAACATCAATATTTTAAGTACAAAGTAAATCGCCATTTTTCGTCCTTTGAAAACCTGTTCTTCTATCGTCTTTTCCCTCCACTAAAAGTTTCTCATTTTCTTTCCATCTCAGTCCACATTTTAACTTAGTGGCTTTATCTCCATCCTTGACATGGGAATCGTTAAAAGAGCAAACTTGGCAATTTATTTTAAGCAATCTTTCCAACTACCATCAGTAGAAAACGTAACACCGAATATTATTTACTCTACTGATGGAGGGTGAAAACTCTTCAGAAGTCAGCATTAAAATTTTGCAGATGCTAAGACTAACGATCTATTTCCTGCACGAGTTGACAAGAGATTGATGGTCATTTTCACGACCGTCCACAAATGTGCATTAATATCAAGATATATTAGGCAGATATATCATATCAACAATGGATTACATCAGAAATTCTGTTGAAAAAAAACAATGGGAACAACATAAGCCGGAATACAGATACCCGGAAAGGTCGCACCCGTAGAACGAATTCGTTCAAGACAATTTTTTTCACGATTACATAAAAACAATTTTATCAAATCAAAGATTAACCAAAAAATCTCACATAACTGTTCATCTTACGAAGTAAAAAAAAAACCTGCCAACCGTGATAAAGCCAGTGAGATATCTAGCGCAACAGCTCGAGATTCACAATTCTAAATCTGATGCTGGACAGACACTTTCAGCTATCGCCGTTAATACATCAACAGTGGACCTAGTGAAGAGAAACGTATATTGTTTGACAAATAGAAAATATATCAAGGTGAGATTCTTAACAAATTCCGAATTGTTTAGAGTCTCTAGTATTTTGACCCAGAACAGTTTGATGATTAACGCGATAATAGTTTCTAAATGTAAAAACCGAAAATGTGATTACAAAATACATTTGCCCGAACAGATTTAAATCGCCAATCAGTTGTGATAAATGATTTTGAATGTAGAAAGGACGTCACTGAAAAGAGCTCATAAAATAAATGGCCTTGTACACAACTAAGCTAACTTTAGTTATGCAGTTAGCCATCTGAATTTTAAATCAGTTGATTATAAACGTCAGCAGAACACCCGAAAACAACTTAAACTGTACACTTGCGAATATTTTATTTATCATGTGCATGGAAGCAGCTTCAATTGGATTTGCCTTGTCACGTGACACGTATCGTCATTAGTCTCAGGGTAACTTTAGTCAAATGGAAGAAAGAAAGTGACAGAAACTTATGTTAATTTTCTGAAAATGTGCATTGTTCAGATTAGTTGCACATCATATTGAAATTCAGACTACTAAGGCGCCTTTTATGCTTTAGTAAATGATTTCATATATATTTGATTTGAAATACTCGAATTCAGGGCGTTCTGCCTCCCTTCGAGCAGTTCACTAGACCCGGATATTCATTATAACCAAGATAACCACACTAAGAATTTAAAAAGAAACACGCGAGAGAAATAAAAAGAAATGAAGACATGACATTTTCTTTTGTGAGTAATATTTCCTAAAAATAATTTCTTAAGTGGAATATTTCGATGGAAAATTAGAAACTAAGAATTATTTTTCTGTGCTGAAAAAAGAGCGACGAAACCCAACCAAAATTCATTTTGTAATTTATCAATCCGAGCAGCATCAAGAAATAAACACGATGAATTGAGCGACGAGAAATTTCAATAGCACTTGGTTGTCTGTCTTGAAGACTATAACGTCTAAACCAGACACAAGTTTAAATTAAAATTATAACAGATTCTTTTTTTCAATTTCTATGACCTGCATGCAGTAAAATGTAAAAAAAACTATTACTTTCTTAGTGGCTGATAACTTAATTCGCAGACACTGCCAAATAAATATTTACTGTTTTTTCTCATGACTAAAATCATTACTAGTTCTGACCAATCTTGTTTTAGCGACATCGACATAAATTCATCGAGCTATGGCTTAAATAACAAGGGAGATTGAAATTTCTTATTTTAGTTGGGTTATGAATATAATAGTAGGGCGATTCTGTATTCAAAACTAGCTTGAAGGTTGGGCTACAATATCTTACCCTAGACACACCCATTGATGCTTCGGCTGTAATATATGTGCTGCCGACAACGACATTAATAGCTTACATCACTCATGATGGCAGCATACTCACGATTCATCTGATTTTATAAATTATACATTGTGTAACAATAATTACAATACACTTTAATAAAATTAGTTCAAACTGGTAACCACAACGCATGACTTTTTATGTATTTGCTTATTTTCATTTTAATCTGAAAGATATGGAATTTATTTGATGTATACATAACAAAACAAATGCTTTGGGATTTTCGTTAAGTAAAAATTATGAATTACTAATTTTTAGTATTGATAAAAGTTAATTAAAACACTGAAACTAGTTTACTTAAAACGTAACAATGAGAAATATTCATGTTACATCTTCTGGCCTACTGACAAAAAAAATTTGCTTTACCGATGAATCCGAGTTAAGAAAAGCTATTTTATGTTCTGTCTCATTTCAATGCTTTGTAGTTTATGCTTTTTCATCAATCAACCTAAATTTCGTTATATGATCAGATAATCGGCCAAATAATCCAATGAAATCATTCGTTCACTTATATCCTTACTAGCAGTATAGCCCGGCGTTGATTGGGTGTAATGAAAGCTTTAAAACTAATCCATGGTCCTGGAATTCAGATTCTTTGGACGTTGGCACGAAAGACTAAAAGCAATAGTTGTTTCCAGTTAAAGCGAAACCGTACACTGAAAGAAAAATGAATGCATGTTAATCATATTTTTATTTTCTGGTATCGATATCAAATAAGCTTTTTTCGTCGTAAGCTGAAATTTGAAGGCTAAATAAGTCCTCTGAGTAAATGGTATCATGGCTGAGACTAAGAACTACAATTATACCTACTTAGAGACAAACCTGAAGCAAAAACTAAAATAAAAGGGCTGAAAAAATACAGACATACAGGCAGATAAACAAACACACACACACAAACATATTGCCTTTTATATATATATATATATATATATATATATATATATATATATATATTATCGATTTTCAGCACTCTTGTTAGAACTGCAAACTTGAAACTTCTGAATATCGTTTCTTATGTCTTTGTCTATGAGTGTATCAAATTTGATTAAAATCGAACCTCTCCTTCTATAACCCGATTTTTTCGATTATCGATTTTCGACACAAAACCTAGCTAAAAACACTCGCAGACGATTATAATACAACTGTGTATATTTTCAAGAAAATCGGTTCAGCCGTTTCGGAGTCTATAAGTAACGGAAACACACACACACACAGACACACACACACACATAGACACACACACACACACGTACAGACATACACACACAGACAAAGTTCCATTTATAAATAGGTTTAGATTTATTGACCGTTTCGTTATTTTAAGTCACAACTACAAATATTTTGCTTTTAATATTTGGGCTGTTGAAGTAGATTTTTTGGCATGGTTTTCTGAAATGATTACTCATCTATTGGTTGCTCTATTGTCATTGAGACATAAATCTGACAAAATATAATGGCAAGGGACATAATCCAGGGCGAATTAAGTTCGTGTTTGTTTTTTAAGGAGATCAGCATAAACATGAGTGGTCCTAAGCAGATATCGAGTGGCTTACAGTCACATCATGTTGAAAAAACTTTTTTTTCAATGAAGTTAGACAAGATCAAGCCTGGTCAGTACCTAGATGGCTGACCTCTTAAGAATACCAGGTACAGCAACCTTTTAAATGTGGGTGGTGAGTTGGTTAAAATCTCGGAAGTTCTTAATCGGAAAGCTGAGTACCAGATATGAACGGACATCATCTCCTACAGATAAGGGTCAAATAGTAAGACTCGTATCACTAAGTCATTATTATCTCCAAAGATAAAATAAGACTAAGTACAATATATTTAGATTTCTGCATAAAATAACCGATAGTGATTGATGATCCAACTAAACAAAAGCAACCAACGAATCAGAAATCGAAATGGTTGGTCAGTATATGTCTTTCAAATTTGATTACTGCTTTAACAATGAGAGAATAGTTATTCATTATAAATACTTGTCTTTATTATGTTAGTCGGATTTATGTAGCTTCATTTCCTTCATCCTGTTGCCGTATAGTTTGCCTAAAAAACAAAAGGAAAACCAGTCATGTGCATATGTATTCAGTTCACTTTCTAAAGGAGAAGAAAGCCGAGAAATGTGCATCAGAGAGCAAAGAAATTGACAATCCTTAATAAAGTTTTACATCCTAGATTGACCTTGATAGAAGATAAGTGCAAAGGAAAGAAAGAGAAATGAGACCCGTCAACATTGACGTTCGTGTCGACTCTTCTATCATGAGACTTGGGAAAAACATAAGACAGAATCATGTAACAATATGACAACCAAGATTTGCAGTAAAACAAACAAGAAAGTAAATCAAGGATCTGATGACTACAACATGCAAATATAAACAACTGTATAGATATTACAAGATTAAAACAAAAGACATTTCAGAAGAGAAAAATGGATGATATTGCGAAGAAAGTAATGGAATCCGCAGCGTCTCATGACCAATGGATCAGAATAAGTTATCTGACGAACCGTGGATATTAAATGATAAATGGAAGCGATGAAAAATAGATGTGAAAGTGGCAATATAGGAATTGGCGCTGTGGGGATTACGAAATAAATATGACTGGGTAAAAGGCGATTATCTACTGAGAACTGTACCAACGAAAGAGATTTGATCAGACACAAACTAGAAACTCTTAACTTTATTCAATTCACTCAGTATATGTAAGAAAAAGATATGTAGTTACCTTAAAGAAAGCATTTCTTGCGTGTTTGAATTTGCGCTTTTTGCCAAATACAATGTAAAGTAACATTCTGAAAAAATATTGAACATTTCAGTGTTCTGGAATATGTTCTTGAGAAACGAATAGACTTTGAAATCTGAAGATTATGAAGTCACCAAACGGTACCATATCTAAGATAAACTAGGAGACTTGCGCAACATTGTGTTGGGCATTTGCTTTCAATAATCATTCATTGAAAACAATTAGATACAACTAAAAAATCCAACAAAGAAATATAACAATAATGTAATATGAGGAGGATGAGCCAGAAACTAAAACACACTTAAACCAAAAGCAAATAATAATAAATAAATAAATAAATAATAAATAACAAAGACATATTACCGCTTGAACAAAAAGGGTGCAAACGTGGCAGTTACGAATGTAAAAAGCAATTGCTTATTAACAGAATGATCCTGGAGAACTGCTCCAATGTAAAGAAAGATCTTAGTACTCCCTGGATAGATTATCGTAAGGTATTCGATAGTGTACCACATTCCTGGATTTTAAAGACTTTAAATATATACAAGATATCAACCGTCATCATCAATTTCATCAGACAATGCATGTCGATATGGAAACAAACCTTTACTTCAATCATATAAATGGAACATATTAGTCTGGTGAAATAAACATCAAAAGATGTATATTTCTAGGTGACTCTCCCTTACTTTTCTGCATATCACTAATAGCACTAACCAGCCAACTTAGAAAGACAGAATGTGATTATAAAATAGCCCAAAATAAAATAAGCCATCTATTTTGCATGGATGACTTAAAGTTGCATGCTAAGAATGATAACGAGCTGGAAGGTCTTTTGCAAACTGTAAAATGCTTCAGCGAAGACATTGGAATTAAATTCAACTTGAATAAATGTGCTAAAGCTACAGTCTTACGTGGATCGCTACAACAAACATCCTCAATTAGAATACAATAAAAGAATTAAAGCCATAAGAAGCTTATAAATACCTAGGTGTAAATGAGAGTGAAAAAATTCACCATAAAAGAATTAAAGAAATAGTGCGTAAAGAGTACTATGGAATGGATTTTTTTACTTGTGTGCATTTAAATGTATAATTATGGCCATTAATAGCCTTGCAATCCCAGTTGTCCAATATAGTTTCAACATCATGAATTGCACTATAAATGACATCAGACGAGTGGATTCTAAATCAAGAAAGCTTCTTTCTAAGCATAAGATGCATCATCCAAAGGCTGATGTAGACCGTCAATACATACCCTGTAAAGTAGGTGGAAGAGGTCTTATCCAGCTAGAATTGTCATACAAGACAACAACTATTGGCTTACTAACATACATAGAAACAACAAAACATGATAACAGAAAGAAAAATATTCAATAATAAAAGAAAGCAGTAAATACAAACAAGATTTACACTTAGTAGGTTCTGTAGAAAAGCAAAGCAGAAGCCAGGAACCAACTATTGCGTCAGAAGATATGAAAATGAAAGCCAAGGTTAAAGCACTTGAACAGATGAAACAATGCTGGCAAGACAGACCTCTGCATGGTAATATCCAGAACGTGCCCATAAATCCAATGTTGATAAAGTTAATACTCATCAATGGTTACGTGTATCTGGATTAAAGTCTGAGACTGAAGGCTTTATTCTTGCAGCGCAAGACTAAAGTCTTTTCAGTAGGAACTTTCAAGCAAATATTATGCATAATAATGTGGATGCATGTTCTGTAATAAATACCAAGAAACAATATACCATCTAATCTCAGGATGTTCTGTACTTGCCCCAAATGAACATAAAAATCGTCACGATAGAGTGGGGCAATATTTACCTTAAACAATGTGCAAACACTATCGAAAAACCAGAGGGAAAAAACTTGGCTATTATTCGATATGGCTTGTCCAGTGTATTGTAACATAGCAAGCAAGAAATTAAAAAACTTTCAAAATATAAAAACCAGAAAATTGAAATAGTGAAAATGTGGGAATTGAAAACAAGAATCGTGCCAGTGATAGTAGGGGAACTTGGAATGATAAAAAATGGAACAAAACAACACATGGAAAGAATCCCTGGAAACTCCAGCTTAAGAGATATACAAAATTGTGTCTTGTTAAGTACAGCCCACACAATAAGGAGAGCTATGGCTATGTAACGCTAGGAATATTAGGGGAGATAGAAAAAATATGAAATGGAGCCATAACATCACAACACGTTTGCCTTAGGTCTTCCCGCAGACTTGGTAGTTAGTGCGACCATAGCAGAAATTAAAATATAATGAAAAATGACAACATAATAATAATAATAATAATAATAATAATAATAATAATAATAATTATTATTATTATTATTATTATTATTATTATTATTATTATTATTATTATTACTATTAGCTGATGCCATAGAAACTCTATGGTTGACAGTTTTAGATTTGAAATATTGTCTGTACATTTTACAGGTGATAAATTGTAAGTTTTAATTAAATACACATACGGTTATATAATCTATATCGCGTCATGAAAAATGTTGCTACCGCGTGCTTATAACATATATATATATCGTTTAATAATACACAACAGGAAATACTACTATGTTTTCTATATATTTTTTTAAAACTATTAATTTTGCACTGGCATATTTCGTAAATAAATCCTTTCACTGAAACATTGAACATGGGAGTTGAGGGTGGGGTGTTTATCTATCTTCCCTTTCTGGCTTTCTTGCTTTCTTTCTTTTAAACACATAAACACTTCAACCTTTTGAACAAAATGAGGCTTGGAGGAAGATTTTAAAAACGGTTATTGATTTAAAATAACCGTTGCTGCAATACTAAAAAGTTGAGGCAGGACACAAAGAAAACACATTTGCCAGCAGATAACAAACGTGCTATATAATAATAATAATAACAATAATAATAATAATAATAATAATAATAAGGACTCAAACGACATCAGGCGAATGGATGCTAAAACAAGAAAGCTTCTTTCTAAGCATAAGATGCATCATCCAAAGGCTGATGTAGACCGCCTATACATACCCAGTAAGAAGGTGGAAGAGGTCTTATTCAGCTGGAATTGTCATACAAGGCAACAACTATTGGCTTACTAACATACATAGAAACAACAAAGGATTGGATGATACAATTAGTAAGGCAACATGAAGAAAGAAAGAAAAAATATTCAATAATAAAAGAAGGCAGTAAATACAAACAAGATTTACAGTTAGTAGATTCTGTTGAAAAGCAAAACAGAAGCCAAGAACCGACTATTGCGGCAAAAAATATGAAAATGAAAGCCAAAGATAAAGCTCTTGAACAGATGAAACAGCGCTGGCAAGACAAACCTCTGCATGGCCAATATCCAGAACGTGCCAATAAATCCAATGTTGACAAAGTTAATACTCATCGATGGTTACGTGCATCTGGATTAAAGTCTGAAACTGAAGGCTTTATTCTTGCAGCACAAGACCAAAGTCTTTTCACTAGAAACTTTCAGGCAAATATTATGCATAATAATATGGATCCAAAATGCAGGTTTTGTGATAAACACCAAGAAACAATAGACCACCTAATCTCAGGCTGTTCTGTGCTTGCCTCAAATGAATATAAAAATCGCCACGATAGAGTTGGGCAATATTTACATTGGGCAATGTGCAAACATTATGGAAAAGCTGTAAACAAACACTGGTATGAACATCACCCAGCACCGGTTACAGAAATAGAAGATGTAACCATTCTATGGGATTACGCCATCTACACAGACAGAAAAATTGAAGCAAACAGGCCAGACATTATTGTTAAAAACCAGAAGGAGAAAACTTGTCTATTAATTGATATGGCTTGTCCAGCGGATTGTAACATAGCAATCAAGGAATTTGAAAAACTGTCAAAATATAAAGACCTGGAAATTGAAATAGAAAAAATGTGGAAATTGAAAACAAGAGTTGTGCCAGTGATAGTAGGTGTACTTGGAATGATAAAAAATGGAACAAAACAACACATTGAAAGAATCCCTAGAAACCCCAGCTTAAGAGATATACAAAAAATTGTCTTATTAAGTACAGCCCACACACTAAGGAAAACTTTATCTATGTAATGCTGGGGATGATAGGGAAGATAGAAAAACATGAAATGGAGCCATAACAACACGCCACTACCTGCCTTAGGTCTCCCCGCAGACTTGGTTGGTAGTGAGACCAAAGCAGAACTCGAAATATGATGAAAAATGACATAATAATAATATACATCCTGTCTCACTCATGGAGATAGAAACAATAGCGTGTCCATTCTCTTTCTTTACTACCAATTATTAACCGAGTTGTTGGCTTGGTTATTGTTTTATTTTTTAGCTTATAATTATGTCGAATAGTGAATATATATATATATATATATATATATATATATATATATATATATATATATATCCTATCACACTTGGGGTGGATTATTTTGTTTTTTCTTCTTATGTCATAATGTAAGATACCCAATATTAGGTACATCAATATACACGCTGTCTTTTTACTAAACGGCATATCGATATAAATATTTTGCCGTAAATTTTGACGTCAAGGCCAACTCGTTTTATAATAAATCAATAAATGATGCTATTCTATTTATGGTAACTGATCTTTTGCCGATTTCGTTACTTGTTCTATAACATCCAATACTGCGCTTTCGAAAGTGCTGCCTTTATCGTATTTGGCCTCATTTCACAGGAGTTTGGCTAAGATAATATGATTCTATCTCTCTACTTCTATATTCCCTTCTTTCTATCTTCTCTATTCTTTTTTCCTCAGTGAAACCAAGTAGTTTCTTTTTCCTCTCTTTACACGCTTTGCAAACGGAATAGTTTCTTTTTACTTAGGTTGTATTAGCAAGGTATAATGTTCATTCCAACAAACAGGTAAAAGCAGTTCGAAAAAAATTGATTCTTTTGCAGGAAAGCATTTGTAAACTTTAAACATCGATAAAGAAAGGACCTAAATCACACCGTAATGTCCTTATATTTAATAGTAATAAGAATGGAATGATATTAAAATCAACATGAACGCAGTTTTTACTCTGTGTGAATGTTACTCATTCGACCGTGACGGGGGCAATTTATGAAATTCTTGAAACAGAGAAATAGAGAACTAACTAGATTGAAAAATTGAATACGTTTTTGCCACATGTTTATCTATAACGATCCAAATAACAAAAGCTTTAAGTGAATAATGCATATTTATGGAAAAAAATAAGAATGTTTGAATTATGTGCTAAGAAACATGCATGGTAACATGGTACTAATCACAATGTGTAGATTTCTGAGGTTGAAACTGAGAAAGAAAGAAAGAAAGAAAGAAAGAAAGCAGTTTCTGTTAAAAGACCATCCGATAAGAGCAGAACTTGATACAACCGCCAAAATCTTTAATGGGAAGGAAACTGTAAGTGTGGAGGAAGTGAATAACAGTTTGAATGGAATGGCCGAAGAGGGTGCGGAAGATGAATGGAATAATGATATTCGAATTATCGAGAAAAATGTGTGAGTGAACGGATTAGACGACATTGAGAGAAAGGTGCACGAGAAATTATAAAAAGGGGAAATGACAGAGAGACATTCATTTTTGTTTTTTGAAAAACTGATATAGGGAAAGATGAAGGAAAACATGACGGTAAAGGAAAAGACGACATACTAACCAAATAAAAAAAACTGAAAGAAAGAGATTGCAAAGTTCAAATATTTGCAGTGAGATGCATTTGAATGCAAACAAGTAAACAAAAGCATAGAGCCAAAGAATTGCATAAATCAAAGACAATAGAAAATCACCATTGAAGAAATGAATTGATGCATTGGTTGAAATTTTAATGCCAATCAACCATTTGCAGGGTATATAAAACCAGGGAGTAATTGTTTTAATTTTAAGATTTCTTTGTAGTAAATAATTATATAAGATTTTAGTTTTATTAATTAACCCAAAACCTGGCGAAGGGAAGGATGATTCATATATTTCCCAATTGTATTTGCGTAAGTGAATATAACGAAACGTATTGGAATTGTATCTCGTCTCGCCGATTAACTAGGTTCTCATCTTTTACGCCACACGCAAATCAAAGCGTACAACACCTAGTATTCCGAAGAAGTCATCCACATATTTACTGATCAGGCTCGATGCTGTTTAACTTTAGACAGCGTAAGAGAAATGGTGGTGTTTCAACATGATAAAGCTGTATGAAGAGCTGAAAAAACTAAATGCACAATACGGAAACTTAAATTAATCAAAGATCAAAACTGAGCACGGAAAGAAGTAGAGCTTTGAAAACAATCAGTGAAATTTCGAAGTCTTAGTCGCTATTGCATATGATAATGATTCGATAAAAGAGTCTTAATCAATTTTGGAACGGATTTCGGCGAATGACAGAAAACATGTTGTGTGATCTCCCCTTTTTCTATGATAATGGACTTGATTTTAGTATATATATATACTCCTGCCATAGTGAGATACGTCAGACATTGCGAAAATACCGGACGTTACGCAGAGAATAATGCGTCAGTAGTCATAGAAGCACTGAGCTCCATTTAAACAGAATAGTATTACATGGACATAGTAATTACAGCACGTTTTCACTTCAAAAACATATATATATATATATATATATATATATATATATATATATATATATATATATATATATTCCTTACTAATCATATACCTGGATTACTAACCTGCGTTCAAGATTATATTTTTACGTTTAATATAACTTATTTTTCTATCTCAATATCTGTTTTGTTGTTCATTATTTTGTGCGGTTCCTCAAACGGAATCCACAACAAAACAAAATGAACTAGTCAGCTGGTTCGAGAAAGTTGAGACAGAAAGATGAAAAGCCACCAACAGACAGGTTGATCTTAATTTTATGACTGAAAATATGAAACTTATCTACTTCAAGATTGCTGCGTTAAAATATCTTTTTAGAATGACAGCAGTTTTGAATGGTGGTCTTACTTTGATGATATATCTACCTGGTTTTCAAAATTAAAAACTGTCATTATTAAAGAAATGAAAGTTCAAACGAAATGAATTTACTAACTGCAGACCCATGACATGTTTACAATTTTGAAACGCTTTACCAAAATTATCTTAAAAGAAATCTGTCAACATCAAGAGAAAAAGACAGTTACTTGGAGAAGAGAATTGACGCAGAGAACGATCAAGAGTTACAAAATACCAATTGCCAATTAATCTGTCTAGGAGTTGTGCGATTAACAGAAAGCATTTAATGCAGTCCACAAATTTTTACGCCTTCTCATGTTCAGAGCTACTGATTATATGAAACTATACCTGAAGTGTAGTATAGATAATTACGAGACAGTTTTAACAGACGGCGGAGAGATCCTCGTTAAAGTTGAACTGTATCTAAGTTTTTTCCAATGAGAAGATCCGTCCAAGTTTTTGTTAATTTTCATTTTCATTTCTATGTCATTTGTTGTTTGAAATATCAGACAAAAACAATTTTAAAAAGCCACTACTACACAAGAGGTTACTGAGTGTGTGAGAATATGAGAAAACACTATTATGTAGCGAGAACAATAAAAACAGGCATTAGGAGAACAGAAGATAAAGATAGACATGACATTTGAATTTTTAATACAAAACTTGACTGAAATGTAAAAAGCTGGAATAGAGTTCTACAAAACATTGGTTGAAAGAAAAAGCTGTTAGCATAGAGATTTCGATTAGATGTGTCTATTTAAATCGTAAGATGATGAAACCTTGCCATCAAACTAGTACTGCGCTGAAATTCATAAAGTTTAGGATCCATAGAAGTAAGTTCATCAGTACACTTGCCAAAATAGAAAAGGCAAAAAGAAAATAGGTCAGGGTGATGGGGAAGTGAATGAACTCGTGTTGCAATGTCAAGACTAATAACATTACATATTCTTCTATATATTTTATGAAGAATATCTAAATCTACAGAAGACGCACCATTACTTATTAAAGTAGTTCTGCGTTAAATCATAGTCAGATTTGAATTGAGCAAAACTGATCCTGCATTAAACAATCTCTGATTCATGGATGATCAAAATTTATTTTAAAATTCAGAAAAAACTGGATAATCGATTGAATAAAATAAGTATTTTAGTGCAGACATGACAATTCAATTTTGGTTAAATGAAGGGCTTTAATCAGGCAGAAAGTAAATATATATGGACTGTTCCGTTCATTACATATCCTGGTTAAACTCTGTATGCGCAGACGCTGGACAGACGCCTGGGAGTAGAGATATATATAGACTTTTTGTTGCCGCTGAGAGGTTTCCACGCAAACTTACTCTTCCTGTATTCTTGATTTTTCAATATATCATGTTGTTACAAGTCCCATGTTCGTGTCTTCCTTTCCTACTAACTTCCTCAACACAACATATATATACAATGAGTTTATTGTGATTTAATGAAGTTAAACAATACAAATAATCGTTAATGGCTACATATCAGTAGGTTGCCTTGAAATATTTGTCATTCAGAACACCGTAATGAAATGGAATTAAGAAGATTTTGAAATATCATCTGAACAGCATAATCGCTATCACTTCCTTAATTATACCATGTATAAAGTATAGTTTTAGAATCATTCGATTAACTGAAAAAGAACTGAAGAGTCTGGGAGAGAATAAGAAAGTGGGTGACACTATATAGTATATTTCACAAAATGGTCTATCACTAGGTTGTAATTAAAAAGAGCAGTAGGGGGCGTAGACTGAGCAGCGTAGAGAATTGTTTTTTATCGAAAACTATTGCACGATTCTTTATATTGCAGAAGATCGTGGTTTAGAAGGAGGACATGTTTTATATAGAAAAAGCAATGAATAATGTGTTGGAATACAGAAAAAACTTGAATGAATTATCTGCATAATTTATTCCTAAGAACAACGAGTTCAGATACAAAAACATCTGGAATTAGCTAAGAAATAAATATTTCAGGAAAAACACAGATTATGCTACAATAGCAGCATAATAAATTAGAAGAAGGTTTTTTAAACATCAGATCGACGGATAGAATATATCACTTTTGTAACAGATGAAACAGTAGCCAATTTGGTATCAGGTTGTAAAAAACGTACTCAGACAAAACCGCCAAGTTTTTCATTTGCTCCAATGTTAAATCTATCAAAAATCAGAAAATAATTTTGAGACATCGATGTCTATAACGACTACTCAATCCAAGCAAAAAACCGAATCTTGAAACCGTGTATCAGAGAAAAAAACTTGCCAGATGTGGTAGAATTCTGAAGCTGCACATCATAGAAAGATTTACAGCAGAAGAAGGAGTTTATTAGAAATCTAAGAAATATAAAGGCTGTAAATTGTATACTCGAGCCAATAATAGAAGTTGAAGTAAGGTTAACTGATTTCTTTCCCAGTTATTAAGGGAGTAAAAGGCAGCGAGGAGTAAAAACAGGCCGTAACAAAAATAACACTGCCTAGAAAACCACATCAACTTGAGGAACAACTTCACATGACACTTTTTCATGCGAACTACTGATTACTGTTTTTCCTCCTGATTTAATTAGCAAGAAGCATGTTAAAAGACACGGATCTTGAGTAGTTGTAAAAAGGCCCGTATCTAGACCTGCAAAAACATCCCGTTGCTCACGAAAAAAAAAAACACATGTAAATCCCCGCATGCGATCCTAGGCCACATTTGCATCTGTACAGACGCGCGTTCGCCACTTATGATACCAAGAATAATCTCCAAATCATACAGATACCAGTGAATGTCTAAAAACTATAAAGTGACCGGATTAATTAAACGTTTTATTGGCTTCTATTGTAGCTGTGACAATTGATTTATTGAATTTTAATACATTCTTTTCTTGATTATTACTTCATTGCATATCACTATTAAAATTTTCTAACAATTGCTGTTTTATTGTTATAATATTGCAGGTTGTGTGAGAAAGCTACTGAGAGTGTAGTACACATTGTCAATGGCTGCGCTCCGCTGGTATAAAGACCGTACATACCATGCTATAGAAAATTCTCCCTCAGAATAATTGATGATCTCTGCAGGAAGAAAAACTTTCGAGTGAGGAGAGGAGTGTAACAAGCGTACAACACACAACCTAAGAATGAACAAGTAACGTTTAAGTTGGATACGAACATCTTTTACTGACATGCTCTTCGAGAGCAATCGTGATGCACATGGGCAATCAATAATGGATCCTGATAGAGGTTGAGACATCTTTATAGAGAAAGAACCTCAAGTGGTAGCTATAGAAAATACAAAGATGCAAAAAACTTACAAGAACATGAGCATATCAAATTTTCACATTAGCGGTTGGCACATTCAGTAATATTTCTGGCAATTATTACGAATCTCACGAAGCCTTGGGAATATCTAACATCATTGGGATCAACAGCTTTCAGCATTCGTTAGAAAAGGTTATGGGCTGAGAAAAATATTTTGTCTCTAATTTGACAGTAGGGTCATAGGCATGACCAACATCACCCAGCGAAATCATCTAAAAGACGAAAAAAATATCAAATCTAATAATAATACTAGGGTCATTCAATAAATAAGGTCAATTTTTCGCTATAAGAACTTCTAATACATATAGAAGCTTACTTTTCTTCCTTTACTTATTTTTCAATGGGAATTAATTTTTTTGTGGATTGAAAAATAAAACTTTGAGAATTTTGTAGATTAACAAAGATGGCCGACCAAGAAGCATGCTCCAAGACTGAACAGAGGTCAGTTATCATGTTTTTGGTTGCTGAAGGGTGTAAACAAGTTGAAATTCATAAAAGAATGTCAACTGTGTATGGTGCCACATGTTTCAGCCAAAAAATGTCTACAAGTGGGCAAATTGTTTAATGAAGGACGGAGCAGTGTTGAGGATGATGACAGGCTTGGGAGGCCTACAGAAGTGAGGTATCCTGAGGTAATCGAAAAAGTCAATGACCTCATTCAGTCTGACAGAAAAGTGACAGTGGATGAGATTGCAAGAACTTTGAGCCTATCTGTTGGGACAGCTTACAAAAGTGTCCATGATGACATTGCCTACTAGATTGCTTCCCACCATCAATCAGCTGGGCTGGGAACTGCTCCCTGATCCCCTTTACAGCCCAGACCTTGCCCCTTCAGACTTTTACCTGTTTGGTCCCTTGAAAGCGTTTATCAGAGGCACGAAGTTTGAAAGTGACAACGAAGTCAAAAGTACTGTGAGCGATTGGCGGAGACATCAGTCCAAAGATTTTTACGCTAAGGGAATACGGAAGCTTATGCACTGATGGAAAAGGTGTGTGACACTGCTGGGAGACTACGTTGAAAAATTAAAAAAGGTAAGCTTCTATCTGTATTAGAAGTCCTTATACCGAAAAATTCACCTTGTTTATCAAACTAAACCTCGTAATTTCTGTCTGAATATCTAGGTTGAGGAGTTATTGTTATTTACAAGTATATTCGAATTGCTATCGTCATCTTTGTTGTTGTTTACAGTTAATTTTATTAAAAAATGTCCGTGTCTAGTCGTGTCTTTCAATTTCCAGCTGATGTTTCCGCCAACGGTCGTGGCGAATGCCTTCACCCAAGAGGGCGTATCCTGCTCTTTCTCCTACCCTTTGTGCTGTCCAGAAACTAATCGATGTTTTCATTGACAATTCTGGTGGAACTTGCTTTATGTCTTTACATTTGTATGAGAATGTCAGTTGGTTTCGATGGAGTTTTTTGACCGCCTCCATTGTTATATCACATTTGATCCGTACCAATTATATAACTTCCGGCTGAATTTCTAGGACCACTGTCCAATCATTAATAGTGTAAACTTATAAGCTAATGATTTTGTGAATATTACCATCTCGTTAGATTAATATATCTCAACAAAATTATTTGAAAATAAACTTCAATATGTTAGACCCTGGATATAGAAATCACTAGAAGGTGTGATTTAAACATAATTCTGTTCTTATAATAATTGGAACACCAAGAATATTTCAAAAGAATATTGAAGAACAAATTAAGAAAAAGCCAGGAAATACATCGTTATCCTCTACACAAAATATTATGCTCATGATTACCACACATATAACCCAGAGAAACTTTATTTATTGTAATTGATACATATCTTTTAATAAACAAATATATCTTTGTCACGGGGCCAAAAGTGAAAAAAATAATACATTTATTTCCTACGGCTTATCAACATTGGCAGATTATTTAAAGCTAGAATCATTTTTTTTTATATTTTAAGATTTTTTTTTAGATAATAAACGTCTAAGTATTACTAACTAACCTTTCGTTGGGAAGAATAAATGGATCCACACCCTCGAAAGTTTAACTCTGTAAGCGAGTGTGACACATCAAAATGGAATTCGAACTCGGCTCTCTGATTAAAAATCTCGATACCCATGAGATTTCAAACCAGAGTTCGAATCAAATATAAATATTATGAACAATATTTATTACATAACAAAATGAAAACTGTTACTGATGTTGTTTAAAGCCTGGTACAAATGTGGTATGTTGATTGAAGATCCAACTCACAACAATAGTTATTTTCTTGGTAATATAAGTGCATTACTTATTCATAATTTACCCGACAATGTATATTGTCAAAGGAACTGTTTAATTATATTTTATTATTATATTTAATTTACTTTCTGTTGTACTTAACACTTAACTGGACAAGATCCCTAATAATTACGAAAATAAAAATATAAATGATTTTATAATTTCTAAAATAAGGATAATATTGCGTTGTTAATTATGAAAATTAAAATAAATATCTTAAATTAATTATAAATATATATAAATAAAAGTCCGATATAAATTATGCAATTAAAATAAAAACTGAGTATGAAAATAAATATAAAATTATTGTGTTAATTATAAAAATAAAAGTAACAATTTGATGTTAATTATGAAAACTAAAATAACATTGTTGTATTAATAATGAAAATAAAAATAAAATGCAGTATTGGTTATGAAAACTAAATTAAATATCGAGTGTAAATTATGTAAATTAAAATAAAAACATGGTACTAATTATGAAAATGAGAATAAAAATTCGATATTAATTAGAAGCAATCAGAAAAATCAGTATTAAATATAGATTTTGAAAAATCCTGGTCTATTAAAAGTATTAATGATATGTTTCTATCCATAACCCAAAATGGAACGCTTCACTTTAACGAATATTCAACGTTCATTTAAGGTCATTAATAAAGAAGACAATCAGGTTTTAAAGTATTTGTTGTGTAAAATAAATATCTTGACTAGTATTCGATTGCCAATGTATTTGTACGATGAGGATTCAGCCTCATAGAGTTCATGGCGAGATTAAACGAAACTCTTTTCTAATCCAATCATAAAAACGATCAATCTGAATCAATTCCTGAGCGCGTTTGTAGAATCATTTCTCCTTAAATATTTTTCCTTCAAAAGTTTTTGCCTTAATAATTTCTTCTCAAATATTTCTTTCCTTTTCTCAACCTTTGATCCCACCTTGAAAACAACGCGAAACTAATCATCTCATTTATTAATTGATCATTGATTTTAAACGCTTCTATAGCGTCCATGTCTGATTTATTAAAAATGTGTTTCACTCATTAACCGAAAACTAAAACATTGGTTTCTATTGATTGAAATATTTATAAAATCTTTTTACTTTAAACTTTCAACGAAAGAATTACATGTGTTACAAATACAATTATTTCAACCACAAACCATACAAAAATGTCTACTAATAATAAATGTTTTCATTTAATTAATGATAAACATATTTTATAAGCATTTTCTATAGAACATTTCAGCGTACTAAACATCGGATTTGTCTGCATTTCTTAAATGAGGTATTGGAATTATTTACACTATTTACTGTTGTTTTCATATTCACGACGTTTCATTCTACAGCCTTCTGTCAGGTGTTTTTAATTTCGGACTGAAACCTTTATTTTGTTCGCCGGGTTATATTGTTCTAGTTGCATGAGTCATGCCTCTTCCAGATGTCTCAATGTCAGCTATTGAGGAAATATGGCCGAGTGTATATAAGCATATGTTGGATTCTGTGACTTGACCCAAAGAGTTATGAGTTCAGTAACTGGCTACAACAAAGGTGAACAAAATGTAAGATACAATGGAGATACAAAGGTCCATTTAAAATTTGACGTTAATTAACATCACTTAAAATCAACCAATCTCACGTAATTTATGAATAACCATTCTCACACCCCAGGCACTTCTAGTGGAAACAAGCATTTTTCTCAATGTATTTTGTGGATGTAGAATTATTTTTACTATTGGTGTTACTATTGTATTCTGCTTTATTTGGATTCGCACCGAAATCGTCTTTGTCAAAGTTAGAAAACATTGTCTGCTAGAAATCCATTTTTATGCTGTCTGTGCGAGTTACCTTTGAAGAAAAGTTACAACCGAATCTTTTTTTCAATCAAATGTTATTTATTAATCCCATTCTGCTCTCTATGTCACTGTAGTAACCTGTACATTATCATTCGTTCCAGTCTTGTCTATTATAATGAAAATAAAATGTTGTTTAGTTGATTTTATTTAGTGACATATCAAACTCTAGGGGATATCTATTGCTGAAATGTAAATATTTTAAACACCATTTCATGGCTTCAACTACAGATAAATTGTATTATTGTTTAATTTCTGATAAAAAGCATTGTTAGTATTTTTACTATACATAGATACTGTTGATATTTTTTTATATAAAAAGGTATTGCTGTGGTTTTTTATAATAAAAAACATTATATACTCTTTGTTTGGTAATTTATTATTTGCTCGTAGCTGAGACTTTAACAGGTGCTATGCGTCAGCGTAGAACTGGGAATAATAGTAATTAAGAGGGAGTTTACTTTCCTGAAAGCTTTTAATCTCCTGATCAGAGGCCTTGCTGCCGGATGCAATTTATCGTAATATAAAGGAATAATTTAAAAAGTACATGGCTTTTTCCCACTGGCCAAGGTATTGGATGACTTCACGACTAAAATGTAGCTATAAGCACTTAGCATGGTGACGTATGGTTGAATCGTTAAAACTAATCTGATATAACCACTTCTTGCATTCAACAACAGATGATTATATGTCCTGTAGTTCCGTTATCAGTTAAATTTAAATAAGCTTTTTGAAGAATCTAGAAAGATGGGGTATGCAGAGCGGAGTGAAATCATTACTCAGCAATAATTTTCAACCAGATTAATTTGCTAACTCTTACTTCAGACTGAGGGGCCATCCCTGTCGTATATTTAGGTAAAGAAAGAAGTCACAGTAGACAAACACTGAGAATATGTAAAGACAAAATTTATAGTCAGAGTAAATCGGTATTATATGAAACTATACACTGTTGAAATATCTACAGATTTTGTCTTCAAGTATGTTATTACATTTTATTTTCGTATATTTATGAATATCAAACACATAATCTATAAAAGGATATTTGTATATAGTAAGTATTTTGTAAGAATTTTGTATAAAGTTCATATATACTAGGATTGAACAACCCTTTTAACTTACATTTTTATCCTAATTTGCAATAACTTTGCTAAGTCGCTCTATGTACGTTTCCCCGTGGGTCACACACTAACAAGGAACATCAGCCGTTGAACTCATCGCACCCTTTAGGAAACCTAGCGAACAGAGATTAGATTTTGGCTTCTACGGAAGAACGGCCTGCTTCGGTAAGACCAGAAAACAAGTCTACTTCCTGCTTCCTTTGTTAACGATATATATCGCAAAATAACTGCAAATATAACAAGACAATCTTTCCTGGCCTTTAGTTGTTTCAAGTTTTTTCTTTATCTATCTTAAGGTTTCAATCCGTGCGAGAAACCATGACAACGCATGTGTTCAAATCATCATTGTGCACCTGACCTGGAATAAATTGATGGGGGAAACATCTCGTGTAATTAGATGTCTGCGTGGCACATCTGGGATTCTTTTTTCCCCCATTCAGTGATGGCCTGCCGAACCGGCAGCTGCTCAGTTCAGCAATTCATTTAAAAAAAAGAAGAGAAAAGACAATTTTTTTATCATAGTTGATTTTTTAAAATTCTCTTCTACTTTTTTTTTCTTCTTTTTATTTTTTTCTTTCGCCTTTAACTCCGCAAGGAGTCGTTGGGGCGTCGACGTGATTAGCTATACCCCATTCTCCTCTACCTATCACAGTCCTGTGTCAGAACCTGAGCCTCTACGAATGATTTCTTGTTATGCTCATTATGTGGCGTATATTAGGCGATTTAACCTATCCCCTGACAGGTTAATCCACAGCCAATACCCTCCAGCTGTTTCACCTAGATCGTGAATACGTGGCCGTTGAAATTCATCTGAGGAATTTCTTCCGTCCTGGCCTGTGGCCTGCGTCGAGGAGGGCCTTCGCCCAGAACTGTCATGTTAGCATCACCACCATGTGAGTTTAGTCGATCAGCTGAATCAATTTACTGGGGAATTGTAACTTGGAGCCATAAAATGAGAGATGTAGGAGATGGGTGAGACTAGTGATGCTCCGACTTGCCTAATAAAATTCAGAAAAGCTCAGACCAACAAAGTAAAAGATAAGATTAGCAAGATAACTCTGCAGCCCGTTACTACTATAGTGAGTAAAATTCTTGATGGATTATTCAGGTTTGTGTCACATAAAGTTCTAATATTTTTATTAGCTAGCTTGTCTCATAAAATGCTATCATTAAAAGGACTTCATCTATATGCGTTTAACGATATTTTCGAATTTTTTTCAGTGAGCATTTCTTTCCTAATTCTCGTTCGAACACTTGTGTATTTCGCTGTTATATAACAAAAATCACACTTGGCGTTTTCAGTAAAACGAAAATAAACACAATGACTTTCCTTGTACTCGTCTTTTTTTATTTGTGACGTGTCACTTCAGGACGTGAGTGATCATGGCTCGCTACAACTTCCTTTCCTTTAGAGCTCTTAGTAATATTTGACATTTTGCTATCTCTCCTTAAAACTATTATGAAAACCATTTACACAAGCCAATTTATGCACTGCTTCTCTCCTACTATCTCTCTCTCTCTTACTTTCAATATGTCCTTGTAAGTGCAACGTATTTCACGACATCATTACTCATTATGTGCCTTGATTGTTTCGATTATCGTTTTCTAATGATTTTTTTGTTTCCATTTTCCAAAACAAAAGCATCCTCATTACTCATGTATGCAATCCATAGCATTCTTAGAATAACATTTTGGTTACGTCAAGTCTCTTTTTCATTTGTGAAATTGTCAAGTATTCACTGCTTTACAGGAAGACCATAATACATATAAATTTGTTCTTTTTTCTTTGTTTCTAACGAAGTTTTTACTGTTCCTTTATACATTGCTTATTTTCAGAAGTTATATTTCTCTATTTCAATGCACTTTTAATTTTCGGTGATGCCTTTTTCCTCCTGTGTTAAAATACTTCCTAAATGTGTAAATATTGCTGGGATCTTCAATTTGTAGTTCGCCTCTTGTATTTTTTCTTTTGATGACAACTGAAGACAATTCTGTATCCCCCATACAATGGCAATATTATATGTTACATCAATTAGAGGGAAAATATCGGGTAAGGGTAATAATATCAGCCGTGTGCTAATGACGAAACATTCGGCATTCAAGCAAGTGGTCAGTAGTACTTGTGTTACTCTTTGCTTAACCCCTTGGCTAGTAGAACCTGTTCTCTTAATCTCTAATAGTAACGACAATATTAGCCGTTTAATTATATGGAAATATTCGGAATTCATTGCCCGGATAATCAGTGGTTCTATCAGCTGAAATTTGTTAGTGTTTCTATTAAAAACATTTTCAGGAAAAGTTTAAGTGTTTCAAGTTCTTCAAGTCCACGCTTTTAATTAATCATAAGGATTTTGTTCCTAACTTTTGTTCAAAGTAGAGTAAAATGTAAAAAACTAGATTATGACATTATTTTCTCCTTGTATTACATATGCTATCCACGTTAGGTGTTACAGTGGGTGGAATGCTGTTTTTTTCTTTACTGGTGAAAGTCATCAAGTGATGTTGTTTTTGTTATTTGGCACAATTGTTTGTGATTCTTTAGCGCTTGTCTCCCAGATTCGAAAGATTGTCTCACCTTGGATCTACAGGATTTATTCTCGGTAATTCATTTTTAATTAATGATTTTAGAAAGTAGGTGTGTGCAGTGACACTGAATGAATTTCTGTATTGTGTACACTTCACAGAATTCATTTGACTTGATCCAAAGATGCCAGTAAATATAAAACTCAAGCTCTTCTTTGTAATTTTTATATATTTATTAATTATTAAATTTCGTGAAACATCTTTTGAAAATAAATTTCTATAATAGTGTAGGACTCTCATTCTTTAATCTTTGCTCCCTCGATCAAAGTGATTTAGTAGAGTTAATTAATGACGAAAGCTTCATATTCCGAAATTGTGTTTGTTCTTTTGCAAGTTTTAGACGTTTATTTAGATATTTTTAATTGCCCTTTCCTCCTAAATAAATAGCTACATTCATAGGTCGTCAGATATTCCTTTTCTTTGCTGAAGCTGATTATCACACTTGAGTTGTGTCCACCCTATGACAACTTCCTTTGTATATCCACATCATAATTTTACAAAGTAGCGTTCTTTTACTGCCCACTAGAACAGTCAGTTAGACAAGTTGCTGAATTGTTGGGCCCTTCACAAAAGGACCGAACAATTCAGAGCAACCTACATCTGATCCGCACGATCATAGAGAGTGTAAAAAAAGACGAAAAAGCCGCGATGATAAATGTGGATCAGTCCAAGGCATTTGATAGGGTTGGTCATCTCTACCTGGTGGCTGTCCTGCAGACCGCCGGATTTGCATCCGACTTCTGCCGCTGGATTAGCGCACGGATGTGATACAGGTGAACGGGAAGTCGTCGCGGGCTTCTGCGCTGTCAAGGTCGGTACTACTAGGATGTCCACTGTTGCCCCTACTTTTCGTTTTGGCGTTAAAGCCTCTCCTTTGCTGGCTAAGGGAGATGGTGTGCAGTCTGGCCCTACGTGGAATCGCAGTCCCTGGTGGTACTCGAGCCAGGTTTTCCTCGTATGCTGATGACGTTACTACTTTTGTGTCGTCCCGTAATGATATTAAATAATGATACTAAAGGCGCTTGGACTGTACGAAGAAGTCACAGGGACCAAGATTAACCGCAACAAGTACTCCGGTTTGTGGTTAGGTGACTGGAAGGGTGTTTACCTCCCGGGGCACTTGAACTGGACGGACAGCACTGTCCGCATTTTTAGAGTGTGGTTTAGGCATGACCCCCAGTTGGAGAAAAATTGGTCAGAAGTACTGACAAAGGTCTGCGCGTCTGTCGAGATTTAACGTCGAAAGAAATTGTCCTTAAATGGTTTAGTAGAGGCGTGTACCGTATACGTCTTTTCCATTATTCTTTACCGGTTGGCTGTACTTCCCCTTTGTAAACGGCGTGCGAAGGCGATCGAGCGTTTGTTAATCTTCCTTCTGTGACCAACATATGTATTTTGGGGGACTAGGAATGCCACATGTGGTCAGAAACTAGCTTCGAGATTAGCCTTTCCCAGTCGTTGCTGGCGGGTTAGTGAGGGACGCTTTCCCTAGCCTTACAATCACTCCCCAATCATTTCGAGGCGGTGCCGTAAGCCTCGGAAGCGATCGAGTTTCTTCTTGAATGTCTGGCGGCCTTGAGTGCCATTCCTCGGTCTAGTAACCTTTCTCAGCCTACGAAAGTTTTCTATCGTGGATTAGTGGAGGGCGTCGAGAAGAATCCATTACGTGATGAAAAGACAAATTTCGTTCGTTCTGGACTTGGCGCATCTGAATTTTCGCTTACCTGGCGAATGGCTCGGAATAGGTTGTCTCTCAATGACATAGCCTTTATATGGGGCCTGGCGGATTCGTCAGATTGTGGACGCTGCAAACTTCAACCATTGTTCGCGGATTCGCTATCTATGCGAGTTGACTGCTCATATCAGGCCTGTTCCCGGCATTGTTTTTTGTTATGATTCAGGTCGAGATACCCAACCTACTCCAGTTTTTTAATCACATTGTTTTAATCTCGACTGTGTCAGAATTTTTATTTCTCAAGCCCTATTTACTTTTTTGGCCTACCCCTCTCCCTCAGCAAGAGAACCTCTTGATTTTGTCATAAAGACAGAATACAGCAGCCACTTTATTTTTGTGGGTTGGACGGGTTCAACTAACATCATTTTATTTATTTTGTATTTTAATTTGAAATTTTGTTTGGGTTGTTGTTTCATGTATCTACCCCCATTTCATTATAGTTCATGTGTAATTTTTATCTATTTTTGTAGATATATTGGATATGTTTTCAGAAATTCATGTGGGGAGTACCTTTTTTTTAGGTTTCATGAATGTGTGAGGTATTAAGGTGTATGGTAGAATGATTGGCGATGAATGGGTCCTTATGATGAATGGAATATTGTAAAGAGTGATTGGGTCATGGGTCGGATTAGCTAGGTATAGTGTAGTTACTGAAGACCATCCCAAGTTTTTGTTTTCCCCTCCCTAATTTGGCCTTGTGCCACAACAATGTATTACATCGTAAATAAAGTTAGTTAAGTGCCATATGTGATACACAATTGGGTGATCATGTCTTGAAAGAGACATGTCTGACTGAGCAGAAGCTTATCCTGCGTTAGACTTGTTGCCAGCCAAGGCTTTAGAACCCAGTCTGTCCTGTTATTTAGCCCATAACTGGAGGGTAGCGACAGATTACTAACTTTCTAAAGGGTATTTGTGCGTAAGTGAATGAAAAGGATTCAATTCATCGTTCAGAATCAGTTTTTGCTCCTTATTCTCTAACCTATTACCATTCACCTTTTTTTATAAATATTCTAATATCTTTGTCTCTGCGGGGTGCTAGCTATGGTGAACAGAAGAGGCACGGGGTAGTAACTGATAGCAGATCGGATTGAGAAATCGGAGAGCCGCGTTCAAATTCAAGTCAAATTCATTACATTCATTTACGTGTTAATAATCTTGGGAAAAGCGTGAATCTATGTCTTCTCCCCCATGCTATGCATAAATAATAGAACTGACCGAGTTCCATAGCCTTGATTGGCCACCAATCTCGCGCTATAAGAATTACGAACCTACTGCGGGAAAACCTTTATGCCACATGCTGTTGGGGACCACTTGTAGAGTCAAAAGATTCCCATGAAACTAAATCTGAAGAAGCCTACTCGACCCGGATGAATGCTGCCACAAGTACAAGTAAGTAAATAGTGAACCATTAAAAAAATCAGCAATACGTTTTTATAGTAAAATAACCAACAGTACATGTTTATAATTAAATGACAATGCGGAAAACAAAAAAGTACAAAAATACATTTTTTTAAAATTTTCCAACGATAAAATTTTGTAGTGAAAATTTCAGCAATATATTAAAAATATACAAAAACAATTTTGTTAATTCTTTAAAAATAGTGTGTATTTACACTATTTACATTATTCAAAATAAGTTACTTTTTTCCAATATGGGAGCCTATAATCCGGAGTGCCAGAGCAATCATTAATGTCAAAACTGTTATATGAGCTCTGGTAAAAATACTAAAGAACCATTAGTGTTAACATTGCAATAAAAATAAATACTAAAAAACATTAACATAAAAAATTGCAATATGAACTGTGCTAAACAATGGTTACTGAACATTAGGTGTGTAAGTCCCAGAAACTCAGTTGTTCTTGTCCTTAAGCACACATGGCCCAGTGCTTATAGACGTTGGTTAGATCCAATGATTTGACCCAAAGAGTTGTGAGCTCAATACCAGCCTACAGCAGGTATCCCTGTTAGAGGGTTAGAGGGAGACAGCTGATGACTACCAAAAGAGTCTTCACGCAAGAAATAAGAATGATATGCTCCAGTGTTTGTAATAAAGGGTTCAGTTCGAAATTTATAGCAACTGAAGAAGACCGGAGCCTACAACGGCCTCAACGTCGTACAAATGACAACAAATATGCTGACAGTAGCCAGAATAATGTAATAATCTTGATTATCTACGCACTATATATCTAAAAACATATATTTAAACTGAAGCATAAATCTATGTACGAATGATTTCAATTTCTGATCGAGGATTATATGCCGTGAAGCAAACTCAACCAAGCAACCTCTTTGTCTCTGCAGCGGCCTCACTTGAGATTTTATTCATTATTAACTGTAAGGGTTTGGTAGCCGATTCTTTTTTCGTTTTATTACGCTTGTTCAGCATCAAGATACATTAGGCCTTCTCTTTCGCTTTTCAAATATCCTCTGCGCAATCTGTCATTGCCCTTTCATCTGCAAACATTTCGTTTTTCTCTGGAAATTTCCATGACATTATTTTTCTGGTAACATTTTTTTTACAATTTCTAGTTTTCATTGCGTTTTCCTAGATAGGTTCATGGAATTTTCACAGCTGATCTTATCTGATATTACCTGCTATTAATTAAGAGACAACAAGTTACCTCACACTTCATATTAATACTGTTGTCAGGATTCAAACTGATAGTGCTAGTATTATTTTTACCATGGATTTGATATTTTCCCAGGTGTTCGCATATTGCAATCACCACGCATCTATTTCAACTTCTCTAATAATAGGTAAAAATAACTACTTACAGTTATAGTGGGATATCAACCCGCATTGGTCGGATAATGAAAACTCAAATATGGATCCTGCTGGGCAGTCCGTCTTCCCTTCCGGCAACGAAATATTAAAACATCCGAGATATAGGAGAGCAACGCCTCTCTCAAACAAAATTATTTTCCGGTGGGAAATGTCCATGGACATTGATAAAAGCCAAAAGGCCAGGCACGCATATGTAATTTCAACACATAGCCAAACGATCCGACTCTTGCCGATGGAAAAGCCGATAATGTAAACTTTTGCACCCTGCTGTTTTTTGGCAATATTGCGTGGTTTAATGAATGGTATGAGTAACAAGGATTGCTATTAGAGGAGAGGGATGTTTACAATACCAACTAACAGAAAGTCAAGCATATATTTGGATTGAAGGGCGAAACTAAAGTTGGGAAGGCGTAGAAATAACTTCGAATTTATATTAATATCTTGGAAAAGTTTTATCCGCTGTTCGAAGTAATATTAATGATAGTTTTTGAGTAAAACTTTTTATCAACAACAACAACATCAACAACAACAATAATAATAATAATCTAGTCGAGAAAACCGAAACTGATTGGTGTGGAGGGGGAACAATTCCTGCCGAAATGTTGATGTTGCTATGCTTATCAGTTGACACCCCATTTACAAAAAGAAAGCCTAGTGTTAATAATATGCTGTTTTCTTAAACGTATTATTGACATCTTAATATTGATATTTTAATTAGAGCTTAATAGTAGTTACGGTTGTGTTACTAGTAACGTTTGTTTTTAAATTTTCTTTTCTTCGCAATTAAGTGATAAATTGTTTTCTCAGTATTCTAATATTATTCTAATAATAACAATTATTATTATAATTTCCTTAGATTTCTGTTGCATACACATTCAATTCACAGTAACCTAAGATCAGAAATGGTTTCATAACATTTTCTACGGATCATTTCTTTTAATTGTTTTACCCCAAGCAAGGCGGTATTGGCACTGGTGCACAGGGGGGCTACATAAGAGAAAAGTGACAACTTAAGCAGTAGAAGAGCGACAAGAAGACCAGTTATATGGATTGTCAGAGAAAGGGCAAGAGAAGGATGGGAATACTAGTGTGAAAACAATTGTGATGGTAGAGTGGAAAAAAAAGAACAAGATACACAAGGTGATAGGAAAAAGACGAGAGAAGAACAAGAGTCAACTGGACAAGTGATGTGAAGTGACATTGCATTTGAATTATTGGTGATCGTAGCTGTCAGGGAAGCAAGTATACGGAAGAGAGTTCCTCAGGCGGGAAGGGCGAGAAAGGAAGCTAATGGAGTAGAAGTGGAGGCTGCATTTAATTGAGTTAATTGTAAAAGGTTGGGACCTTTTTTTCCAGTGCAGCTGCTCGAGTAAATTCGAGTAGAGGACGCATCAGTGAGCTAAGCTCGTCGGAGTAGAAGCCATCAAAATGTTTGTAGAATAGACAGAGGGAGGAAACATCGCGCCAGTGAGAAAGTTGTTGGAGTCCAGCTGCCAGGTCGGGACCGATCACGTTACAAATACTCCTTTGGAGCCTGTCGAGAACGCTGAAATGAATGGCAGGTGGCCCGACCAGATATGACAACAGTATTTAATGCACGGTCGGATGGTTGATTTGTATACGTGCAAAATAGAATTAGGTGGGAAAAAAACTTCCTGGCCCAACACAGTGACCCAATCTTCCTAGCAGTCGATTTAGCTATTGATTGATTGATTGAGGTCAGAGGAGAGGGTGACACCGAGGAGGCGCAGTGTATTGCTTTCAGGGAGACTTGCTTAGTCCATGCTGTTTTGGGGGTAGGAGGGACTGCATGTGGTAGTTGACAGATAGCAGCTTCGTTTTAGAAGCATTAAAATTTAGAAGCCATTTCTTACCCCAGTCTACCACAGAGTGGATGTCCTTCTCGAGAACAGAAGTTATCTTTGGCCGCCTCACTTAATTTCTTACTGAGACGGCAGTAAATGGTAGTGTCGTAACCGTAGATGCCTACTTTATCACGTCACGGAGGTGGTTTATGAATATCAGAAGAGCTTCAGGCTTAGGATAGTGCCCTGGAAGACATCAACTTTCGTGTGGTAGGATGTGGAGGCATGCCCGTTCAAGACGGTCTTCATTATGCGGTTTGATAGGAAAGATTTCTTCAACTTAAGCAAGCGTTCAGTGATACCATAACCCTTTCGCTGAAGATCAGCGTGTCAAACCCTATCAAACCTCTTGGAAATAACCAAGGCAACAACTTGAGCTTTCCCGAACTTGTCGTGAGACTAGTGTATTCGCTGATGGACGTTAGCATATCGGCAGTAGAACTTGTAATGCTGAAGAAATACTGTGAGAATAATTCATGGGAAGATGTTGAAATATTTCAGCATTGATAGTAGCCTCGAACACTTTTTCGAAAATTGGTAGGATGCTAGTAAGGCGATAATTGGATGGATCAGAGAGTTCCTCTAAGTTCTTAAATACAGGAACCAAAGAAGAGGGCTTCCAGCATGCAGGAAAACAGGAAGCACAAAGATAGTAAGTATAGAGTCTAGAGAGGACAGAGGAGCGTTTATGGGCAAATTTCTTTAGGACAATAACCGGTATTCCGTCACCTCCGCTCGCCTTATGGGGGTCAAGTTTTGAGATTTTCTTAGATACCAGAGTGGGGGTTATGTAAACATATCCCAGTTGAAACTCAGTACTAACAGGGAAGTAAGGTGCCGATACTCCAGACGTGTCAAATGTAGAGTTGGATGAGTTTGCGAGCTAAGCACTCCGCATTGTTCACAGAAAGACAATAGAGCTAACCGATTTGTGAAGTGACAGACGGACACACGTATATGGGTGGTTAGGTGATTCGGGAGGTGTTACCCTAGCTAGAGGTGTTAACTGAGGTAAACCCCCAGACTATGCATATGGACAGTGGAGTCCGTACTTAAGTAGGGAAGGTAGCCAGGAATCGGGACGTCAGAAGATGATATTTAGGGGTTAAGATTAGTCTCACAAACCGCTAGGATACCAGGGGACTTTCCGTGAAGGAAAAATTCCACGATACAATTTTTTTTACCTGGATGTTTGTGAAAAAAATGTAAGAAGGTTTAGGTGATTTAACTTTGCCTGGTTTGTTTTTTTTTTTAATCATTCTCACACCAAGCAAGGCATTCCACTGCCACTATTGCGCATGGGGCTACATAGGGGAAGGTAAAGAGAAGGAGTGGTTAGACATAGGGAATTTCAGGAGGAAGGTGACAGATGAGTAAGGATACCGAGGATGAGGGTTGGGCAGATGGGAAGAGTGTTTGATAGAATGGGAGGAGGTTAGTGTGTTAGGAGGTGTCTATTGACCTTACATTTATACTCCTGGAGATTGTATCCGTCGGGGAAGCAATCGTGTGGAAGAGAATTCCACAGTCGGGAAGTGCGAGGAAAGAAACTGTTGGAGTAGAAGTTGCGGTTGCATCTTATCGGTTCTACTGTAAAAGGGTGGGATCTAGTTGCTAATCTAGTATCTCGTGCAAATTCGTATTTAGGGGGCACCAGTGATCTAAGTTCATCGGAGCAGAAGCCGTGAAAGTATTTATAGAAGAGACACAGGGAAGCCACGTCGCGCCGGTGGGAGAGAGACTGCAGGCGGTCTACCAAGTCGGTGTCTATCATATTACAGACCCTCCTCTGAACCATATCGAGAAGCCCGAGGAGAATAGCAGGGGCACCCGACCAGATATGGCAGCAGTATTCAATGCACGGGCGGATGGTAGATTTATATATGTGCAGGATAGATTTAGACGGAAAAAACTCCCGGGTCCTACACAGAGAACCGACTTTCATAGCAGCGGATTTAGCAATGGATTCGATATAGTCATTCCATTTGAGGTCCGCTGAAAGTGTGAGACCAAGGAGGCGTAGTCTTTTACTCTCTGGGAGGCAAGCCTGGTCCATGCTAATGGGAGGTAGGTGAGAATGATGGTTAATTGAGAGTAGCTTCGTTTTAGAAGCATTACAATTTACTAGCCATTTCTTACCCCAGTCCAATATGGATTGGAGGTCTTTTTCAATCTCGGCTGCGAGGTTAGCTTTGACGCCTACACCAGATTTTTGTAGGAAGCGAGAGTAAACTGCGGTGTCATCGGCGTACAAACCTACTTGAGCTCTTATGGAATCAGTGAGATCATTAATATATATCAGGAAGAGTGTAGGACCTAAGATGGAGCCTTGGGGGACACCTGCGTTCGTATGGTAGTTCTAGGAGGCATGTCCGTTTAATACCACCTTCATTGTGCGGTTAGAGAGGAATGACTGGATTAGTTCAAACAAATGTCCAGCTATACAATAGCTCCGCAGTTCACATAGAAGGCCAGCATGCCAAACTCTGTCGAACGCCTTAGATATATCCAATGCAACGGTTCGGGTTTCGCCATTCCTGTCGAGTGCCTGGTATATGTACTCGGTGATGGTCGTTAGCATATCAGCAGTAGACCTGGTGAAGCGGAAACCATATTGCTTGTCCGAGAGGAGCCTGTGTGCTGTGAGATGCTGAACCACCTCGGCGTTGATAATGGCTTCGAACACTTTGCCAAAGATCGGAAGAAGGCTGATAGGGCGGTAATTTGTAGGGTCAGAGGGTTCTCCAGTGTCTTTAAATATAGGAACTACAGATTAAGATTTCCAACAGGCAGAAAAGCAGGAAGCAGATAGGCAGAGGTTGTAGAGCTTAGAAAGGACAGAGGAGAGTTCAGGGGCACATTTCTTTAAGCCTATGGTTGGGTTTTTTTTAAGATACGGTTGTTCATATTTGTTTTTGGTGAGAAGAGGAGTGTGAACAAGGCAATAGTAATCTCTGTCTACTCCAATTTGAAAAAGAAATTAGAACAGAAAATAAAAGAAACAAATAAATAGAAAAAGATGAATATTAACTTATATTTAACTTGGTTAAAGTCCGACTGCAAAAGAAATTTCTAACAAGTTAAAAAAGGCATGTGAGAACAAACGTTCAGTTATGGAAAACAGAGAAATGAATGTAGTTTTAGAGAAAATAAATATATACATAAAGAAATGAAAATATACATGAACATTACTTACATTTAAAGAATTCAAGCCCAAATGAAATCTCGCGCCAGTTCACGCTGGACACGCACGAAATGGTAGAATATATAGAGGATGACAGAAAATACAAAATGATAAAATAATAATGTCACTGCCTACAATTGGAGCAGTTAGTAAGGTAAAAATACTTTGCAATTTCAACAGAATCTTATCATTTTTGGCAGAAACTATAATCAGACAGGGCTAGAGACAATTCAAATTACTACTGACTAACTTATATATGACCCACAGGCAGGATGTGTTGGTTTTTATCCGGGTGAGGTGGGGAAATACCAGATATGCATCAAGAAAAAAAAAGAAAGAAAGAAAGAAAGAAGGAAGGAAGGAAGGAAGGAAGGAAGAAAGAAAAACAGAAAGAAAGAAAGAAAGAAACATTTCTGCATCAGAAATATCTAACAAGTTAAAATACGATGTGACGGCAAACATCCAATAATGCACAACAGAGTCATGAAAGCAGATTTAAGGAATATAAATATATACATAAAGAAATAAAAAGATACATGAAAATTACTTACATTCAAAGAATTTAAGCATTAAGTGTGATCTAACGCCAGTTCATGCTAGACACAGACAAAATGGTACAATTTGAGAGAGGAGGATAGAAAAAATGATAAAATAATAATGTCACTGCCCACCATTGGAACGGCGAGTAATGAAAAATGCTTTGTAATTTCAACAGAGATTTACAATTTTTGGCAGAGACTGTCGTCGGAGAGAGCTAAAAAATTCTATAACACACATTTTACATCAATAATGCTTTTCGTAATGCGTAAGTCGTATTTGTGAGTTCATTTTTCGATAATTATTTAAATAATTCCCTCCATGAGTATATCAAAATCTTTTTCCAATCAATGGTTCTGCTCCAACTACAAATGAACCAATAATTTCATCATGTGTCACATTTCTTTTATTCCCCTTCAAGATTCTGGTATTTTGATAGTTTTGCAGATCTTCAAAGATACATTTTAATCCGCAGGAACTGCCATGTCAATGTCCTTCCATCTTTGATTACGATGTCTGGCAGATTAGCTTTCATTGTTCTGTCTGTAATCTAAGGTTCCATAAAAATTTTCAGGTCTTATCTCCGTAGCCTGATCCTCGTAATGTTCATACCATTTTTTTACGGTTTCCTTCCTGTAAAAGCTGCTTATTTTATCCAGTTATTATACTGTCTCTTATTATTATTATTATTATTATTGTTATTATTATTACTTCCGCCATGATATTTTCCGCTGTCTATTTGTGCAAGAACAGTTCACTAACAACCAGACACATTTACTAAACTGCATATAAGTTTTGCAGAACGCATGAGCTGTGCTTGTAAATGATCATTTTGTATTTCTTTGAGATCTCGTGTGCATTTCTTTAAAATACGTTTTGCAAGAGATTATTTTCAAGCACTTCATCACACTATTTCTATTAGTAATGATATCTGGATTTTTGGCAAACGCTATCAGAATATTTTTAGTCTCTTTTATTTTATTTTATTTTATTTTTTTACAGAAAAACAAAAAAGACGTGGTAGGTAAGTAGAACTCGCTTAAAAATAAACATAATATTGAGTTTAGTTTTATTCGTTTTTGAATCGCTGCAGACAATCCCGAAACATTGAACGAAAAATCCTTTTGCACAGAAGATCAATGGGTTGATTCCCTTCAGACAAAAGTACTACTAAAACAGGAGAGTAATGAGAGTATTTGCCGTCACTTGATCTCTCTTTTACAATATCAGTTAGGGTTCGTTCTTGAAATGGCAAATGATAATTAATATTATAATCTATAAATTATTATTATGAATGTTTATGATCAGAGTGTAGCATCTGTTCTGTTACTAGTTTAAAAGAGAAGCACCTAGAAATAAAGCTAGAAAATAAAATTAAACAGGAAAATATTTGGATAAACACAAGGGAGTTGAAGAAGGGGACAAATGATGTAAAAGAATTAAAAAGAGAAAATTAGCGAACGTTTTTTAAGTCCGGATTGAAATGGTTTAGCAATTGTAATACACTAACACATTCACCGACAGATCTTTTATTTGTAAAGAGGAAAATAATAAATATATGTCTTTTTATAAATCGATAGTAAATACTGGATTCGTATTTAATTCTTAATATTAATACCGCATTTTATAACAATTATAAATGCGAAAAAATCTTTTACGAAATAATGACCAAAAGAAATATTACAGTATTAATTTATCATAGATATAGGTTATATTTGTTTAAAACATGCGGGCAATGAACTGTATAAATAATGTGAAAATAAATGACAAGATACAGGATTAAGGTAAGACAATAGCAGAAGCTTGAAATAATCGATACTTTTTATGGTTTGGTATGTTCGTTTGATCTATCTACTTTTAAATAAAAATCCGAATTTTATGTGCAAATGAACATTATAATTAGAAATAATTTAGTATCCCGAAAGTGAAGAAATTTCCGAAACTTTGGAACTGAGCAATCCTTTCCAAAAAAGTGCCTGCATTAGTAAAGAGAAAAAAAGGCGGTCATGAATGTCAATATTCTATCAGAAATTCGGTAATTTGACTAAGTTACAGAATTAACAAAACTTTTGCTGGGTGTTTCGAGAGCTTGATTCAATCAAGAAATCGATTAAAGTATCTTGTGAACTGAGGAAGAATTCTCACTATTATTGTTACTCAAATTGGCAATTTTTTATTGAAAATATGAAAATATGAAAATATTTGATATTTTCTGCTTTAATTTTATAGAATAACAAATTTTGGGTTAAAATCGACAGATTGTAATTAAACGGCAAATATCACCTCTGTTAAGTAAGATACAAAAAATATCTCATATAAAATACATGTACATATGCCTGCATATATTTCTCTTTTTTATGTCTGTATATTTATATATAAATATACAAGTGGACACTGTAGTCAACACCGACCGGTGACTGTCAATTTCATTTTGGAAGACATTCTTTAATCATGTCTGTTGTTTTTGGATCGACTATTTATATATGCTTGCCAATGATGCATTATGGGTAGTAAGGTCAGTTGTGTTCTCGTAACGGTTATTTTGCTAGTAGTAACGATTACGATTCAAATTATTCTAGAGGATATTATGTAGAATTTGTGATCTGAATGCGGTTATTTTAGCACTTTATAGTGTTATTTGTGAACATTTTACTCGTCAGTTAGAATTGGTTTCTTTGTCAATTGTTTTGATTATTATTATTATTATTATTATTATTATTATTATTATTATTATTACATTTACTTGCATGCATGCAGCTCTCTCTTCCTGATATTATGTATGACTGTCATTTTTGTTTCAATTTAATCTAGAATAGTCATAAAAATTTTGATCTTAGAGGAGGCTTGATATCCTCTGAGCATTTGATATTACACTCACATTAATAATAATCAATAAAAAACTGTTATTATATCAATATAACTAAAAACTAAAATTAACGTGTATTTATATTTGCGAGGATAAATTGATGTGATAATATTTCCATAGTATATTGGTGTAAAATGCTTTTATTTTGCGCAAAAATATTAATATATTAACTTTTACTTGTCAGTGCACTTAACCAAGCGATTCTCTATAAAACTAATAGTGTACAGTAAACTTTTCAGATTCCACTTATACAAACATCAATATCAGACTTCCGACTTATTGGGCCAGCTATGTACGTGTGTATATACTAAACTCACTTATGTCCGACACGCAATCAATGAAGACAAAATGACATTCATCGCTTTTGGTGGAGTCCGGAAAACGTTGTAACATTTCCAATTAATCTCTCAAAATTTCCGGTTTGCTTTTTGCCACCTGCTGCATCGAATTTGGCATCATCAATTTCTCGCAAGCTGAAACCGGTATTTCACATCTGAAAAAAAGAAATTTCTATTCATGACAACATCAGGAAAAAGAAATAACTGGCAAACACGAATGAATACTTACAATAATCATAGAAAGCAGTAAGAGTACAATACAAACGAGAAGTTAGTGCTGTGTCAGTTCAAGTTTATCATTATATTGCAATGTTAATAGAAACATTATATTGTCATGTGTTTTTCATCCGAAAAGCAAGCCACAGACATTTAATACTACAATCTGTTTATTACTTCTTTTTCTTTATGTGCCGTCTTCCTTCAAGTCCTAATCAATCATGGACTTCTACTTGGTCCTGTCTTTTGTCTCTCTCAATAAATTTCCTCTTGGTATCTCTTCTAAACTCATCTCCGCAATCTATTTGCTCAGGCCTATCTAGTAGATCTCGCAATTTTTCCCCTGTCTCACTTTCTTTCTATCTGTCTTGTGAGTATTAAATTCCCCAGGTCTTCATTTTTCGTTAAATGTCCTAGCAACCTCATCTGTCTCATCCTGATGTTAAGTATTAGTTTTCTTTTCGTTTGTATCCTCTCCAACACCACAGCGTTGCTAACATACCTAGTCTTTGGTATTCTCAGCATCATTCTGTGAAACCATAATTCTGCTGCCTCAAGACTCTCCTTCACTCTTTATTATATCGGCCAACATGAACTACGATACAAAATGACAGATATCACAGATCAGTCCAGTATACCTTGTTTCCAATGAGATATTCATGACTCTCAGTACTCTGGTTAGATTTTTAATTGCATCCTTGGCCATGCTAATGCGTCTTTAGATCTAAGCGTCACACTTTCCATCCTCTGTCGGAACACTTCCCAAGTTTTTAATTTTCTTTACTTGATTTATTTTAGTTTATCCGAACTGTAGTTGACATTTTGGGGTTCACTGTTTGCTGATGACCTTACATTCAGTTTTCTTGAAATTTATTCTCAACTCTTTCTGATGCTTCCTTCTGTTGGACGTTGTGCATTCTCTTTTTCGGGTCTGCTACCAGCAGCGCGTCATCCGTGTATCTTACATTGTTGAAATTGTTACCGCCAATGACGAATCACGGCAAGGCTTTTATTTCTCCCAAACTTTTTTCCGCTGTATAAGTTAAATAGATCCGGTGAGAAAACATATCCTTGTTTTACGACACTTTCTGTTTTTGTATGCCTACTGAATATACTTTTTATCCGTATGCAAGTGGTTTGCTGCCGATATTGATTTTTTGATTATCCAAACGTCTTTTCCAAAATGTCAAGGTAGTCGAGCATTTCAAGTTTTTGTGGCGTACTTTTTCTAGCGCCTTTGCGTTGTTTATAAAGCACATATAAAGGTACTTCTGCATTTGTATAGCTTTTTCAGATAGCATTATGAACATGAATATCGAATTTATCGTTTCGGTATCTTTAACGAAGTGACACTCTTCTTGTCCTATCTCTGGCCGATGCTGCTGTACGCTCTGTTCATGAGAATCCGGATGATGAGTTTTGTCATATGGTTCATTAAGCTGATTGTTTGGTGGAGTTCACATTCTTAAACACCTGGCTTCTTAAGTAGAGCTATGAAAATCGATCTGCTTAGGTCTTCCGGTGTATTGGCGTTGTTGTAGATTTCGTTTATTATTTCTGAGAGCCTGTCCACGCCAAAGCCTTTTAAAGACATCAACATCTCTATCACAACCCCGTTGGATCATCCGAATGTTTGTGTATTGTTGGTTGCTGTCTCTTGTCGTGGAAGAGATCAACCATATAATCATCCTATCTCTGAAGTAAAACATTGTACATAACATTATATTTCTGAGATGAGGTATTGTAAGTATTTACACTGCTTACATTGTTCAGGATGTGCATTGTGGTGCATTTTTATCGGCTCAGAACGAGAAATCGGGGAGCCAAGTTCGAATTCCATCTGAATTCATTGCATTCACTAACGCGCAAATACCCTTGGGAAAGGTATTGATCCGTCTATTACTTCCAGTTATAAGTTAAATAACAGGACAGATTGTGTTCTATAGCCTTGGTCGGCAACCAGTCTACCACAGAAAGCAATGGCAACCTACTGTGGGATAATCTTCTGCCTAGTCAGTCATGTCTCTTTCGAGCGTGTATCACGTATGGCACTTAACTAACTAACATCTTTCAGACTCATGTCTTCATCTTTATTTAACAATTTAGTTTTTTTTTTACGTTGCACAATCTGGGCTTCTTTAGGATATGTCTAGATTTGTTTGATGTTGTATTGTAACTATTTACATCGTTAACCTATTTACATCGTTAACCTATTTACATGGTTTGAAATATATTGCCATATTCACGACGTTTCGGCAATGGTATTCTTTGGTCTTGTTCAGGTGATTGGAATTTCGATTCAAACACGGTTCACCAGAAAACAGTCCCAACAATGTAAATAGATATATTACTATGCTGCCATGGCTGCTCTCCAATTATACTAGTTGTTCTGAATATATTCTTTGAATAATGTTCACACCATATCACAAGTGGAATGCATCCATACGATCCGTCGCTAAACTATCTAGAAAAATGTTCGTTTCCTTTTTCTGCTGCCATATCTAGATATGAAATTCACAGTACTCACTTTACGTATTTGAAAACGTTTATAAGGCTTTGTGTAAAATTAAATATCTTCTATTCCACACCCATTTTTCTCACAAACCTTAATCCCAAGTTTTTCGGCAATTTGCTGCTATGGCCATGTACGATGCTCTGACCATTTCAGACCGTTGCATTAAAAGCACGCCATGACAGGTAGACAGGTTTGAATCATTCCCATTCTCTTCAGATTCACATAGGTATAAAGAACATTTCAATTAGACATTTTCCCGAGAGCAACTACGTCAGGAAACAGATTATTACGAGAATGCTTTCCTAATCTCTACGAGCTTAAACTCTTCATGATTAATGCCATATGTGATACATATTTGAGCTATCATGACTCTTGTGATTCATGACCTTCTAGACGGAAAGTCGTATTGTAGTAGGTTGCCATTTCTTTCAGCGGTAATACTGGTTGCCCGCCAAGGCTATAGAACTCAATCTGTCTTACTATTCGGCTCATATCTTGAGGGAGAAGATTTGGATTGATATTTTTCTCAATGGTATTTGCGTGTGAATGCAACGAATTTAACCTTAATTCTAAATCGGATCTACGATTTCTCATTCCACATCTATCATATATATCCTTATAATTTACATTTAGTTCTCATCTTACATTCATAATCAATTACATTTTTTTAATTATGTCACACCAAGCAAGGCATTCTACTGCCACTATAGCGCAGGGGGTTACATAGGGCAATAGACGAGTTAGGATGTACATAGGCGGAGAGTTGGAGACAATGGGTGTGAGTTAGTGTGTTAGGAGGTGTCTATTGACCTTACATATAAACTCCTGGAGGTTATAGCCGTCGGGGAAGCAAGCAGGCGGAAGGGAATTCCACAGGCGGGAAATTCGAGGAAAGAAGCTGTTGGAGTACAAATTGCGGTTATATTTCATCGCTTTCACTGTAAAAGGGTGGGACCTAGTTGCCAATCTAGTATCTCGTGCAAACTCACACCTAGCGGGCACCAGTGATTAAGCTTCTGCTCTGATTAAGTTCATCAGAGCAGAAGCCATGCAAGTATTTATAGAAGAGGCACATGGAGGACACGTCACGCCGGTGAGAGAGTGACTGAAGGCGGTCAGCTAAGTCGCTATCAATCACACTACAGATTCTTCGCTGTATTTTGTCAAGAAGCCCGAGGAGAATAGCAGGGGCACCCGACCAGATGTGGCAACAGTATACCAAACACGGGCGTATTGTAGATTTATATAAGTGCAGGATAGATTCAGACGGAAAGAATTTCCGGGCCCTGCACCGAGAGCCGACTTTCATAGCAGCGGATTTAGAAATGGATTCGATATAGGCATTCCACTTGAGGTCCGCTGAGAGTGTCAGGCCAAGCAGGCGTAGTGTTTTACTCTCTGGGAGGCAAGCCTGTTCCATGCTAATGGGAGGGAGATGCGGTTGTCTGTGGTGGTTAATTGACAGCAGCTTCGTTTTGGAAGAATTGAATTTTACAAGCCATTTCCTACCCCAATCCACCACGGATTGGAAGTCCTTTTCAAGCGCTGCCGCGAGGTTCGACTTGTCATCAACACCATATTTTTGATCGAGGCGAGCGTAAACTGTGGTATCGTGGGCGTACATGCCTACTTGTGATCCTATGGCATCGGGGAGATCATTGATGCAGATTAGAAAGGAAGGACCTAGGATAGAGCCTTGGGGGACACCCGCGTTTGTAGGGTAGTTCTGGGAGGCATGTCCGTTTAAAACCATCTTCAGTGTGCGGTTGGAGATGAATAATTGGATTAAGTCCAACAAAAGTCCAGTAATGCCGTAGCTTCGCAGTTTCCGTAGAAGGCCGGCACGCCATACCCTGTCAAATGCTTTAGAGATATCCAGGGCGACAGTTCGGGCTTCACCATTCTTGTCGAGAGCCTGGTATATATACTCGGTGATAGTCGTTAGCATATCAGCAGTAGACCTGGTGAAGCGGAAGCCATACTGTTTGTCCGAGAGGAGCCCGTGGGCCGTGAGATGCTGAACGACCTCGGAATTGATAATGGTTTCGAACACTTTGCCAAAGATCGGAAGAAGGCTGATAGGGCGGTGATTTGCGGGATCCGAGGGTTCACCAGTGTTCTTGAATATTGTAACCACAGAAGAAGACTTCCAACAGGCAGGAAAGCCGGAAAAATATAGGCAGAGGTTGTAGAGCTTAGAAAAGACAGAGGAGAGTTCACGGGCACATTTGTGAGAGTCAAGTTTTGAGATTATGCTAGAAATCAGCGAGGGCGTGATGTAGACGTCATTCAATTGGGCCTCAGTTCTAGATGGGAAATCGGGTGTTTGGACTCCAGACGAATCCAGAAACGAATTGGTCGAGAATCTACGGGCAAAGCATTCAGCCTTGTCTGCTGAGGTGGTGAGGACCTCAAAGTCGTTATTTAGTGGGGGTATTGAGGACTTACTCTTGTTGAGCACGCTTTTACGGAGGCAGCAGTAGTCTTTGGCTCCGAACTTAGACGATGCTATGCGCTGCTTCATTCTGGCAGCAAACAGCATCTTAAGAAGAATTGCATTACTTTACTTTGACTGAATCTCGAGCCATGTTCTCAGCAAAAATATTGTAAAATTTACTTTTAAAATTTTTTTCTAGTGACATGTTACTTGCCTCAAGCCTGTTTTCACTTGTGTCCCAAGAGCGTTATATGCACAGAGCCATTTCTAGCATCAATAGGATTTGATGGGCAAAAGCAATTCAGAAATGGAACGTGTCCTTTGATGACTTTGCAGTAGATGCAGTGAAACATTCCAAAATATCTATGTAGCTAGTTTTTTTATCAAGTTCACTGTTGTATGTCGATGTCGTTTGCCCTAACAAAATAAATTTTCTCGATATTCAACTTCTTGTGATAATAATTAGGAAGAGATTAAGTTTGACATCTATATTAAGAAAGGTATATGTAGCCTAACACCAGAATGTCAATACACACAATACTGTTTTTCATTGCATATAAATTTGGATACTCTACAGGAGGCAAGTCTTACATATTCGTATTCTCCTGTGTGGTTACTTGCTTCCATCTAATTACAGCAAGTTCACGGCGGATTTTTTTTACCTGAGAATGGCAAATTCATAATACTTTTTACACATCTATGGCTGTCCAGTGATTTATTAGTGACAATCGTTTTTTACAGGCGGAATTTATGTATGAATTCTATATTTAGTCTATTCTTACTGTTCCAGAAATTACTAAATACTCCCAGTTATTTTGTACATACAGTTTTCACAATGCTTTTGTTAAAAATTATTCATTTCTATTCGATTGAAAATTATCTTTTCTCTTCAGTATATTCATGTAGATTTTTCTGATGAGTTTTTCCTTTAGTAAATAATTTTTACGAATTTAAGAATTGTTTGGCAGCTAGGTCTCATATATTACAGTTAAAAATTGCTCTATGTAACTGTAAGTTTTATGCTAACAGTTTCCTTTTTTGCATTTCTCGTTTTGGAGCTCAGTTCTGAACTCTTAAAATCAAATTTCATCTTCAAATATTTAAATATAACGTCAATTTTTATCTTCTGCCGTCTTAATTTCTTTTCGTTTGTTACATTGTTCACTCTTTTTAATAATGTTTTAATTTTTCTTTACATCTTCTTTCACGTTCACTGACTTGCGTGCAACTTACTGACTTTGTTGCCTTAATTTGTGTGAAATAATTCAAATAAATATACACGAAAAAAGACATGCGTTATTTCACGGTCTAAAATTTCGAAGTCGGTAAGTTTTAAAAGAAAAATCGAAATAAAATTAAATTTCATTATTAAAAGAAAATCTATTCTTGTTTTAATCGATAAAGTATAATATATAAACTAATTTTGTTTTTCTCTTTCTTTTTCTCTTACTATAGTTGATTTTCCCATACATTTCTCTCTCATTTTCATCTTCCGCTCTCATTTATCTACCTCTCTCTCTCTCTCTTTCTCTCTCTCTCTCTCTCTCTCTCTCTACTTATTTCATTTTTTTTCTTCCTTCTTATATTTAATTTTCATTTTACTCTTTTTCTATCTTTCACTGTCTCTCTTTAAATTGTCTCGATCTAAACTTTTCTATCTCTGTAAATTGTTTTTTATTCCTTCTGATTCTGCCCTCGTCCCTCTTCTTTTACTGACTTGCTTTTTTACCTACGCTTTCTGGATTTATAAAATTATATAAACCTATTTCTGTTTCAGTTCTAACATTTAACAGGAGAGAAATAATTTGTTTTTGTGATATGTGTAATCATCTTTGAAATTTTTATGAATTGATAATAGTTCTATGTATATCATATCGGTTCATATGTGAGGAATGAATGTATATCTAAGTGTAATTGAGAAGGAAAAGTTCACCATAAAAAAATGAAATAGTGCGTAAAGAGTACTATAGAAAGCTACGACTGATATTAAAAACTGAATTTATTTCTCAGAACAGAATTATGGCCATGAATAGCCTTGTTGTCCCAGTAGTCCAATATAGTTTCAACATGTTGAACTGGACGATGAACGATATCAGCCGAATGGATTCTAAAACAAGAAAACTTCTTTCTAAGCGTAAGATGCATCATTCAAAGGCTAATGTAGACCGTCTATACATACCCCGTAAAGAAGATGGAAGAGGTCTTATTCAGCTAGAATTGTCATCCAATACAACTATTGGCTTACTAACATACATAGAAACAACAACTGGGTGGATACAATTAGTTAAACAACATGAAAACAGAAAGTAAAATATTCAATAACGAAAGAAGGCCGTAAATACAAACAAGAATTACATTTAGTAGATTTGGTAGCACAGCAAAGCAGAAACCAGGAACCAAATATTGCAGCAAAAAATATGAAAAAGAAAGCCAAGGATAACGCTCTTGAACAGATGAAACAACGCAGGCAAGACAAACCTCTGCATGGCCAATATCCAGAACGTGCCAATAAATCCAATGTTGATAAAGTTAATACTCATCGATGGCTACGCGCATCTGGATTAAAGTCAGACTGAAGGCTTTATTCTTGCAGTGCAAGACCAAAATGTTTTCACTAGAAACTTTGAGACAAATATTATACATAATAATATGGATCCAAACTGCAGGTTTTGTGATAAACACAAAGAAACAATAGACCATCTAATCTCAGGCTGTTCTGTACTTGCCCCAAATGAATATAAAAATCGCCACAAGAGAGTGGGGCAATATTTACATTGGACAATGTGCAAACATAAAGGAAGATCCGTAGACAAACACTGGTATAAACATCACCCAGCACCGGTTACAGAAATAGAAGATGTCACCATTCTATGGGATTACACCATCTACACAGACAGAAAAATTGAAGCAATTAGGCCAGACATTATTGTTAAAAACTAGAAAGAGAAAACTTGTCTATTAATTGATATGGCTTTTCCAGCCGATTGTAACATAGCAACCAAGGAATTTGAAAAACTGTCAAAATATAAAGACCTGGAAATTGAAATAGAAAAAATGTGAAAATTGAAAACAAGAGTTGTGCCAGTGATAGTATGTGCACTTGGAATGATAAAAAATGGAAGAAAACAACACATTGAAAGAATACATGGAAATCCCAGCCTAAGAGATATACAAAAAAATGTCTTATTAAGTACAGCCCACACACTAAGGAAAACATTGTCTATGTAACGCCAGGGATGATAGGGAAGATAGAAAAAAACATGAAATGGAGCCATAACAACTTGCCACGACCTGCCTTAGGTCTTCCCGCAGACTTGGTTGGTAATGCAACCATAGCAGAAATCAAAATATGATGAAAAATGACATAATAATAATAATAATAATAATAATAATAATAATAATAATATTGTATATTGACGAAAATAAATTGGCCAATGTACGTAGGTACATTATTCGTAATAACCGACTAACAGAGGCCGAAATTCATGAAATTAAAAGAATTGTAACAAGAAGAGTCGAATCAACAAAATATGAAAAGGAACCGGAACCAGAAATAAAAAGTAATAACATCAAACAAATCACAGGTCATAATGTAGAAACCGTGAAACACGCAAATCACTGCGAAGATAATGATGTAAGTTTAAAAGTGCTGGAAAGGTGTGATCTGAGTCTGAGTCAGTTAAAAGACAAAAATAAAACGAGTTCAGAACACATCGAAGATAATTATTTGACGGAAAATAAGAACAATATACAGGAAGCCAAGATAGAAATAAAAAACCATCTAAGTCAAATAAAAAGTATTACAATGGAGGAACGTGAACAGCTCCCAAAATTCCAACCAACAAAACAAAACCTCCGAACTATTAAACTGTACAATGCAGCACTGAAATCAATACTGGATGAAGACCCTCATACAAATCTTAACGAAATAATATATGCATCAGCAACAGCAGCAACAAAAAAATTAAATATCAAAATAAAAACAAGGCAGTCTCGCAGACGTGAAGATCCACCTTGGAAAAGAAAAATAGAAAAAGAAATCGAACAACTTAGAAGTGAACTATCAGTACTGGATGAACTGAGTAGAGGAATAAATGTAAGAACTAGGAAAAGCAGAAGAGCCGAAAGAAAATATAACATTAGGAATGAAAATGAAGTCTTATCAAATAAAGAAAAAATAAAGCAAAAAATCCAACTGAAGGCTCAAAGAATAAGACACTATGAAAAAAGAGCAAGATTTTACAGACAAAACAAGATTTTTCAGACTGATACAAAGAGATTTTACAGGGAAATAGGTAAAAAAAGAATTGAAGTGACAGTACCCCTCAGAATGGAAGAAGTCACACAATTCTGGGAAAAGATATGGGCTTGCCCTAAAGAACATAGCAAGGAAGTACATTGGATTGCGCAAGAGATAGAACGAATGAAAAATAAACCAGAACAGACATGGTCTGGAATTACAGAAGATGATGTTAAATTTGCACTAAAAAAAGCACACAATTGGAAATTCCCAGGTATAGATAAATTTCCTAACTTTTGGCGATATTATTTAAATGCAGCACATAAAAAACTAGCCAAAGAACTTCAAGAAATAGTTGACGATCCCACTAAAATTCCTGCATGGATGACCAAAGGAATTACATTTCTTCTACCCAAGAATGGTGACACAAACAACCCGAAAAACTACAGACCAATTACATGTCTTCCGACAACATATAAACTATTAACATCTATTTTAACAAAACAGACATATTTATTCTTAGAAAGAAATGACATGATACCGCTTGAACAAAAAGGGTGCAAACGTGGCTGTTATGGTTGTAAAGACCAATTGCTGATTAACAAAATGATCCTGGAAAACTGCTACAGTACAAAGAAAAATCTTAGTACAGCCTGGATAGACTATCGAAAGGCATTCGATAGTGTGCCACATGACTGGATTTTAAAGACTTTAAATATATACAAGATATCGCCCGTCATCATCAATTTCATCAAACAGTGCATGTCTATATGGAAAACAACCCTTTACCTCAATCATATAAATGGAACCTATAAGTCTGATGAAATAAACATCAAAAGAGGTATATTTCAAGGTGATTCTTTATCTCCCTTACTATTCTGCTTATCATTAATAGCACTAACCAGTCAACTTAACAAGACAGAATGTGGTTATAAAATAGGACAAAAGATAATAAGCCATCTATTTTACATGGATGACTTGAAGTTATATGCTAAGAATGATAATGAACTGGAAGGTCTTCTGCAAACTGTAAACTGCTTCAGCGAAGACATTGGAATGAAATTTAATTTGAATAAATGTGCTAAAGCTACAGTTTTACGTGGATCAATACAAGAAACATCCTCAATTAGCCTAGACCCTGCTGTAACAATAAAAGAATTGAAACCAGAAGAAGCTTATAATTACCTAGGTGTAAATGAGAGCGAAAACATTCACCATAAAAAAATGAAAGAAATAGTGCGTAAAGAGTACTATAGAAGGCTACGAATGATATTAAAAACTGAATTAAATTCACAGAACAGAGTTATGGCCATTAATAGCCTTGCAATCCCAGTTGTCCAATATAGCTTTAACATCTTAAACTGGACTCTAAATGACATCAGGCGAATGGATGCTAAAACAAGAAAGCTTCTTTCTAAGCATAAGATGCATCATCCAAAGGCTGATGTAGATCGTCTATACATACCCCGTAAAGAAGGTGGAAGAGGTCTTATTCAGCTGGAATTGTCATACAAGACAACAACTATTGGCTTACTAACATACATAGAAACAACAAAGGATTGGATGTTACAATTAGTAAGGCAACATGAAGAAAGAAAGAAAAAATATTCAATAATAAAAGAAGGCAGTAATTTCAAACAAGATTTACAGTTAGTAGATTCTGTAGAAAAGCAAAACAGAAGCCAAGAGCCGACTATTGCGGCAAAGAATATGAAAATGAAAGCCAAAGATAAAGCTCTTGAACAGATGAAACAGCGCTGGCAAGACAAACCTCTGCATGACCAATATCCAGTACGTGCCAATAAATCTAATGTTGACAAAGTTAATACTCATCGATGGTTACGTGCATCTGGATTAAAGTCCGAAACTGAAGGCTTTATTCTTGCATCACAAGACCAAAGTCTTTTCACGAGAAAATTTCAGGCAAATATTATGCATAATAATATGGATCCAAAATGCAGGTTTTGTGATAAACACCAAGAAACAATAGACCACCTAATCTCAGGCTGTTTGTGCTTGCCCCAAATGAATATAAAAATCGCCACGATAGAGTTGGGCAATATTTACATTGGGCAATATGCAAACATTATGGAAAAGCTGTAGGCAAACACTGGTATGAACATCACCCATCACCGGTTACAGAAATAGAAGATGTCACCATTCTATGGGATTACACCATCTACACAGACAGAAAAATTGAAGCAAACAGGCCAGACATTATTGTTAAAAACCAGAAGGAGAAAACTTGTCTATTAATTGATATGGCTTGTCCAGCGGATTGTAACTTAGCAAATCAAGGAATTTGAAAAACTGTCAAAATATAAAGACCTGGAAATTGAAATAGAAAAATGTGGAAATTGAAAACAAGAGTTGTGCCAGTGATAGTAGGTGCACTTGGAATGATAAAAAATTGAACAAAACAACACATTGAAAGAATCCCTGGAAACCCCAGCTTAAGAGATATACAAAAAATTGTCTTATTAAGTACAGCCCACACACTAAGGAAAATTTTATCTATGTAATGCTGGAGATGATAGGGAAGATAGAAAAACATGAAATGGAGCCATAACAACACGCCACTACCTGCCTTAGGTCTCCCCGCAGACTTGGTTGGTAGTGAGACCAAAGCAGAAATCGAAATATGATGAAAAATGACATAATAATAATAATAATAATAATAAATGTAGTAGTTGCATTATTATTTCAGTAATACTTTTTCTGCCAACCGGAGATACTATTTTTTGAGCCGATTAGCCGACTTAACACGATAGTGGCTTTGCTCCTCTAAATGTCAATCTTATTATTAAAGTCAACAGATAATTTCAAAGACGCTATTCAGAGCATTCGAAATCTAAATTCTAACCATTAATGGTACAAAAAACGAAAACAACAAAAACAACAACAAAACGAATCATCTATTTCGAAATATCGACAGATTGGAGCATGTAAAAAAATCTACCGAATGATTTCGTGCCAAATAAAATGCAGAAGTAAAACACCATGAATATTTTTTGCGCGTCTCTTTCTTTTTTTAGATATTTCGAGAAAATTTCTTCAATGAGAATTTTCGGCGACCACTGAGAAATTTGGTAATGAGTGCGCCGATACTTCAGACGGCCGTTCATATTTAGAACAGTTTAAATGCTAGCCGCTTCAATGCCTTTTTGATGGTATCTAATGGTTGGATGCACGTGCAATTTCATGTATAAATACTCCATCTTGCCTAGAGATGTTGACGACAACTCGCCAATGTCTTTCATCTCGATGACAAGATGAAGCAACACGGAATTAAATCTAGCGAGTATAAATTAAGCACGAACGTACAAACACACATACACACACACGCACACACACAAAAAGCAATATATATATAAATATATATATATATGCATAAAAACTTCCATGCATATGAATATATTAGCATGCTTGAATGTAATTGCTGAAACATCAATTTTGTTAAATTATCTATAATGAAAATTATGCCCTATATTACACACACACACACGCACATGCACACACACACACACACACACACACACACACACACACATATATATATATATATATATATCTGTAGACAGATCTCTTTCGCTGTATCACAGCTCATTATTACGGTTATACATCCGATTGCTTCTAACAAAGATTGAAGCCCGACTGAATTGACATCAGTCGGCGATTCAACCTCTGAGCTTTGGGCGTTCGGAAGGCGGAAACTAGCGTGTTATACACATGCAAATAGGCGACAATGTTCAAATTCATTACTGAAGGAACGATGCGTAGATGCTTCAGTAGCTAATGTTTTTTTTTAAATCTACAATTCCTCCATATGGCTCAATCGTGGTGTGAGAACGCAAAGTTGGTACAAGATTCATTCATATTAGCAGAAATATTTAATTTATTATATTGATATGGAGATGAAAATGTACATACATTCACCCTAACATACACAAAGACACACGCATATATATATATATATATATATATATATATATATATATACTTTCAATGCATGTTGGATAATAATTTATTTCTCTCCTTCAATCTCACTCTCTCTCACTCTCTATCTCACTCTCTTTTACGAGCGGAATATGGCGAGTCTCTCACTGCTCTATCACTATTTCCCTCGAAAGTATAAGAATGAACTGCATTGCTTGGTTTAATCAGTCATAACAATCACGGCTAGGACCCGCCATTTGACTTACATTCTACTAAACCAACCACATTCTCGTCGTATTTCATCGGCGAGAAGTAAATTTCGCATGAACTGCTTCTTCCCGTGGACCACTGTTCTCTGTGAAGTGACTTACATAAGGCTATTTACGCATCCCTACAATCTTAACCTGTTCAGGCCAAGAGTTAACAATTATTTTCCCCTCTTCTCCGTATATATTACTTTTTACGGTAACCTCCAAACTCGATTAAACTCGTCCTTATAAAGACCGAAACTAACTGTAAAAACAACTAAAATAATATGCACACACAAAGTAATGGGATGGAAGTTCAGTGCTTGCAGTAACTTACTTTAGTAAGAGTGCTGGATACTTGGTAGAGCATTATATTGAATAATATCTTTATTATAAGTTTATACAACATAATTTACTGCAACACAACAGCCGTTGTATCTTGGTATTGTCTTATCTTTCTTCGTCAGCTAGTGGAATATTGTTTCTGTTAGGAGTCATAATATATTGAAGATTAATAACACCACAATTTTACCAATTTCAGACAACTGAAGTAGAGGATTTTCGGATGGTTTGTCTCAGTGAACGAGTAGAAATTAGCTCATGGTGTATAGGAGAAATATGATTGTAAGAGTAAAGGGGATAGAGACTTAAAATGACTTATGAAACAGACATTTTTTATGCTAGTGAAAAACACGACCCACAAAGTTTGTACACACACGCGCAGACACAAAAACCCTTCTCTCACTTTTGTAAAGAAAATATTTCCTCTTTTTAAAATTCTGTTAAAGTTCTGTGGTTTTAATTTACTATTCATATATATATATATATATATATATATATATATATATATATATATATATATATCAATTCACATTCCGCTGAATAGCTACTTCACTAAGAAAATTCTAGATTCATCAGCAGCTAAAATTAATATTAATATGATCGAGTTTTTCGGATTTTATCTATATATCTCTATACATTTCCTTTTTTGGATTTATATATATATATATATATATATATATATATATATATATAGTTGTTGTTCCGACGAGAGAAATTGGTATAGAAGAAAAAAGTGCGAGAAGCCGTGAACGTTTTGTTTAAAGTGTAGATTTATTGTTGTTAATATTGTTAATATTACTTTCTTTTTGTATGATATATTAAATCTCTATAATGGAACCACTTCAAGATATATTCAGTCCCAATAAAGGGATACACTTTAAGTTCGAAAATACATTTACATTCGAAGTAAAATAAAATCTGAGCTGTAAGGCTTAAAACGTAATTTATACCTAAAAAATTCGATGAATGCGCAAAGATATTCGTAAGAGTAACACAAAGCCTGTATAAATCTAACCTTGCACAGAATTAACATTAAAGTACCCAATAACAGGACATTGCACATTTCCCAAAATTTACACGAATGTAGTGGTGATAAATTCAGAGTAATGCCTATTTACGAAAAAGCAGATTATGACACACTCATGATGTAGGGAGAAATATTCATAAAAAATACAATTCTTCCCTCAACAAAACAATATAAAAAAATTCAGACACACACAGTGACACACTAAACTCGAACACACTAAAGAAAAATCGCAAACCAATGCCAAAAATTCTTCTTCTTCTATGTGCCCTGTCCCTTCAGGACGTAGGCGTTCATGGTTCTCCACGTCTCCCTATCCCTTGTGCAACTTAGTATGTTTGTTCCTGTTACTCCTGTCAACCCCTGTTCCGTCAACCATCTGATCAGGCCCTGCAAATATGTTATCCGCTGCCTTCCTATGTCTCACCTTCCTTCTATCTGGCCAGTCAGTATCAGGTTCTCCAGGCTCTCCTTCCTCATTGCGTGTCCTAAGAACTTCAGCTGTCTCTTCCTGATGCTCAGTATCAATTTCCTTTTTGTTGCCATTCTTTCCAACACCTCATCGTTGCTTGCATGCTCAGTCCAAGATATCCGCAGCATCCTTCTGTAGAACCACATTTCCGCTGCTTCCAGTTTTTTCCTCATTTTCGATGATATTGTCCAGGATTCACTGCCGTATTGAACAACTGGCATCACGTAGCAGTCAAGCACTCATTTGTTTGTTTCTAGTGAGATTTTCCTGTGTGTTAGTACTTTGCTCAGCTTCTGGAACGCGTCCTTTGCCATGCCAATTCCAAAATCAACAACAAAAAAATAACTAGATATCCCGTACAGTAGAACTGAATCAAAATGTCTGAAAAAATAATTTTAAATTATAAAGGGGAAATCAAATTTCTCAACTCAGTGCAAAATTTTTTTCTAGCCATGGGAAGGTGACTGACGTCCAAGAGGTAAGTGCTTTAACGAGCTTATGTGAAAAAAAAAAACAACAAACAAATACATATGCATATCAACTTTTTGTCCTGCTCACCGATCTAAATATACACACGATATTTTGACTATCAGAAAAAAAAAGAAAAACGAATCTCGATATGCAAGTTCATTCGTCTGAAGAGAGACAACTTTCGAGTCCAAACACGTGTAGCGACACAAATACAATTATGGACACTTAATATATCATACAAAAGGCTATATCAATAATGATAACAACAATAAATCTACACTGAACACAAAAGTTTCCTGATTTCTCGCACTTTTTTCGTATCTATATATATACTCAAATAAAACTCGGAAATTTACTTATCTCGTATGGCCATTTTAGCAAGGAAAAACCTCGCTTCTTCAGTGACAAATTTCTTTATTATTCAAACACAGGACAAAATTCATCATACCGAAAATTTACTCAGAAAGAAATTCATACAGCGAAACTTTACATGAAGGAAGGAAAAAATCAAATGAAATAAAAAAAAAATAATGGAAGATGTGTTAAAAGAGAGAGGAGATTGTGTTAGAATATTGATACGGAGGTTAGAGAAAAGAATACAGTGACGGTGAAAAGTTTTTAAGACTCGATCATTGAAAAGAACTTTTAGAACTTTTATATATTTTTAATAAATCAAAAATTAAACGTGTTACAGGAATGTAATTTGGGGAAATGGAAACCGGAAAAAGGGTAAATAAAAACCTACCAGGGTAGACATGGAAAGAGTTAAGGGAGAGGTGGGTCGGAGAAAGAAGAAGAAATTACGCAAGACAGCCATAAAAAAAATGCCAGCTGAAAGAGAGTGAAAAAAAAGGGATAGATACATGAAATGGAAAAAGAAAATGTTAAAGAAAAGAAAAGGATAAATACAAATGGAGTCGAATATTATAACATGTTATCGTTTATTCCCTATTTCCCTTTTCGGATTTACCATGATCGTTTGTAATATTAATGATATTTTTATTAATAGGTGATGTCTTGGGATTTTTACTAGATGCCATTTTCGTCTTGGATATATATATATATATATATATATATATATATATATATATATATATATATTATAAATTATGTTTTAGAACATGTACATAATTTTCTCTATATATGTCCTCTTCTCTACAATCATATGGTTGTTTCAGTGTTTGGACTCAAACACATCATCGGGAGAAGTAAAGACCTGTATTATGTACATGTTCTAAAACATAATTTATAATAAGTATTCACAGCTGTATACATCATATATCGAGCACTGTTTTAAATTAATATTTTGGACGGGAAAAACATTTTTCTTTTCTCTCCTCATTCTATACTCACTCGGATATATATATATATATATATATATATATATATATATATATATATATATATTGAACATTAGTTTTAATGGATACCTGCATTTGAGTAGATACTCCGTTTTTCTATATTTAAACATTAGATTTATATATGTCTACGTTCCTGAATATTCAAGAAATCTTGTTAGGAAAAACATACGATCCTTATAGTCTAGAGGACGATTTAACTCATCTGGTGTGCCTTTACCCACTCGAGCATGAAGGCTTCATGGCTAGATAAAATCGAATTAAGCTATAGATATACAAATTCCTGATCTCTTGTACTATTAATACCTGCTCTTGTTTTTATTCTAATGTAAACAAACGTAAACAAATGTAATTATTACGATATTTTATGAAGTCAGTAAATGGTATCATCCGATAAATGTTTAAATTTATTTGTTTGAACATTAATTTTAATGGATCTCTGTATTTACGTTGATACACCGTTTTACCATAATTAAATGGGACATTTATATATATTCCCTTGCATGAATATTCGAGGAATCTTTTTAGCAAATTATAATGGCTTCTCCTACAGACCATGGTAAGCCGTCAATTGATCTGACATGTCTTAAACACTTGACTCCGAAGGTTTTGTTTCCAGAAAAGATCGAATTAAGCCTTAAATACGCAAGCATTTTCATTCTAAGTTACTTTTTAATTCACACATGCACATATGAATTCACGCTTCTTCTTTCTCGAACACATACCCAGCTTTCACTCTTTCAGACACTTAATATCTCTCCCTCATTCACATACACACTCACACACGCAGATACACAATCTCCCTTTCTTTTTCTCCTACTTTCCGAAATTTGAACATGTAAATATATTAATCTTCTTTGAACTTGTAAATATATTAATCTAATTTTCTTATAATTGCCTTTGTTAAAGTAGCATAAATGTAGCCGAAGATCACTTTGCATGTACCAATGGGAACAACACTAAGGCTCCCTTTTGTTAGATGATGGCTGTAAACAGTATGTTTCTAATTTCAATTTATTAAATGCAGCGACGATACGAGCATCTATCTCAAGTTAGTTTCATGTGCCGTTATTAGTAACTTATAACCTCGAAAGACGATCGCCTACAGTTGGTTTCTAGTTAATCACGTTCGAATAAACAAATAATGAAGCCTATAAAAAGGATCCCTGGGGTATCATGTGTTGTGTGCTTATCTCGTATACCTTTGATGATGAATATTGATCATTGCAGGTTAAGTCATTATTTATATTCATTCGCCAGTATGATAGTGGCCGATTATGGCCCTTCGTTACTTCCTTTCTTTTACTGAGCTTAGAAACGATTAAAACTTTTTCAGTCCCTATTATGCAATTCATTTTCTCAAAATCACTAAGTATTTTACTCTCTCCCTCTTTTCTTTTATCTCTATTTCTTCCAGTATTCACTGTAAGTGATAATTCTCTAGACTCTCTTTCATCATTATATGTCTGAAAGTTTTCAACGGACTCTTTCCAATTGTAAACTTTCTAAACTTTCTAAGAAGTTCTTGTTGTACCCAAGGTTTACTCGGTGATTTTTTGTTCTATACATAGTATCAATCTGTAAATGATATCTATCAATTAATTATCATCTGTGAGGAGATTGTTTAGCATTCACTACTATGAGAGATTATACTTTACGTAGTAGTTTGGCATTGTATACTATCTGTTAAAATTTTGATTCATGTGTCCGTTACTTCACAGAATTTCTTCCATCTGTTAATATATTACCAAAATATTTGATGGGCATTTCATTTAAATGAAGACAAAAACACGTTCAAAACAGGTGGTGAGCTAAATGCTTTAAAACTTAAGAGACGAATGACACATTATATTACTGTAAATCTAAAAATATTCCATTAACATATGTGGTGAGCTAAATGCTTTAAAACTTAAGAGACGAATGACACATTATATTACTGTAAATCTAAAAATATTCCATTAACATATGCAGTATTAATCTAACTGAGAACATACCTTAAATATATGGCAAGTTATTTAGTGGAGAATCATCCGCGTTATTTAAGATCAACCTCAAGGCCTTTATGTGCGGCAGAAAATTGTGGTTTGATGAATTAGACGTAATTGTGACCATTATTTTTCTGATTTGAAACTTGATAAGAAGCAGCGTCTAGAAGTACAGGAGTTGAAATATGTAGTATATGTCAGTAAGGTACATAGTCATGGGGTTATTCAATCAGCGGCGGACCTAAAATTCGGTCACCTGGAAGCTTGAACATATATGGGAGCTCTTTGTCATCAGCAACACTAGGTTTGAAGAAACAGTTGCCACGATGTAGGTCATGAATTGATTCTGACGACCTCAACAACATCGTTGCAACTGGAAATTCAGGCGAAGCAAGTTCCCAAAAACATTGGAAATGTACGCAATTAGAGAGAACATTTGAGATCATCTATAATGAGTATTGAAGCCCATTCAAACTAAAAATATTTAATTCGATTTTGTTAAAACTGAACTTATTAAAACAAGTTTTTTCAGGGGTCTCTCTGAAATTAGGAAACCTGATGCCTCAACTTCATAAGTGTCACAGTAGACCCGGCACTGTATTCAATATCATTTATTCCACTTTGTTTAATTTGAAAATATGAAGAAAAGGCTGAAATTGATATGATATCAATTTTTGCCTTTTTGATGTTCAATTTCAGTTGAAATTTTAACTTTTTTTTTCTGTGAAATAGTACTTATCCTGCCTTGTACAAAAATACATATCTTAAGTCTACAATAATAGCTTAATCGTAACTTGATGTTAAAATAAACACGTATTCAAGGGGAATTCTCTCTTGTTAGACCAATAATTAGAACATAAGATTAGTACATATCTACATACTAGGTAAGATAATAAACTTCATCCGGCAGCAAGACCTCTGATCAGGAGACTGAAAGTTTTGAAGGTGTGGAACTACCTCTTAATTGCTGTTGTCCCAACTCTGCTCCGGCCCAGTCAAAAATTAACGGTATATTTTTATAGCAAAATGTCAAATAATGCAATAGTAAAAGAAATAAAATATATTTCTTATAAAATAGCCAACAACACAATTTTTGATCTACACACTATATATCTAATAAAGATGATAGCTTTACTTGAAAGTATAAACTTATTTAAAAATATTTATAATCGAAAGCATAAAATAATGTTCAATAACCCGTATATGTGCTGAGATGCCGTTATACAAAATCAACCAATCAATATATACGTCAATGTGTTGAAGTTTTACTATTATAAATGCCGACATGTCTCCTCAGTGTTTTATTTTACTAACTTTTCAAATATGTCTAAAGAAAATATTCAGAAACATAGATGAAAAATTATAGACCAATATTGAAGAAGTAATAATCTAAAGTTATTTTGCGTAGATTCGTTTTGGCATATTCTATCGAAACGATCTCCGAGATCAGCTGCTTACCCGTTAGAGTATCCCACGACATACAGCATTCTAGCGACTCATACGTAGGAAGGAGCTGATTAAGTGGCTAAAGATCTCGTTAGGTTTATAAAGTAAAAAAGAAAAGCAGGTTTGCGCAAATGGTACAAGAATGAAAACGGTTTTTCATTTTATATTCAACCTCGATTTCCCAAATAAGAACGGTAAAACGATTTGATGACACTTAACATATTTTATCGACATTCTGGAAAAGGTTTGGAAAATGTTTGTAATATTCATCTGAAAATATATTTTTCCATTTAAAACTAGGGCAATGTGTGGATATTGTGTTCGAAAGAAATGTACGTAGCAAGATCGTTTTTTACTTCAGGAGTGAATAGTAAGTATTCAGAAAAAAAAGATTATCATATCAATCTTTTCAATCTAAAATATATTTAATTTAAAAGGATTTTAAAATTGTCTTTATTCTTTATATCGAATGATCTGCAGTGATTATTTTATTTTATTTTCGCAATAATCATTTTAAGAATACTATACATATTCTATGTCAGAATAAATTCTTCCATGTTTGAGCCTCCATTTCAAAAGGAGCCTGAACCGATATTTTTCTGTGTAGTGGTACGGAACACAACGTGGTTCGACATAAAATGATAATATACTACCGCCATACATAAACAAAGATTTGCCTTAGCTGTTTTCCATAGACTTCCAAGCAATGAGGTGTCTTTTACAGGCTTCCAAAGATGAAAATGTCTATACTTACCTCGTGTAGATGACTATCTCTGATCAATAAGCACATACAGGCGGATACACACACGCACACATACACACATATGCACATATGTATGTATATATGAATACACGCAGTCGGATAAATACGTATCAGTTCACCTCTATTGTGGCAAATATGTGCAGGAAAGTAGAACAACATTTTAAAGACGGGATTTATGTCAAACAGTCGCTCTGCTGTAGGCAGAATCAGCCTTTTTCGAAAACTCATTGAGACAATGAAATCGTTGCAATTACCAGAAAACAATTTTCAAATGACAAACATCAAAGTGATAGACGAATCTGCGCACAGATAAAAAGAAAAATCGGCGTTTGCGCATAAAAGGGCGGGTAACTGAGAATCTACAGATTCGAATTACGACTAAAAGTTGTGACAGTGAGGATTCGACTTTATAAGTTGGTTCGTTGGTTGATTGTGTTTAGCGGCATATCAACAACTGTATGGGTCATTCACTTTGAAAATATAAATACCTTGAACACAATTTTATAGTTTTAACTAAATATATTTATAACGCAATTGTTTGCCTCCGACTACAGATAAAATGATGATGTTTTATAAGATGTTTTTTATATATAATGTATTACTTGTATTTTACTATGAAAATATGTGTTCATACTCTTATATTGCTTCATTTTCTTTCAGCTTCATTATTTGCTATAGCTGGGACCCTAAAGTGTGCTTCGACAGATGGTCCGTGTGGACCTGGGAACAACAGCAATTAACAGGTGGCCAAAAGCTTCTCAAAATCTACAATTTTCGAGTCAAAGACCTTGTTGCGGGATGTAGTTTATCATACCGAGGATTATGATTGTAAAGGAAAGTGATATTAGACACACACACACACACACACACACACACACACACACACACACACACACACACACATATAATATATATATATATATATATATATATATATAGTTATATGTGTGTGTGTTATGTGTTTCTGATTCTAGTAGATGTTGTTAATTCAATCATCTTTTTACAGAATGTTTGACAAAAGCATATATGAGAAGACAATCATTTAGTATTTGCGACAAACATTTATGAGAAAAACACAAATAATTTCATAAAGACTAAACTTTGATAAAATGATCTTAACGTTCATTATAAAAATAAGCTATGAATAAAACATAAAATAGCTCGATTTTATCATCGAACCTAAACGTAAAAACCCTAGAATATTAATGACCATGATAGAATGGCAAAAGGCAGAGAGAAAATTTTAACAACATTCACGAGAACTTGTGGCTATATATATATATATATATATATATATATATATATATATATATATATATATATATGTGTGTGTGTGTGTGTGTAATCAGCATAAAGAATTACAAGATAAACCTCAAATAATTAAGCAACTGAAGAATAATGAGAAGTAACGAAACGGTATTTGGTACAACGTACCATTTATTTTTAAAGCTAAGTCAAAACAGGGAAATTTATTTTCGTTCTAACTGATAAAAATATCTCCAAAAACTCTAAATTACATAAAATATTTTACAGAAATGCAGATAAAGTCATAATTGTACTTGTAATTTAGAAAATCACATAAAGAACCAAAATGCCAACAATTTGAAGCTATGTCGTGCAGAACAATATCGTTAAAGATAAATTAATTGCAGAAGGACAATGCCCACTTGACAGATTTTGAAAAACAGAAGTTATTTACAAAGCAAAAGTAAAAGATACAGATGGAAAGAAAAAATATACATAGGATATACTGAAGGAAATTTTAGAAAATACATTGCTATAATCACAAACCTATATTCAAGCTAAAGAGACTTAAAAATTGTACGAAACTAGCAAATCTAGTTGGGAAATTAATAGAAAAAGTGACAATGAAACATATGTAACTTGGAACATATTAAAAGAAAAGGCCAGATTTTGTAACAGCCGTGATACATGCAGATTGGACATAAAAGAGAAATTAACCATGATATAATGTTTGGAACGAAAAAGAATGCTAAATGAAAGGTCCGAAATATTGTCTGGTTATAAACACATCAAAAAATAAATGTTAGCATCATACAAACCAGGATAATAATATTTAAAACTATTGACCAGATCTTTCCTTGTTTTTAAACTTTCAGTTATGCATTCTGAAAGTTCCTGTTATGCGCTCGAAAAACGTTGGCAAATCAGTTTATATAAAACGCGTGAAGATAACGAAAGCTTGAAATAAAGGATACATTGTCAGTTGAACTCCAAATGAATATATATAATAAATTTATAACATAAGTTATACTATCACTACAAAATAGACAGGTTGTTTTGACTTTTCTTGGGTTGTATCAAGCGATGGTGCTGCTTTCGGGTTGAAATGATCAATCAAAATACATATAATTTCGAATCTGAAGAACATAACAAACCTTAAAACAATTTATTGGTGTATTAATGTTAATGAACGAATAAAATAACTCTTGATAATTGATTACTAATTTTCCTTTAGAATAAAATTTTAAAATTATTTTTAAAAAGTTATTGAGAATTAATCTTTTTGAGATTACAAATTATAAATTTAAAATATAACTAAGCATTAGGTTTAAATTTTCATAAAGATATTCAATTATGAAACGGGAAAAGAGATAGACACATATAAAATATATAAATACACTGATATGGACAGACAGATATATAGACACATACATACATATATGCTATATATACACATACATGAACATACACACATATATATGCACAATTTTTTAATTATTGTTTTCAGTGACTTGTCAATTGATTCGGTAAATTCAGAGCCATGTTTAGAAATATCTGTGAACGCTACATATATTTAATATATGTAAGTGTGGATTCGAATGATAAAGTGGGCAAGAGATATTAAATATAGTCAACAAAAACAGGGTAATATTCCAATGCATAAACATATAAAGATAATTAAACACAGCATGCAAATTCACTTGCAAAAACAAAATACGAACTCACATATAAAAGACAAACAGCATATACAAAATAACATGGCATACATGGATCTACATATGGACATATATAGGCATAAATTCGCACAGATAGATACATTTATACCGATATCTATCTATCTATCTATCTATCTATCTATCTATCTATCTATCTATCACACACAGACACACACACACACAGACACACACACACACACAGACACAGACACACACACACACACACACACACATATATATATATATATATATATATATATATATATATACTGTATCAAACATTATTAATCAGTTCAGTTTTTGTCAATATGGAAAATTAATACGATTCATGTGCCGATCTGAGAAGCCTCGTTACTGACATAATATCGCTAGTTTAGCGATTTGCAAGAATTTGCAAGAACACATAAAAACCTTGTTTTTTTTTCAATTTATAATTTTATTAATCAAAAGCAAAATAGTCTAAAAAATACACAGTGTTGGTTTTTAAATCGATTTACAAAAAAGAAAATCGAAGCAGCGTAGTTTTTAAAGGAAGTATTTGAAAAATCGAACGGGACAAGATTTTTTAATTATTCTTTTTACATCCGAATCCTGTGCTATTCTCGATGTGCCGATATGTTGAATAACGTCTGGTCTGTTACTGATGAAAATCATACTCTCAGATTCAGACATCAGTAAGGTGGAGGTAGTGTAATGTTTAGAGCATTGATTACAGGTGACTCTCTGGTGTATTCCGGAAAGTGTAAGATAGCAAATCAAATTTATATTAACTTAGAAAGCAGATGTGGCGTAGCAGATGTGGCGTAGCAGATAAAAAATGAAGACAGACACTTTCTTAATTTTGAAAGTTTTTGTTTACTATAGTGCTGCATAATATTCAGCGAAAAATTGAATGCTTCTCTGAATAAAAAATAATTTAAAACTAATTTAAAATTAAATATGAATAAAATTAAATTTCAATTAAATCCTTTCTTAACATATTATGCTTGATCGCCTGACCTTCAACCATCTGCAAGTTTGTTGAGATTTTTGAAGAGCAGATTTACATAGTATGATGGTAATTTATCAACAAAGACAAACACTGCTTTTTAGTCTGTTTCAAACAAATAAATACAGCAGCAAAGAAAATCAATATACCTCAAAGACTTTCGAGTAATAGTTTCACATTAATAGTTTTCTTATATTTGTTGCCATTACGATGATAAACTTTTCATATTTTCTCTGAAAAAGTTGCTTTAAGGAAATGTAAACACCTTCTGTAATTAAAGGTCTAATTAGAGCAAAATATTTCTCTGCGTTTCTGTAAACTGGCTAATAATATAAAAATTGGAAAATCCGGTTAAAATTAATAAAACTTGTTAAAATCAAAAAACGATTAAAATTATTAAAATTCTACGTGAAAGTGTAATCAAGAATTGCACGTAGAATACTAATTAATATATATATATTATATGAAATATCAACAACAATATATATATATATATATATATATATATATATTCCTTAAAATTATATCAATAATTTCACTGACGGTACATTAGTAAAAAGGTTTTCCACATAAAGTGAAGCTACGATTTCATTATTAGGTTTTTCGCTCTTGAGAATTTGGATTGCCTCTTGAGTTGACTTAATGCTGCTCGGAAAGTAGGGTGTGATAAGCTGGTTAATATGCTTAGTTAAATGGTATACAGGAGTAGGAATTTGGGTTTGTGCGTTTTTATGGTTCCGTATATGTAACAAGGTTTATAATTACCAATAATTTTAGGGAGTTTTAAGGAATTCTGATCAGCGTTGTTGGCGCTAATGAGTTTGTGAAGTTTAGATTTTAGTTGGTGTGTCGGGTTCTATTTACGTTTTTTAAATTTTGTGTGGTCAGGAAGTATGTAGTTGAGTTTTGTGTTGTAATCTGATTTGTTAAGTACAACAAAGTTGTTAGCCTTGTCGGCTGTTTGTACAATTAAGTGAGGGTGGTTGCGTAGTTTGTGCTCGGCACTTTTTAATTGTTTGGATAGAAATTTGAGGAGCTTCTGCTTTTATATATATATATATATATATATATATATATATATCAGCATGCAGTGTGGGTATAGAAGAATCCAAATGAGTATCGTGTATATACAGTGGTAGGATAACTCTCTAAGATAGCTCTAAACATATATGCATATAAATACATATAGAGCAAATTAATAAAGAAAAATTAAGCCGGACACGTTATCTCATGGTGAATTGGAAGTATAGGCCTATTCAGGCGAACCATCATCATCTTCTGTCTTTATTTAACAAAGGATTTTACACACCTGAGATTCACAAAGACCTAAAAAAAAACGAATAAAAATAACGGTCGCTCCCTTAAAAGAGAAAATCTAACAAAAAATACATCCGTTCGAATATTTCTTCATCAAATTCTGTCTTATATGTTATGTGTTTTGTGCGTGAATTTTTATTATGTACAAACGCACGCACACAAAAACGCACATGCAAAATATAAAATATTTTTATTTTAACCAAGTCAAACCAAGAGAATCAATATTATGAATTTTTCTCTCAAAACTGTATATATATATATATATATATATATATATATATATATATATATATATATATATATAATCATATAATTATGTCTTAAAAGTACATTGCGACACGAAAATTTCTTTCTTTATCACTTTGCTGTTTTCTATAAGAAGAGGAGTTATGGAGAAAGCATAAAGGACATTTTTGGACTAGAATAGATATATCAAAGGCAACACGATATAGTAAGAAGCAATAGAAATTAAAAAAATAACAAGAAAAAAAATTAGATTAAAATTAGGTTGACACTTTGACGGTCAGGGAGAAAAAGAAAAAAAGACAAAAAGACAAAAAGAAATAAAAGTAAGTATGTATTCCGTAGAAACTACTGGTCAAATTTCAAAGTGAATCTTTATTCTGATTAATTTAAATGAACACATACATACATTTTCTATCTTTCCACATACATATATATCAAACCGATGGTTTTTTTTGTATTTAAATGTAAATCATTTTCACCACCAACATCCAACATTGCCTGATGACGAGATTCTCGAAACATAGAAATTCAGTGAACATCTGTCTGGGTAAATCCCTTTTATTACAAAAATCACAAATCATTTTTTATGTAAATATATTTTTAGTTAATATAAGTTCACATAGTTTTAAGAAGTTTCCAAATAGATCCTTCATATGGCTGTCGTGTCGTGTCGTGTCGTGTCGTGGGATGTTGGGCGGAAACAGATGCTATATATTTGGGATATTCAAATATGCAAATTCAAAAAGATCTACAGAACGTTCCATCTATGTCCCATGCGCCTAGAATGAGATCAGAGTTGTGAATTGCATGCAGCCGATTCCTTCTAGGAGCAGTTTCATGCCCCACTACGCATGAGATGTTAAATAACGTTAAACTGATAAAACATCTATCATCACAGCGTTACCTGCCAAGCACAAATAAGTACATAAACAGATATGCAACAACTGGCATGTGTATCTCGCACATATCAGGATAATCTCCACCTTCAATATTGGTTATTGTTAACGGAACATCATATAAAATGACACTACAGAGACACTAGTAGTAACACTCTAGTGGTCTTAAATCTTGTCAGGTGGTATATGAGGTTCAATTGTACAGCTACACCAGCTACTTGCATTTTACATAAATCCTCCGTCATATTCTTGGTTTTATTCTTACAAGATGGTGGAAAACAAACTGTTCAGTTTAAGGCTAGACACTGTTTTACGCCCCTTCAAATTACGATCATCTTTTTGTAAATTGGCCAAAATGTTTTTCCAAAAAGTTAATTAAACAGAAATTGTCTTTAATTTCTGATATCTTTAACTGAACGGAAAAGAAAATTTGAATCCAGCAAAAGTTGATATAAAACACAGGTCTTCCAGATAGATGATCTTATAGTCGTTTTAAAAGCAAGTTATCGGATTTGAGCAACAGATGTTTGCTATCTTCAATACATTCCGACGCTTTTTTCTTCCCCATTCGTCGTGATATGCCAATGAAAAGTTATTTTGTTCTGATGTCTGACGATGCACATACAGGAGAAATTAACGTCTTGACTTTCCTAATTAGAACCCAACGTTTACATCCATATTCGATCGATATTAAGCTCACTTCCCCTAAGAATATAGCAAGTTTTAGCAAAACACACACACACACACACACACACACACACACACACACACACATATTTTAGTTTTATTTAAAGCTTCGCCAGTGATTCAAAGAAAACAGACATAACTTTGGTATTTTCAATGTTGTTTTTCTTAATTCATATCTGTCAACAATTTATCTCGTACATTAAAGCCACAGTTAGTTCTATATGTATATAAGTTTTTAGATTTGTCGTATGTATAAGAGGGAATGTGTATTCGTAATTGTGTATATATGTCTCTCTTGAAGGAGGAATTTTAATTTTTTTTCCTTTGTGCGCTCAGTTGTAGCAGTGTGGTGGAACTATTTGTGTTGGCTATAATTTATATTGTTTAACCATAAAGTCAAAGAAAGATTGCGTCATAATTGAATGTTTGAAACGTGTGTTTATAGTTGGTAAAAATGTTATTTTACTTTTAAAGTATCTTATCTTTAAAGATTCATGTTCGTTTTTATGTGGGTGGCATTATGCACAGTAATTTTCATTTATACAGGTATTACTGAATCCAACAGAAAAAATCGCCTTTTTCATTTGTTTTCTTATGGATTTTGTTTTGCAAAATGTGTGGGTGAATGGTTAACGCAATCAATGCAGGAAGAGTCCATACTTCTTATCGTTGGATTTAGTGGTTTCGATTATTCACCGCTCATCCTCAGGAACAAAACCTATAAGTGTTATTTAACAAGCTTACATACTATTAGTGTTTGTGTTATAAAACATAAAATATCTCACAGAAAAATCTTAGAAAATCCTTGTGACAGGGTGCAATATACCAACACTATAGCCAGTTGCCTTTCATGATTTCGCTAATGATGGCTTCCGCTGTAAAATCAGTAAACCAAAATATTCTATAGAAGAAACGCCAATATGACGTCAATATAAATAATGATGAGGAAATTCAATTTTTCTACTGACGTCTTGTAGATAAGCGACATAAATAATAAATGATTTATTATTTAATAAACTCAGTAATGATAAAGAAATAATCCAGTTACTCTCCGAAACAAGACGAATTATGCATTTTTAATAAAAAAAAAACTGTAAATCACAAATGAAAATTTAAAGTTTTTAGATATTCAATATATTAGTAAAATATTAAAAACTTTCTCCCGTTTATATATTTCCTATTTATTTTGTGCAGCAAAGCTGTAATCAAAATAAAAATGTCTTTACTCTATTCAGAGCAGAAAAATGTTATATTAATAAATTATTATTGAGAAAAATACTACAAAAACGGTTATCTGTTTAAAAAAAAAAGGAATGCACTAGAAAGTTTTAAGAATTCAGTTTTTAAACTGAATATGTGAATTATTTATCTCCATTAATCAAGAATTGCAAATTTGGACAGGATATTAAACACATGCTGGTAATTGAGGAAACTGCATTCATTTAACGTTTTTCTATCTTCTTTTGCTAAATATTAACCTAATAAATTATTATAGAGCTAGGCAAGGTAAAGAAATACTATATGAGGTTTTTGTATTGACAAAGGAATAGAAAAATGGAATTAAGTGCAAATGACGCTGATATGTAAGATAGGTAACGTTTGACATCAAACTTGAAACACTTAAGTTTAGAACGTACGAAGAATCATCCTCTCTGGAATATATTTCATAATGTAGATGTCTGTTATGAGATGAAGTTCCTTATTACCAATTGAATACAAAGGTAACGACGACGGATCGCTCTTGAGTATAAGGTATGTTTGCTATTTCTGTAGATTTATGAACTCAAAGGCCCGTCGAATGTTGTTCGCCAAGGCATTTCCGTTCAAAATAAAAATAGTGTAATCCACATATAGTAGCAGTGAACCTAAACAAGCTAAATATCTATGACCAGAAACAGTAGACTGCGTCTGTTGAGATGGTCAGCAAATCTTTCCTTCACGAGATTCTCCAGAATATTGCCGATGACACTATTGGGACTGGTGTATCCAAAAATGAACGCAAATAAGCGCTATCCCATCGTATTGTAAGAAAAGCCAGCTGAATTTTATCCAGAGCACTAGATTTTGCGGGGTCAAGGTCTACGACATAATATTCGGACATTTTAATAATCAATACTATATTCAGTTGTCAGATTTTCGAATAGTGACGCACGCCTAACACAATCTTTGAACAATATTCTTATAGAGATAGATATAAAGTTGATTTGTGTAAAGCATAAGGGGAAAGGTATGGTGTACCAGTGAGAATCGAAGACAGTTGTAATAAGTTCTCGTGAAATATGCTCGCTAACCATTACACCAGGTGGAGTTGCCCAAAGACAGATAAAAAGATTAATGAAAGAGTAACAATTAAATACCAAGGTTCATATAAGAACATTTGGAAACAGGTTTGTCATAGTGGCTCTGGTGACTAAAACAGATTTAAAGGAAAAAACAACACGAGTATTAGCAGCAAAGTAATATGGTTGAACTGCAACTAAAATCCGTATAGCAAATACATCACTAACAAAACCGAGACAAGGAAGGCGAATATATACGGGGTATCTTGGAACTGTTGCTGGTTTAACCTTACTAACATGTTCTTGCTTCAACTTTCTTTGGCTAACAAAATCTGTCGCCCTTTTATTTCTTTCAGAATTAAATGGGTGAATTCTAGGACAGAAGACTGAAGAGGCTTTCAATATTAATTTTCTCACTCAGCTCTCTTATAGCCTCACCAAGTTAAAAAAGAAATATTATCAATTATGGTGTAATTCTGTCAATTTACTTTCGTATATTGACAGGAATCGTCTTCTTCGTTATGCTGCATTTATTCATGAGTACAGTTGTTCTCGATTTGCAATGAAACGCAAAAGATGCTGCTCATAATTAAGAAGAAATTAAGTTGTTCCGCTGATTCTAGTGTTGATCAGAACGGCCTTAATCTTTCCTCAAGTCAGTTGTCCATAGAAAAGTTATCTATTATCTCTCATGGATTAGATTTTTGTGTCCCCAACATCGTATATTAAACGAGAGGAGATTTTATTCAGAGTTCAAAGTTCCGTTTACCCAGTTGGCCAGATATCAGCCCGATTCAGTCAGCAAAGTCAGCAACATTAAGGCTAAACTGAATGGTATTGCACATTCTTACGCTGGTACTCCTGTTTCATTTAATGAGTTTAAATGAAACAGAGAGCACTATAAAATTATTAATTCACACTGGCGTAATAAATCTTCAGTTATTACGAAACCGGATTAAGGCTCGGGTGTTGTCATTCTTGATTACCAAGATTATCTTAATAAGAGGGTGACTTTCCTTTAAGATACGTCCAAATTTGTTTTGTTAGGCCCAATAGACAAATATGACTCAACAATATCTATTGACGCCAAACTCCAAAAACGCCTACTTAGATGGGTTAAAAGTAGGGATTTACACTCTGAAATTTCTAATGAAATTAGACTCACAGATTCAATTTGTCCTTGTCCCATTGATAGCTATTTAATTTATAATAAGGTTTTCCAAAAATAGCTTGGCTAAATGGCTTACGACCTTATTACAACCATTTTGGAACGGTATAACAGATTTTGTATTAAAGATTCGTTTGAATTTTACGATTTTATACGTTATCCGTCAACCAACAAATTTATGTGTTCTTATGATATTTCCATCATTTTCACTTGAGTCCCTTTACCTGAAACTATTGTTATATGCGCCGATGCCGTATATCGTAGTCAGTTTATTTCTGCTGAGGTATTTGTCGAACTGATGCCATTGCCACAATGTCTGTTGAATTTAGTTTCGACGGTGACATGTATAAACAAATTGACGAGGTTTCAATGGACTCGGCTTTGGGACCATTTTTAGTTATATCTTTGTTTTATTCCATGAGTAAAGTGTATTATCTATATTTAATAGAACTAATGTTTATTTGAGTTACGTAGACAACACCTTTTGTCTCATTAACTATGAAATTGATGTGAACTAATTTTTTGTCCCTTAATAATATGCATCCAGATTTAAAATTTGCACACTAGGGGAGATTTATTTTCCCTTCAATTTCTTAGTGTTTTGGTGAGTAGATATTCCTCGGATTTTCCAACTTCAGTTTATCGAAAACCAAGAGTTATTGATTTTATATCAGGTGGAATTACTTTTGTACACAAAAACGTAAAATTAATAATAATTAATTTACTCACAGGGCCTTGATTATCTGCTCTAAATCTAAGTTGGATCACAAATTCAGGTTTATTAGTACCACTCTCTGTAATAATGCCTATCCGTTGGATGTTGTCCAATCGGTGATTAGGAATAAGGTATTAAAATTCAATAGGAGTAAACCGGCAACATTACAAAGATGTCCGGTGTACCTGTGCTTTCCTTGGCTGGGTTCTGTTAGTAATAGATTTGTTAAGCAGGTTTCTGTTTGACAATATTACTTTGCTGCCAATGCTCGTGTTGTTTTTTCTTCTAAATCTGTCTTTCCATCAATACGGAAGAATTTTCTCCCCCAATATTAGCTCATTTATTTATATGTTTAAATGTAGTTGCAGATTGAACTACATAAAGAGAACTATACACCGATTATTTTCTAAAATTAAACAGTACCTACCCACAAAAAAATCGCAATTTGAACTATTCTTCGTTCGATAGGCTGACCAGTACATGCAGTTCTTCTTTGCAGAACACCTTCTTAATAACCATAATTGTGCCGCTATCTTTAGTGTGAACTCATCTTCCATCTTAGATTCGTCCCACTCAAGCTACCAACTTAAAGTTTTGGAGTCCATCTACATTCAAACTTTGAAGGTCCCTGTGCGTAAATAGGCAGAACATATATTTGGAATCTAACTCATTTCTGTTTAGTTTTTTCTTTACATCTTCTCCATTTTTTAAAAAAACGAGAATTATTTATTGAACTCGATTTAGCTATGTTAAGTGAAGTGCGAAAACGGTTGGGCAGCCTGTTTTTCAGACCATCATTCCGGGTGGTAATAAAAACTATTTTTGTCTTTTCATAGTGGTATATATATATATATATATATATATATTACTGGACTGTACAAAGATCAAGTAAATCAACTCAGTTCTTGGAACCTACACCTAGACAATTACTTCTTTATAGAGGTTAATGATTGTACACAACAGCCACAGTTTTTGGAAGAGTCGAATATAGGGAACAGTTGCACAATATGTCAGAATGTCCTCAAATGACCCTCCGTAAGTTTTGGATACAGAGTTGTCCTTCTCTTAGACTGGTTGCTTTCCAAGGCTATAGAATCCAGTCTGTCCTGTTATTTACTCCAAGATGGAACAAGGAGGAGATGAACTTTTCCCAACCATATTAGCACGTAAGTGAATGTAATTAACTCGGTTGAAATTCGAACTCAATTCTAGCAACTGCCGAATTAATTATTGCTCAAATGTCAGGTATCTTAATGTTTTATAAATTTATATTGATCTTGTTGATCTTGCCAATTTTCACAACAATGAGTTATCCTTGGGAAAGTAAGTTGGTGTGTAAGTCAAGTTAAGCAGACAAGTGCTACGGGAAACACCTTCTCTCTCTCTCTTTCTCTCTCTCTCTCTCATATATATATATATATTTTTTCATTCTCTGTTTATGAGGGGTCGAAGAATGGATGCCTTAAATGACATGTCAAAAATGGCTATTTCCCCATTAAATTTTATCCGAATTTACAGGTAAATAAAGAATATATATATATATATATATATATATATATATAGGTGTGCTTATCTGTGTGTTGGGCATGTAGAAAGCTTCTCCTGTATTCAGCTTGGGTTAGGTTCATATTTTCAGCTGAGAAGTGAACGCTTTGCCTTTTCTTCAGGGTATATTTGCAGCAAGTTGAAATCTATTTTCGGAATTAATTGCAGTTATTTACAGATACATTTTGTTTTACAGAAATCAATTACGGAATTACTGTTGCCGCGCGAAATTTTTCTTTCTATTATACTCGGTTGTTTGTAATTACATCCGCGTGTGTAAAATTGGAATAAGTACAATTTAACAAAGCCTCTCCGATATTCGCCTGAAATGGACTAAACACATCAATGGAATTGCAAATAATAATATAACCAAAGTAAAAGAAGGCGTTGCTTTCATTGCAGATATTTTAAGATCATTTTATTCATAATCAAATATCAGGGCAATGATGGAAAGAAATGTCAAATTGAACTGATAATAAAGACTATTCAATTAAGATGAAATAGAAATAAAATATCTGCCGCAGGAAACTTTTTTACCAATTCGAAATTGATCGATAGTTTTGTGAGTATAACCAGTGCATTAATGAAATTATAGCGATTTCGTTACATGCCTACTATGAAGAAAGAATATTAATTAATGAAAAGTTATCATTGATAAAAAATTACACTTACAGCTAAACAATTATTCGTAAGTAAAATCTTAGAACAATTCTCAAGATATGAAATTGTGGCATGACTTTTTGGGCAAGAAAAAATGCAGGATTTATTTTCTACTCTGAGATGCTACTTTCTAGCTATATGGCAGCGAACCATCAGATTAAAGATAACTCTAAAAAATGACAGCGAGATAGATAGATAGATAGATAGATAGATAGATAGATATAAACAAATATGCTTACACTACTGATCACCAATTACAAATTCTGAGAACAAAAGGTAGAGGTTTACTGAGTGGGGTTGTTTTATGTATAGAAATTATAGGTTATGAGTATATTCAGGGTAGGTTACAGTAGACCCATGACTTGAAGAAGAGAAGGTTGTAGGGATGTGAAAACCACCCTCACCAAACTTTGTTCCACAGAGTACGAAAAAGATATCTAAATGGAAATACCTTCTCACCAACAGACTACAAAAAAATGAAGATAATTCGATCAGTGCCGGATCTTGGCTGTTATGGCCTGAACTCGTGAAACAAAGAAATATTTTGTACCGATATTTTTTTCTTTGCATTAGACTAGGTCAGACTCTTTACACTATACCGAAATTTCTATAAAAAAAAATCCTCTCCACGCTATAAAAGTTCTCCCTTTCTTTAATATATCAGATTATGAGGTTCCTCGAACAAACCAGGAGGAAAGAGGGTATTGAGAATTTAATACTCACAGGTCGGATAAAGAGAAGGAAATACAGGAAAAATCAGCGCGTGACGTACTTGTTAGGTCTAAGCAAATGAATAGTGAAACGGGGCTTAGAAGAGATGCCAAGAGAAAAAAATATTTACAGCGACAAGAGAGAAAGTGTCAAGTGGAAATCTATGATCGTCTACGTCCTGAAAGAACACAACACATAAAAATGAAGAACTATACCATGTCTCTTCCCAACACTACAGCAGCGTTTTCTCTACCCACTCACATTGTCAAGACTCTCCATAAAATCCGAAAGCTTTGTTTTTACCAGTATTCTAAATCTTCTGTCTCACCTTTATGTTTCGATAAACGCAACATATTAACAAAATATTTTAGTTTTTAGAAACTATTAAAACGATTTGTGAGCGTTTTTGTGGTTGCCAGCACTGTTTGTTTATAGATACGTAATTTAGAATAAAGCTCATTTCGTCTTTTTGCCTTGCTAAATTCCATCAAAGGACGAAACGCGTAGGCGATTTAAAATACAGATTTTTTCTTGTCTTTATTTTATTTTACAATCCTGTCTTTAATCTCAGATCATAACTGAGTATATATATATAACCACTTTTAGAAACAAATTCAGTACAGAAATAAATTCTCCACGGCATTTTGAAAATAAAAAAAAGATTTCGTAGCTTCTTCTTAAAGCTCTAATCCCACAATTCAAGATGGTAAAACAAAAACTACTCATGAAGTGATGCAATGTGGAACCAGAAAGTTTAAAAATGCTCTTCATAATGACTTACTCTAATATACATTATTTCAAACGCGAGCAGTACAAGAAAATTATATCAGCAATGACGGAAAGAATACTCACGCATCTTAATTGTGTTAATCCTTATGTATCCCTTTAAAGACAGAAGTTTATTGTGTCATATCAAAATGGCCGAAACTAAAAATTATTAGCACTATTTATATTGTTTGGAGTGTTGTCCTCATCCTTATTGTTATATTCACAATATATCACAAATCCGAACAATGTAAATAAATGCTGCACTACTCCATTTCAGAAATATAAACAGGTGCTGAAGAATAGATGAATGACAATAAAGGTGAGGACAACAGTCCGAACAACCTCAATAGTTCGAACAGTTACAATACTTCATCTCAGAAATATAGACAAAATATTTTGTATAGAATTTAAAGACTATCATTTTCTTATAATTTACAATTTGCACCAAAATGCTTATCTTTGTCATTATATTCACACAGTTTCAGTCGTATCCAAGAGCATATTTCACGAATTTATTAACTTCATTGGCAACCTTCTTGGAATTTCAAACTGAATTTTTTATATACACATTATTTGTAAGGCTATTCTAAGAGCCTTACTGACACCACACAACTCAATATTACCTGCCGCATGGTGGGGTCATAAGTGATTAAATCGATTCTCTCACTAAACATCTGTTGGGATGAATAGTTAGTCAATCACTCTGATTAAAACAAGACATGGCAATAGGCTGATGAAATTTATCCTAGGGACCGACGGGTGCCAAGCATGATGACAGAGACTCGGTTCCAAAATTTTTGTATGCAGCAAGTGCAGGGAAGAGACGGCATTACTGAGTGGATCATTCTTACCTTGAAGTCAGCGTATAAATGAATACTTCTCAGACTTTCAACACATGTGAGAACAGGTTGTTTTCAATTGGGCAAAGACCCAACAATCAAACACGGTCATGCGAATTATGATGATAACGATGGCTAGATTGTTTTTGTTTTGTGCTACCTGATTAGGGGATATTTCATAAAACTTAAATGTTTACAGTATTCAGGGTCCAGAATGCCAAGACTAGAGAAATATGATCTCTAGGATTAAATCATTGCTTCTGATATTCTTGGTTTTTGGCAAGTGGGAATTTGCAATATATTTCTGGACCCATAGAAATATGAATTCGGTAAGAATGCCGGCAGTGACAAATAAAAATGCATTTGGTGTCGGAAACAATGATAAACAAAAGAGATTTTGCGTCAGAGCAGTCGTTTTCAAGGTCAGAAAATATAAACAAGGCAAGACGGAATGTTTTTTTGTATTTTTGGGACAAAGAACAGAACGGATCCAGGAAAAAGGGGAAGACAGACAGATAAGAAAACTTTCGACAATTCCTGCGTTTGCGCGTAATTCTTTCTGATCACGACTCTACACACAACCGTAACGGAAGAGAATGAAAACATAGGGTTATGTTAAAAAAAAAAAAATAGAAATTTGTTGATGTATGTGTTCCTCAAAAAAATAAAATAAAATAAAATAAAACGAACTTCCAATATATTACAGAAGTTCTTTGACGTTCTGTTCTTAAAAAACTTGAAAAATAATAATAACAGAAAATGGTAGATGCTCTTTCATGTTTATCTTTCAGTGCCTTGTGCATTATTATTATTATATATTTTTAAGACTTCCTTCAGAATATCACAAACAAGTTCGGAAATTCGCTAAAAAATCGAAGTATATCTGGCGCAAATTAGTCATTTAGTTGCCCAATATGGGGATTGAGGTAGCCCTCGAATGAACGAATAAATAGAAATACAAAATAAAGAATAAAGGAACAAAAATTATTGTTCAACTGAAAAGGCGGAGCATATCATTGTGTCAAAAAGATGCTATAAGTCAATTATTGATATGATAGGAGCCTGAAATGTGCAGAAAACTTTGTAAGTTGACAATAATAAACGACAGATAAATTCTCTTATATTTATGATTTATGTAACAACATTTTTCAGTATAGTGATTTTCTAATTATGGCTTAAATGTGGCGTAATACCGAAGGTATGAAGCACCGAGTGAGGATGAAACTAACTGATCAATCGTAATTGTTCTAGCACTAGTCTTTATACCACGTCGCAGAGCCCAAAGCGTTTCAGAATATGTGAACGGACGACATACTCAGTGGACGTCAAAAGAAAAAAAAGAAAGGGAAAGAAAAAAAATAAAACATTTTTTTATGCAAATCGGTTTCGAGGCTGATTCATTATTATGACAAACTTATAAGGCTAAATTACAGTTTACACTGGGGAAAGTGTATTTTGTGTGGAATTAAAAAGGAAGAATCCTGTGAATAATTGCAGAGAAGAGAGGAGAGTGTCTCTTTTGATGTTGAGGGTTTTGTATTATTTTTTCATGTATTGTTCTGTATCATTGATGGATCTTTTTTTATTATATGTAAATATTTTTGTATAGATGCCTTGGTTGTATGGTAGGTTGGGGTGAAGAGATACATTTAAAATGTTCAGAAATAAAAATTTCGAAAAATGGTATGAGAGGAATATGATATATTTCGGGTCCCGCAGAAATATGATTTCATTCAATAGCATGAGTGCGGGCAGTGACAAACAAAAATGTCGTCAGAAATAATGATTAACAAAAGTGTATTTGTGTAAAATCAGCCGTTGTCAAGGTCCAAAAATATAAACAATGGCAGACGGAATGTCAAAATTAGCTGACCCAAGGCAAAAAATTACTGATAGATGTGCCTGTCCATAGATCACGCAATTAAGCTGAATTCGGGGAAATTCAGCTTATATAAGAACGGATTTTTCGGGACAAAGAACAGAACGGAGCCAGAAAACAGCAGAAAACATACAAAGAATAAAAGATAATTCTCAAAAATTCATGTGAATGTGCGTGGTTCCTATGACTACCATTTTACACACAACCGTCCTGAAAGAGAATAAAAAATATATTTTATATTTCATATAAATGTTGTTCTGACTTTCTCGTTCATTCGACAAGACGATTTGGGTTCCAACTGCAGAGTTAGTATATAAGCAATTTAGTCATTGGGGCTGGTAAGTCATAGGTTATGATTTAGTGGAAGAAACATACGATCGGCCAAAGATTATTAAGACTTATCATTAAGAAAAACTATTAATGATGAAAGTTTGAAGAGAACAATTTAATTTTGTGGTGTGCATTTTGGTGGAGTGCATATTGACTCAGAAGGAGAAATCGAGTTAACAGTTATTTCGTTGAAGAACTATTGAAAAAACAGGTATCTCGTATGGCAATTGATTGACAGATGTTGAATAAAATGCTCGATTCAAATTTACAGGGCATTTATCGGCACGAATATGTACATAATTCTGAAACAAGTTGTTTCTCGACCTCAGTTTCTACATTTCGATATCTTCCGGTGATTTACACTGAGTTGTTGTCGCGCTGAGTATTTCTATACATTATTTTGCCGGTTTTAGGATCCGTGGTAATGAAATGTCTCATCTCATTTACTAACAGGGATCTTTTATGTTTGCGCAATTTTACATATTGGAAGAAATTACTTAAAGATCTTGGAACACTTTCATTCATGGTTTTAAGATCCATATTATGTATTTATATGCATGGTTACACTTGAACATAATTTCTGTTCTTTCATTTAGTAATTTATTTTTGTTTGGAAACAACATAATAGCCATTTTACTCCTGGTGTAATCTGCATATTTTATCACCGTTGAAATGTTTTTACCATGCTCAAAGTTTCATCGAAATCTTTTCCATAACTTGATTTTAATTTACACACATGGCTTGCCAGTGTTCTACAACTTTTTAAAGTTTTCTAGTTTAAATGTAGATGTATAGATATTCCATCTGACTTTAAAACTTTGGTAAATCCTAAATATATTTTACTTTGACCATTTATGTCATTTACTTGTGCTTTGTAAATAATCACTTTTGTCTTACAAAGTCCGTTAAATGGGCATTTATTTTGCCCCTACAATTACATTCCTTGTTTATGATGTTGTTTTGCATGTTGTTATTTAGATTTCTGGCGTTTAGTTTTTATGTAATTTCATAAATTACCAATAAAACTATAACTTAGTTTGATTGAATTCCTGTTGAATACTTTGTTTCATTCTGAGCTTTTTGAAAAGTGTTCATCGATTAATTAAATTAATTATCCTGTTTTGGTTTTTACTTAAATGGTTCAAGTTAAATTGTGGGTCAAACGAGGTAATGTTTCGATTTCTATTATTGTTTTTTTTTCTTTTTCTGCTTGTTTTTTTCTATGTCTGCTTGGGTTTTTTTCTTTGTCTGCTTGGATGGGGTTTATATTCTAAAATGTTTTATAGCAACATTTTAAGGCATCTTCATAATTTTTTTCCTATTCATCAAATATTTCTTTCTTTGAAAGTGAAAATCTAAGTAATTAAAGCTTAGGTCAAAACTTAAAATACAATTATTATTTGGTTGCATGAATTTTAAAAGATATAAGTAGGAAATAATGTAAGGGCTTGAATATTTAACAATGTTTATTCAGAGAAAAAGTTAAGAGGTTAATTGGTATTCATTGGCAAGTAGTCCTAAAATATTCAAACAATTATGCATACGTCTGTGCCATCATTAATAAAATCCCACGTAGTGATCTATTTCCATTGCGTAGCAATAAATATTGAGCAGGATAGGAAGGTGCAAAATTTCTTACAGTGGTTAGCCAGTGTGGTGCAATTATGGTAAAGATAGTTAGGATCAGTTCGGGACTGTTAAGTAAATAGATAACGAATAACAAACTAGCAATATAGCGCCGATGTATCATGTTCTGATGAAGACCTAATGAGATGTGGAAATATTAACAATTTTTATTTATTAATCAACTACTTATTATTAACGAAAACATTACGAGCACTTTTCTGCTTTGAGCAAATTTTACAGTTTTACTACATATGTGAAGAAATATCTGATGCATCTTGAAACTAGTTCGATAAACTGGCAGCAGTTTCAGAGATTTTGAAGAACATAAGGTAGATTGAGTACTTTCATCGAATTTGAATTGAACATTTTCAAAGGAATACATATCTATAATGTTCTCTATAAATATATGTATACAATTCCTCCACGTGTTGACTGTATTTTTAAACATCTTCAAATCTTTCCCGTTAAAAATGTTGAATTCAGTTTCGTCAAATTTCCCAACTTGAGCCACATTCATTAGCGCCACAACCTCTACAAATCTGCTCTAAGTTTTTTTTATATGAAATTGTTTTATTCTTAAATTATGGTTTATGTAAAGAGATTCTCTTTTTTATGGATCTTTTGTTTGCGTTTTCTATATAACGTTAATATCTAGTACGTTAACACTTAGTAGAGATTCCGATTAGTTCTACAGATATAGGTGGCGAATAAAGTTATAATCTATGGTTGTACAGTTATGAGTAGAGATTCTATTAACTATTTTGAAATAGTAATAGAAATGACTAGATTTCTGCTTTCCTCAATTTCACTGATACATCGATATCTCACAATGAGTTTGAAGATCGCTTGTGGCATGAAATAAACTGATAGTAACTAAGCTGTACTTATTTCTATACCCTTACAATACCTTATATTTAACACTCTTCTCTTATATAGCAAATATTTTTGGAGAGGGGTAGATTTCATATAAACGGTGATTACTTATGGTTTTACGCTACGTTATTTGGATACTGAAATGAACACAGTTTGTTTCGGCTGTCGAATTGAACTCTCTTAATCATAGGGGTTTGTTTACATACTGTGAATAACCTGTTGGAAAAACTGCTTATCTCTGCCGTTACGCAGATATCTAAGTAGTAAAATGTTCGTCTAATGACAAATTAGTCGGAGTTCGATCCCTGCTAAACGAACAATCTAGCTGCACTGAAGAACTGTGATACAGCGAAACGAGTTTGTCTGCAGCCGATTATTATATATATATATATATATATATATATATATATATATATATATATATATAATTTTTTGGTAATCGTGCGTAGAAAAACAATAAAAATTTTCCCGGTCGCAATAAATATGCAAATATAAAAAATATAACTTTTAAGTAAAAATAAAAATTCAAATATACTTGATATTGGCTAACAGAATATCTAAAAGTGATTGGTTAAATATATGTGGACACTTTTTACACACTCGATGCCCGAAAAGAAAGCATGTACCAATGCAAGACACAGTGAATAAAAAGTTAAGTTGCTGTTTCTTGTCGGTCGTCTTTAATGAAATTAGTATAAAAAAAGTATTCCTGCCCAAATACACATTTCTTGTGAAATACATCTGTTCAATACTTTGACACATAGGACCGCTGAGGTTGTCGTTTTTGTTTTGTTTAATTGTTTTTAAACAAGGAACATTTTACAATACATTACTTTATCCCTGATTTAAAAATTACATTGAACATTTTCTGCAAATTTAATCAAATCTTCAGTTGGGGATTGTTGTAATAAAAAGAAGAAAAAACTGAAAAATGCTTTCATCTAATTTAGCAGACACCTTCAAATTAGGGAGAAGGGAATGAACTTCAATTAACTGTTCAAATAATGCATCTCTGTATGTTCGGGTGGTATATCCATGTATTGTTTAGCGAAACTTGATGCGTCCATTAAAACTTTTTCAGTTATGGATGAGTAAAATATTTCAAGATCAAATTTAATATAAGTACATTAGTTTTTATTGTAAAATTTTTGAAACCAGAATATTCAATCACGTGTGATTTTCCTCATTTGGTTTGTGTAGCAAATCTCAGTAAGTCACAATTTTTAATATTTGATGGCTTGTTTTACCCACTTCGGTTTTTTTGAAGTTTATGAGCAGGTACGAGATACTATTGGGAAAATATTCCTTGTGTTTTCTTATTAATAGGAAAGATTGCTTTTCGGTGAAAATTTGTATCTTGTGGCTTACATCCAGTCTATAATTTTAGTTTTTCGTTATTGATATTTTCAATACATGAATTCGGTAATTTTTGTAAGATTTGCTGTTTTTGATAGATTTGTCTCATTTAATATGGATAATTGTGTTTTGTTTATTTTTATTTTTATACTTCAGCGTATAACATTTTTTGGATGTTGTCGATTTTAAAATGTTATTTGGTCCAATATAAAAATCTTATTTTTTCAAAATTAATTAATTCGTTGATTGCAGGTGGATAAATTCTGGTTTCATGCGAGAAATTACTCACGTCTTTTTTTTCTTTTTTTCCTCCTGCGTATTTTATAGGAAGGATATGCTTTCCATCTGATTCTGGCAAAATGAGTCTGTTCCTCTTTGTTATGCGGAAACACACCTATTCCTCAGATAATGGACTCTCTCTCCTATATTAATACTAGTTAACAAGAAGTTTTTGGGAAATTTATAGGAGTTCTTTAGACTTCTATTGGAGTTGAGTAGAACTACTAGGCAGCTGATATTAGTCGGAAGTTAGCCGAATACTAAGGAGTCAGCTTTCAGTAAAAGATTACAAAGTTCCTAACATTAGCAACCGACATAGTACGATTATAACCTTCAGTGCAAAAACTACTCCACAACATTTTTTCGTAATAAATATGGCATATATTCATGTTTGTTAGGAACTGGTATGTTTTTCAGTGAGTGTGATATTTTGAAATATTCTATTGTTGTTTTTCTTCCGGTAAATCCTGTTTCGTTTTTAAAATACACTGATAATAAAAATGCCTAACAGGTTAGGGTTCCAACGCTGGACAAATAGATTGACTAATAGATGGACTACATCAGACTGAAATCAGTAGCTTTTCAGAAGCAGACAAGGGTAGACCTAGTAACGGCAGTAATTGAGAGGTCGTTTCATGCTTCTGAAAAGCTCCTGATCAGAGGCCATTTCTGCCGGAAGAAGTTTATCGTCAAACCCTTGATAAACATTTTATTTATGATACACGTATATCTTCTCTCGGTTGTTTGTTTCATTTTTATTTAGACTGATTTCTCGTTCCTTGCTATTTCGTCGTTTCTTTATATATATATATATATATATATATATATATATATATATATATTGTGTGTATTGAAGTAGCATTTTTCAATTAATGCATGTTTCATTAAATAATATAGACAAGTTTTGTCTGTTTACTTTATGTAAACTTTTTAGTATTCTCTAATAAGCTTAATAGGATTATCATTAAATCAACAAAGAAAATTACAATAATTATTTTAATAATGCAATCTAAGATTTCGGCTTACATAAGCCATTTACAACGATGTCAAATTACATTATATATTATAAACACGATAATGGCAAAAGGTGCAAGAGAAGGATGGGAATACAGGTGTAATGACAGTTGCAAAGTTGGAGAGAAAGAAAAGGATATACAGGGTGGTGAAGAAAGAACTAAGATGAAGTGGTTAAGATATGAGTATTGACATTGCATTTAAATTACTGAAGGTTGTAGCCGTCAGGAAAGGAAGAACATGGAAGAGAGTTCCACAGGCGGGAAGTGCGAGAAAAGAAACTGCAGGAGTAGAATTGTCGTCTGCATTTGTTTGATCTAACTGTGAATGGGTGAGACCCAGTGGCCAGTCTCGTTGCACGAGTAAACACCTGTTGTAGAGACTCCAGTGACTTAAGTTCGTTGGAGCAGAAGCCGTGAAATTGTTTATAAAACAGACAAAAGGAAGCCACACCCCGTCGGTGGGGAAGTGGCTGGAGTTGAGTCTCCAAGACGGTACCTGTCACATTACTAATTCTCCTTTGGAGCCTGTCAAGAACACTGAGATAAACAGCAGGGGCACCTGACCATATATGGCAGCAGTACTCCATGTACGGACGAATGGTTGATTTTTATATATGCAGGATGGATTCAGGCGGGAAAAACATACTGGGCCGACACAGTGACCCAACCTTCCTAGTAGTGGCTTTGACTCAATGTAGTGGTTTCACTTGAGATCAGAAGAGAGGGTAAAACCGAGGAGGCGCGGTGTATTGCTCTCAGAGAGACTCGCTTGGTCCATGCTTATGGGAATCAGGAGACGTTGCCTGTGATGATTGACAGACAGCAGCTTGGTCTTAGAGGCATTGAAATTTACAGCCACTTCTTACCCCAATTCACCACAGAATGTAGATCCCTCTTAAGAACAGCAGCGTGATTATGTTTGTCCGCCATGCCGGGTTTCTTACATGCGGGAGTCATCTGCGTAGATGCCTACTTGACTCTTGGTTTCCTCTGGGAGATCATTTTCGTAAAAAAGGAAAAGCGTCGTGCCTAGCATAGAGCCCTGATGGACACCAGCGTTTTTACAGTAAGGTGTGGAGGCATGCCCATTCAAGACAACCTTCATTATACGGTTATTTAAAAAAGATTGAATCAGATCAAGCAAGCGTCCGGTAATACCGTAACACCTTAGCTTGCGTAGTAGGCCAGCGTGCTAAACCTTGTCAAAATACTTAGAAATGTCCAGAACAACAGCCCGAGCCTCGCCGGACACCTCAAAGGCCTGGAACATGTACCCCGTAATGTTCATTTGCATCTCGGCCGTGGACCTGGCAAAGCAGAAGCCATACTGCTTGTCCTAGAAGAGTTTATGAGCAGTAAGATGTTGAACGATTTCAGCATTAATAATGGCCTCGAACACTTTCCCGAAAATTGGTAGAAGGCGATAGTTGGATTGGTCCGAGGGTTCACCACAGTTTTTAAATAGAGGAACGACAGAAGAGGACTTCCAGTATGCAAGAAATCAGGAAGCAGAAAGGCAGTAGTTATACAGTTTAGAGAGGACAAGGAACAATTCAGGGGCACATTTCTTAAGGACAATCACCGGGTTTCCATCACTACCGCTCGCCTTATTGGGGTCAAGTTTTGATATTACTCGGGATACTACTGTCGGAGTAATGTATACATCGTTCAGTTTAGCCTCAGTTCTAATAGGGAAATCGGGTGGGAGTACTCCAGATGAGTCAAATGTAGAGTTGGATGAGAATATGTATGCAAAGCACTCCGCTTATGATGCGAGGACCTCAAATTCATTGATTAAACGAGGAATAGAGGATTTGCTATTGTTCAGCACCCGTTTGCATACCCGCAAACTTGGAGCCGAACTTGCGGTCAGCTATGCGCTGTCTCATTCTCTCAGAAAACAACCGCTTGGCGTCATTTTAGGATTCTCTTGTACTCATTACGAGCAGACATAAATAGGCGCCAATTTTGGTCAGATGCCTGTCTCCGAACATGAAGGAGAGAACCAAGGGGAGGAATGAGGTTTCAGACGAAACTTCCTGGTAGGTATGAAGGCATCAATGCCATCTTTCACCCAGGATGAAATCTCAGCGGGACAGTCATCAACTGGGAGATCGAACACTTTTCCCCAAGGAACGTCGCATAGGAAATCGCGAAAGACGTCCCAGTCATGTCTGACTACAACTCAAAGATAAAACAGTTACTTGATGATCAAGGCAAATTTAAAAAAACTTACCAATAACCCTACTACTCAGATAAAAGCAAAGATTATAAATTAATCACAGTTACCAACGCGGAGCAAGACACTCTAAAAATTACCAAAATATTCGGTGGCTATACACCAGGATACATTTATGGTTATATCAAAACACACAAGTCTAACATTCCACTTCACCCTATTATATCACAAATACCCACTCCTACATACTAACTGACTAAAACGCTTAAACAATTAATTACACCATAAATACCTAACAAATACAGCATTAAATCAACTCTTGAACTAATATTAAAAACGAAAAAACCTCATAATTTAACCATAGCCTCATTTAATGTTGAAAACCTGTTCAATAACATTCCTGTTAAAGAAAAAATTGACATTATTATAATATATATATATATATATATATATAATTCTCTGCCCGCACTGAAAATTAAATTAAACCTAAAATATTAAAGAAACTATTTTAACCTGTATCACCGAATTCCCATTCTGTGACCAAGAAATCATATATATGTACAACGGGATGTTGTTTCAATAGTCTCAGTTCTGGGTCCAACCTTCAACAACTCCCACATGACCATCCTAGAAAATAATATATTTAGCACCATTAAAAATCTCTATCTACGTACAATATGTTGATGATGTACTTATATTAGTTAAAATATAGACGAAATATAGAACTCCAAAAACCTTTTAAAAGAAATCTGTCATCAAGTTCACATACGAACTTAAAAAAGATAACAAAATCCCTTTTCTTGGCATTTTAATAGACACAAACAATAGCATATTTTATTACCTACCCATATAAAAAAGCCAACCAGCAAAATCTCTTGAAATTTCAACTACAAGAGTGAATGTCCTAACTGCTACAAAATAGCACTTATACACAATTTAATTTTACCTAGCGCAAATCAACTCCACCACACAATGATATTTTACGCTAAACTAAAAAAAAATATTAAGCAGGCACTCATTAATAATGACTTCTCAAACTACAGTGTAGATGAAAAAATCAGACAATATTTCAAAAACCTCAACACACATCAAACAAACTTCCACAAAAGACCCTAAACATATCAAACTCTTCTATTGCAACCGGATACACCGTAACTAAAACCAGCATGAAAAAATCATAAAAAATATAGCATTAATACTAAAAAAATTAATCTTAATAATATATTAAAAATACACTACTACTAATTTAATTTTTTCGTAATAACTCTTCCCTCCCAACTGATGTCTTACAAAAACCAACAGTATCTATCAATGCAAAGGTTTCTTGGGAAAATGTATCTCCGATAAAGCATAAATATATATGTTGGATTTACAACAACTATAATAATTAGACGTCATAAATTACACTTGTATGACCATTGGTCTATTTCTGGGCGTTTACAACAACATTCCTGTCTACATTTACAATATGAAAACAAATGATGGATAATACAACTATTCTACACCAAGAAAACAACAAAATCAACCTACAGATTCTCACAGTAATATTCATTAAATAGTTCAGCCGTCATTTAATGGAATCAGCTATGAATACTGTAGTAATGGTCTAAAATGGTTGTAAAACAAAACGTTTTTCATGCTTTAACACGTGCATGAACATGACATTACAACATATAAAAAAAATTCAGGATAATATTCACGTTCTAAATAACGCTAAACAATTTGTCAACCGTTATATTTGAAGCAAGAAAAAAATTACAGTAATTATTAGTAACACAGTTTTGCAGTTGTTTTTGTTACCACAACTCACACCCCTGAAAATGATCGCAGAGGGACTTAAAAAGTACTTGAAAACATTGAGAAATGAAAGATAATAACATCTGTTAAAGTTACAGCTCATTTCCTAATTCTTTCAATTATAATACGCGAAAGAATATCCGTCAGTATGAATGGATTTTTTGAGTTTTTTTTAAGAAATAGCACACACAATGTTTGCAATTTATTTTATATGACATGTAAAACAAAATCTGCTGTCTAAATACACAAATATATATATAATTTTATAAATTCAACTCTATCTCCGCACACACAGACACACACACATATATATATATGAAAGAGATGAATATATCGATCAACACCCTACAAGATGAGAGAAGAGTGAAAAAAAAAGAAAAGTAAAAAAGGAAACGTCGTGGTGCAGTGGATATCGTTTTGAAACGATCATTTGGAATGCTGAGTTCGAAATTTAGTTGAATTCTTTGCGTTCACTTACGCGCGAATACACTGCAAAAGGTTTTAATCTATCTTTCCTCACTCCACCTACAGGTTAAATATGAGGTCAGATTTAGGTTCTATAGCCTTATGTCTGCAGAAGAAATTAATAAAAACATACAGCGTAAAAAATCTTCTGTTTAGTCAATCATTTATCAAAATAAACATGATCGCCCATGTGGGTATCACATATGAAACATAACTAAGTGACTGCTTCCCAATCTAACATGTTTTATTATTATTAAAGCTTCTTCAGAGATCGAGAGGAAAATGAAAAATAAAAATGACACAGTATATGGTATGTTGGGATTTGGAGTTAGTTCTTATTTGATACGTCTATTTAGGCAATAGCTAATTAATTTTAATGTATGTGCGTGGAATATTTTGTGTATGATAGTGTATGTGTATGTTCGTGTAAAAACGCTTGTTTATTTAAGTGTATGTTGAAAGGTAACGCTAGTTATTATATGTGTATATGTGTGTGTGCATATTGATACACGTGTAACATTTATTAAAGAAACAGATAATCTTTTAAATATATGCGTGAGGGATATTTTTAACGGTGAAGTGTATAATGGTGCATGTGTGTTTATGTAGAAATGCTTGTCTAAGTGCATTTTTTAATCATTTCACCCCAAGCAAAGCAGGGCCGCTACTGGTGCGCAGGGGTTACAGTGAGAGAAAATACGGGTTCAGTGGGTATGTCAGAAATGATAATAGATTAATGGAATTCAAGAGGATACAAAATGGAAATTTACTATGCATTATGAATCGCAAGAAAAGAAATTATTGAAGAAGAAGTGAAGGTTACATTTAACTCTTTCAATGGTAACGTGTTCGAATATAACGCTAGTTGATAGAGGTTCTCAGGTCATCTGCCGACAAAGCTGAGTGCTTTGCCCGCATAATCTCATCCAACTCCACATTTGACTCGTCCGGAGTACACCCACCCGACTTCCCTATTAGAACTGAGGCCAAACTGCACGACGTATATATTACCCCGACAGTAGTATCCCGAGTAATTTCAAAACTCGACCCCCATAAGGCGTGTGGAGACGATGGAATCCCGGTGATAGTCCTTAAAAGGTGTGCTCCTGAACTTACCTCTGTACTCTCTAAACTATTTAACTACTGCCTTTCTGCTTCCTGCTTCCTGCTTTCCTGCATGTTGGAAGTTCTCTTCAGTCGTTCTTGTATTTAAGAATTGTGGTGAACTCTAGGACCCATCCAACTATCGCCCTTTCAGTCTTCTACCGATATTCGGGAAAGTATTCGAGGCCATAATCAATGCTGAAATAGTTCATCATCTCCCTGTCCGCAAACTCTTCTCTGACAGGCAATATGGCTTCCGCTTTGCCAGATCCACGGCCGACCTGCTAACAACCGTAACGGAGTACATGCTACAGGCCCTTGATGAGTCTGACGAGGCTCGCACGGTTGCTCTGGACATCTCCAAGGCTTTCGACAGGGTTTGGCACTCTGGGCTCCTATGCAAACTACGGGGTTACGGTATTACCGGTCGCCTGCTTGACCTAATCCAATCTTTTTTAAATAACCGCAAAATAATGGTCGTTTTGAATGGGCGTGCCTCTTCATCCTACAGCACAAATGCTGGTGTCCCACAGGGCTCTATCCTGGGCCCGACGCTCTTCCTTATTTTCATCAACGACCTCCCAGATGAGATCAAGTCCCAAGTAGGCATCTACGCCGATGACACTACAATATGCTCCCGCACCAGTAAGAAACCTGGCGTGGCGGACAGACATAATTTCGCTGCTGACCTTGAACGGAATCTACACTCTGTGGTGAACTGGGGCAAGAAGTGGCTTGTCAACTTCAATTCGTCTAAGACCAAGCTGTTGTCTGTCAACCATTACAGGCAACCTCTCCTTCCTCACATACGCATGGACCAAGCGATTCTTCCGGAGAGCAATACACTACGTCTTCTCGGACTTACCCTGTCCTCAGACCTCAAATGGAAACACTATATTGAATCCATAGCAAAATCTACTGCTAAGAAAGTTGTGTCTCTATGTCGGTCCAGGATGTTTTTTCCGCCTGAATCCATCCTGCATATATACAAGTCAACTATCCGTCCTTGCATGGAGTACTGCTGCCATTTATGGTCAGGCGCCCCTGCCGTTCTCCTCAGTGTTCTTGACAGTCTCCAAAGTAGAGTCTGTAATGTGATAGGTACTGATCTGGCTGCTCGACTGCAGCCACTTCCCCACCGTCGAAATGTGTCTCCGTTTGTCTGTTCTATAAATACTTTCATGGCTTCTGCTCGGACGAACTTAAGTCACTGGTGCCTCCTCAACAGGTGTTTACTCGTGCAACCAGACTGGCAACTGGGTCCCACCCATTCACAGTCAGGTTAGCCAAATGCAGACGACAATTCTACTCCTTCATCTTCTTCTCTCGCACTTCCCGCCTGTGGAACTCGCTCCCATATTCTTACTTTCCTGACGGCTACAACCTTCAGCAATTTAAATGCAATGTCAATACTCATCTATTAAACACTGGACTCTAGCTCTCTCCCCACCCCCGTATATCCTTCCCTTTTTCTCTACCTATGTATCTGTCATCGCACCTGCATTCTCAGCTTTCTATTGATCCTTTCTAACTAGTTTGTACTTTTCACTCTTTTCTAATTAATCTTTTTACAGTTATGTAGCCCCCTGCACATCAGTGGCATTTTCGCCTTGCTCGGGGTAAAATGATTAAAAAAAAAGTGTGTCTAAAGGAAAGGTCTGTAGACGTTTCCGATTAAATTAATGAAAATAAATATGCATATATGTTAAGTGATATATTGATTCATATTATGATTTTTATGTTTAAAATAAATTTTCATGCATTTCTTCGTTGTTCTATTTTCGCGGTTAAGTATTTTTACCTAGTGTTCCAGGTTCAATAATATAAGCAGTCTATAAAATCTTGTCTCTACACAATTCGTATTATCTATGTGATATTTATTCTATTCTGGCCATATCTTACTTATTTCTAGTAATTGCAAGATATTCTTATCTGAAATATTTCGCTGATATTTTCCGGTAGGTGTTTTATACCTACCTATGACATTTTTTTCAGAACTATCTCAGTATATCTCGGTCAAGTAATAAGGAGATAGAATTTAAGACTCACGGGAAATATTGAAAACAAAATCTATAGAAGAAAGCCAAGGGCTGCTGAAAATGTTAAAGTTACATGTTCTCTTTTTTAAATATATATCTTGGGGTATACAAAAGAGGTGGAGAAAATAATGAAAATACTTTCTACCATAATAGCATAATTTAGAAAATGTTATTAAACTATCAAAACATTGTCTATTTTTATGTTTGTTTATTTAATATTAGTAATATTTCATTTTTTGTAAATTGTTGTTTTTTACAGATATTAATTAAATAATTTTATTAAAAGCAAGTTAATGAATAGCACGAATAGTGAAATAGAACATCATATCAGGCCAGCAACGTACCCTCAATTTTAACCTAACTGAAAATTTTTGGCTCATTTTAGAAAAACAAGTGAGAAGTCGATATCCTCCACCATCATCATTGAAAGAATTGGAGACTGTTTAAGTTGAAAAATGGATAAACATTCTTCTGCAAACAATTCAAACTTTGTACGAGTCGGTCACACAGACAAAATGTTGCCAAAAAGCGGCTTGACCACATATTAAAAAAAACATTGCTTGAAATTTCAAGGTGTTTCCATTATTTCGTCTATCCTCCGTAATCTACCAGATTTCATTTAGATTATTTTGTTTACATTTCCAGTACATTTGTAATTAAATATCCCATATTGTGATAAGTTTTAAGTAACTTAATGCAAATATTTAATGACTTGGACGCATGAACATTGACGCAAATATATTTTGAATGGTCTAGAGATTAAAACATCTTTCTAATTTACTATATTATTGGTATATTTCCATTTTCATTGGAGTAAACATTTTAAATCAAAATGGTGGATAGTCAACTAATTCATTTATTGTCTTGTTTTGTAAATTTTACCATTTGTATTAATATACATTTTATAAAAATTACTTGAAGTTTTAAAAAACACCATACTCGGTTCCCTTTTTCTCTGTGTGCAAGCGTAGTCGCATCAACATGACATCCCTTTTGTCATAGAAAGTCCTAAAGGAAGAAACGTGTCATATTTTGTTCATTTGTCCCTCCAAATATCAGGTTCAGTGTTTTTATAGTTATTTCTTTATGGACAATATTTCGCTATAAAGAAATATTGATGGTTTTCTGTGTAATGCTCTCTTTGTTTGTCCAGAGGAAGAAATAGTTATTTGAATAGATAAGTTTCATGAATGCGTCTAGGCTCATCACCTCGACCTTATTTACTTTTAAACTTTTATTTAAATAGATGTTTCTCGTTGCCTGCATTCCTCTCTCTATATCTTTTATATATATATATATATATATATATATATATATATATATATAATTTAGAAAAGATTTTTGATTTATTACAATGGGTAATGCATATTTTGCCGCATCATGTTGTAATTAAGCGGCTCGTCACACCCAAATGATATAACAGTTGATCCTCAAAATATCCCCCCCACACACAAAAAATTATTTTACACAGACGTCACATATCCATATTTAGAATATCTTTCCATTAATCAATCATCTTCTTTTACTTTATCCTTGCTTTTTTCTATTCTTTGGGGTCTTTTTAAATGAACGAGTAACATTGCGTAAATAATTCTTACAAATGTCAATTCTAAATATGAACATGTGAGCGGCTGTGTAAATTAATTTTGGGGGAGGATATTTTGAGGATCAACTGTTGAACTCTTTGTGTCTGACGAACCATTTAATAACAGCATTATGCGATGAAATATATATTACCCATTGTAATAAATCAAAAATCTTTTCTAAATTATATTACTCTGTTAAATTAAATAAATGAACTTAACATTGAGTTCTTTTGAGTTCGTCTCTATCGGAATTTACCTGGATAGTATACCAAATGTGCTACCTTATATATATATATATATATATATATATATATATATAAACACACACGTGTCTGTGTGTGTATGTTTCCATCATTTAGCATTTTATATTTCACTTCCTTTTTTTTCAATACACATTTCATCGATTCAATCAAATCCCCTTTATCTTTTCTAGACCGTTTTCGACCGCTATTGTCTTTACCTTTTCTCTTATCATTTCAGAGAGTTACATAAAACTAACCTCTTCATTGTGTAGATCGCGTGATTATGAATTAACTTATTTAACCTTTAACATGAATTTTAATAGGGAAAACCAAATTAATGCCATTCTTTCAAAAAATAATTGCAGCTTCCGTTCGAAATATTAGAATTAATTGATTTTAAATTATTAAAGAATCTTCATTGAACAAAATGAATAAACAGGAGATTAAAAGACTAAACAAAACCAAATTGAAGTGGATATCGCTTCAGTTTAAATAATTTGGATTTTACAAGAATGAACGGCGTCTCGTGCTGAAACTGTTTTCGGAAATAATTTATTTAAAAAAGTTTCATTCTTATAACACCAAGTGAGATTTTATTTCCTACTTTCCTTTCATTTGTCTTCCTTTTCTTTCATCTTGATTTATTATTTTATAATCACCGTCCTTTCCGTTTTTGTTTAATTTTTCTTCTATTGTTTTTCCACATCTTTATCTCTTTCGTCAATCTCGTCACTATTTTTCGTCATCGTTTTTTCTTGATTTGCCTTTTCATCGTTTTTACTTCTCATTATTACTTTCTTGCACGTTGGAAAATTAAATCTGATACGCAAATTTACTTTCATCATCATAATATATCAGATTCTTCTAACTAATCTACATATGGACATTTTTTTGTCTATCGAGAAGAGGAATAAAACAACAATATTAAAATTTATAAACCAATGTGTATTTACAATAATGGGCTCAGCTATTAACAAGAAACTAAATAAAATAGTGTTAGGGATAACAAAATCACAATCCTTAAATATAGCATAAACATTAGTTAACTAGACGAAATCATTGTGGGACATTAGTAATATTATTCATCCAACGACCTAATCAAATGCGCACTCATTCAAACACATCAACGAATATTTTAAAAATTCACCCGAAATACGAAAGTCTTCTCGCTTTTACCAGAAGATTGTTATTTTTTACCACCTAATGAGGAAGAAGAAAGAGAATTAAACTGAAGAATTGAGTAGCAGAAAGAGACCTAAGGGATTGCATTCTCCAGCTAAGTAAACTTTGAAGGCAGAAACTAAAGATGAAAAAAAAGAAACTAACCTAATTTTGGACTGGGTTGCTAGTTTTTAATCCAGTTAAAGAAATATCTTAATGCTTATCCGGCATAAAAGTGTCAATCTAAATCAGATACTCTTACTTGACACAAATGTTGACCTTTTGTAAAATTCTGACGGAGGGAGCAACCGCCTTTCCGTCCTAATTTTGACTAAACTGATGCTTAAAAAACAAGATCAGTTGGGAAGAGTTGAACTTTGCGTCCCCATGGTACTAATTCTAACGCGCCGTTTATAACATGTGATCTAGGCACGCATTCTTCTGAACTATCATGAATGTCTTGCCTCTCTTACATGAAGGAAAACAAGAGCCGTACTGATGTCAATAGTATGGCACACGCAAGTGAAATGCGGAGTCTTGGTTAAAGATATCTTAGTAGATTTTTCATCATATGTCTTTTGTGCAGCTATACTTACTAGATTGAGTCGATGACTATAACCAGCGGCAAACGACATAATTTTAAATTTTAATTTATCTCACTACATATTGCCAATAATGTAGCATTAGTAGCAGCTGTCCTTTGAATTCTCGCTCAACAATGACACATTCAATTTTTAGTAGACAGACATCTTAAACTTAGGATTATCTAAGTTTACGCAAACCTGGACGAGACTATGAAAACTTGGACAAACTAAGGGCCCTACATCAACTCTCTTAAAAGAAGACTCGACCGAGATATCCAGAAAGCACTACCAAAGCCGATCCATCTTTATTAATTCAAGTTCACCCGATCTCCTAGAGGTGCTCATTGAAATATTTTTCGACAAAATCAACCCTACCGAAAAGTTTAGAAATGGCTTCACATGCGCAGTGTTAGCATCTGATATTTGCCAAATACGAAGTATGTCGATGTGTAGGACAGCATTCCAAGATTATTCAACCAATTGTCGTCAAAAACGGCTCGATCTCTTAACTGGATACATAAAACCGAATAAGATCACGAGCCTTATCCGTTATGATAATATCCAGTACACAAAGCTTACCCTCCGAATCTCCGTAAATAAGATCATACTTTACAACCAAAGACTTGTTCATCTGTCAGAAAGCATCGAACGAGCGACCAAGAAAATATGCTGAGTAGAGATGAATTCCTACACAGAATACATTAAAGGTCACTAGTCGAAAAACCGGGTCTACTTTACAAAACACACATTCAACACGAGACAAAAAAGGTTGCCAGCTAGCTTCTCCTAGCGAGACTTAATTAATCTCAGACGGATTTCACTACTGATGGTGTCATCAGGTGATAGGCCACCAATGATCAAAGAAAACGTTAATTTAAGAGCTCTATACAGATAGTGCGTTGTAGTGCAATGAGTATTGGATCGGAACAAAAAATCAGAAAGCTCTGTTCTAATTCCAGCTGAATTCGTGGCATTCACTTAAGGCAAATACTCTTGAAAAAGGTATAAATCCAAGACTTCTAGCTATGGATTGAATAACAGGAAAAACTGGGTTATTTAGTCTTAGTTAGCAACCAGTCTATCTACCACAGAAAAAGTGGCAACTTACTGCTGAAAAATCTTCTGTCTTGTCAGTCATGGATCCAAGCGTGTGGCACTTAACTGACTAATACAGGGAATGGTCAACAAAAAGCGAGAGTTCTCCAACCCATTCTTGTTGTAATCACTTTACGTTATCAAAATTGAGATGCCATCGTTGGCCTTCTCGATCATGCACCATATCTGTCTCGCACCCTAATCTGATCGCATTACTGTTAAAACTCTCTTTGCTTTAGGGAAATTTGGTGAGTTTCATCGTTCTTCCGGATTATCAGTTTTAGATTAAAAAGCCTCGACCTTCCCTCAAACGCTAGAAGATTTTCTGACATTTATAGTACATTGGAAGAAATTAGAACATATCTTCCGCTCACCTGAAATGGGTGTTCGTAACAACCAATTCATTACGCGAACTGACTTCAAATGATCCACTGCGGGACTGGATTGTTTTTTTTTTTTGGTAGACAGCAACTTCATTGGATAAGTGAGGAAGTAATTTCACATTCTTAAACTTAACAACCAATATTGTTCACCAAACAAGCTTTTGTGACTTCAGTAATTTTCATTCTGATTTGTACTGTAAAATCTATCACTTAAAACTATTAAAAAAAGATTAAGGTCATATAAAACGATGGAAGTGAGAAGACTAATTAACTACACTAAATATAAATTATAATAGCGAGAAATACGAAATAATACGAAATAGGTTAAATATTCCAAAAAAAAGTAAATAAAATAAAAACAGCCTTACAATATATTTCGTGCTTATAACGGTAGAAAGGGAAGTAAGTACAAAGAGAAGAGAAAACTTCTTTCGATGTATATCACGATTAAACCGCTAAAAAATTATAAATCAAATAATAACGCGTATAAAATTAAGTAAAGCATACAACTATACAAATAATACATTTTACAAGATGACATGAGATTTTCATATGTTCCTGTACAATCTAAATTTAATAAATATTTAAAAATGATATTTATATTATTTTCATAATACATTTTATATTATATTATTTACATTCTTTTTTCTTTCTGATTATTTTAAAACTATTTTTTCGTATTGGAGTCCAAGAGCTGTTTCATCTAATCCATAACCATTTTTCCGTTCTTTCTGATCTATCAGTTATTTGTTCGAATTGCCTTTCTATTGTTAGCATCGAGCAAGCCAATATCAGTTAAGGTATTGCAATGAAATTTGGCAGATATGTTGCTTTCCATCCATTTTTTTCCTTCTCGCTAGTATTTCCTCATATTTTAATATTCTCTGTTCATAGTTTCTTCTGCATGCTCCTCCCAAAGCACTGTAAATTCTCACATTATTACTTTATTTATATTGTTTGAGGAGAATACTCTGCCTGGGGGTATTTATGTTTGAATGATGAAGTCAAGGAATTTTAGTTTTGTTACTAAATAGGCCTTTAATTCCCAGCCAATGAAAATGTATTTGCTCCGTATTTTCTTTTTGTTAGGTTTATCTCTATCTTTAAAAAAATTTATGGATCATTTATTGCGATGTTAAATATTCATACTGATGGCAATGCTGACTACCACTGCAAAATTCTTTGAGATTTGAACATGTTTCTATCGATACCGACCTTTCGTTAGTGCTGTTTGACAGCTGCTTAGGATATGTTTACAGTTCCTAGGCGCGTGCACAATGGGCATATAACCGATTCCGTTTCATACCATAAGGGGGGCTAAACGAGGCTGGGAAGAGTGTCATATACTGTCTGAATTAGTAACCTTCTACCGTTACCATTTTGCCTTGTATCAGAACATTTTTATATTTCTGTAAGCCATGGAAAAGGGTTGCATCAAGTGACTTGAGGAGTTAGAACTTCCCTGGGTTAAAATATATGCTGCTGAAAGACTGTACGTCTAGCAAAAGGATTCCGCACCATGCCATAAAAGCAGTAGAACGCAGCGTTGGTGCAGTTGAGCGTGAAACCCCCCAAAAATTTTGTAACACTAAACATGAACTGAAGGGAAATATTATGAAAGCTTTAACAAAATTTAAAAAGAGGCGGTCCAGAAGACATGCAGGAAAATACGAATTCGTTTGGAGGCTGTAGTTGAAGCTAATATTGATTTTATTGAATTTTATTTTCTATTTCGTATTTAAGGTTCTTTTTGTTTAAATATTTCAGTAAATTTTTCTGTTATATTAGATGTCACTGATATTTTTATTTTGACCTAATTGCAAAGATAATTGATACATTGCAATACACACATACAAGCACACACACGCAGACACACACACACACACAGACACACGCACACACACACATATGTATATAAAAGTGAAAGAGGTATTGATTAGACAAAGACAGTTAATTTTTTTAAAGTGCCCAATGCACAATAAAAAGAACTGAATATACAGAGCAAAAATTTTATTAATAAACGAAATATTCACTACTTACTAAGCAGGTTTCAACCATATCGGTATGATCAGGCCTAAGGGATACACACACACACACACACACACACACACACACACACATATATATATATATGTATATATATATATATATATATATATATATATATATATATATATATTAAATTTACTTGATATATGAGACTAATTAATGAATTATTACATTGTGTGGGATTTATAATTATATATGTCGACGTTTCATGATTTGTTGAAGATAAATATATGTAGAATATAATAGACAACATTTCTTGTTGTTTCATATTAAAATTTCCTAACACTAAATAAGTTATTATAAATGTTTATGAAAAATCAGATATCCACATGGTATATTTTTTGTTATATAAGTTTAAGTTAATCCAACACTTTTTGGTACTAGCAGTTTTAGGTTCAAAATTTAGTTTTGCATATTATAGTATTATGTAAAGTGTTACTTCAGATGAACAACAAAAGATGAAAGTGTAAGAACTTTGAATTGCGCAATCCTATTCCTTATGACCATAGAAATAAATCGGATATGCATAAACCTGAAAAAGTCCATGAAGAGAAATGAAAGAAAATCCTACATAACTCATCTTAAACACTTTGGATTGGGCATCAACAAAATCAAAATAATGCTGTCAACTCCCCAGTTACGAATTTATTCAATCTATGGAAATGCATTTTCGTTCTGCTTCAAATTAGTTTGCACCTACTGGTGTCTATAGATATAAGTCGTAGAAAGGTTGTAATATTTAATCTGGTCTGCATAGCTTTTGGCGTTTATATATAAATGAAATATAGAAACAGGAAGAGAATATCCACAAGAAATACGAAGTGTCAGACAACCTCGAAGGCTATATGCGTCCTTTTAGTCGTGTAAATATTTACAGATATAATGCATTGATTTTAATTCACTGCAACACTATTCTACAGTTTACGTTTGAGGTCATCAACTTCTGTAATGCTGTAATGCCTTAAAGCTCCAACACACAATTCCTGATATGTTTACAATGAAGATGTGGCTTTTGAATGTTAAATTATGATAAGGTTTCGAGCCAATGAAAGCCTCTTTTTACAATAGCCGAATTCATTCCAGCACACAATCAAATATCAAACAAATAAAAGGTCACAATTTAAAAGAATATGCACGTTTTTGCAAATGTTAAATCATACAAACAACTCGGCATCTGCGAGAGATGTTTCTTTCTGTTGTGCTGACCATCAGCATCTTTTCCTCAATCTCTTGGATGGCGGTTCTGAATGACACTCACAGACAATCCTTCTTCATTGTTGAATGGCAACTTGCTACCAAAACAAAGCTATTCTGTAGAGCTTCTTCTTCTATGTACCTTGTCCCTTCAGGACGTAGACGATCATGGCCTTCCACGTCTCTCTATCCCTGGCGGATCGCAGCCCCTGTTCTGTCATCCATTTGTTCAGGCCCTTCAAATCTGTTATCCGCTGCTTTTCTCTGTCAATTTTCCCTCTATCTGGCCTATTAGTATCAGGTTCCTCAAGCCCTACTTCCTTATTGCAAATCCCAGGAACTTTAGTTGTCTTTTCCTGATGCTCAATATTAATTTATTTTTGGTTTCCATTCTTTTCAACACCTCGTCATTGCTCACATGCTCAGTCCACGATATCCGCAGCATCCTTCTGTAGAACCACATTTTAGCTGCTTCAAATTTTTCATTCATCTTTCTTGATATTGTCCAACATTCACGGCCATATTGAAAAACTGACATCACATAGCAATCCAGTATTCTTTTTTTTTCTAGTGAAAGTTTCAGTTATAACACTTCCCAGATAAATATTTTTGTACCTGTTAGGTTTTAACATCCCCCACTAGTATTTGGCACTTTTGGCTGCTCTTGATGACCATGCATTCGGTTTTCTTGCAGCTTATATTGCAAAGCTAAATAACCAAATGGAATTTAAGAAAGCAACGACGCTTGTTTCGTTTTTTTTTAAATGATTTAATTAAACAAATCTGGTAGTGGATATCGAAGCGCGTTCCTTATTTTTGAACTCATGGAGCTTGAGGCTAAGAAAATTACGTTTATTTATATTTATAATCCTTCGTTATTCTGTAAAATGAATACAATAACATATTTAAATAATATATGAAATTCGAGAAATTCACATTAATCAATATTAATCTATTAAGCATAAACAGAAGGAAATGAAAAAAAAAACGCTTTGCTTAATGTAACTCAAAATTGAATATATATTTTGCATAATTGTTTAAATTTAAACTTTTCTTCCACCGTATAACAGGTGGCCAAATCTCATGATAAACATATAAATAATTCAAATAGATAATGCCCTTTTCGCAACAGGAGGTCGAAGGAATATATGAGATAAAACAACAAAACTCGATAAATAACTGGAATTTACTAGAGAATTATAAAACGAATTGAATATAAAAGTGATATATGTAAGTATTTTTTTTGTCGTGTTTGAAGCGGAATCGAAATGTTTTGGAAAGATAAAAGAACAACCTCAAAGTTAACGCAATAAATACCTGAACGTAATTCTTGATACGGTTAGAAAATGAATTTAGTAAATATACAAAAATAGGTTGTAAGACAAAGAAATATCTTCTCAACGGACTTATTCGCAATATACTGATATAATTAGAAGTCCTACGATAATCTCTTAATGGAGATCAGAATGTTAACAAAATCTGATATGCAGATGAAACCGTCCTGAAACCGTACAAAGAAAAGAATCTACAATAATTATTAGTGAAGGTAGTGAAGGAAAGCAAGAAGAATGGACTAAACTGCAATTGAACAAATGTAGATGAAAAGTGCGACACTGAAATCCGAATGCACATTAGGATTGTAAATGGTACCTTCTAAATGCTAAGCAAAGTATTATGAAACAGAACCTCTTCGTTTGAAAGAAAGGAAAGCGTGATGCTCGCTCTGGCAAGATGAGTTCTTCTATATGGCAATGAATTCGATATAATCTCCTCACAGATGAAGAAAATACTTGAAACAACCGAAATGTGTTTCGACAGAAGGCCGATGAGAATACCCTGGATCGAACATGTGACTAATGGCGAAGATTTTAAAGAAGATAGAAACGAAAAAGACACTTTCTTTTTAATCGTTTCACCCCAAGCAAGGCAATACCGCCACTGATATGTAGAGTGCTATATAAGAGAGTAAAAGATTAGACAAAAGGAGAGTGAAAATAAAGATGAACTAGTTACAGGGGGTGGCAGAGAAAGGGAAAAGGAGGATGAGAACAGAGGTGTGAAGACAGTTGCGAATGGAGAGAAAAAGGAAAAGAACAAGACATAAATTTAGTATAAGAAAAAACTGTTAAAATTTCTTGGGTATATAAGGAGAAAAGATAGCTTGGAGAATTTGATACACACAGGACAGATTGAAGGCAAGAGAAACAGAAGAGAACCTACCTAGTGAGCTTATGTGAATGCATGGCCAAACAGAGTTTAGGAGAGATCACACAAGGAAATAAATTTGTTATGCACTACACAGTACCAAAAAATGTAGGGGATCTACAATTACCAACGTCCAGCAGGGACACAACCGACAGAAGAAGAAGAATTAAAATAATTTTTATACTAAGGAGAGCGTTGCCTTATTAAAGCCATACAGTGAACATTTTTAACAAGTGAAAGCCATTAGAAAAGTTTGGCCTACAAGCAATGCATATAAAAAAGATTATATTTTATATTCTAATAGTCCAAACTTTTCAGTCTCTTACATGAAAAGGAAAGTTATTGGTTAGGGAAATGTTTACTCAGACGCCGTGGACTACTAATATAATATTTCGCCTGAATCCATAATGCTACAGTAATAATGCGAAGGGGACATTTTTGCAGTCAAATATGGTAATAACATCAACAACACTGAAAATTTATTTTTCATTAACTGATGTACAGAGGAATATAAAGACAGCAGATCACAAGTTGTTCTCACCCATCATTATTGTCAGTCGGCAGGTAGTGCAATGGACGGTGGCACGGAATGAAAAGCCAGCGAACCGAGTCCATATTCCAGTCGAGTTCGTTACATTCACTTACGCTCCAGAATCCTTGTGAAAGGTATGAATTCATCTATTCTCTTATCAGCTACGGGTAAAACAGTAAAGAACACTGGGATATTCATCTTTAGTTAACAACTTGTCTGGGAGTAGGAAATCGAAATTCAAAAGCGTTGTTTGCCATGACGAAGCACATATCATGCAGCTAATGTAATGATTGCGGATTGAGCTATGAGTTAAAAAAAAGTTAGTCAGATTGGAATTCAGTTTTTGAGTGGCAACAAATTTAGGAGAAGGAAATCTGAATTCAAATCCGTTTGTAGTCCTGGCGAATCACATGCGATAACATCTAATTAATGTATAGTCTATCTACAATGGCTGTGATCCCGACTCCTCATTGACTGATTTTTAGCATTTTGGAAATAAAATCAACTTAATGATATATCTATGATGTAACATTTAAAGAATTAGTTTCACAGTGACAATGTGTCATTGAAAGCAGAAGCATTTATAGGAACAGACTAACCTACGTCATTATTGAAGAATAGTTGCAACGCTATTCGAAAATCATGTAAATTTCGGGAAGCTACAGCGTCAAAAAAAGAAAAACTATGAATAGCCACAGACGTTGTAAGACTGTCTCTGTTAGCAAATTGTTATTCTCACAACAAAGGGAACCATTGCACCGATTCATATACCTTGGTCAAAGTTAATGCGGCTCAGCCAATCTACATCAATTGTTTACAGTGCACCGTAAACTCTATTCCATGGGGTAACTTGGTCGTCAAACTAACAAGAGAAATATTAAAATCAACGCCTAATTTTTAACGCTAGAAACTTTAGCATTAAAATATGGAAGAATTACGCCGTTTCATTTGGTCAAAGATACCACAATTTCAGTTTTTATGGGCAGATAGTCGGGTTTACATGCGGCCTCTTATCAAGGTGTCTGCGGTTGATATTCTGTCGTAATTTGTAATGACAGCTGAATGTAATATCAGTTTTGAATTTGTGTTGCAGACTATTACGAGCCTTTTATGCAAACAACGTTTCCCAATATTGATAGTTTATTTTCCCACGAAAAGCAAATCAAGAAGTAAAATTTTTGAAAGACCTTACTCCTAGATATATTTGCATTAATGCTGATGTCCCACAGGGATATAGATTTTGCTCTTTCGTTGTTCCAAATCTCTATCAACGACTGGTATGTCATCAGTTATCAATACGTTATCTATGCAGATGATATTTTTCCCAACTATTTACTCCTGTCTTAATAGTAAGTCTTATCAGGTAGATAAGACCGAATTGACACCTGGTCTAAAAAAATTTTCTACCATCTGTTGTTAATTGGGACAATAAATGGCTTGTTAATTTTACAAAGTCCAAACCGAAACTTCTCAATTACAATCGACTGAGAGATTACCTTTTGCTTTACGTCATTATGGTTAATTATACCCTTCAGAATACTGACTTGTGTCTTTTTGAACTAAAGTCTTTTCGCTGACATAATGTGAAAGGATTATATTGAACCTGGTTTGGTGCCTCTCTTATATATTTAGAAATTCTTGATAAAAGTCCAAAAAATAATCTACAATATTACTGGTCTTAAACTGTCATCTCGACTTCAGTTCATTTCCAACCGCCGTAACATAGCTTATCTGCGTTTCGTCTATAAATATTTTCATGGTAATTGTTCTGATTAACTTTACTCTTTGGTACCTGAACTTAATTAATTTTACCAAGGATCTTTGGCAAGTTTGTATAATTTTACAGTAGAAATGGCGACAAAAGTTTTTGCTAACAGTATCATTGCTGGACGTTGGTAATTGTAGATCCCCTACATTTTTTGGTACTTCTCGCTTGTTAAAGTTTCTTTCGGCTCCTGCCTCTTTAGTCAGCTTTTGTCTTCAAAAATTTAAATGCATTATCAGATGTTAGTTTCTGTCATCTCAAACCATATTCCGTCATTGTCCTCACTTCTTTAATATTGTTTCTTTTTTGCTAATATTTTCCCACTCTTTGTAAACCTTTGCGTTTTAGTAGCTTTATTGCCTTGCTTTACTTGAAAGGATTAAAAGAAATTATTGATTAGGCACAAGAGACAAGGTAATATTTCCGGAAACACTCGACTGACATTGTACCCTCATGAGTCATATGGCTCCCTGAATATAATTCACAGTTCTAGCACATAACATGTGTGCAGATATCATCAAATTGAGAGAAGTCTACAATGAATATACAAATCTCATTTTCTTAACGTCTCTAAGAGCTGAAAGCGAATATTGTTGTCGATAATATGAATAATGATATTGGAAGATTTTCTAATATTTAAGCAGATATTTTGAACCTAAATTTCAAAAGTTTTCAACGAAAACAAATACAAATCTTATTTTAATCATTTCATTTCGAACAAAATAAAAAAAGCTATTAAGACGCAGAGTTTACTGAGTGCAAGTGTATATGAGAAAAAGTAATTCTTATTAACGAAAGATAATAACAGAACAGAACATTGAGAAGAGAAAATAAACGATTGTCATTACATTTAAATCTTTGAAATCAAAGTTGGCTTGAAAAAAAACAACCCCGCAAGAGATTTTAACAAGTTAGGTGTGCAAAAGAAACAAATAATATTAGTATAGAATTTATGATTCCATCTCGCCATTTCAACTGTAAAATCAGGAGATCTTACCGCCAGTCAGTACGGCGCTAGCATTTGTAGAGTCTAGCTATCGAAGAAGAAAGCTCATCAGTAAATAAATTTTATTATAAAAGGTGAGAGACTGGGGGAAGTGCGTGTATTGACAGACTGGTAAAAAATTACAGAATATGAATTGCAATTATGAATCAATGATCATTAACATCTTGAAGTCGTCGGCAAAATGTTTACAAAAATTATAGACTCAAGAATGAATTGAAATAATTGAGAAAAAGTATTTTTGAAGACAATGTGATTCCTGAAACAAAAGGAAATTAGTTTTCAAGCGATCAGGTGTTGATGCCAACAAAAGGCACAAGAAAATTCAAATGTTTATAAAATTTTATAAAATTTTCAGTAATATGAATTATTATTGAAAATTCTAGACGATTTAACTATAACTATTATCATTGTTATTAATAGTCCTTGTTAATAATAGTGACATAAATACAATTATTAACCAATACTTCTTTGAAGGGATATTCTAATAATTTGAATACATTTGGTTATTCGTTGACGCTTTAATTTTTGCAGGAAAAAAGCTTAATGACCGTCATTTAAAATGACTTTTGCTTACATAAAATAAGGTTTACACAATTTTTTATTCATAATTCCTCTCTGATTGCTGGATGACATCATAACGATGCCTTATGTGACTGGAAACTAGAATCACGATTAATAAAATTTAAAATGTCGAGAAAAAAATCCGACGACATTCACATCATGTAACGGGTCCTATACAGTATTTTGTGAAAACACTGCTTCCATTTTAATTAAAAAGTCTAAATATAACGGAAGAATTATTAATTAAAAAGTGTGAGGTAATAATTACTCATGTCAACTACGAACATGGCCAAATATTTTGACCGTGTTTGGAAAATAAAACATTCGTAATACATATATAAAACAATTCATATATTCAGTTACAATAAAAGTAAAATTCAACATTAATAACGGCTAAGATTATAGTCAAAATCTCTTGGATAAATAAACGTTTTGGACTATTTTTATATAATTTATCTACTAAAAATAATAAATATAAGATGACTGAAAAAAAATATATAAAATTTTACCCACAGTACTTGAATAAAAGAATTATTGCTAAATACACAATATATATATATATATATATATATATATATATATATATATATAATTTCAATGCAATATATATGTATTTTTGTCATCCACATACAAGCCTGTTTTGCTATATTACAGCTCATTAGTGTTGCTAAACACATCCACTTGCTTCTGGCCGGGATCGAAAATTGACCGATCCCGTGTCAGTCGGAGTCGCTACCCCTAAGCCATAGGCGCATGGGATTAGGCATTTTAACATGTTGTATATAAGCAGTGTAAAATCCACACACACACACACACACACACACACACACACACACACACACACACACATACACACACACACACACATATATATATATATATATAGATATACATAACCGACACATTGCACTAGAGATGAAAACAACATCACCAATAAAAATGAATTTTTTTTTTTTAAATTAAGAACTGATTTTCTACATTTCCTTTCATTATAGTCAAATATTTTCACTCAAATTAACTTCAATTATGATTCCTCATCATTTTTCGTATTTTCATAGTTTCAGCTAAAACAATTAAACAAGAAAGGAATTTCTGTAAACCATGATTGAATACGACGTATCACGAATAAGAGAATATTCCAGAAAAATACAAAGAGATTTTTAAAAATTCTGAGAAACATTAATTTTAAAATTAAAATATTTTAAATAGAATAAAATTATTAAAAAATTTCTTAAATCAGTTAACCTGAATATTCCTTCAAAAGTTTAACTCTAATTCGACTATGAATTACAATGCAAAAATTAAAATTGGATAAATTGGTTACGTGCTTTTAGTTTAGAATATAAACTTAAAGTTACAGTTTCAGAGTATTAACTACCGCGACTTTTCTTGATTGTAGAGAAAGGACAGTAATTTAAATTCTTCGGGAATCTTTTATTTTATAAAAGTATTTAGTTTGTGCGTTGTATGTATTTTCAATGTTATATTATCCTATTTTTGAAAATTCCATGCCCCGTTTAGAACGGAAGCAGCTACGGCTCTCCACTAGTTCCCTCTATGGGAATTCTAACGATATATTCAAAAATGATTATATCCTAAGGCTAGAGATGTCACTCAATTCAACTATTTAACATAAAGCTTATTGGTAAAGAGATTGATCCTTAATATTTTTTTAAATTTTCCTGAAAGCATTTTTTTAAAAACGGATACAACAGACTATGCTGGAATTTGAATTCGACTCATAGTAGAAAAATTACGAAAGCAAATAATATTTCTTTTTTTTTTAAATAACATTTCATAGCTAAAATATGTAATAACTGAAATTAATTAGTTTACTATGGTTTTAAAACCAACAAGTGATAAACCAGAAACTCATTCATGTGTAGAAAGTTTCTTTCCTTGAAGAATAAATTCGAAATAACGGTCTTTTCTCGGGTTAAAACGTTTATCACTGTCACGGGTTTTAAATACTAAACTATATCATCCGCTAAACACACTAATTTATATTTGGATTTTAACGGCTTCATTGTGGATTGCAATCCCCTCTTATCTATCTTTTCTTCTGTTATGTTTACTGGTATTTACCTGAATAATATGTATATTTTGCAAAGGTATCCAGGTAGCTATATCTCAGTAGAATATTGATTCAAAATCCTTCGTTGCCAATTCCGATTTTCGAAAGAGAACATCCAGTGTATAAGAACATTGCATAGGATGCAGTTTTATAGTTGCATGGATTTACTTATTTTGGTTTAAATGTGCATAGATTATTTTAGAAGTAGCTATACATAGATATTGCTATTTCATTTGCTTCTAGTCATCGTCATAGCAGTAGAGATAAATGAGCAAAACGCTGGGAAAATAAACCAGAAATATCGGTTCGATAATGAGTTGTCAACAAAAATTATGACACTTTCTTAAGAAGAGAAAAAATTCCAGCTTTTCAATTATTGAACGAAAACTTGGTGTCTACTAAAATAACTATTGATTCTTTTTGACTAGAATTTTGTGCGACAAAGTCAATCGGAATCAACACAATCAAGATATTCGCTATTCTTGGCTGGTTGCAAATTTCTCAGAGATTTTTGTTCAGCTTGAATAATAATAATAATAAACATTTTTGTTTAAATTAATCTGATGGAATCATTACTCAAATAAACTTTTCTTGACAGAATCCACCTTATATATTGATTAACTAAAACAACGCATAGACCTGGCATGGATCGTAATTAAAGAGAATGCAGTCAGGATAGAACTCACTATTCACTTACTGTGGGTTACCTTCCAATGAGGTATTAATAATTCATAACTGGCCTGGAATGGGGCAAGATCCTTATTCGACAACATTCCTATATTATGGTAATTATATCAAATAAATTGCTAGGGTAGCTGCTAAGAAAATTGTTTCTTGTGCCGTGCAAGATCATTTTTCTTACCAAAATCTATTTAAATATTGATAAGTATATTATTCGCCCTTGTTTTGAATATTACCGACACTTCTCTTCTGAAGATTTTGCTATATATTTAGAGACTCTTCAGAAATACAAATAATTTGCAATATTTTACAATAGATTTGCAATATTTTTGACACTGACCAGGTATCTCTGCTCCAGTCGGTTTTCCATCTCCATAATGTATCTTCCTTGTGGTTTATTAATCGTCTCACCCAAAGCAATGCAGTACACCACTGGTGTGCAGGGGGCTACATAAAACAAGTGTGAACGTTTAAGCTGAAGGAGCGCGAAGAGAAAAACGAATCGGTTACAGGGGATGTCAGAGAAAGGGTAAGAGATTGATGGGAATAACGGTGTGAAGATAGTTGCTAGGATAGAGTGAGAAAAGAAAAGAAAATGATACACGGGTTAATGGGGAAAGGACGAGAGAAGGACTGGAGTCCAGTGAATAAGAGATTGCAATTGACATTGCATTTAAATTCCTGGAGATTGTAGCTATCAGGGAAGCAACTATACTGTTTCAGGCGGGAAATGCGAGAAAAGAAATTGATTTGAGTAGAGATGGTGGCTGCGTTGACTGGAAAAGAGTGGGTCCTTGTTGTCAGTCTAGTTACTCGAGTAAATTCTTGTGGAGAGAGCACCAGTGAGTTGTAACATTGCTCTATGGTATCTAGATAATAATTTAAGCACAGTACTTGACTGGTGGCAACGTCTCATTTTAAATTTGGAATGCTTAAATGTAACTGCAAGTTCTATACGAACAGTTTCTTTACTCAAATTTCTCGATTGAGGTACTCACTTTCGGATTCTTGCATTCCACTCAACTTTGACCTTGAAAAATGTAAATGCGATGCCAATCGTTATTTTCTTTTTACTTAATTGCTGTTCTTATAGTATTAGCTTTCATTTTAACTTTTCATATTTTTAACACTCAGAAATCTCCTTGAGCCTTAGTAGATTTATTGCCTTACATGGATGGCATGATTTAATGTATTGTTTAGCTGAGTAGAAATTCTGAATTTTCTTGCCTATGGAGTTGCTACATTGTAGAAGATTTTTTAGGCTTTCTAACAAATAAACCGTGTTTGTCTATTTATATTTGTTGTTCCTAAGAATGAATAGACAGCAGTACTTTCTTAAATACTAGTCATTTCCTAGACTTCAGTATTTAGATAGTCTTTTTTTACGAATAGCAAATTCATCCTTTTCGCCATTACGTGTTTTGGGTCTGCTGAAAAATGTTTGCCTCATTTCTATTTTCTTTTAAATTTGCCCCGTGTTTTACCTGATACAGAGATATCCATGAATCTAGTGGACATTGTTTTGCTCGATTGCAAGAAATGGAAACGTTTATTTAATCAATTTGTGTTAGGTGTCTGTGTCTATATATTTCTCATCATTTTTAGTTTCCAGGACACCCTGTGCATTGTGTTTTCATTTACAAGTTCGAACAGAAGTTCTTACAACTAACAGTAATTTTAATATGTTGATTGTTTTCTAAATTACTCATGCCGCCATATTGCATGTATTGTTTTCAGTTATCTATCTCTAAAAATGGGACATTATCATTACTTCATGAATTGTGCTCTTTCATCATGACGAAATAACCTTCTCATGTCTCCCTCATGACTCAGAATCTTTTCTTAATATCTTCACCGCAAAATGACATTAGTGTTTAGGACAAAATTCTAAGAGTACATAGTATTATATACTTCATATACAATGTCTTTTCTAAATCCCGGGTAAGGAGCTTGTATCTCCTTAAATTTTCAATTTCTAACTCTGTTCTGCATCAGTACAGCTACAACCGCTATCGGGTATATTTTATTTCTTTTTATTCACATTTATCAAAGATTTCGATATTCTTGCAAATAGTGGATGATCTGGGTATTGAAAATACAAAATAGTGTCTTTTCCTAGATAGTCTCTAATTTGCGTGGATAAAATTTATCTACATATAGATATCGAAAAAGATAGACGAAAAGTACATAGATGAAAAGATTTCATTAACTATTCTGATGCGAACTTGTGTTTATTTTAGCATGCCATATTCCAGTTCAGATACTATTTTCGTCATCAGTGTCCAATTATCCGTTTTGTCTATTTTCTCTATTTATATCTTGATAAAATTTACTTTCGTTGATTTTGAAATTGTTTTTTATGTGCATTATACAAACGTTTGCTGTACTTTTTCATCTTAGTATATTTATTCCAAGACTTCAGGTTTCTTTGTACCATAATTTGCACTTCTCTCATGTCTTGTTCTGTATTCTCGTTTCTTTATGTCCTCTGATTAGGACATTTTCTTATTTCTGTAACTTTTTTTGCCAACTTATTTTGCAAACGTCTTTTTTCTATTAGTCCAGGTTGTCTTTGGTCTTGCAAGTATTTTGGTCGTAAGTTTCTTAATATTATAAATGAGGTTACAACTTCCTCATATATTAAATGTTCGTCAGATTTTTAAATTTTATGATATATTCCCTGGTTTATTTTAATTCTTTCCAATCATTACTACACGAGAGTGATATGTGTTTCTTTTTGTTCCTCCATCTATCTATCTATCTATCTATCTATCTATCTATCTATCTATATATATATATATATATATATATATATATATATACACACACACATATAGATAGATAGATAGATAGATAGATAGATAGATAGATAGATAGATAGATAGATAGATAGATAGATAGATATTGATTTTTACTGGTTATTTTCCCGGTCAGCGTAGCTTTTCTCACAGCATGGCACCGATATTTTATTTAAGTCTTTTTTATTTAATTATATTTTGGTTCTAATTTTATTAGTAGATAAAATCTGTCTTTGATTCAAAGGATTCTCACAGGTTTCTTGCAGCTCCAGATTTGAAATATCGTTTCATTTCAAAGTCTTAGGTTGCGTTTTATCTCCCAATATTGAGAACATTTCTTCTACAATCTCTAATGACTATTCTTTAATGAAACAGAAAAGAATGAAATTTTTATATTTTATTTTCATTTTATTTTACAAGCAGTCGTTTAATAACCCCTGTATCTATGTTGTGCGGGGGAATTCAAGATATGAAATATAAGAATTATGGCAATCAATTCAAAAATGAAAATCGGGTCCCAGGTTAGCACCAAGAGCACACCGCTGAGTCATTCTGCACAAATATAAAAATTCTAACCAATGTTACTTGATCATATATTCTGTTCTTTCCATGAGTTGTTTAAATTAGAGATTCAATAAGAGTACTAGATTGCTATGTGACGCCAGTTTTCAATATGGCAGGGAATGCTGGACAATATCATCGAAGATGAAGGAAAAACTTGAAGCAATTGAAATGTAGTTATACAGAAGGATGCTGTGAATATCATGGATCGAGCATGTGATCAATAATGAGCTTTTGGAAAAAATGGAAACTAAAAATAAATTATCACTGAGCATCAGGAAGAGAAGGCTCAAGTTCTTGAGACATGCAATGATAAAGAAGGGCTTGGAAAGCTTGATATTCAAAGGTCAAATCGAAGGAAAAAGAGACAGCGGAAAACAGCGGATGACATATTTGAAGGGCCTGAGCAGGTGGATGACAGATCGGGGGTTGCGTAGTTTAACAGAAGAAAGCGTGCTATGAGCCACCAAGAAATAGGGAGATGTGGAAAGACATAATCGTCAACGTCCTGAAAGGACAGTGCACATAGAAGAAGAATTTAGATATGCCTCAAGATATGGCGCGTCCAGTGAGAATCAAATTCGCTATTTAGTTGTCACTGATCAAACAAGAAAAACTTGCTAAACATTATTCCACTTCGAATTGCGGTTTACGGCCATATCACGTTGAATACACCGGTTCTCGCTCGATCACTGAAGTTAAGCAACATTGAACCTGGTCAGTACTTAGATGGGTGACCGCTTGAGAATACCAGATGCTGTAAGCGTTTAGTGACAGATGTGAGTTGTGGTATAGTGGATATCGTCTCGGAAAGAAAAATCGGTGAGCCGAGTTTGAATTCCAGTTGAATACCCTGCATTTACTTAAGCACTGGTACCCTTTGGAAAGGTATTAACCTGTCCCTTCCCTCCAGTTATGGGTTACATAACAGGGTAGTACTTGGGGACCCTGTCCTTACAAACAAATCTCAATGAATCTTGATACTCGAAAAGAAAAAATATTACTCGACACAAACCTTATATAAAAAAACAATTTTATTGTTGAAAGAAAAAGGTATTACCAGCAATAAATAAATAAAATTTAGTTGGCAATAAATGACCTGCCGAGGTTGATATGCCATAAAAACAACATCGAATTGCCCCACTAAAATTGTGATGAATTAGCGACAAAAGTTTGAAATATCATTAACATCACAAATTTTTTTATGAGCAATGTGAATTTCGCTTCTCTAGGCCAACTGCTGATGTGTAAACGATTATTAATGAATGATTATATTAAGCTTTAGATAAAAATGATGGAGCTCGTGCTGTTGCTTTTGATATCCCCAAGGCATTTGAAAGGGTTTGACTTGCTAGTCTTCTTCACAGATTGAAAGTTTATGGTACTTCTTGACAAATCTTAGAACTGATTCAGACTTTTATATTAAATCGCGAAATGAATTTTGGCTTGAATGGCTGCTTTTCTAAATCGTTTTGCCTAAATCCAGGTGAGTCCAGGGCTCTATATTCGAACCTAAGTTGTTGCTATTTTTTATAAATGGATAAAATCAACTTGTGGAACTTTCTTCTGGGTTCTTTTACCAAGTAATCTTAAATCTTTAGATTCAATGACATGCGTTATCTTTTGTTTTCTTATTTTTGTATTGTCCTATATCCTTAATAATATTTTTTTATCAGTTTCTCTAACAATCAGTAATCTCTTGCGTCCTAGTTGTCTTATTGACTTATTTGGAGTAAAATTAATAAATGAAAAACATCAGCATCAAGAGATTCCCTTTTTTTGCCCTGATGGGACAAGAATGTGCAAAATATAAGGGAATTTGTCTAAGTTGTCTCCACTTATTACCTGCATGATAAAACCCACACATTTTGTCATCTTGTAACTGAAGATGTCGTCTTCGGCTTTTACTAAATAGAAGAAAACTGAGCAATGTAATCATACTTTTATACGTCTATATACCAAATCAATTTACAATATACGCATAGATAGATAGATAGATAGATAGATAGATAGATAGATAGATAGATAGATTCGCATATATGCATATGTACATAAATTGGACAGTTTAATCATAGAATCAACGAGGTAAAGTGAATGTTAATTTCACGCTTTCATGCGATCTCCAGACCAAGTCGATTGCTTAAAAAACATATTTGTTGTATAAAACCTGAGCCTCAATCAAACAGGTTTTTCATTATTTGTGATTGCTTTTACTTCCGTTATGTCAACATTAATCAAGGTCCATTCTTTACCCATGTTGAACTTTTTTTTTTTATCGAACTACATTTTTTATTCATTTTCCTTAGATTTTCTCTGTTTACATTCAAATTAAATGAATTTATTTCGATTTTTCCCGTAAATGAGTCAATGTAGTATTCTACGGACTTTACACAGTCTTCGTTTGTTTTCATAATTGCAAGATGATTTTCATTATGTCACTGTTTTAAAATAATATCCTGAAAATTTTTCTAATGTCAGTTGGCTAAAACAAAATTTATTGTGAAAAAATTGAAGTGCAGAATAAAGTCTGACGTGTTGTATTTCCTTTTTTATCATTTCACCCAAGCAGGGCATTCTACTGCCACTATTGCAAAGGGGGTTACGTAGGGAATAGTGAAGAGAAAGAGTTGTTTGTTATAGAAAATGTCAGAAGGAGGATGGTAGACGGATGAGGATACCGAGGATGGGGGTTGGGTAGATGGATAGAGTGTTTGAGGGAATCGAAGTCAGTTAGTGTAATAGATGTCTATTGATCTTACATTAAAACTCCTGGAGATTGTAGCTGTCGGAGAACAGGTTTTTGGAAGGGAATTCTACAGGCGGGAAGTGTGTGAAAAGTAAGCTATTAGAGGAGAAATTGCGGTTACATATTATCTCTTTCACTGTAAAAGTGTGGGACCTAGTTGCTAATCTAGTATCTCTTGCAAATTCATACCTAGGGGGCACCAGTGAACTAAGTTCATCGGAGCAGAAGCCGTGAAAGTATTTATATAAGATGTACAGGGAAGCCACATCACGCCGGTGACAGAGTGACTGCAGCCGAGCTGCCAAGTCGGCATCGATCACATTTCAGATTCTCCGTTGTATTTTGTCAAGGACCCCGAGGAGAATAGCAGGGGCACCTGACCGGATGTGACAGCAGTATTCAAAACACGGCGGGTGATAGATTTATAGATGTGCCGGAGGGACTCAGTCGGGAAAACTTCTGGGCCCTGCACAGAGAACCGACATTCATAGAAGCGGATTTAGCAATGGATTCGATATAGTCATTCCACTTGAGGTCCACTGAGAGTGTGAGGCCAAGGAGGCGCACTGTTTTACTCTCAAGGAGGCAGGCCTGTTCCATGCTAATGAGAGGTAGGAGCGATTGTCTATGATGGTTAATTGATAGCAGCTTCGTTTTGGAAGCATTAATATTTACGATCCATTTCTTACCCCAGTCCACCACGCATTGGAGGTCCTTTTCAAACACAGCAGCTAGGTTTGCTTTATCACCCACACCGGATTTTTGATCGAGGTGAGAGTAAACTGTAGTGTCATCGGCGTACATGCGGAACAAAATTATTAAGAGCTAAAAATGATGGGAAGATGTGGAGGACAATGACCACCTTTGTCCTGAATGGACATGACACATAAAACAAGAAAAAGAGGATTTTCGCCAACTCGTTTTTTAATAGTTCGCATAAATTTGTTTGTTTCTGACAGTAGTGAATTGTGCAATAAATGCCCGAAGCACTGGAATTTCTAATTTGTAATTAAATGGGTTTAATATAGTTATGACAGGTTTCATTAAGAATGGTCAGATAGACTTTATTGCAATGAATCGTATGTTTTTCCTGAAAATGATTATTTGAGTCATATATATATATATATATATATATATATATATTATGGTTTTAATCTTTTATTTAAGCTTCATCAGAGAATGAGGTATGAAATAAAAGAAAAGAGAAAATATTTTAAATGTTGGTTATATTTGTTTTTCATTGGTTAAGCAGTTTTCGCACTCATCGGTTTTGTGTCTATATAATAAATTCGCTCTTGATACATAGGAACTCAACCACCCATACCTTTGATTTTTTTAAATTTAGCCTTATGAAAAAGAATAAAAAACAAAAAAATAAAATAATGCTTTACACAATAAATATTTTGGATTCTTGTGATAAATATTTTACCATCCATAAATACATGTTTACCATCCATAAGCACCGACATTCAATAAATCCATACTTAAAGAATTTAAGATACGTCTGCGTTCTACTACTACAACCAATGCTTTGTTAAGTTTTCGAATCGCACAGATAACTTCCCTAAATAAACATGCGGAAAAGAACATCAAATGTAGACAGAAATACCAACTACGCTCACCCACACACATTACATACACGAATATATTTTATCATCCGAATCATGCATAATCAAAACGTGAATTACGATACACGTACACCCATAAATTATACACAAGAACGCCACTAGACAAAACAGATTTAACCAATAAAAACAAACAATTACAAAATTAGCAGAAGCTTTGGTCTCTCAGATTTTTACCCTATATCTGATTCTCTGATGAAGTTTTAATCAATAGTGTACATGTTAGATTTACAAACTTTTCCTATTTGATACTTATCTCATCATACACTTACATACAAATACCACTGGGAAAGTTACAAATCCATTTCTTTTCCACCAGCTATGTGTTAAATAGCAGGAAAGGCTTGGTCCTATACATTATTGTTGCAACCGGTTTAGAAAAGAGACAACTCTGAATTCAAAACATCCAACTACGCGTTAAATACCCTCATCACCCATCAATTGTGAGTACGTCTACACATCTGAATACGTAGTCAATCGGGTGGTGGTTCGACCAACAGGAGTGAGAAAGCCTTGAAATTGAATTTGGATTTGAAATTCGATGTCCAGACGCCATTTCTGACATGGCTAAAGAAAGAGGAGATACGGATATTCAAACGAAATATGTTGTTTACGCACTACGGATCCCACGGCCAATTCTGCTATTGCAACCAGCAATTCTTGCTTAAATTCGCGCTTTAAAAGCTAGCCTACATCTTCACCAAATCTGAAAATTAACAAAACTCTTTGAAGAACTGAAAAATGGCTCGTTTATGCAACTGTCAATAAATTTTCACTGCGGGATAAACGCTTGGAGTAGCAAAATAAACCGTTTGTAAAAATATCATAAATGCTGAAAGGGAAATTATAGACATTAGACTGGAAATTATATCAGCAAATAATATTATATTTTTGTTGTATTAGTCTGTCAAAGTTGATCTTGTTTTGCTTTGATTTGTCATTTCTTTGAAATAAACAATTATTCTTGTTGCTGATTGTTTTTCGTTTTTATTGTTATATAAATTCAGATTAATTCTTTTGAGATAGCCGCATATAACTAGAAATCTTGAATGAATCATATGTTGCATTATTAACATCTTAGGTTTTGTGAAAATTTGTTACAATGCAAACAGTTTGTTTTATCTACGTTTAATGACACCAGAATCAATACTTATTGATTGCTTATCAGTTTAGTAATTTGAAAATCATATTAGAACTTACTATTCCCTCAGTGAAACTAGATTTCTAGGTACATTTTTCTAAAAATATTTTCATGGCAATTGTTATGATGAACTTTCTGCAGCAGTAACAAGACTTCTGGGTTGGCAATAAGGTCTCAGTTTTTTACTCTTATGATATTACTAGTTTTAAGCGTAAGTTTCTTTTTTAGCCCCTCACGTCTTATAATATTTTTTGTTCCTTACTCGCCTAACATCTACGATATTCAAAAATTTAAATGCAACATCAATCACTATTTTTGTCTTCCTAAAAGCTGTTCTTTTATTGTGTGTTCTCTTATCTGACATTTTCTCCTCGCCTTTCTCTCCTAATAACTAACCCTTACGTCTGAGTAGAATTATCACCTTGCTTTGGTTGAAATGATATTTATTTTAAAATTGTATTAAATAACCAATAAATGAATTAGGTTAATAAGAACTAATAACCACTAAAAGAATTTCCCCCTTTTTCACGGAATTTATAACTGACAAAGGCTGACAAATAGAGTAACCTAAATGTTGTGCTAATATTTATAGAAAGAAAACATTATAAAACAATTGTAGAAATGTTTGCTATTTTAATTTCTCATGTTCACATTTTAATGCTTTGGAAAATGGACGGATATTTTATTGTTTAGTTATGAAAAAATGAAAATAAAATTAATGCCTTTTCTTTAAATTCAATAAAATTACACATAAAATCCAAACAAATATTGAAATACGCTATAAATCAAAATTCTAATTAATTCATACCACTATGAACACAGGAAATGACTTAATTATAGCAACAGAAAGCAAGATTTAATCTTGCACTAAGACATGTATATTTTGGTATAACATGGTCAATATATATTGTTTTTTTTTTTTTTTGGCATTTTTTAATTGTCTATTTCATTTTTCCAATATTTTGCTAGGCAGCTGTCCAAAAAGCATTTGAGAAAATCATAGTTAAAATCATAATGTAAAATCTTGTCTGGTTGATAAAATCGCAATGTCAAAGATTCTAGATTTAATTTGTGCTTTTACCAATATTCCGAACGTGTTAGATTTTTTTTTTTCAAAATAAGTAAAAAATATTTGATTTTTCCTCTTAATAATAACATAAATCTTTTGATGGAAAAAGTTCGCTTATATTAACTTTGAGGTTTTTTACTTCATACTATGCTGTTTTTCATCGATTTAGTAGTGATACCTACCTTAATCTCTCCTCAATAACGTTATTAGTAAGGTTCGTTTTCAATGGCCACAAATTGTTTTGAAGAAAATAAATTTATGCAAGTTGGGAATTAGTTCAAAGTAACTTATTTTTTCTCTTAAACAGCTTAAACAATTTTTTCCCAATAGCAAAAACATGCAATAAAACTATGACATTGTTTAATTAGTAAGCTTTAATTGCTTTAATGAATAATACAAATTAAGGACATTATTGTCAGAAGAAAAAAAATTTGATTAATAATGAAGTTTTAAAATAATTGTTTTCATTTTTTAATTATAGCAATTCATAGATTTTCAAAAATATGTTTTAAATATTTAAACAATTTGTTGGCATTGGTTATTAAGTTATTAATTGAAGACTATATTTACTAATTGAAAATTGAAAAATTTAAACAAATAGTCATGTCGTATATTTTAAAATATTTTTTAAATTTTTGTGTGAATTTGAATTTTTATCTAGGTAATTTCTGTGATTAAATAAAAGTCCACGTGTTTCACGGTTTCTTCCCCTTACAGGGAAATATTGGACAAATATGTCACTTGAAAATGATATCTCTCATCTAGAAGTCGTCACATGTCAAAACATGCGGGAAAGATCAGAAAGATCAACGTTCCCTGATTAAGAAATAGTTTTAGTTTACATTTAATGCTGTATATAAGTGCTACTTGTGTAAATCATATTAATTTAACATTAAATTTCCCAATTTTATAAAAATAATTTGTCACAAATATGTTTTTATTTTTCAAAATTTTTAAAAGAAAGAATTAACTTTTGTTTATAAATGTGTCGATATCTCAAAAATGGCCAAAAATTGAAAAAAACTTAAATCTCAATATTTTAAATTATAATTAATATAATGTTTGTTTTAAATACACCAGGATATTTTGCTTTCATAAAATACTAAATTTAATCATTTAGTATTTAATTCAAACTAAAATAAATCTTTCATGAGAAATCTTTATTTTTAAAATATCAACTTAAAGTTAGTTATCAAAAATGAGTGAAGGTACTTAATTTAAATGTACATTTCAAAGTTGATCGCATCAATAGTAATGTTTGAATATCATTTGGGAGGGGGAATAAATTTTAACTTAATTTCCTCTTTCTCTGTGATCTCACAAACAACATGTCAGTTTTCTCTAAGTTATTCTAATTGGAAAGAAATAAGAGGGGAAAGCATGGTGGTGGTGGTGGTGGGATGTAATTTCTCCAATATAAGTTAAATTATTTTGATTTACAGACATGCATTAACAAATATTTGACTCTTTCATCTCAAACTATACATTTTAAATTTAGCTCCGAAAAAATTCGTTTGAATGACACCGCGATTCTGAGCATACTTCATAAGAGATGCTGGATTCCCCGAAAAGAATGTTAAAAAAACAAAACAAATTGCCTGAAATCCACTACTGGCCAGCAGACTATTGTAACTGCGTTTTCTGTGTTTTCCACCACTAAATACCTTTCAGAGCCTGCAAAGTCCTCTAAAAAAAGCTCAGCACAGACACCTGTCTCCTCTATGGCCCAGGAGGGAGTACTCCTGTCAAAGTTTGAGTCAGTGCATAACTTTTTGACAGAAATTGGAGTCCCAAATCTTCTACCTCTACAGCAAAACGCGGTAGCAAACAGATCATGATATGCAGGTGAGGAAATGCTATCTAGTATAGCAGGCACAGTACAGGGAGCCCTAAAAACAAAGGTGATTAAATCCCTACATAACCTACATAACCAACCACAAATGTCTTTTGATATAAGTCCAAATTATTCAATCTTTTTTGATGTTGTTAATAAAAGTGTGTTGATACAACAGGAGTAGAAATTGCAAAATTCATTCAGGAAATCATATTAAAACTAGAAATCCTATTAACAAATGTGATAAGCATGGATTCGGATGGAGCTGCCATAATGACTGGGAGAAACAAAAGCAGCACAGGCAGAATACTTATGCCCAACTCCCACACAGTGAATTTTTGATGTGATGCCCAGACAATAGCTGATCTCAAAGGGCAATCTTCACATACTGATCTGTTTTATTACTTCCGTGCTAGTTCCAAACAAGCGGCCGAAATCAGAAACATACACAAACTACTGGAAGACCCAATACTCACCTACAAGGAGCTGCATTTCATCCGGCGGCTATCCTATGCTGTTCAGGTTGTGCAAAGGACAATTGGTAGCCTGCTGAAGCGTCCCAGAATTTCAGAAAAGAGCTAGAGTTAAATGGCCCCACGAAAAAGAGATTGCAACAGAGACGTTTATCAGCATCACTGCTGTCATGGTGGATGTTACAATCGTATCCTAGTTCCTGCAAACAGAAAATGCTGATATGGCTTTAATAAAAATTAAATTAGATAATTCTATAAAGGATCTGGAAAAGATGAAGGAAATAAGATCGCCCAACCTGACAGTATTAGCCAGAGACGTCCAAGACAATATGTATAAGGGTAAGCCTCAGATCACAACCAACGGTGCATTACATTTATTAATAACGTAATAAATAACCTGCTCTCCAGGTTTCCAAACACCTCTCTCTTGTGTGCATTTGGTGTGTTATGGGTCTATCTAGAATAAAAGTTATATACAAATGCTGGACAATTTTCGTTTTAGTTTTACCAGAAATCAGGTCAAAATAACCATGCTTAGAACGGCTCATGATTAAACATAATAGATTTTATTGTTTGCTATATTTAAGAATATATGTTTAGATAATCCTCTGCTGCCTTAATACGCTATATATATATATATATATATATATATATATATAAAGACAAATAGAAAAGTGATCCTAGCTAAGATAAGTTTTCTTTTCATATTGTCTTTTTGCAAATATATATTTAGTTCTATCTGGAATTTTAAACCCACGTACGCACGCACGCATATATATATATATATATATATATATATATATATATATATGTATGTATGTGTGTGTGTGTGTGTGTGTGTGTACATGTGTTTATTTTTACCCTCTTACGAGTTAAATAGATATCAGATTTTGTATATATGGCAAGGGTTTAGCTGGGTTGCTGCAAATCTTACTGGCCGACGTTTAAGTGGTAGAGAAGTAGATTTCCTGTTATTATCACCAGATGCGAATTAAGAGTGTGTACTGTAAATAATCTGCTCAGTTGCTGAGCCTGGTGCATTTTAGTGAATATTTGTCTTTTCCTTCCTGAAGTTTTCCCTACTCCCAACGTTAGTCATAAAGTTGGGTCTGCACATCCTCATGTTACTTTATATATGCATATGATTGTCTTGCGCCCACATCTTCTTCTGTATATAACTATTTTTCACCCTCTGTTTTCTTCTTTTTCCTCTATTTCTTCAGGTCATCCTGGTAAATAAGACACAAGGTCGAAGCGCCTTTGGCTGTAATTTTACTGGCGCTTGTAATTTACCTTCAATATTCTCCGGAACATTGATAAAGATAAACAAGGGGATTGACAGATAAGGAAGGAAATTGTTGTCTTTTTTTCATTGACTGCACACATTTTAAATGTAACCGCAAAGTGATCACCCATTAGTTAAGAGATTGATTGAAACTATGAATTCGAATGTTCGTTAAACATAAATAAAAATATTTACAGATTTACTGAAACTGCTTAGCATTTAGTTCCTTAATGTGCTGACATGTTTTATATATCATTTGACATTTTTTACTATCCAGTTTGTTACTATGTATTTTTATGCTTTTTGTATTCTTTTCTTTTTTTAAAGTTCACCCAGTACACGATAGAATATAGCCACAAAGCAAAGGAGCACTGAATAAGGTTGTTTTATGGGCGTAAAATGAGAAAGTAACTGCATATGACGACTGACCCTGAACTTGAAGATTGTAGTGACTAGAAAAAAAATGCCTCTAAAAAGTAGCGATTCCTGGGAAAAAGCTGTCTCGTTGAAACATTTTTTTAACTAATGGCATATGGTTGGAATGGAGATAAGTCGATGATGTGTCTGTGACATAGCGGGTGTTGGTTGTAAACATCTGGATTGTGTGAACTAAAAAATATGATTCTTGTGAACATATGCCTAGAAAATAGCGATAGAATGGTGACGTTTTGCTTGTAGGTGATGTAGTAATTGTTAATTCAATCCATGAGCATGTCAGTGTGTACTTGGACTCAGTAGAAACTGGTGAGCAATAACTGAGAAGTCCTATAAAACTAGATATGATATCACTAGATCAGTGGAACAAGAACAGTGTACCCCGTAGATTAAATCAATATTTCAGTTATGGTTTCGCTGTAAGTTTCCCAGATTCATACAAAACCTGAGGTAGAACGGAGGTCACAATGACCGAAACGTCATCATAGCAATAACAAATAAGATGAGAACAATAGTTTATATATATATAACGTAAATTTCTCATCCCGGAAATCCAGCCTGAAAATCCTCAAATGATATTCTTTCTGTACTTTGTTTCAGTTCTTTATGATTCAGCCAAAACAGTCCATGCGGTTCAAAGAACGACTCTTTTTTCCCAATGTCTTCATGGTTAATTACATGTTTGTTAGTGAAATAGTTGTTGTGAGTTCAATCCGAGGGTTGGGCGGGCAATAACCGAGCAGTATTCTAACTAAGACTTTGACTAGATATCTCTAGATCAAGAAAACGGGAAGACACTAACCCGTAAATCAAATTAAGGGTTCAGTTCCGTATTCCTTGCATAATATCTAAATCAATATACAACTAATGAAGACTAAAGAACAAAATGGAAGAATCATTTTGATAATAACAATAGAGATGGGAAAAATAGTACCAATTTAAATAATATTTTCAATTATTTAAAATAATCATTAGTTCTTAATCTTCTCCACAACCACTCCCAGAAATTTTATATGTAAGTTTTATTAAGAATTTCATGGAGCAAAGGGGTATGTTGGTGACTGCAATATATCAAGTAAGTGTCAATGTAATGTTATCATGAAAAGAATTCGCTACTGACTGAGCAGAAATAGGTTAAAAATAGGACAAGTATTGAGCGGCCTGCCTTATCTATATTGTTGACTTTTGCAATAATTTAGAGTAAAAAATATTAATTCCTTTTAATTTTGAAATTACATAGAATGTCACAATAATTGCTAAATGCCTTTATTGAAAACATATTGTAAAATATCTATGACACATGTATCTATGAAAGCGGATCAATAATTTATTTTTATAATGCTGATATCGAGTGTAGTTTGTTCGGGTCGTCTCGTATAATCTTCACTGTATATATTTAATGAAACATTAAGTTAATTACGTTAACGAGCAAGTATATAATGTTGAAAAATAAATATTTGTTGCATGAAATAAATGATTTCATTATTAGATCAGGAATTTATTGATTCATTTTATACACAACTGTTTAATATTTATTCGTAACTTTGATCATTTAATATTTTTTTATATCCGGCTAAAAATATTAGAGAAATATTAACTTCAGAAGCATCTATATAATATACAAGTGTTCACCTTAGGCCCCCTCCCACCAGACAGATATGTTCTACTGTCCAATATCTAAATATATTTATTCTCCCGTAAAGAGGTTGGTTATAATGATGGCCAACAGATTCCTATCCTTCATAGAGCAGAATTATATTCGTTTTTAATATCGCTATAACGGCACTGCCTGCCATCAATTTACACAAGAATTTTGGTAGGTTACACGTTGTTACGCTCATCGCTTTAATAAATTAAGGAATAAGATAGTTCTTATTTTTACTACACTCTCCAAGTCATTTTCTTTATATTTCCATCCCAAACATTCTTGTTTCATTTTTATACTAACTATAATCGTTCTTTTTGTTTTAATTATCCTTAAACATTTCTTGTTGCTCATATGCTTCATCCCTGTTACTCTCGGTATCTTTCTAGATAAATGCGTTCTCATTCACTGCCATGAATGAGCACTGATATTACATAGCATTCAACGCGCTTTTACATTATTTTACTATTCTTTAACCCAGTGCGTCTTCGGATGTCTGCTCACATTTTTCCCGTCTCCTATTAAAACATCTCATATATTTACGTTCCTGTATTTGATTTGACCTGTATAATTTGAATCTCACAACTTGAGCTTTCAATATGCTTATGACCATATATTCTGTCTTCTTGACATGAAAAAAATGAATATTTATTTCTTTTATCCTGCCTTCCTCTTTAAAGGTCATTTCAGCATATATGTTAAAAATTAAGAAGAAAATAAGGTTGGAGAGGAATCTGTGCTAATGTTACTGGCATATTTTGATATCATATATCTCCAGGATATAAGCGAATATGCTTCCGACAGATTCCTTTAATTAGTAATTGCAAAACGCCATAATTTCTTAAAAAACAATTTGGAGGATTTTTCCTGTTTCTTTATTTTTTTATTTTTTTTTATTTTTTTTTTGCACGGTTTTGACTTAAAAGTATCGCATTTATTAAATTTATTGCTACCAAAAACTCAAGAATCTTGTCATAAATACGATTATCCTATGACGTGTGTAGAAAGATATAAATTCATATTTTGCTGAAAGAGCAAAGAAGATAAAAACGGACAGGACTGGGAATTGATATCTATTTGCCATTTACATATATGACACCCAGAACCGTTATCATTCCCGCACATTACCGAATACATAAATAAAATAACACGTCATTTTAGATATATTAAAATTTGTATTTAACTAATAGACAATTATTTGCTGACTAAAAACATCAAACTTAATTATTTAAATTCAAACATCGTTATGTGTTTCAATGCTATGCGATTTTGACACAGTAAGTTTATTTTATAAATAACTATACATTAGACAGAATTGCTTTCAGAAACATTCATTTCATGCAACCAAAATGTGGATAGACTGTATCCATATCCATATTTACTGCAGATCAAATATTAGAAAGTTAGCGATTATACTCTCGCATTTTAATAACGTATTCATTAGATGATTTTCTTCTTGTGACCTTGTTATGATGTCAAAGAGCGTACTTCAAATATGACAGTTCTGTCTCATGCCCAGAAGAAGTCTTAGGAGTTTTTATTCAAGTGAATTCAAGTCACTTCTTTTCCAATATTTTCTATTACATATTTCGATTATCATTTGGGAGAGGCATTAGCATGACAATGCTGTTCAAGAATTTCTATAAATTCTCAGATGTTTTGAAAAATAATGTGTCAATACAAAATCTTAAATCTTATAATTGAAAAAGAAACGAAACAAAATTGCATTTGATCACATCAGAAAATAAATATATTTGTTAATTCAAAACTTGAGTTTTGGCACTTATCATGTTATCATTTAAAATTTACACTTTACTCCCTATAATAGTTCTTTTCTCTCATTTTCACTCCCTGTAACACCCTGCGTAGTTGTAGCATTCCAGCCGTGACTTGGGTGAAATGATTAAATAAATTAAATGCAACATCAATCGCCATCTTCTATTTTCTTAAATCTAGTTCATCTTTTGTCTTTTCTTCAATCCTCCCTACACTAAGTCTTTTCTCTCACATTCACTCCCTGTAACTCCCTGCGTAGTGATAACATTCCCACATTCATTGGGGTGTAATTATTAAATAAATTTAAATGCAGCTTCACTTGCCATCTTCTATCTTTAATTCCATTCATCATTTGTCTTATCCTCAATCCTCTCTATACTAAATCTTTTCTCTCAGGTTCACTGCCTGGAATCCTACCTGCGTATTACAAACTTTCACGTCTATGATTTAGATGGAAACATGCTATACATTAACTGTGATTTATTGTAGATGGAATAAGGAAGCTTTTCTTCATAGCTATGTTTAGAGAAAAACATACTAATTTGTCAGTAGTCCAAACGTAATTTTGTTAAATATCTTCATTTAAATTTTGAAATAGCTAAAAAGCAAAAAAATTAAAAAATAAATAAATAAATAAAGGAATAATAATTATTATTATAAATAAAGACTTCTAACAAACACATTGCTGTCAAAAGTTGGGCGTTGTCAAGACCCAGCTTTCAAATTAAAAATTAAAAATGCCGTTATGCACAATGTAATTTATAGAATTCAACATAATTTTCAAAGGAAGAATTGAGTGAAGAGTTTTCTTTGTATAAGTTAGCCAGCCGTGAAAATAAACAAATCATAAAGCAGTCAGTTTTCAGGCTGGATCAAGGTAAAATCTTCTTCTTCTTCTTCTATGTGCCTTGTCCCTTCAGGACGTAGGCGATCATGGATCTCCACGTCTCCCTATCCCTTGTGGCTCTTAGTATGTTTGCTCCTGTTGCTCCTGGCAACCCCCGTTCCGTCATCCACCTGATCAGGCCCTGCAAATATGTTATCCGCTGCCTTCCTCTGTCTCTCCTTCCTTCTATCTGACCAGTCAGTATCAGGTTCTCCAGGCTTTCCTTCCTCATTGCATGTCCCAGGAACTTCAGTTGTCTCTTCCTGATGCTCAGCATCAATTTCCTTTTTGTTGCCATTCTTTCTAACACTTCGTAGTTGCTTGTATGCTCAGTCCACGATATCCGTAGCATCCTTCTGTAGAACCACATTTCGGCCGCTTCCAGTTTTGTCCTCATTTTCGATGATATTGTCCAGCATTCACAGCCGTACTGAAGAACTGACATCACGTAGCAGTCTAGCACTCTTTTCTTCGTTTCTATTGAGATCATCCTGTGTGTTAGTATTTTGCTCATCTTCTGGAACGCGTCCTTTGCCATGCCAATTCGCCTTCGGATCTCCGTGTCGCACTTTCCATCTCCTGTTATAACACTTCCTAGGTACTTAAATTCTTGGACTTGTTTGATTCTGTTATCCCCCACCTGTATTTGGCATTTTGGGTTGTATCTTTTGCTGATGACCATGCACTCAGTTTTCTTAAAGTTTATTTGTAGTCCCATCTTGTCACTCTCCACTGCTACTTTCTGTATGAGATCTTGCAGTTTCCTTTCCGTGTCCGCAATCAGTACTGTATCGTCCGCGTATCTTATGTTGTTCAGGTTGTGGCCTCCAATAATAAATCCTGGTGTGTCATCTAGGGTCCTCAAAATATTCTCGCTGTATAGGTTGAACAAATCCGGTGAAAAGACACAGCCTTGTCTTACGCCTTTTTCTATCTTTGTGTATCTACTGAGGTCGTTACCTGTCCGTATGCAGGCCGTTTGCTGCCAGTAGAGATTCTTGATTACGCGAAAGCATTCGACAAAATACGACACAAAGAATTGATGGAAATGCTAGGTAACCTCGACATTTTCGGCAAAGGTAAAATCTAATTTTCCTAATTTCAGCGCCCACAACTGATTTTTTTTTAGCCTCACGATCGACATTGCAGTTAGACGCGGTATTTTGTTATAGTAGTAGACTCCTTTCTTATATTTTTTCATGATAGAGATGATGTCACATGATACAAATGATACAATGACACAATTGATAGAATGATACAAATGATACAATAATACAAATGATACAATAATATAAATGATACAATTATTAGAACGACAAAAATGATACAATGATACAAATGATATAATGATATAAATGATACAATAATGCCAATAGTAAAAATGATACAATAAATCCAATTGATAGCATGATTCAGTGCTAAAAATCATCCCAAATATATAATTGATGCAACTTATACAAAATGCAAATGATACAATATAATGATACTACTGACAGAAATAGATATACGCCATATTTTCAGATCCAAACAGATTTGAGTTATATATATATATATATATATATATATATATATATAGTCATCTGCAGTCAGATCTGTTTCGCTGTATCATAACTCATCACTACGGTTAGACATACGATTTCTTTTACCAATAATTGAAACCCGACCGAATTGGCGTCAGAAGGCGACTCTACCTCGGAGCTATGGGCGCTCGGTAGAGGGGGGAAAATTTTTTAGCGTATGATGTATCATATGCCAGTAGTTAGAGAGCTCTAATTCATTACTGACAAAGCGATGTGTAAGTGCTAGAGTAACTACTGTTTTTTCAATGTCTACCATTCTTCTAGAGTGCTCCATCAGTGTGTGATATATATATATATATATATATATATATTATTATTATTATTATTTCTTTTATTTCTTTTGTATACATATTTCACAATTCGCCTCAACCAAGGAATTAAGAAATGTGTTAAAGATATTTTTCAGTCATCATTTTCTGAAAAATAGAAACAGAACATCACACACATTTTACATAGATAATACTCATATTAATATGTGTAGTGCATTCTTAGGTACAATAGCTTCAATGAGTCTATCGGAACATTTTTCAATGGATACGGTGGCGCCAAATACAACAGGAATTATTTATGTCTTCATGTGCTTTAATTTTGGTAGTTTTTAAAGATCTTCAAGCATACATTATAATCTGCAGGAACTATTATTATTAGTAAGAAAGTAGATTCTGTTTTTTTGGTTTTTGATAATCATGTCTGAGCGATTAACTTGGTTTCTTCTGTTTGAACGTATTCTAAAGTCTGATAAAATTGATACAGATCTTATCTCTGTAACCGAGTCTGGATGTTCATCCCACTTTTTTGCAGTTTTCCTCTTGTAAAAATGGTATATTTCCCAGTGAATATATTTGTCTACTCGTTCCTGCCTATTTTTATATTCAGTGTGTGCTATCTCTGAGCACCTGATGCAAAAGGTTCTATTGATATTTATGAGAGAATCTGCATTTTGGTTCAAGACAATATTTCAGTATGTGTGCGTAGGAACTTTTATTTAGCAAGCGTTAGTCCTATGCAGTAAGAATAAAACTTTCAGTTTCAGCTTAAACTCTGCACTGATGTCTAAGAGGACTGTCTACAACAACATTTTAGGTACAGGGAAAGTATTAAATTTGAAGAGGATGATCTTGACACCATTTCAGCATTTCGTAGATTGCATTTAATTTTTAGGGTTTTTGCTTTTGTAGTAGGTGTTTTATGGTTTATTTGCCTCTCTTCACCTACTTAAAATTCCCTAATGAATCTGTTGGCTTTCCTTATTACTGAATGAAATTTCTAATTTTTTTATGTTTTTGACAAAGTTCATCCTCCCGTCTTCTGTAGTTTTCAAGTATCTTCGAAGATCGGTTTTTGTGGTTTTTGGAGACAGTTCTAGTTGAACTAATGCTCTGCCTCTTTTGGATTTTGACACATACACATTATTGATATATATTATTAATAATATATTGTATTCGGTTGCGTTTGCCTGTTTGTGTGTTTACTACTGTGTCTGCTAATGGGCAAGATATCTAAAGACCCGCTGGATGAATTCAAATGAAACTTTCAGAGGTTGGTCTCATAATTGGCATGAATTAATTATATTTTGGATTCGATCCAGAATATAGATTTTTGGATTAATTTTCCGATATTCTTTCGACTATACTTTCTATATTTCATGATTTATTTTAAGTGTGCACATGATTTTGAGAGCGGCCGAATTCGTTTTCCGTATTTTCACTTTTGAGAGCGTTTAAGTTCAGTATAGTTATTCTCATTTTTATAAGTATCTCTTTCTAATTGCGGAGATGATGTCGGTATTGCTAAGGCGGGGGTTTGCTGTCTTTGACTGCTGATGTTTTTGTTATTAATTTTATTATTATTATGTCATTTTTCATCATATTTCGATTTCTGCTTTGGTCTCACTACCACCCAACTAAGGCAGGTCGTGGCGTGTTGTTATCGCTTCATTTCATGTTTTTCTATCTTCCCTATCATCCCTAGCATTACATAGATAAAGGTTTCCTTAGTGTGTTGGCTGTACTTAATAAGACAATTTTTTGTATATCTCTTAAGCTGGGGTTTCCATGGATTCTTTCAATGTGTTGTTTTGTTCCATTTTTTATCATTCCAAGTGCACCTACTATCACTGGCACAACTCTTGTTTTCAATTTCCACATTTTTTCTATTTCAATTTCCAGGTCTTTATATTTTGACAGTTTTTCAAATTCCTTAATTACTATGTTACAATCCGCTGGACAAACCATATCAATTAATAGACAAGTTTTCTCCTTCTGGTTTTTAACAATAATGTCGGGCCTGTTTGCTTCAATTTTTCTGTCTGTGTAGATGGTGTAATCCCATAGAATGGTTACATCTTGTATTTCTGTAACCGATGTTTGGTGATGTTCATACCAGTGATTGTTTACAGATTTTTCCATAATGTTTGCACATTGTCCAATGTAGATATTGCCCCACTCTATCGTGACGATTTTATATTCATTTGGGGCATGCAGAGAACAGCCTGAGATTAGGTGGTCTATTGTTTGTCGCTGTTTATCAAAAAACCTGCATTTTTGATCCATATTATTATGCATAATATTTGCCTGAAAGATTCTAGTGAAAAGACTTTGGTCTTGTGCTGCAAGAATAAAGCCTTCAGTTTCAGACTTTAATCCAGATGCACGTAACCATCGATGAGTATTAACTTTGTCAACATTGGATTTATTGGCACGTTCTGGATATTGGCCATGCAGAGGTTTGTCTTGCCAGCGTTGTTTCATCTGTTCAAGAGTTTTATATTTGGCTTTCATTTTCATGTTTTTTACCTCAATAGTTGGTTCTTGGTTTTGCTTTTCTACAGAATCTACTAGCTGTAAATCTTGTTTGTATTTACTGCCCTCTTTTATTATTGAATATTTTTTCTTTCTTTCTTCATGTTACCTTACTAATTGTATCATCCAATCCTTTGTTGTTTCTATGTATGTTAGTAAGCCAGTAGTTGTTGTCTTGTATGACAATTCCAGCTGAATAAGACCTCTTCCACCTTCTTTACGGGGTATGTATAGACGGTCTACATCAGACTTTGGATGATGCATCTTATGCTTAGAAAGAAGCTTTCTTGTTTTAGCATCCATTCGCCTGATGTCGTTTAGAGTCCAGTTTAAGATGTTGAAGCTATATTGGACAACTAGGATTGCAAGTCTATTAATGGCCATAACTCTGTTCTGAGAATTCAATTCAGTTTTTAATATCATTCGTAGTCTTCTATAGAACTCTTTACGCACTATTTCTTTCATTTTTTATGGTGAATTTTTTCACTCTCATTTACACCTAGGTATTTATAAGCTTCTTCTGGTTTCAATTCTTTTATTGTTACAGCAGGGTCTAAGCTAATTGAGGATGTTTCTTGTATTGGTCCCCGTAAAACTGTAGCTTTAGCACATTTATTCAAATTGAATTTCATTCCAATGTCTTCGGTGAAGCATTTTACAGTTTGCAGAAGACCTTCCAGCTCATTATCATTTTTTAGCATATAACTTTAAGTCATCCATGTAAAATAGATGGCTTATTTTCTTTTGGCCTATTTTATAACTACATTCTGTCTTATTAAGTTGACTGGTTAGTGCTATTAATGATATGCAGAATAGTAATGGAAACAAAGAATCACCTTGAACTATACCTCTTTTGATGTTTATTTCATCAGACTTATAGGTTCCATTTATATGATTGAGGTAAAGGATTGTTTTCCATATAGACATGCACAGTTTGATGAAATTGATGATGACGGGTGATATCTTCTATATATTTAAAGTCTTTAAAATCCATGAATGTGACACATTATCGAATGCCTTCCGATAATCTATCCAGGCAGTACTAAGATTTTTCTTTGTAGTGTAGCAGCTTTCCAGGGTCATTTTGTTAATAAGCAATTGGTCTTTACATCTATAACAGCCACGTTTGCACCCTTTTTGTTCAAGCGGTATCATGTCATTTCTTTCTAAGAATAAATATGTATGTTTTGTTAAAATAGATGTTAATAGTTTATATGTTGTCGGAAGACATGTAATTGGTCTGTAGTTTTTCGGGTTGTTTGTGTCACCATTCTTGGGTAGAAGAAATGTAATTCCTTTGGTCATCCATGCAGGACTTTTAGTGGGATCGTCAACCATTTCTTGAAGTTCTTTGGCTAGTTTTTATGTGCTGTATTTAAATAATATAGCCAAAAGTTAGGAATTTTATCTATACCTGGGAATTTCCAATTGTGTGCTTTTTTTAGTGCAAATTTAACATCCTCTTCTGTAATTCCAGCCCATGTGTGTTCTGGTTTATTTTTCATTCGTTCTATCTCTTGTATAATCCAATCTACTTCCTTGCTATGTTCTTTAGGGCAAGCCCATATCTTTTCCTAGAACTGTGTAACTTCTTCCATTCTGGTGGGGGGGGGGACTATCACTTCAGTTATTTTGTTTACCTATTTCCCTGTAAAATCTCTTTGCATCGGTTTGAAAGATCTTGTTTTGTCTGTAAAATCTTGATCTTTTCTCATAGCGTCTTATTCTTTGAGCCTTCAGTTGTACTTTTTGCTTTATTATTATTATGTCATTTTTCATCATATTTCAATTTCTGCTTTGGTCTCACTACCAACCAAGTCTGGGGGGAGACCTAAGTCAGGTAGTGGTGTGTTGTTATGGCTCCATTTCATGTTTTTCTATCTTCCCTATCATCTCCAGCATTACATAGATAAAGTTTTCCTTAGTGTGTGGGTGTACTTAATGAGACAATTTTTTGTATATCTCTTAAGATATTATCTTTTTGTATATATCTTATTATTATTATTATTATTATTATTATTATTAATATTATTATTATTATCTTCTTAAAACAATTATCAAGTCGAGCAAATCTTTTAAATACCAACACACTTCCTAGCATTATCTTTCATATTTATTTTAATTATATATAATTTAATCCCAAATTTTGCTTAGTAGTGATTAGAATATTTCATATGAACAATTGATCACATTTCATTTTATAAAAAATGCAACTACTATGTACTCTGATCTCCAAATCGTCTTTGCTGTCGAGTGGAACCCGCTTGGAATGCTTAAATTTAGAGCAGCACTACTTCAACACCTATTCCCACCTGTTTCTGGTATTTTCATTCTTCTTCACGCTCCTGGTTTGATTGATGAAACAGGGGTATTCAATGAACGACAAGATTCATTTTAAAAAGATTTTACTGTGATTAATTCTCACTCTGTGTCTTTATTTTGGATTCTTCTTTTTCTTCTATGTGCCTTGTTCTTTCAGGATAAAGTCGATCATGGTCTTCTTATCTCCCTATCCCTGGTGGCTCTAGCACACCTTCTCCTTTTACACCACGTAACCCCAGATCTGCCATCAACCTGTTCAACCCCTTCAAATATGTTATACGCTGTTTTCCCATATATCTCTTCCCCTCTATTTGGCCTATTATTATCAGATTCTCTAAGATTCTTCCTTTCTCATTGAATGTCCCAGGAACTTTAGCTGTCTCTTTCTGGTGCTCAGTATTAATTTCTTTTTCAATTCCATGCTTTCCAAAATCTCATCATTGCTCACATGCTCGATCCATGATATTCGCAGCTTCCTTCAGTTTAACCACATTTCAGTTGATTAAATGATATTGTCCAGCATCCACTTATATATTGTAGAACTGACATTACATAGCAATACCGTAATCTCTTCTTTGTTTTTAGTGAAATATTCCCGACACTTAATACTCTAATTAGCTACCGGAATGCGTCCTTCGCCATTCCAATTTGCCTTCGGATCTCTGTGTCAGACTTTCCGTCTTCCGTTAGAACACTTCTCAGCTATTTAAATTTTTGTCCCAACTTTTTGGATTAACCTTCTAAAAATGTTAAAAACTCAGAACATTTTTATTTTCCTTATTCTCAAAAATGAGATCTGTTCGGTGTTCATTGCATTTATCATTTCCTATGCAATAGAGTCTCCACTTAGTTTACTCATGAGAGATCTTTTGTTATTTTATTAATGCATGAAGTAACTTCAAGACAGACTAGGGGCTCTAGTTGTTGTTGAAAACCAGGGTTTGTAAAGTACTTGTCCTTCATTTCAAGACCGTGTGCATACATGGCTTCCAGGATGGAGAATTTTCCGATGTGGACGTCGTAAGTATTCAGGTGGTGTAATGGTTAGCGTTTGGGAATAAATAATCAGCAAGCCGAATTTGAATTCCAACTATGATCGTTGCATTCATTTTCAGGCAAATATCCTTAGGAAATATTAATATCCTTTGCCTCTTTCAATGAAGTAAGTAGGAAGACAGTATGAGCCCTCTCGATGTGGTTGGCAAACTCTCTATGAGAATGACAACTATTAATTCAAACCAGATTCAGTCCTAGAATAAATCGTACTAAGCAGCGATCAGCAAGACTATGGAATTCCCAATAACTCTTGACACTTGTCGATCAGCAAAGACGATGTGAATGACATAAAAAGGAAACAATGAAATATTGTATAAAAATTAAGCAAATAAGAAAAATAAGACTAAGTCCGAAGATAATGCTTCTTATGGTGGGTAGAAAATATAGATAAATTGAAATGAGATCAACAGGAAAGAGTTTATAGGGAAAAAACATTGGAAGCAAACTGAGACTTGTGACATGGAGAATGTTTGATTCACTACATTAAATCTGTTGGTGTTCTTATATGAGAGTGGAAGAAATGCTACAAGGACGCTAAGTTTTGGTGCTTTTAGTGAAAGACAAGATTTTCCAGTGAAATCCTACTATCAATTATGTATCAGAATCGTAATAATAATTCGGATGCTGAAGAAATAATGCCGTATTTTAAGAGCCTTTTATACGAAAGCCCTTCTAAAGGGAAAATATTTTGAATACTGAATAATTTACATAAAAAGCAAATTGAGTGAAAATATACATTTTCTACGTTTAATAAATGAACATGCGGCCACATTGAGAAGCTGTAAAGTATCAATTTTATCGGGATGGAAGCAAAGAGGACTTAATAAAAGAACTAAAAAGAAAACTCGAAACTTAATGGAGGATAAGAATACAATGAAAATTAGGATAAATAGGCTTGAACGTGAATATTTAAAAAGTGGAATAATAGATATGAGGAGATAGATAGATAGATAGATAGATAGATAGATAGATAGATAGATAGATGAGAGAAAGTCTTTCATAGATAGATAGATAGATACTAAACGGTCTGACAGGTATATGAATATGAATATACAGAAAGATTCAAACAAAGTTTCCAATAAGCATTACACGTTTTATTTATGAGAAATAAAAATGTAAATCTAAAATCAATAAAATGATGGAGATATGAACACATGCTGCACATGCTTCCCCTTACCAGCGAGGCGTTAATCGCAATAGTCTTAATCCTAACCCTAATACACTGATTTGATTAAGAGAAATATAATTATTTACTTTAGACTGATGCTGGATATGTTTCCTTTGGTTTGTTTAGGGTGATTTATTGAGGCCCCATCTTTAACAATTTAAATGGGATTAAAACACTTTGGAACTGATCCCCTAACTGGTAAGAAAAGTCATGAGTGACAGGTATCAACGGACCGACACTTGGCGACTGTTCGCTTCAAACAAAAATAACTCTCGGCTCATGGAATTCAAAATACTACAACAACGTAGTCAATCAGAAAATATAAAGCAGGAAATGAACAAGTTAATTGTTAATATTTTAGGCGTATGATCATATATATAGTCTGAGAGAAAAATGAAAGAAGAGTAGGACTAATACTAGACCAATACATAAATAATGCGTTATTATATTCTGTCAACAATCTGAAAGAATTGGTGTCGTTAAACTGATATGAAAGCCTTTCAGTGTATCTATCACGGATGCTTATGCATCAACTGCAGAAAGTGCAGAAAATACATTTTTAATTTTTACTTTACGCTAGATAACGCTAAGGTTCCATAAATATCGCAAGTCATTACAACTGTTATGGGAGAATGGTATGTCAAAGTAATCATGTATGGAGACAGCGAAATAGTTGGCGCATTCGGAGGAGCATTTCATAATGAACGCGGAGAAAAATGGGTTCATCGGTGCAGGGAGATGTATGTGTGTGTGTGTGTGTGTGTGTGTGTGTGTGTGTGTGTGTGTGTGTGTTCTGCCTTAAAATATATATAAATATATAATGTATATTGTAATATTTTATAAAAATAGTTTATAAAATTATAATATCACTACACAAAAAATTTCATGTTTCAGAACAATACTGTTCTTCATCAGGTGATATGATAGAATAAATGTTTTAAAATATTAGATGAATTCATGGTTATTTAGAAAATTAGGGAGTGGTAGTTGGAGAAAATGCTTTAGGTTATCAATATTGTTCAATCAAAAATGAGAATAATATAACCATTGAGTTTCAATATTTGGGTTATGAGAGGGAGCAGGATGGCTTGAATCTAGACATCTCACTATCTTATTTTGTCTAGATAACAATCATAGTGGGACCTTAGATTTTGTAAATGGTTAGACAATAAATTTTTGACAGGAGGTTGGGTTTTAGTGTTTTATTTCATTAAAAACAGTTTTTTTTTACTACTATCTATGAGAAAAAAGGGTGGGGATGTTTAGGCCACATTTAGGATTAAATACTTATGGTATACTTAGTTATATTGTATTAAGAACAACAGTTAAGTATTGTGTGGGTCATTTGTTTTAGTAAAATATTTTTTTATTTTTTTTACGTTTGTTGGAGTATAGGTTATAAATGAAACATTGTAATTAATTAAATTTTAAAGAAAACTATTTTGTTAGAGAAAGGTATATAGTGGGAACACAAAATACTTAAATAGGTAAATAAGTTTGAATGTTTACTTAAATAAGAAAATTTTTTACTTCATGTGTAAAGGGGCTGGGATCTTTATGATATAATTAGGATTAAATAATTATGGTATATTAAAGTAAATTGTAGTTAATAAAACTAATTAAGTATTGTGTGGGTCATTTTTTTTATAAAATAATTACTAATTTTTAAGTTATATTAAACGATAAGTTATAAATAAAATGTAGTTTTTATCAATTAAATTATTTTCTCTGGGTAAGATAGATTGTAGAAACACACTTTACGTTTACAGCAGGCTGAATTTCATGGTTGCTGTTTTTTGTTATTAAAGTTTAGTACTACTCTTGAGTAAAGGGAGTGCAATGTTTAGTTTAGAATCAGGATTTTAATAATTATGGTATACTTAGGTATATTGTAGATTAAAACCCAATTAATTTTTTTGTGGGTCATTTATTTTGTTAAAATAATTTTAAATTTATATTGGAGCATAAGCTAAGAGGTGTGTAGATAAAATCGTCTTTTCAGAGTGTTCTTAGTACTACCCACATGTATCTTAACATTACTATAGTTTTTCACAAGAAATATTACATTGATAGATAATTGATTCTATATGGCAACTTTTTTCAAAGATCATCCTACAGGGTTTCTACAAATTAATTTTTTTTCAAACTGTTTATCTCAGTTATTGGATTATTCTTATTTTCAATTATTTTTTTAATTTCTATCTAAAATATTATTATTATGATAAATTTAAAATTTTTCCAGAGTGTTCATATTTTAAAATATTTTTATTGAAAATCTTAAATAATGGATTATTATTTGGAAAGTTTTTCTTAATCAAATCGTGTAATGTTATCACAATTTACTGCTAATGATTTGTTTGAAAAGGGGTGTATACCAAATAATATTTCTATTCCTATTTTTTCTTCAGGTTTTGTTTCTCTCTTTTACATATTTAATATCTGGTCTTTTATATCCACTATTTTTAAGGCACTATTATAAATATTAATCTGCCTATTAAACACGTCTTGATTTGCTGAATTTCTACTTGTTAGATATATATACTGAAGATATTATGATAGTGAAAAATGCTACAATTTTTAGAATAGATAAAATACATAAAATTAGCAAGATAATATATAGATAATTTAAAAACATTAATTTAAAGCTATTAATACAAATATAAAAAAGTAGATTTTCTCGATATAACTTTAGATTTATAAATGTATATATACCAACCATATAAAAACAAATACAAATCCTTTATATATCCATCCAAAATCTAACTATCATATATCTATTATTAAACTTGTACCCTCATCCATAGAATAATAATGACTACATGTTTCTTTTAGTGTGTTTAGAATGTCCGTTTATGTTTGATATGTGTATCGAATACATGTTGGTGCTATGCAGATTGTTTTCCTTGATTTTCGTTACAATTCTGTCATACAGTTCAAGCACTATTGAAAATATTTAAGTACTTAGCTAAATGAATCATCTGTACAAAATATTCAGTATTACACATTTCAGTTTTAGTTACGCTGAATATGAGATAAATGTATGACATTCTCAGCTAAAGAATCAGCCTTAAGCAACAAACAAGCACATACTAAACTTTAACTGCAGAAGGAAGTTTAAATGTTCACTTAACATTAACTACTTATAACACAATATATTATTCTAATCAACTGTAAGTTGAAAGGAAACGCCGAAATATGTATATACTGACGGTTTCTATAAACAGAGGTCCTAATCACACAACACATCGGTAAATATCGGTAAAACATGCCAAACCACAATACAATTATTGATACTTTTTTTTCATGGATCATAAGACAGAATAAATCACAAAAGATAAATAAGATGCTGGAAGGTTAGTTAATGATAAAAATACAGCATTATGATTTTTAAACAAAAAATAGTAAAAATAACAGAAAATCATAAATGAATTTTTAAAAAGCAAACAAGAAAAGTAGACAAAATAGCAAAATATTTGACAAAACCTATTTCAAGATTCCGACATTACAATAATTAACTAAACTTTTGAAATTCACAAACCTATCGCGTTTAAATACAATACGCAAAAAATGTATTAAATATAAAATTGAATTCGAAAGACTCATTTTGGTGACGATTTTGAACAAAAATTTATTGAGTCAGTTATGGCCTTCAAAGAATTCTTCAACGAACCAATCCTGTTCCACAATTTATTTACTCATGCGTATTAACAATATTATGCATCGTTTTCTTCTTTCCATCTTGTCCTCAATCTGTCCTCTGATAATCATCTTTACTAAACCCTACTTCCTGATTCTTTGGCCCAGAAACATTCTACTGTTTCTTCCTGCCCATGGAAATATCGATAGAACAATAAGAAGCTTTCTACGCCTCTTCTATGAGAGAAGTGTTTCAGACTGGAAAATAATATAGAACATAGAGGATAGTAACTGGCACTTATTGGAGCGGTACAAGAAAGTGACCTTTTTTATCGATGAGTAAGTTCTCTCTGCTAGAACTAAACTAATAGCTCGAAAGTTACTAGATTTTAAAAAAACGAGAACTTCTTCTTTATGTGGTGTACCCACAGGCAACTAAGGATTCAAGCACGGTAAAGAGATTTTTTTATAGTGTGAATGACAATCATGGCACTGCTATCCTTTCTGAATCGCATGTGGGCACATTGTCAAAACCAAGAGCCAGAATTCTTCGATCTTCCCCTGATATATGTGGCAAGTGTTTGCAACAAGACTATGAAAAATCTGACACCAGCTTATAGAAAGAAATAACAAAAACCAGTGCTGACTTCAAACTCTCAGATTTTCAAGTATTTGAGAACATGAAGTAGGGACTGAGATTATGGTGGTTCTCCACTAAATTAGAAAGTGGTAAAGAGAGATCTGAGATTATGGTGGTTCTCCACTAAATTAGAAAGTGGTAAAGAGAGACGAGTAAAACGAGGAAGGAATGCTTTCCCAAAATATTCATTAAACACTTGAAGATTTTTGCAACATGTTCTCTTTTTGCATTCTTTCCGCGATAAGTTTATTTGTAATGCCATCTACCTTTAAGATATAGGCTATAATGGCAGACCACGTATCCACTTTCTCTATTAGCTATGAATTTTCAGGCCGTCTTAAGAAAATATTAGAGGTAAATCACATGCAGATAGTTATTAACATCTACGGTAAAAACAAATATTTTATCTATCATAAAACTTTTATTTTCAAAGCATTCTGCTTACACATCCTGTCGAAAATAATCATTTATTAACACATATATATATATGTGTGTGTGTGTGGGTGGGTGGGTGGGTGTGTGGGTGTGAGAGAGAGGGAGTATGTGTGTGTGTGTGTGTGTATGTGTGTGTGTGTTAGGTCCTTGAATAAGTTCTCGATAATTTTTCATGAAAGTAATATTTTATTTACAAAAATTAATAAGAAACATATCACTGAAAATATTGTCTAATTTTCTATTATTTTTTTTTTTTTTTTTTTGCAAAATTTGAATTCCACGTCTGGAAAACGACGCGTATTTTGAGGCTAACATCTTGTCTACTCATTCGTTGGCATCTTAATAAAATAAAAGTGTTCCTAAGGCAGATCATGTACCATCGATCGATTCCCGATCCGTCTGTGCGCTTGTGTTACACTGTGTGCGTGAGGGTTATGATCTTTTAAGTGGTGGTTTATTTTGTTAATGAAATTTTTTTTTGTATTTGTAAGTGTGAGTAATTCTCTGTTTGATATAATGGCATAATTTTAAATTTGCCTTGATTGCATTGGAAGATTTGTTGTAATACAAAGTTTTTTCTGTTGTTTGAAAGTTTGATGTGGCTTCTGTGAATGATACTCTGTTGTTTAGTGCTTGACAGATTCCTATATAAGATTTATTATATTTTGTGCACTCGAGTAAATACGCTCATGCATTCACGCACACACCCAAATTCATACACATACTAGCAAGGACCAACGCAGTAACACACACATGAAATCCTACACTACATAGAAAGTGTATGTGCATATGTGTTCGTGTGTAGGTATCCATTTATATAAAAATGAAAAATAAGAGAAAACCTTCATTGTTTGATATTTAATCTGTCCCAAATCATTTTATTATTCTATAAAGCGGAAAGAGATCCCCTCACGAGTATAGAATGTGAACTACTACCACACAAAAACAAGACGATGACTAACAACACTGCCTGAAGACGGTCGCGAGACCAGAACAACGTGTCCCAGAATAGAAAATAGGAAAATAAAAAATAGAACACACTATTTTATAAAAGAACACTTGCGCTTTCTCTTTGTACTTAATATATATATATATATATATATTTTAATTCAGATACTTCAATCCAAAGGAAAAAAGCAGGAAGGTAAATTCCAAAAAACCCGATCCTAATTAATATTAAAAATTTATTTTAATATTAAAAAATGATACAGGAAGAGAGCTCCATGTAATAAAATATTACAGAGCAAATATATATATTAAAAAAGGATTAATTCAAAGATGTTGAATGGCCATTTCGATATGACGATCCCCACGGGGAGCGACACATCACCTCAGCAACAGAAAAAAACCTTTCAGAAACTGGAGAAAAATTAGTCTACTTTTCCTTTTTAAATAGATTGCAAAGAAATTAAAAAATAAATAATAATAAAATAAAATAAAATAAAATAAAAATAAAAATAAAGGGAAAGAAAAAGAAAAGGAAAAAGAAAAAGAAAAGGATAGAATAAAATCAAATAAATAAGAAAAGAAAAAAAAAAAAAAAAAAGAAAAAAATAAAAAAAAATACTAAATATTAAAATATTTTTTAATACTTCAACGTTTTGGGGAAATTAGATTTTTGAATTTGTCCAGCGTCTGTAATATTTAAAAAAAATTTTTTTCTTTAGTTTCTTTCTTTTTCCCTCCCTTCCTTCTTTTATCTCTCTTACCAACTTTTTTCCGTGTTGCTTTAAATGATTCAACACGGGGTCTGTTAATTTTTAGTTACATTCTCCCCTTTTTTTTGCAAACCCAGACGATGTCAATTTTTTTTTTTTTTTTTTTTTTTTTTTTTTCTTTTCTTATTTATTTGATTTTATTCTATCCTTTTCTTTTTCTTTTTCCTTTTCTTTTTCTTTCCCTTTATTTTTATTTTTATTTTATTTTATTTTATTTTATTTTATTTTATTATTATTTATTTTTTAATTTCTTTGCAATCTATTTAAAAAGGAAAAGTAGACTAATTTTTCTCCAGTTTCTGAAAGGTTTTTTTCTGTTGCTGAGGTGATGTGTCGCTCCCCGTGGGGATCGTCATATCGAAATGGCCATTCAACATCTTTGAATTAATCCTTTTTTAATATATATATATATATATATATATATATATATGGTAAATCGGAAATATGGCCTATTTCAGGCGAAACATCATCAGCTTCCGTCTTTAATGTAAAAAGAATTTTACACTAATTAAAATTCGTGTAAAATCCTTTGTACAATAATCTTTTGTAAAATCCGTTGTAAAATAATCCTTCATACAATACATCTTTGTACAATAAAATCCTTTGTACAATAATGCTTCGTAAAATAAAGACGGAAGCTGATGATGGTTCGCCTTAAATAGGCCACACTTCCGATATACCATGAAATAACTTGTCTGCATTAATTGTTCTTACAGTTGCTCTGTATGTATTTATATACATATTTATTTCTACCACTGTATGTACAGGATATTTCTTTGGATTCTTCTATACCGACATTGCATATATATATATATTTTAATCATATCACCCCGGGCAAGGCGGTAAGACCACTGCTGTGCAGGGGGTTACGTAAGAGTGAAAAGATTGGAAAAGAGAAAGCCGGAAACCACATCCTAAACAGGGAGCAAGGGATGAGCTTCTTCACCTGTTCAATAGACGTAGGTGGAGTGTGAACCGGGCGATAGTTCAGTCCCACTACCCAAATGAAAAAACAAAAATAAACAAAATTGAAAAGTGGAAAGATTGGAAAAGAGAAAGCCGGAAACCACATCCTAAACCGGGAACAAGGGATGACACTCTACACCTGTTCAATAGACGTGGGTAGAGTGTGAACCGGGCGATAGTTCAGACTATCTACTCCAATTGAAAAAAAAAGAAAAAAACAAAAAGGAAAAGTGAAAAGATTGGAAAAGAGAAAGCCAGAAACCACATCCTAAACAGGGAACAAGAGATGAGCCTCTACACCTGTTCAATAGACGTGTGTGTGTGTGTATATATATATATATATATATATATATATATATATATCCTATTATTCTGAAGACTCTGATCTGGAAATGATAATTAATAGGTAATAACCAACACCTACTTTGCCTTCATTTATTTTACTAAACGCTTTGTGATAGCCTTCAAATACCTACCTATACACAATATATATATATATATATATATATATATATATATATGAAGATTAACGAATCTTGGTTGAAATGATTTGTTTGAACATTATTTTTGATCGCTACTCGTATTTAAGTATATATTCTAATTTTAATTAAACATTATTATATATTTATTTTTACTGGCCTTATTATTTCCGATAAATTCTTGTAACATTTGAAAAAGAATATTTTACTAAAGTCCGAATGCAAGAGAAAGTTCTCAAAGTAAAACAAAAAAGATAAAGATAAATAAATAAATAATGAACCATGTCACAGCAAACGTTCCAGTATGGATAACAGAGACATGAATGCACATATAGAGGTAGAAAAAATTAATTAAAAATACATTAAAAAAGACTTACGTTTAAAAAAATAAGCAAGCATAGATGAAATCTGACGCCAGTTTAGACTGGACGCAAACGAAATTGTAGGATTTTAGTCACGAGGAGAGAAAAGATAAAGAAAATGATTTCATAGCCCACAATTGGGACGGCCAGTAAGGTAAAAATGCTTACAGATTCCATGCAAAATTAGCAGTTTTTGGCGGAGATCAAATCGCACAATTCTAATTAGTACCAGTTAACCTATATATGACCCACTGGCTGGGGAAGTGGCCTTTTTATCTGGGTATTGGAATACAAGATACGTATCGAAAGAGCAAAAGAAAGAAAGAACAGAAAGTCAGAATGCAAAAAGAGAGCTCTAGAAGTTCAACAAAAAAATATATACATAAATAAATAATAAACCATGTCACGGCAAACGTTCAATTATGAATCACAGAGATATGAAAGCCGATTAAAATACAGATTTCTTTTTGTTTACAATCGTTTTCTTTGAACAAAGAATGAATACTGTGCCTTTCATACAAATCGCGGGACCACAAAGAGTAGCTCTACGAAACACTGTGTTCTCGAAAACAGAATTAACATTGTCACAATCATGTTAATCCCAACCTACTAAGGACACATTTAGTATTTGTTAGGATTAGTCATCAATTAATACCATAGAGTGTTTGACTAACATACAAAACCTTTTTCCTGAAGATTTAGCAAGTCCTAAGTCACTTTTTTTATGACTAGACACGTAGCTTTCTAAAATATACTTTATGTAACTAGAATATGGTTGTAAACATAACTTGACACTTTGGTAGCGGTAAGATATTCTGCTGACCTGAGGTTCTTGGGTGGGGTGGAGGCGGAAGGAGATATTGACGGAAACTAACGCATGGTCAGTTTCCGAGAGAGCAGAGTTGCTTGACATTGTAAGAGTGTGGGCTGGAGGTAAACCACAGATCTAGTAGTGAATCGTGTCCGTTAGGTTATTACAAAACGCATGGGGAACTCCACCACCTGCGTAAGGGACGGAGTGATAGAAAAATTTATAGTGTATACACCAGCAAAGTCGCCAAACAGAAATATATGGGCAGACCGGTGGGAGGAAATGGCCTTGTCAATATTGCTGGAGATGCTGTCAAGAACGGAGCAGTCGGGAGATGATGGGGATCGGTAAAGAAAGAAGAGATTGTTGATTGTACTTAGAAGGGAGAGACGGAAACATATATCAGAAAGATATGAGGATTCAAGAGAAATCATCCTAGCTGTAGGAAGGCGTTCACTGACGCAAAACGCAAGCCCATGCATGTGGACATTGGAGTCCTTTCTGAAGAGGGAAAGGTAACCAGGGATAGAAAAGTCAGAAGAGGGAATTGATAGGTTGAGATTAGTCTCACAGAGAGCTAGAATGTCAGGGGAGTTTTGATGGAGAAAAGATGCAACGCTACTGAAATTGGTTCGGATACCGTGGATGTTAGTAAAGAAAACTTGGGGCTATTTTATAGTGTTATTTATTATTTTATAGTGTTTTATTCATTATTTAGTTTTGATTATTCAGTTATTTTTTGTGAATTATTATTATTATTATTATTATTATTATTATTATTATTATTATTATTTCTGCTTTGGTCACGCTACCTACCAAGTTTGCCGAAAAACTTAAGGTAAATAGTGATGCATTGTTACGGCTGCATTTCATGTGTTTTCCCCCTAGCGTTACACAGACAAAATTCTCCTTAGTGTGTGGGTTGTACTTAACATGATATTTCTTTGTATATCTCTTAAGCTGGGGTTGCCATGGATTTCTCAATGTGTTATTTGGTTCCATTTTATATCATTCCAAGCGCACCTACTTTAACTGATATTCTTATTGTTTTCAATTTCCACATTTCTTTTTAAATTCCAGGCTTTATTAGTATTAGTATGTCATTTTTCATCATAATTCCATTTCTGCTATGGTCGCACTACCTACCAAGTCTGCAGGAAGAGCTAAGGCAGATCAAGGTATTTTGCTATGGCTCCATTTCATGATTTTTCTATCTCCCCTATCATCCCTAGTGTTACTTAGACAAAATTCTCCTTAGCGTGTGGGCTGAATTTAACAAGACAATTTTTTGTATATCTCTTAAGCTGGGGTTTCCAGGGATTCTTTCAATGTGTTGTTTTGTTCCATTTTTTATCATTCCAACTGCACCTACTATCACTGCACGATTCTTGTTTTGAATTTCCACATTTTTTGTTTCAGTTTCCATGTTATTATATTTTGACAGTTTATTATTATTATTATTATTATTATTATTATTATTATTATTATTACATTCATCAATTTGTGTCATTGTTTCTTGTATTTATTTTTGATTTTGCGTAGGTTTGTCATCTTATATGATTAGGTCAAAATATTGGCTTTGTATCTTATTATTTCTACATTATATCGAGTGAATATAGTTATTTTTTTTAGCTATTATTTGTACGTCTGCATTTTGAGAGAAATTCAGATCGTCTATTCAATCATTTTTGTTCGTTTGGATTGTGGTCATTTAATTATTTTTTATTCCCACTGACAACGTTTACATATTTTATTATTGTAGGCTTTTGCTGTTTTCATTATTTTCCATATTTTCATATTTTATCAGTGTATACACACACAAACACATACAATTATATATATATATATATATATATATATATATATATATATATGTGTGTGTGTATGTGTATGTGTGTGTACGTGCGTGTGTGTGTGTGCACGCGTGTGTGTGTCTATGTACGCGCTTATGTGTGCTGCTAATTTGAGCAGCAATGCATCTTTAATGCATATTTAGGTGAACATTGCTGAGAAGATTCTTTTTATTCATTTCCTTATTTTTTGTCATTTATAAGTACAATCGGAGTCTAACCGTACTGATGAGCTGTGATACGGCGAAACAGATCTGTCTGCGGATGACAATATATATATATATATATATATATGTGCAGACAGAAAGAGCGGTTTTTACGCTGCTTACAATTGGTGGTGAGTCTGTGAGTGTAACATTATTTCACTTTTAAACACTCTTGTGGAATTACATGTTTACACCTCCCCTTACATTTTATGTGTTTTTTCAATAAATTTATTTTTAAACGAGTTCCATCGTCTCCCAGCATTGTAAGTAATTTATTTTGCCTTGTCCTTTTCCTTTTTTTCCATTAAAAATAAAGCCAACGTGAACCCTTGATAAGAGTTATCCGAAAGGTTCCTCGGGTTTAAATAATATGACGTCTGTTCTTTTTAAAGTCATTAGTAATTTCTGCGGGTACAAATCATTATTTATATATTTACGTCGGCGGTACCCCGGAAAATTCATCGGCCAGATTAATAAGCTTGTAAGAGTATGGCATAGGGTGAATAATTTGAGAATTAGAAGATCTTTTCTCAAATCTTGTTTGTCATGTTGCGCCTTCTTATATTCAGAAGCGGTTAGCCAGAATTAGATCCACTAATATCTCAGTTGAACACTCTTTAGTTAAGTATGAGCTTGATAAATTGTTTGATTGCTCAAATGGGTGCTTACTTTCTTTTCGTTCAAATTTGAACAAAATCAAAACAGAAATGAGCTTATTTGATTATTTCCAGTTCTCTCGCTTTTTAGTGAATTTCAGGTTTCGGTTGGAAGAATCTGCAAATGAGAGAAATAATAAGTACCTCGAATACTTAATCACCAGACGGTTTGGTTCTGTGTCAGGTGATCTACACCGACACCTTTTCAACTATTCCAATATTAATCTCACTGGTATTGAGCTTTCTGTTCTATCCCGTGGATTGGAATTTTGTATTCCTCCCTCAGCTGTTAATAAGGAACGGATTCTTTCTGAGTTTGACTTGTTATACTCTCAAATCGTCCATCATGTTCCTAAGTCCCTCGAGAAGTGTTCTGAGGTTAAAACTAGGTTGTTTGAGTTTGCCACTGAATACTCTACGCTAGGTTGCGAGAAAGATTCTCTCGACTGGCGCAGTGATCATTTTCAAACGATTAGAGCTTTACGCTCGCGGGGTGACATTTATATCACCAAGCCAGACAAGGGTGCCTGTGTCGTGATTTTGAATAGATCAGATTATATTGCAAAGATGCATAGTATATTGGATGATCCGTCAAAATTTACAGTTATCGGTCCAGCCGATATTCACGATAACACCGGCAAAATAGAAGCTAAACTTCAACGTTGGCTGTTGTCCCAGTATAAGGACAAATTAATTTCTAAGGACATCTATAGTAGGATCAGACCCGTGGGATCGCAACGCCCTAGAATGTATGGCCTTCCAAAAGTTCATAAAGACGGAGTCCCACTCAGACCTACTTTGTCTATGGTGGGCTCCGCACAACATGAGTTGGCTAAGTGGTTGGCTGAGATTCTTCAAACTGTGTCTCTTGCTCTGTCTGCGTACAATGCCATCGACTCCTTCAGATTTTCTAGTTTCATTAGAAACTTTGATTTTTCATCTAGGGATAAATTTATGGTCTCCTTTGACATTGTCAGTTTATACACAAATGTTCCATTAAATGATACTATTAGAATTTGTGTTGACATGTTATATAGAGGGAATTTAGGTGCCGTGGCAATTCCCGAGGAGTTTTTCCTGGAATGTATGCGATTGGCAACTGAGGGGGTCGAATTTAGCTTTGACGGGACAATGTTTGCGCAGACGAACGGCATTGCGATGGGTAGTCCTTTGGGTCCTGTCCTTGCGAATATTTTTGTGGTATTTCATGAGCGTCTGTTATTTGAGAGGGTAGCAGAACCTTTGATATATCAACGATATGTTGACGATACCTTCTCTTTGTTTGACAGCGCCATTGATGCTGAACATTTTTTAGTTCAGTTGAACTCTTTACATCCTTCCCTTCAGTTTATTATGGACATTGAAAGGGATGGATGTCTCCCATTTTTAGATGTCCTTGTTCAGCGGCGGGACGGCACTTTCGTGACTTCTGTTTTTCGCAAACCAACTCTCACTGGTTTGTATACTAATTGGAAGTCGTTTGTCCCTAAGTCTCGTAAGCTAGGTTTGATAGAAACCTTGGTTCACCGTGTCTTGAATATTTGTTCTCCTGAATGTTTAGAAAGCGAACTAATTCGCTTACAGGAGATTTTCGAAGGCAACGGGTACCCGGTTAATGTGGTGAAACGGGTAATTGATCGCAAGATCAAACGTTATAAAGAACCTAAGGTTGAAGGACCTAGCCGCTGCCCCTTGAATCTGAAAATACCCTGGCTTGGTAGAAGATGTCAAACTATAACCGACAGGGTTTCGGCATGTGTTTCGTCCTGTTATCCTGCGGTGCAGTTGAGTGTTGTTTTTCAGAATAGAACTGTGTTTCCTTCCTTCAGTAAAGATAGGTTGTCCTATTTTCGAAAGAGTTCAATTGTTTATCAATTTAAATGCTGTTGTGATGCGGCATACATAGGACGTACCGATCTGAGGTTGGAGACGCGGGTTTCACAAGACGTCCCCGCTAATATACGTTCCAGTGGCTCTATCATACCTGTAAGAACAACACAATCTGTTCTGGAATCCGCTATTGGCCAACATCTTTTGGACAATCAAGTGTGTGCCTCGGCATATGAGGACAGCTGGTTGACTGCCTTGCACAGCGCTCGGTCTACCCACCATCTTCGTATTTTGGAAGCAATTTGCTAGAAAATTCATCAACCGAGCCTCTGCAAACAGAAAGAGCGGTTTTTACGCTCCTTACAATTGCTGGTGAGTCTGTGAGTGTAATATTTTTTCACTTTTAAAAACTCTTGTGGAATTACATGTTTACGCCCCGCTTACATTTTATGTGTTTTTTCAATAAATTTATTTTTAAACGAGTTCATTCGTCTCCCAGCATTGTAAGTAATTTATTTTGCCTTGTCCTTTTCCTTATTACCCTTAAAATTAAAGCCAACGAGAACCCTTGATAAGAGTCGGCCGAAAGGTTCCTCGGGTTTAAATAATATGACGTCTGTTCTTTTTAAAGTCATTAGTAATTTCTGCGGGTACAAATCATATATATATATATATATATATATAATATATATATATATATATAATATATATATATATATATATATATATATATATATATTGATACATGTTTCATTAAATAATATAGACAAGTTTTGTCGATTTAATTTTTTTTCATATCATCTGATAAACTTAATAGTATTATTGTTGAAAGAGGATAGAAAATCACCTATATCGCAATCAAATGCATACTAAATATAAACAAGAAAAATATACTACAAAAATAATAAATACCAATATCTTTACAACAGATCCTAGCAAAAAAATTAAGTTAATCATATACTACTCTAAATCCATTATATCCAACTCACTCATTCGTAACGAGTATTCTCCCCCGGTTAGCGATTTGCAAAAAAACAAAAACAAAAAAAAAACAACGTAGCCTACAAATTGGGCGATTGTATCTCTAACGGATTAAACAATATTTATGTTGGTCACACTCCAAACTCGCTCCCACGACGCTTTACATTAAAACGATAATTCCAACATCTTTAGACATATAAAACAACATACCAGGCTACATGCACAATTCTGTGAAATCCTCGTCGAAAACACAACCATACTTAAACACGAAAACAAGAAACAAAAATAAAAATACTCAAAGCCATATATATAACAGTTTAAACCTAACCTGTACAAAATTAACTACGAAATCTCCACACATATTCTCAAATGCCTATAGTGGATAACAGAAGCGACTGGTTATCCCAATAGCTTTCCATACTTAATACTCTCGCCTCCACTCTCATGTGGTCATGTGTGACGCCACAAGCTGTAGTGTGATTTTTGCTTCCAGCATGCACGTACGTGTTCGCTAATCCTCCACACAAACAAAATAGACGACAACTACTATCGTTTGTCCGCGAACTGCCTGTTAAAAACAAACACTATTTTCATCTTTGATAATGGTTGATGTAAGCCGAAAGCTCAGAAAGGATTAAATAAATATATGTATCAATATTGTGATTTTATTTCCTCTTTAATAATAATGCTGTAAAGCTTATCAGACGATATGAAAAAATTTACATAAAATAAAGGGACAAAACTTGTCTATATTATTTAATAAAACATGCTGCAATAAAAAGATGCTGCCTAAATACACACAAACACAATATATATATATACATATATATATAATCTTTTCGTCCCAATCAATGCAATGAAGCTACTAAGACGCAAAGGGGTACAGTGTTAGAGAGAATATGGGAAAAAGAAAACATTATTAAGTCGCGAAAACATTAAAAGAACAGGTGAACTCTTTTCCTTGGTTCATTTACCACATAAATTTAAGTGTTCCATGTGCGTTGTGTTGCAGTGGATATCAGCTCGGAACGAGAAATCGGGGAGACGGGTTCGAATTCTAGTTTAATTCCTTGCATTCACTTATGCACAAATAATCTTGAGAAAGGTATGAATCTGTCGGTTTCTTCCCGGGTATGGGTTAAATAACAGGACAGATTGGGTTCTATAACCTTGGCTGGCAACCATCCTACCCCAGAAAGTAATGACAACATACTACGGCATAATTTTCTGCCCATTTAGTCATGTCTCGAAAGAGACATTTTAGCCAAAGCGTGTATTACGTAGGGCACTTAACTGACTAGAATGGATATTAGATCTCACACTTTTACTGTTGAAACAAATTGATGTACCCGCCACTTATACTCTAACAATTCATTCTCTCTCGTTTCTCGCCTATGGAACTCCTTTTTGATTTCTTGCTTTCCTGTTTACAATCTTCAGTAATTTCTATCTTTTTGAACCCTGTTCCATTTTGTCGTTTTCTCAATCTGTCTCGTCTCAGTTTTCTTATTCTCTTTCATTTTTCACTTTATATAATCCCCACTTTCTAGTGGAATTAACGCCTTGCTTTGGATGAAATTGTTTTAACTATTAAATAGACAGAAGATAAGAATTTACACTGAATTTACATTTTTAAATACCAACTTCGACTGAAAAATAAGCCGGAAGAGAGTTCCACAAGCGAGTAAAGTAAACGAGAAAAGTAACGGTTAGCATAAAACTTACGATTACATCTCACTTTTAAAAATTTAGATGAGAGCTACGCTTAAGATCTTAACATTTAGTAAAATTAAAAAGAACTGAATTTCGCAAATCCTTTCTTAAAATAAATAAAGCTGCCCTAGTTGATTATAATTATGTCAATCCAAAATGGGATTTTATATGATGCCTAATTAGCAAAATGAAATCCAATCTGGTAACCATAATTGCCGGAAGGAAGCTGATATTGGACGCCAGGTGTTACACAAATTGTAAATCTGTAGAAGTAAACAGTCATGTGAAAGACCCGTAAACACCATATGGTTTATCGGCCAGCAAGTATGTTATACGCTAATATATTAAAACTTGGTGCGAATAATTATTTAGTCCTTTATCAAAAGAAATACAAAAATATGATCGATAAAATTTTCATGCTATAGAGAAGCCGATTAATTTTAATTTCCAGCCCAAAAGCAATCGATAAAAAAGAAAAACAAAATTAAACTCTAATGTAATGAAATTAATTTAAATATTTTGCATATTTTATATATTTTTCTTTTTTTCCAATTACACGAGCGTGTCTGCTGTTAATATAGGTATGTACATGAGTCGCAATGTCTCCCGGTTATTTACAATAACCCCAGGCAATAATATCTGTTTGCCAATGGATCGATCGAATTACAAGACACTCAGCAGCCAGTTAATCAGAACACTACAGTCCTTCCTAGCTACAGACGGCAGCAATCGTTACCCTGTTCGGATGTTTGTCTACCCTTTGTTCAGCTATGATCGTCAACAATTTATGGCTTAAGTGAACAGATCCAATATAAAGCATCAAGAAGAATAAACAACTAGAAAATGTAAAAACCGGCAACCAATCAAAGATCATTTGTAGAGAGGTTTTTCTCTCGTTCTTTTATAACGATAATGATTCATCGAATACTAATGGAAAAATTGAAAATCTTTGACAAGTTAAAAGATCGACCAATATGTGAAAACTTCATAAAGTAAGGATAAATAAAAACAACACATACATAATGCATAACCACACCAAGTAAAATCGGATTTGTGTTTTCTTTCATTTGCTCCCGAAAGTAAGCTAGATTAAAACAACATGATTATTTTACTGTTAGACTAACTGAAAATTTGACGCAATAGTACATTTACGTACCATACAATAAAGAATAAATCGGCTCCAACTTGATTGCCAGACCTACAAATTACGCATTATATGACACATATGTAGATTTATAACATAAAATACATAAATACATACATACATACACTACCGGCCATAAGTTTTAGGCAACACCACTATTTAGAAAAAATGATAAATTTCATACTATTATTTTAGTATTCATTGCCAAGTTAATAAATGTAAAGGAAAATAGAATGTTTCTTTTGTTAATAATCCACAATAACATGTGCATCAAATGAATTTATAAATATTTAATAATTACCTATATTGCAGTTTCACAATGAAAGAATGAAGAATATTAAGAGGGATTCGGATGAGTTCGTCTTTGCTTCTTTGCCTTGTAAAACTTAGCAATATTAAAAAAAGAAACATTCTATTTTTATTTAGAATTATTCACTTGGCAATAAATAATAAACTAGTATGAAATACATCATTTCTTTTAGAAAACTGGTTTGGCCGAATAATTATGGCTGGTTATATATATAATACCAGCATCCCTCTGACGATCTATTTAGGGGAAGCCTAGGTAGGTCAGTCTGGCTCACTAAGTATTTTTATCTTATATATATATATATATATATATATATATATATATATATATATGCGCAAATTCATTCAATTTAAAAAATACGTACCTTTCTCAATGTCGCATTTTATTAAGCTACTAAGACGCAAGAGGTTAAATGATAGAGACAACTTAGGAAACATTATTGATTAGGAAAGAAAATTAAAGAACAGCGTTCATCATTAGATAATATGAAAATTAATGTTCTTTTTAGATTTTTGAAGAAAGTTGTTTACAGAAAATCAAGAGAAGCAAATATTCTTGATACTCAGCCTACTGCTAGAAAATATTTTATTAGAGTAGAAAATACCGTTAGACCTCACAATTCTCCTTCTTCTAAGTAATATGTCCCTACAGGTCGTTGGCGATCATGGTCTCCAACGTCTCCCTATCCCTTGTAGCTATCAGCACGCTTTCTCCTGTTACCCCACTTAATCACCGTTCATTCCTTCACCTGCTCAGACCCTTCATATATGTTATCCACTGTTTTCTCTCTGATTTTCCCGCTATCTGACCTATGATTATCAAATTTTCAAAGCCTTTCTTCCTCATCATATGTCCCAGGAACTTCAGCTGTCTTTTCATGATGCTCAGTATTAATTTCCTTTTTGTTTCCATCCTTTCTAAAATCTCATTATTGCTAACATGCTCGATCCATGATACCCGCAGCATCTCTCTGTGGAACGATATTTCTGTTGCTTCAAGCTTTTGCTTCACCTTGGATTAGATTATTTAGCATTCACTGCCATACTGAAGAACAGATATCACATAGCAATACAGAACTCTCTTCTTTGTTTCTAGCGAACTGACTTAGATGACAATCTAGTGCAGCACTTAATTTATATAATTAATGGGAGGCTACGTAACTGCATTCGGACCGATTACGTTGGATTTTGTCGAGAATCTCTAGATGCCTAGTAGAAGCACCTAATGTAAGAACAATATTCGATGAACAGATGAATGGTAGACTTCTATATTTGCAAAATCAATTCTGGTGAGAAAAATAGTAGATCATGAATGAACGTTACTCGCAGTAGACTTAGCAATTGATTCGATGACCAATATTTTCCCTCTGATCAGTTATGTATTCAACCATTTCGAATATATCGACAACCAGCAAGTTTATGTAACCTGGAATTCAATACGAAATTAGCTTCCTGTGTATTCCTGATAGCACTCTCAATATTAATCAGTGGAAAGTGAGACGCCAGTTAGTAGGCTTGTGTACAATATGACTGCCGTTTTCCCAATACCGCTGCACATCACTAACGTCTGCTACATACTATATTCATTATACATTGCAAGACGCCAGAGTCACATTCACCTCAATAGAAATTTCATTTAGATCCTGCGAAATCTAAATTCTCGTAGAGCTAAAATTGCCATCTAAATACTACTGTGCCGAACTTAGGAAAACTGACAAAATCAGCTGATACCGATTAACGAATATTGTTTTGAAAAATTAAAGTAAATGTCTGAGGTGCTAAAGATTTTAATTTTAATTAACCTAATCAACACTATCAAGTGTAAGATGTTTTGTATATTTAATAGTTCGGTAGATTTTGACAGTTGTATAATTTTCTTTTTAATTACACCCAACGACGCCTGAATCTTCGACCTATGACACCCGTCTTTTTTCAGCCTTGCCTGCGATGGTTCGGGCACGCAGCTAGACGTCTGGAAGGAGAGCTCATCCGCGATGTCCTTCTCCCTTCTTCTCTACCTGGCTGATTCAAACGTGTTTGATTGGCAGCTGAAGACATGGGCGACAACTATCAAAGATGCCCTAGCAGCACTATCGGGCCTACAAGTAGTTGGTCTTCGACGATGGAACCGGGATTGGCTCTCCATTTCGTGTGACCTGCTTCAGGATCTGAGAACGTGGGCGGCAATGGTAGGAGATGTAGTTCCCGCTCGGTGAGGAAGCCGGCTCAACCCGACCAGGGTGAATGCCAAACAAGTACAAGTAAGTAATTACACGCAAACATAAGGATTAAAAACGTAATTCGTTCGTCTCTTAATCTACGAAGCAAAACTCTCATCCGTTTTGCGAGAAAACACTAAAACAATTGTCTAATGGATCAAATTTTACACACACTTATGAGCTTCAACGTAATGATCTTATTGCCTGCCTTCAATAGAACACATACATAAGATGCTGAGAGAAATGTGGAAGCATTAACTACAGATATTCTTAAAAACCAAAAACTAAATATTTGTCTGTATAGTATAACTTTCCGTTCTGGGATTTCTTCTTACAAAACAGAAGTCAGACATTTACTTTCTTGTCTAACATTGTTTTGTTTCATGTATTATTGCACAACTGATTTATATTTCTAATTTATATTTCTAATTTAACCAACTTTAACTAATTATATGGTTCCTGATTAGATAATTCCAACCCTAAAAATCGACTTAATTGTGCCCTCTATATTTGGTGCCAGTACTGTATTTTCGAACTCATAAATTTCCGAATTCCGAAGATCTTTGATTCTAACGTTTTCGGGTAATGGATAGTGTATCTGCTGGCTAAATAATTGATGAAATATAGAGAATATTTTATCTTATGATTACAGAAGAGAAAACATTAGAATAATAAACCTGAACAACAACATTCAGGATATTTTCCGGTATAGAGTACCGAATAATAATTGAATGAGTTCATTCCATCAAACGAAACGTAACCTTAAGTAACAGAAACATTAAAAAAATTTCGATTCGTAACGAAAAATAGTTACTCGTCTTAAGAAATAGTCAAAAAATGATAAAGAATTTGAAAAGTGGGTCATTTATTTAATTAAAGAACACCAAATAATTTAAAATTTGAAGACATAGATTGCTTTTTTTAACAGAGAAATAATAATTAAATTTTTCTTCAAAAATCACACTTCATAAATCATAATCTACTGTAAAAGTTCGTAATTGTGCACTAAACATGAACGCGTTCAAAAGATGAATACGTATCAGTGTTTTTCTTCATTTGAAACAAAGATGATATCTGGTATTTCAGCTAACGCTTTTAGAGCCTACCATAAAATGATATTCGACTACAGCCTGCCATGAAACAATGTCTTTTCAATGAGTACCATACTAGAACATTTATTTACAGCTTGGCATAAATGAATATGCTTTTAGTGCTGACTATGCAAGAACACTCTTTTACAAAGTACCATACAAGAATACTCTTTTGCTGCCTACCATAAAAGAATGTCATTTAAAGTTTACCATGAAAATATTCTTTCACAGTGTACCATACAAGAATATTTTATAGCATACCATCCAAGAATAAACTTTTACAGTGTACCATACAAGAATACAAATTTGTATCGTACCACACAAGAATATTGTTTTATAGCGTACCATGCAAGAATATTCTTTTACAGCCTACCTTACCAGAATATTCTTTTAAATCGTACCATACAAGATATGTTTTATAGCGTGCCATAAAGAATATTCCTTTATAGCATATCATACAAGTATCCCCATTTACAGTGTGTCATACATGAATATTCTTTTACGGCGTAACATAAAAAACAGTCTTTGACAGTCTACCATTTTCAGCGTACCATGTATGAATATTCTTTTATATCGTGGCCTATAAGAACATTCTTGTAGCGTACCATACAAGAATATTATTTATAGCATACCATACAAGAATACCCTATTACAGCATACCATACAAGAATCTTTTTGCACGTACCATACAATAGTATTCTTTTGCAACATCCCATACAAGAATATTGTCAAAAACGTACCGTACAAGAATGTTATTTTACAGACGCCTTTAAAGAATATTCTTTTATAGCGTACCAAACAAAAATGAACTTTTACAGTGTACCAACCAAAATAATCTTTATAGCATACCATACAAGAATATTCTATTACAGCCTACCAAACAAGTATGCCTTTTTACAGCGTACACTACAAGAATAATTTTTTTTACCATGACATACAAAAATATTTATTTACAGCACTTATTTACGAGAATATACTTTTATAACATATCATGAAGGAATATTACAACGTATTATAAGGGTATACTATTTTAAAGTGAACAATAATGCGTATCATACAAGAATATTTACTAGCAGCTTACTTTACAAGAATATCTTTTTACAGTGTAACGTACGAGAATGAGCTTTGAAGCGTATCATGAAAGAATACGGTTTTAAAGCATACCAGTCAATAATATTCTTTTATAGCGCACTATACCCTTTTAAAGCGTAACCTACAAGAATGTTCTTTTCAGCCTACTATACAAGAATGTACTTTTACAGTGCAATGTAATGTATAGTCTTCTATAGCAAAACAAAGAAACATATTCCTCTCGAGCGTGCCATAAAAGGATGCACTTTTGCAGCACACTCTACAAAAATATTATTTTACAGGATTTCTTAGAAGTGTAGTCTTTTACAGTGCAACATACAAGAATATTGTTTTACATTGTTACATGCAAGCATCTTCATTTACAGCGTACTATGCAAGAATATTCGTCTATAGCGTACTATGCAAGAATATTCGTCTATAGCGTACCATGGATGATTATTATTTTATAAGGTGCAATACGAGAATATTATTTTATAATGTACTATATTTTATACCCTTTAAAGCGTACGCTACAAGAATATTCATTTACAGCATACCATAACTAAATACAATTTTACAGCTTACCAAACAAGAATACACTTTTACTGCGTACCCTTACATGAATATATATAGCATACTATATAAGTATATTTATTTACTCCGTACCATACAAAAATTATTTACAGTGTACCATGCATGAATATTGTTTTTGGCGTACCATACATGAATATTTTTTTACAGCGTACCATAAATGAATATTTTTAAAGTGTAACATACAATAATATTATTCTACAGCGTACAATAGAAGTATACAATTAATTTCTTACCATCGAAGAATATTCTTTTTTAGCGTACCAAGCAATAATAACATTTTAGAGCATACCCTACAAAATATTTTTATGGCATGCCATACAAGAATACCTTGTTGTTGCATAACATAATGAATAACCGTTTTCAGTGTACCATACAAGAATATACTTTTACAGCGTAACATAAAAGAAAATCCTCAGATAGTCTACCATACAAGAATAAATTTCTACCGTATCATACGTGTATCATTTTTACCATACTATAAAAGAATACTAATTTACAGCACACCATACAAGAATATTGTTTTGTAGCATACCATAGGGTAATATTCTTTTACAGTATACCATACAAGAATATATATTTACAGCTTACTGTACAAGAATATTCTGTTACAGTCTACCATACAAGAATATTTATTTGCAGCGTAATATAAAACAATATCATTTTACTTTTTTACAGCGTACCCTAAAAGATTATTCTTTTACAGCATACTATAAAGGAATACCTTTTACGGTGCACCATAGAATAGAATTATATTACAGAATAACATTCAAGAATAAACTTTTATAGCGGACCATACAATTATAGACTTTTAAAGCGTAAACTACAAGATAAATTGTTTCTTAGCATAATATACAGGGCTATTTTTCAGCCTACGATAAAGAATACAATTTTATAAAGTACTTACAAGTATATTCTTCCATAGCATATCATACAAGCATATTCATTTATAGCGTGTCATGCAAAATATTCTTTTATTACGTACTATAAATGAATATAGATTTATAGCCTACCATATCAAAATATTCTTTTACAGCATTATATTGTAGCGTGTCATAACCTATTTTTATTGTACCCTACGAGAATATTCTTTTATAGCATGCAAGAAAATTATTTGATATTCTATCTCACAAGAATACACTTTTACAGCGACCCAATATGAATATTCATTTGCAGTGTACCATATAAATATTCATTGCAGCGTACCATGCATTAATATTCTTTACTAGCGTACCATACAAGAATATTCTTCTGCAGTGTAGCATAAATGAATAATTTTTACAATGTAAAATAAAATAATATTCATTTACAGCGTATAATAAAATTATAAACTTTTAGCGTTTTTATTCAAGAACATTCTGTTACAGCTTACCATTAAAAATATTTTTATAGAGTACCGAACGATAAAAACCTTTTACAGCTTACCCTAGAAAATATTTTTTCATCATTTCATACAAGAATCTTTTATGCCCTACCAAACCAGAATAGACTTTTGCTGCGTACCCTATAAGAATATTCTTTCAATGCATAACATACAAAATTCCGTTTTACAGTGTAACATACAAGAATATTCTTTTACAGCGCAACATAAACAATATTTTTACAGTGTACCATCACAGACATTCTTTTACAGCATACCATAAAATAATATATTTGTTGTTGTATCGTCGAATGCAAAACAATGCACAGATAATAATACCTTTATTCTGTAGATCTAAACTTATTTATAAATGGAACTTTATCTGTGTGTGTGTGTCCGTGTCTGTGTGTGTCTGTGCGTGTGTTTCCGTTACGTATAGACTCCGAAACGGCTGAACCGATTTTCTTATAGTACAACACAGTTGTACTATAAGCGTCTGCGAGTGTTCCTAGCTAGGTTTTTGTCGAGGTACCTCCGATAGATAGCGAACATCGATAAACAAAAAAATCGGGTTATTTTATTGCACATTGTTAAGTTTATTATTTTCCTCCATGGCGAGAAAACGGATTCCTTCTTCCTTTGCCTAATTCAAGTGATGGCATTGCTGTTGTCATTTTCCCTTCGTTCCAGTTTCTTTCTAAAATATCCGGTCTCCATTTCTTATTTATCAGACACGCATTAATTGCATGAAATGTGGACCTCCCTTCCGTTTACTAGCTCTTCTGATAGCTAAAATCTCTAAAAGTTTAAATGCAATGTTAACTGCTACTTTATCTTTTGAAATCCCGTTTATTTTTTATCCACAGCTATCATTACCATTTTGTGTTTGTATGTGTTTAACGTATTTATTTTTTGCCGGTTCATCGTATCTATTCACGAGAAATTTATGGTGACTACGGGATTTTCAGAATTTCTTTATGATTTACTTTATCTACCCTTCAAACCTTAACCGTCGAAACTACCTACATTGTTAACGAATGTGTCCCTACTTTTAAGACATCTAGTTTAGATTTCTCCTCGTTTGTTTTTAAGGTTTTTACCGCATGTAACTCAATTTACTGTCTGAAATTTTACTGTTTCCGTTGTTTAGAATTTGAACTAATTTATTCCTGTGGTCTTCCTATCGTATTTCTTGGCCAGGCTTTCAGTGCAGATGTTGTTATATCTTTTAGCACATTGACTTGTTTGCGTTTTAATGTTCTGGCTTTTACCGCATGCTTTGTTCAGTATTTTCAATTTTTTACATTTTTCTGCAAATGTTGTTTGGCCTCTTTCCGCAATTACTTTATTGTCTTTTAACCTCATCTGATTTAAAGACTTTTACCGCATCTGTTCCTCAGTTTGTCTTTTTCATCTTGTATTGTTTGTGTTTTTTTTTTTATATTATCTTTAATTTTTACCGCAAATTTTGTTTGGGTTATTAATGCTTCCTTTTGTTGTTTGGTTGTTTATCAAATCTATTCTTTGGTTTTTTATCGCATTTAACTTTTTTCTTTTTGAGAAGTGTGTCACCGCATCTCTTGTTTACACAAGATTTTTTCAACTGGTGCCACTCGGCTTCACTAACACGTTCTGAAATGTTGCCTGGTTTACGCTACGTTAAAAGAAAAGTAATCTATGAATTATTTTCATATTTTAAAAAAAAATTAAATAGTAAAATAATTCATAAATAAATCATAAAGATAGAGACACTAAACCCATGGTTTCCAAGTCGAAGTTAAATCTTCATCATGTCATATTTTAAACTGGATGCTAAATTCTTTAACAGTAGAGGTGATCAATCAGGCCTAACAATAAATAATGCCAATGGCTATCAAGACCAGGTTTGGAGCAAGCATACTTAAATATAAAATGTAATACTTTCAAAGCATCAAATGTAATACATTCAAAATATAAAATGTAAAGTTTTAAATTATAAAGTGTAATACCTTTAAAATATCAAATGTAATATCTTTAAAATCTTGCATGTAATACTTTCAAAATATCAAATTTAATACCTTCAAAGCATCAAATGAAATACCTTCAATATATCAAATGTAATACCTTCAAAATATCAAACGTAATATCTTCAAAATATCAAATGCAATACCTCCAAATATCAAATGTAATACCTTCAAAATGTCAAGTGTAATACTTTCAAAATATCAAATGTAATACCTTTAAAATATCAAAAGTAATCCCTTCAAAATTAATTCAGGAGTCACATTTATAGTTTTTCTATTTTCAAATTCTATTATTATTTTTTTCTGATTGAAATTTAAATTGCGCCACCGAGTTTTAGTTATTGTGACCTGAGGTGAAAAAAAAGTTTGAGAAAGTCTGCTTTAGCCTATTAATTGTTGTGCTTTTCAGATTAAAAAAATCAATCATTTGTATGTGCATGGAATAAATGCCATATCTAGTCGGCTGCTCCTGCTATTCATCTTGAGGTTTTCGACAAAATTTAAAGGAGGATCTGCAACGCAATCAATCCCGACTTGGCAGCTGGACTTCAGTCATTTTCTCACTAACGAGATGTCTTTGATCTCAGAAAAGTCACGTTGAAAACCCGGTAGCCGTTTCTCAACGACCTTAAAACAGACCGGACACTAGTGTACACTTGTGTTGAAGAAAACAAATACGGAACCAAAAAATAAAAAAAAAGTTCGAAGACGCCTGGATGAGTTACGAAAAAAAAGTCATGATATATATATAGAAAAAAATAATTAATTATAAAAGCAGAATATACAATCGCCGAATTTCAAAGTTTACAACGGAGAGGGATTCGTTAAGTAGTCAGAGCTTTCGATTTTTCAAATAAAAAATTATTTTCATAAGGTAGCGATGTTTTCTTTACGAATAATTAGAGATTTCAATTTTCAAAATAAAAATGTCTTTTGACAGCTCTATAACGAAGCTTTACGGAAAAGGCCGAATTGGGGCGTTCTGGTGATAATAGTTGATTCGTCTTGTCTCCTTCGCTCGGCAATAAAAAATCTCTTTTCAGTTAGTTTATCTATTTCTCGTTTCATTCGGTTTCTATACATCCTTACCTAGGACTCTATCAGAGGCGCAGTATTCGACTTTAACTCTTTTAGGTTAATCGGCGGCAAGATTTCTACGTTTCTTTATATCTTCAGCCATGAGGTCTATGGAAGGTGACCAGTCTGTCTCTATGGCTGGCGTCCCAATCGGCATGGCTCCCGGTTAGGAACTCTTTTCCCACAGTCATTACGTCTCGACTTTAATTTCATCTACTCCCTCAAAATCTACTGGGTCCTGACTTTTATAATTGTCCCCAATTCTCTTGGCGGATGGACCGAGTTAGTGAAAATACCTACAATTTACCATCTTCTATCTCCATAATCCCCATCCATTTCTTATCTTTTTCTTCGACATCCCCTGTACCTTGTTTATCTCTCACTGTAACATCCTGCGCACCAGTAGCAGTCCTGATTTGCTTGGGGTGAAATTATATATATATATATATATATATATATATATATATATATATATAAATATATATATAATTATTATTATTACTAATGTTAATATTAGATTTTATAACATAAATATATTATAATATCACTACAAAAAAGTTATTTTGTTTCGACACTATCCTTGTCTTATCAAGTCATGGTGCTGATTTTAAATTGAAGATTTATAAAGGTTCAAAACTGGCCAAACCCCCTCAATCAGGGAGAAAATGTTGCTTATTTTCTGGTGAACAATCAAAATACAAGTAATTTCTAATTTTAGGAGCATAAGAACAAACGTTAAAATAATTTATTTCTGCATTAATATTAATATTTAACTAAAATGCTAATCAGTATTTTTAATTGACTATTATTTTCTTACAATAAAAATTAAAATTTATTATCATATATATATATATATATATATATATATATTCTTATAAATTAATATTAGAAATTACTAATTTTGAATTCTATGTTTATCAAAGCACTTGATCTTGTCAAAAAAAGAAACATGGATAAAAGAGATAGGTACACACAAACAAATACGCACATATGCCCACATATGGAAAAACATATGCACACATACATACATAAACTAGTATATACAAATTTACAGTCATATATACGCCAGGTTTTGGAAGAAAGTTACATGTCAGTTATTTGTAAGACTGAATTTGTTAGATGCTATCGGTTGGGAGGTTTAAATAAGGTCAAAACAAACACAGTCATATTCCAGTGCATAAGCAAATAAATATAATTGAATATATACGCGCGCAAATTCAAAAGCAAAAGACATAATGCGAATAAAAATCCACAAAGCATCATATACAGATTAAAATCACATACATTGCTTTAATTATAGACAGCTATAGGTATAAACAGATACAGATAGATAAAAGGACACTCCCACAGAAAAATGCGCACATATTTATATACGTTCATAAACAAGAAATTATAAATACACATACACTTATATATATATATATATATATATATATACTAATGAACTTTACAACTTATTAGCTTCACAGTAAAAGAGTGAGACCTAGTTGCTAAACTTGTGGCTCGAGGAAATTCGTATATAGGGATATACGAATTTCCTCGAGCCACAAGTTTAGCAACTAGGTCTCACTCTTTTACTGTGAAGCTAATAAGTTGTAAACGCAAATTCTACTCCAGCAGCTTCTTTTCTCGAACTTCCTGCCTGTGGAATTCTCTTCCGCATACTTGCTTTCCTGACAGTTACAATCTCCAAGAAGTTAACTGTAAAGTCAATAGTCATCTCCTGTCACACTAACTTATATCCTCTCTCTCATGCTTTTCTACATCCACCCTACTCTCATCAGTACTCTCTTCCCTCTCCTACTCTCTTCCTGACACCCCCTGCAACCTTTCACTCTTTATAACATTCCTCCTATGTAACCCCTTGCACAACAGTGTCAGTAAAATATCTTGCTTGCGGCGACACGATAAAAAGCAATCATATATATATATATATATATATATATATATATAGATGCACATATGCATGTAAAACAATATATCAATATTCTTACGAACATAGATTTTTACATGCATTTTTACGAACATACATTTACGCTTAGACAAAACCAAAACCATGGACCCAAGTATATATATTCAAATTAAACGTAGGTAAAAACCATTAGATAAAAACCTATACAAAGATATAAACGCAGATACTTAAAAGTAATTTATAAATCATGTGAAACTTATGCTTAAATAATCATAGTCATAAAATATTAATTTGACAATCACTGCTATTATAAAAACTTATTAAATATTAACCAGATTGTAAATGCTAGATTAAAAGCTATCAAATATTAACACAATAATCTATGTTAGATTAAATACCACATAACATTACAACGTTACAGTCTCTGCAAGATAATAATACTAAGCAAATTTTGATATGTTAATCTATTCCAAATTAAATACCTAGCAAATACTAATTTAACAAATTATGCAAAATTAAATCCCCATAAAATAAAAATAAGTAACAACTTCACCAGTGAAACTGTTATGCATATATGCATAATATTACAGCTCATATTGGAAAATGAAAAGTGAAGTATGTTTACAGTTAAAAGTAAGTTTATTTCTCTAGAATAGCAGGTTAACCTTGTCTTTAAATCTGATGATTTCTAACAACTCATTAAGACGAAGTTAACAAGGTGCACGGAGTGAATTACAAGTTCAAACCCCTCTAAGTAATTCCATTTAACAATATATTTTTTTTTCTTTTAAACACTAATGGATAATGAAGTAATGTATTTATAAGTACTCTTACTGAAAAATAGAATTTGCTGGTACCAGCGCGTTCTGAACTGGTTTGTAGCAGACCCAATATAAAACTTTTTAATATCAGTATTTTCAAGTGAAGAGATAATGCAAAGATGAACTAGGGAACTAGCTAAGCAATTATTATGTTGTGCACAAGTTTTAGAATTTCTGCAGTTTCATCTGCTGGTATTAGTTTTATTATATTTGTTATTATCTATTTCAGCATTGAAATGCATCAGGTTTGTGCATTTTTATACTTGTTGTGGACATTGTTATTGTGGTTTTTAATTATTTTTTCAAGGTTATCCTTGCAACCATAGCTTAACTTAAGAGTATTCTCTAGGAATATATTACTAAAAGGGTTACTTTTGAGAAAGTGTTTAATAATAAGGTTTAAGAATGTTTCTCCCAATTTAATTTTAATCATCAGATTGTAAAATGGTATAACCCAGATGATCTTTCTAGATCTTTTTATCGTATTATCGTCATTACTAATGAGATTTCTGAATTCGATACTACTACTTTTTCAACCACTATTTCTGAGGACAAAATTATAAAATTCACTATGTATATCGAAAATTAATTTGATAGAGAGGTAGTGCTAATTCAAAATTCAACTGATGAGGGTATATGTTTAATAACTGACGTGACATGGTTAGAATTAAGATTTATAGAAATTTGGTTAGAGTCAACTTCATAGAAGGTTGGAAAGAATTATTGGCAAGGTCCAAAGTATCATCTAAAAAGTCTACTTTTTTAATGTTGTAAGTTATTTAGACTTTAAGAAATAAACATTTTAGCTCTCCATGTATCAGTTTCTCCATACGGTCTTCTATAATTTTGTAGAATCCTTAACTATCAATAAGCCACAATCTCTATGTAAACGGATACTATAAGTATCAACACAATCATTGGCAGTTAAATTATGAATAATAAATAAACCCACTAGATCCGAGGCTTCAGCCGGATCAAAAAACCCAATGAAATATCAAAGTATCAATCCGAGGTTTTTAAGTATATTGTCCTTTGTTGTAGTTCAGAAAAGAATTTCTGCATTTTAAAGTAATATCCAGCTGTCCAAAAACATTGGAGTATGTCTTTGGAAATGAATGTATAATAGTCAATTATGACATATTGTTTAAAGTTTCAATTATTTTATATTTTGGATACCTTTCAACCAGTTAATGACATCCGTGGTATTAATCCATTGCAGGAGTCGAAGGGTGCTTATAATAGACAGGTTAGTTTTTTAGATTTTTGTTTTAACTGTTTAGAATAATTAGACGTGTAGATGACTTGGCTCTAAAATCCGGGTTACGTTCATTTAATAAAAAATAAGCTTCTTTAGTTTGTAGTTTACTGACCCGGTCACTTATACATAATTTGTCAGTACTAGATTTTCCAACACAGGTAATATTATCTATCAGATTGAAATTGGTAATGTCAACTTTCTTATAGCTTTTGGTTAAAGTATTTTTTTTATTAAGGTATCATAATCCTTGGGGAAAAATTGGTAGTTTTATCAGATTTAACATAATTGTTGCCAGATATATTTATGTATTTAACGTAATGATTATAAATACACACACACACACACAGACACACACACACACACACACACACACACACACACACACACACACACACACATATATATATATATATATATATATATATATATATATTAAAAATTTAATTGAATCTGACATATTTATAATTTATCTAAACATTATTTTATACTCTTATCTGAGGAGATGATCTGTTTTAATTATTTAAACAATGTATTTATTTATGTACACGTAACATCGTGTATATTCTAGAAATGTTGTTAGAAAAGTATACGTCCTTCAGCAATATTTGAGCTTTCTTTGGTCAGGTCCTACATGACCGAGCAGTCAAGGCACGTCAGATCTAATGTTGATTTGCCCTAGGGAAATAGGTTTTGATCCTGTTATAGAACAAGTATTTATTTAACAAGAATTTTCTAATTTTCAGTCGGGTAGATGTAATTAAATAAATATATTTTTACACAGAGAATCTACTCAACTATGATATCTATTAAAAAACGTTTAAACACACACACACATACACACACACACACACACATACACACACACATACACACACACACACATATATATATACATGATTGATTGATTTATTGTTTAATTCTTTGTTTTTGGTCTTAATAGCGTTAGACCAGTACACATTTGTATTAGAAAGTGTTCTATACAATTATGTTGCAAAACTTTTGGGTATTTTCCATTTTTAAACGAGTTATTACGTTACCCAAGTTTCTACCATGAGTTGTGTCTTCAGGCGATTTTTAATAACTGATTTTACCTTTTACCATTTTTCCTTTTAAGAACGCTCTTTTAACGGTGTTTTATTTGATCGTTCACGTGGTAGACACTTTATGAACGCGCATTGTTTAAATTCAAACGAATTATGACGTTTTCATCCATGGCTTTATGAACCTAAGAGGTATTTGTTAGCGCGGATGCATTTTCGTCTTTCGTTCGTCTTTATTTTGGTATGTCATAATTTCTAATTTTTTTTCTTGGAATATTCTACATATTTGTCCTCCGTTGTAAGGCTTGGCTGTTTTTAAAGTACTCCATGTTATATGTGGATCTTTCTTATATTTTGATTTCAATTTCCAGTCGTGGTTAAACCATTTTGTATCGTTTTTTAATTTTTCGATTTTAAATGTAAATCTGTGGCTGAATCACCTAGTCTTCAAGGTGTCTTTGGTTGAGCCCAAATATATTTTGTTTTGGCCATCTGGGTCATGTACCTCTGCCTTATAAATTATTTCTCTTGTGTTGCAGAGACCTTGAATTGGACATTTATTTTTGTCCCTGCAGTTCCATTCTTTGTTGTTGTTGTTTTTTACGATGTTATTTAAGTTTCTGGCGTTTTGTTTTTTATGAAACTATCTAGATTATTAGTGCAATTATAACTTTGTTTGATTGTATTTCTGTTGAACATTTAGTTTAATTCTGATTCTTTTGGAAAGTGCTTATCTATTAGTTTAAAAAATATATGTCCCATTTTGGTCTTTACTTCTAAATCAAATGCTGGGTTGAACCAGAGAATGTTTCGTTTTCTATTGTTGTTTGTGATTTGTCCGTTTGGTTGAGAATTATATTGTAAAATATTTTTATGGCCAGATTTCTTAGTGCTGCCTCATATATATTTTTCTTTTCATTAAATATTTCTTTGTTTGACGAATTATTAGATAGTCTGTGATCTATGTCTTTGTAAATGTGTTTAATTATATTATTTAGATGATTGGGCTTTGTATTTTTTATGATAACTTAGTGTTTGTTTTCATGTATGGCGAGACATTTCCAGTCTGTAAATTAATTTCACCATCTAATTATTATACCACTTTAATATTTGTGTCCACTGTTATATCAAAATCTCGTTCTTTGAATAATTTAAAAGGCTGTTTCCTTATTTTATCATTCATTCTTTTGTTGTTTGATGCTATTATTAATCCGTCATCTCTATATAATCCGTGGTTGTCAATATGGGTTATTTTGTTTATTTTGTTTAAAATATATATTCCCATCAATTCTAAGATTTCTACTCCATCATACGATCCTTGTGGTACATCGAATTGGAACAAAAAGAAGCTACTAAGCAGAAGATAAAATTACATACATTGCAGACGCTTGTGATGTCAATGCCTGACAAAATAAATGCTGTGATCAAAGCAAAAGGCTATTTATTTTTCTTATTAAAGCATTTGTTGAGCAAATCAAATAAATTACTTTAATTAAATTGTTTATTTTCTGTCAATATGTCTCATAAAAGAAAAAATAGTTCTTGTCTTTATACTTTTGCACAGTACTATATATATATATATATATATATATATATATATATATATATATGCTTGTTTGTGTGTGTGGTGTGTGTGTGCGTGTGTGTGTGTGTCTTTGCACCTGTGTGTAAAGAGAATGAAAAACAAGTCATCTATAGCGTGGAAAAACAATTTCTTTCATATACATAATTTTATGGTATTTTATTTATTTTTGATAAAATAATGGATATACAGATAAATGTAGTGTCATTGCGATGATACATACATACAGGTGTATGTGTGTGTAGATATATTCATTTGAAAACGAGTGATAGATAGATAGATAGATAGAGAGATAGATAGATAGATAGATAGATAGATGCATCTTTCAACTATAGTTATTACAATAATCATCTATTTGAATGATAAACTGACAATGTTATGAATATATGTGTGTTGGTTCATTAATATATGTGCATGTTCATATGAGTACAAATGTACCTCTATTTCATGTGTGGTCTTCACTTTAGGGATAAACTTTAATCTATTTTCAGATGTACTCAATGATTTCGAACCTGAGGAAATAAAAAAATTCAATTCTTAAACCTCCGTATATGATGATTATTTCTCTCAATCGAAAGATATTCACTAATTATCCCCCAATTAGCATCTTTTTTTGAATCACATGAAAATGTCCAATTTATATTTCAATAAAAATAGTTTTAATGGCCGGAATCAAGTAAGGAAGAATAAACAAACTACAAACCACATTCAGGCTCCACGATTGTCGATAGAATTCAGTTATCATCGAAGTAGTATGTGGTTTTGTAAATTATGTTAATAATAATGCTTTGTAGATTTTATTTAGGTAGAAGTAAAAAAAATAAAATCGCTAAGGTAAAGCCATTCCAAGATTATGTAGTGGTACAAAATTGATTATCTCTCTTTAGTTGAGATGAAGTTACTTCCGTGTGTAACGAATGTGGTTAGTCACTCCAGCCATGTGATTCAGCTATCAAAATATATCTTTATCAGTTATAAGAGACATCTCCGGTTCGCAGCCCTTATGTTGCAAAGAACAAGTCTCGCCGTTTCCCGTTTATGGCATCTGGCCTTGTTAGAAACATATCAGAGGAATCTCGCAAGCCCGAATCTGAAATATGGGTTTTTCAGAAACACAGAAAAATCTCTAACATCTCCTGTTCGTGTTAAGAATTATTACACCTAAAACAATTTTTTGTCCATTTTCACCTTGCTCGTGGTCATCTCTTCCCTTCTTGTTCATAAAATAATCTGTAATTATATTATAGATATAATACTGTGCACAATGGGGGAAATGAATATGTGCAAATAGACTTTGCTCCCAAAGCAAACTCATTATCTAGTGACTTAAACAACAAGATATTACAATATTATTGTTCCAAATTACTTGGATTCAATGAGGATATCGTACGCTTATAGAGCAAATCGTACATTCAAAAAAATTAAAAAAAGAAAATACAGCAAACAATTATAGCTGATCAAAATTACTTCCGTAAAAATCAAATAGATGCTTTTCCTTTTGCGTATAATTAAAAAGGAACATCAGAAAGCACTGTCAAAGTAATCAACATATAAGTTTACTAAATAAAAATTCATGTTATTTCTTGCTGACGAGAACTAAAAGTTTCCATATCCCAAATGTTAGGAAACGCTTAAAATTTAAGATTTTATTTTCTAGTGGTAATCTCCTTTGTCAGATAAAATGTAGCTTCTTTGTAACTTGTAAAAAAAGTGTGGTCATGGCCTTGTGATAATGTTCGAAATTTTTTACCAGTTGTTTTTATAACAGCAATTCGCTAGGTGTATTATTCGAGTTTCTTCAGTTTTTGACTTTGATCTTGAAAGTTATGTGCTTCTCCGTTCATATAAACCAGGTTGAATGGCTTTCATTTACACTGTTGAGAAGAGAATATGATTTTGTACCTGTAAAATTTCTATCCTGCTATTTTTCTCTCTACCTTTAACTCTCTTGGGCTCTCTCTCTCTCTCTCTCTATATATATATATATATATATATATATATATATATATATCTCGCTGTCTTTCTTTCTCTCTTTATAGATAGATAGATAGATAGATAGATAGATAACACCTCATGAGCCAGAGGAACCTACCTAGATTTCACCTAAACGGATCATTAGGGTGTAATCTGTTTATTTCGCTCTACCTTTGTATGGAGCGCTTTCTGTTAGATGATTACTCGTATCGGGTTTTTTCTTTGGTCCAAATACATTTGTCTGACGTTCATGTACTAAGCTCTTTCTTTTTTTAAACCATTTTTGCTTCTGTCGTAAGTTTTCGAGAAATGTTTTCGACACGAGTATAATTATAATCTCGTGTCATGCCATAACTTTTCAATTAAACTTCACTCTATCTCTCTATTTTCCGAGGAACTTATATATGAATTTACTCGAGCCACAAAGTTATCAACAAGGTCTCACCCTTTTACTGTGAAACCAATAAAATGTAAACGCAAATTCCACTCTAGTAGATTCTTTTCTCGCACTTTCCACCGGTGGAAATTTCTTCAGTTTACTTGCTTCCCCGACAGTTACAATCTCCAGGATTTCAAATGTAAAATCAATAGTCATCCCATATCTCACTAACTTGCAACCTTCATGCTCCTTTTTCAAACTTTGAGAACCTAATTATATAATTTTTTTTTTGTAAGCAAAGGAAACGTATTTCATGTAATGAGTTACATGATCTCGATTGTGTTAATATTTTCCATTATTATTAGCATATTTCTGTTACCAGTAGTATTTCGAAAGAGAAGTAGTATTACTATTTATTTTATTATTGAAAAATAGGTTATTCTGATAAAAAATGTGTCTTAAAACTATTCTTATTACATCCCACATATCGTTTGGTAAAATTAATTTTTTCTGTAGTGGAGATGGTAGCTTGTTATATTATGGAATTTTTAAGGCATTTATTTGCAAAGGACAAATGTTAGGGTTATGACAACTGCAAGTGTTATTTTCATTATTTATAATAGCTTTGTTATAATTAATATCATTCTATAAATTTTAGTGTTTTATTACTGTGCTTTTATTATTATATCAAGATTATCAATGCAGCTATAAGTTTCAGTGTATTATTATTAAAGATTTTGCTAAGGGGGCTATTAGTCGGAACATGTTTAGGAACTAAGGTAATTTATTGCATAAATTGGTACTAATCATTTGGTTAAACGGTGGTGTGTACCAAATTAATTTTCTGTTTCTATTATATTTGGTATTATGATTAATTTGTTTATGATATGTAATACCATTTTATTTATTGCCGCTGTTTTTAGGGCTGTATTCTATTAATGAATGAGTTTATGGAATATGTCTTCATTTTAGAAATTGTTGTTTACTCTGTGTTTAACTGAATGTGGTATTTGTTTTGTATTAGATGGTGGTGATTACATTTAGGATGTATGTAGATAGGGTTAGCATTAAATTGTACATAGGGTGAGTAAGCGTTATTAAATAATTAAGAATAACGTCTCGAAAGTCAACTTTGTTTTATGTTGGGTTATGAAATTATTTCAAGAATTAAGTTCTTCATAATGATCTGGATGTGTTTACGAATCTATCGACTTTAGATTTACTAAAATTTCGAACGATCATGAGACCATCGTCTACATACAATCTAATATCTCCTATATCAACATCAGGATGTGCAGTGAGATTATACAAAATGAATAGACCTACAAGTTCCGATGATTCTGTAGAATCCATTAGTTTAATGTCAGTGTCAAATGAATCCTCTGAATTAGATTTTATCCATTGATCATTCGTATGTATGAGGACTGATTGTTTAGAGTTTAAATTATATTTCTTTGTTGAATAGTGAAACATTTCGCAACTAATTATAATTTTATTTTTTATTATATTATTTATCATATCACTATTATAAATATTATTATATTTTTTCAACTCTTTGCTTTTTATATTTTATGCTACTGTCTTATTTACGATTGAAACTTTTGACATGTCTAGACTTCTTTGGCAAAACATTGATACATTTTGTGTATGAGTTCACACATTCGACTTTTCTGAAAAGTCATAACCTCCCACTTGTTTTTATTCAACACTTTTGATGACCTTCTTTATTCTAGTTAAATTCAATTTTATTTTTTAAGTCTCCCCTTCGATATATATATATATATATATATATATATATATATATATATAACCACATTTCATTGTCTGATGATAAAGTATTAACCAGCAAAACTTTATAGCTAAGTTTCAGTATACTATGATAATAATATGTATATATCAATTTTATACTTTTGTACTAAGAAAATTTTAAAAGTAAATATTTAACTGTAGAATGTATTTCTATGAGTATTAACCAGTTATATTATTATTATTATTATTATTATTACATATGTAGATTTCATTAACAATGACAAACATGGTATTATGGTTAAAATTCCTATGTTCGTTTTTACGTGAACTTATGAATCTTCTTTACAGGGCATAAATTATACAAACAATTTCCAAATCTTTTATTTTTCGGCTATTTATTTACCCATTATTGAGGATGGATGTTATTTACGCATTGGGATTGATCAAGAAAACAGTTACTCAAAGGACATGTAAATTTGTAAATGACTTTGGTTTGCTCTATTTTAGATAATTTTGATATTGAGGTTAGCAGTTTTAATTTTTTAATAGATACTTAAGTTACTATTTTGTTTAAGAGAACAGGGGTTCTATCTATCTATCTATCTATCTATCTATCTATCTATCTATATATATATATATATATATATATATATATATATATATACAATGAAGTGCAGAAATGATCTAGAACCGACACACTTCTCAAAATTATTTTTCCTATTTTGGTCATTAAAGTACTGATATATATATATATATATATATATATATATATATATATATATATATATATATATTTTAATGACCAAAATAAGAAAAATAATTTTCAGAAGTGGGTCTAGATCATTTGACAAGATAAGAAAAGACCTCGATTTGTTTTCGTATAGCTTATATAATTTAAAATTCACCTTCAACTATTCAGTAGAAATACAACATAGTTTTGATATTATCTTCATTGGATGTCATATTTGCCATCTTGCTGGATAATTTTATTATATTTTATTTTCTATCATTTGCAAATTTCATTAGGGAACATCATTTTACTTTTCTCATTAAAGGACATCTTTGGGAATCTTCCTGAGAAATGTAAACTTTTTAATGAGACTTCAGCAAAAATCGGAATAAATATTAATCCCCATTTGTATATATGGTGAAGAGTTACTACGATAATCTTAGCTCAGTCAGCAAATAAACCTGTTATTCTGATGAAATAATTTTTTTCCCGCAACTTATTATCCATGGTCACTTTATATTGATCAATTTTTCTGTTGCTCTAACTAAAAGGAATATTTTGATCACGTCAAGAAAAGCGATACAGCCACTAAGACACAAGATGTTACCGAACAATGAACAAAAAATTAGTATGGAAAAAATAAATAAAAACAGAAATTAAAATAAGAACATATGGCGCCTGTTGTTACATTTTAATGTTTGAAACTCGTCTTTGTAAAGAAAGCCGAAAATAAGTTGCACGGTGATTTTTCTGAGACAATAAACTGTTAGAACAGACGTTATGGTTATATCTAGCGATTTTAATGGTAGTAAGATGTGACCTAGCTTCGAATCTCGTACTAGGCTTAAATTCATCAAATTGGGGTAACAAACACGAAGCAATATTTATTTTGCAAATACAAAATTATGGCACAAGACCAAAAGCGCGATAGTGGAAGTCAGGTGTTCAATCTGTTTGTTCTTGAACTTAACCATCCACAGTTATTGACCCAAACATACCGCAGTATTCTTGCACCAAAGCAACACATACGTATTTACCATTCTTGCTGTAACCACCATAATATCTAGTTTGCATATGTTCAATTTGCCTGTGCCGAGTGGAGAATAAAAACAAAAAACAAGAAAATATTTCAGTAAAATTGATGTGAATATAATTACAGACAAGAGAAGGGGATCTGCTTTACGGCAACAGCAATTTGACTGAAGATGATGTGTTACGTCAGAATTTGTCACCTTGCAGAATATAAAATTAAGTTACTCCATTATTTGATTTACCTGAAACATCTGATAATAAATATTGCCTTCCAATCTTCCCCGAGTCACACACTTTAGACGAGACCCAGCTTTTAGTATCACAATTGCGATTTATTTGTGACGATCTGAAATTTATATGAATATAAAAACTGAAAATATAACGATAAGATCTAAAAGGTTTCTACAAGATATTATGAATTGCTTCGCGTACTCAGTATCTCAGACAATAAATTTGTGTTGGATTAAATGGTGTATAACCAAAACTTAAACATAATGGAGGTGTAGATTGAGGACTTATTTTACAATGTTCCCAAGCAAATCTTGTTCTCTCTCCCCAATCCGAACCTACGCGAAACACAGCCGACTAAAAAGGGCATTCCGCCATAGCCCACTTGACAGTGCAAATAACTACACTCAAGTCAGTGTCTAGGCACTGCGCCTGTAAGCAATACCTACCCATTACACCGAGGGTTTGCATGGGTTAAACTCTTATGTCTGAAGTAATCAGATGGAACTACATTTAGTTATCAACGCTACATTAAATAATGTTAATGCCATGTATCAGTCCTGTCAAAAACTGCAATTAAATATAATTATATCAGAAGAGTTCGATGTGCATTACATCAGTTTAATTTGATGCAAGATGCACATTCAACCTGAGATAGTATTGAACACGCTCATGCTAAAACAAGTTTACGAATTCATACCTATAATATGTCTGAGAAGAAGAGGGTGATATTTTAAAATGATATCTTAATATTCGTCAGACATTGTAGAAGAAAAACATTTTCTTGGCATCCGAGGCTTTACCAGGTCAACAAATTCAATAAAGTTTCATGTAATAATTAAAATGTATCAAAAGTTGAGTGGCATCAATAAAAAAATTGTCCGTGTCTATCAATAGTACATTACACAAGAATTGCCGAAGTTTTACTTGAGACAATCGTTAACTTGATCATTGCAAATTGGTTTCAGCGAACGGAATATCTTTCCTATGAATTTTGTTTATTAAAATTAAATATCATTTTATGAAGCTCTTTTATTGTTAGCTACGCTAATTTGACTGTATCCCTTTTGCGTTGGAAAATCATTCTTACTTTGTCTTGTAACCATTGCTTTGTCTAGTTTTGACATTAGTATATATATATTGCGCACTCACACACACATACACACACACACACACACACAGATATATATATATATATATATATATATATATATATATATATATATATATTAACCAAGCCCAATTAATTTGCAAAAGATGAGTTTAGTCATTCTATCTAACTCTAGACACATCTGGCAAACATGGCTGCAGTACAATATGGTGGACTTATGATCCTAAATTGGACCTAGAAATTGTTATCATTATTATTCTAAGTTAAACTGCGTGGGAAACGTAGTAAAATCTACAAATTTAGATTTAAATGATGGTCATAATTTGGGAATAGATTTGCGAATTAGATTTAAATGAATCGAGTAGAACTCGATTCATTTAAATCTAATTCGCAAATCTCATTTTATTACTTCTAAATTTTCGAAAATGTTCCATCGAGATCTTTTTAGATGATCAGATTTAATGTTGAATAGATGAGTTTCATGTGTAGGACAACACAAATGTCAATTTGAAACTCCCAATTTCTTGTTAAATGAATAACTTGTGGCATATTCTAGAAATTATTTCAATTTCTTTGATATCGTGTAACAAAAGACTCTTTCGTAAAACTGATAAAAGCTTCAAACGTGTTTAATGCTATTAAAATCTCACGTTACTTTTCATCAGGTTAAATAAGCTTTTCAAACATAAAAATAAATTTCTGCCGATAAAAGTTCGTTTGAGATGTTCGCGCCTTTTAACTTCCCAATCAATAGAATAAATTCTGCTCATATCTAAATAATGACAAAATAAATACAAAAAAACTATATTCAACGTTTTCAATTGAAAAGCGGAAAACATCTCAAATTCGTATAATAAATAAAATACGATCGATTTGGCTTGTCAGTTTTCCAATTTAAAAGATCGATTTGCAACGAAAATTTAGTTTAAAACAGAATAAAATTAATAAGAATTTCGCGCGGGAATACGTGTACGCATACTTAAATAAATCTCTTTTCGTTTATATATTTGTTAACAAAAAGAAGCACTAGAAAAAAAGTCTTTGCTACTGTCGTATTAAATGTCATACTAAAAATCTTACATCAAAGATATTCGTAATTAAAATTCATTGGAGCTTTTGGAGAATTTTCTCAACATTAGACTAAAGTGCGGAGACGGCACATTGAGTCCAAATATGAGGTTAAACATACACACACACACATAGTCATCCGTAGAGAGATCTGTTTCGCTGTATCACTGCTCATCAGTACGGTTAGACATCCGATTGCTTCTAGCAAGGAAGCAAGGATTGAAACCCGACAAAATTGACATTAGTCGGCAATTCTAACTCCGAGCTATGAACGCTCGGTAGAAGAAAGCAGACTTTTAGCGTGTTATATACAATGTAAACATACGTCCGATAAAGGGGATTTAATTAATATTTTGATTGAGTTTTCCCAGCATCCTAATTTTTTCTTTTTTGTAGAAGTTTATAATTTTTTTAAAAACTTCACAGAAGTAGATCACAATGTAACAGTAACAAATGAGAATAAATAGCAACACTAGACACGCACCAACCTTCAAAATGAATGTAGAAGTGTCCAAATGCGCCCGAGAAAATGAAAATTATTCTTATATTCATTACCTCCTACAAATTTGAAAACTGTTAGGATACTAGAAAAAATCGTTATTGTTCGCCGTATTCAATGAAAGATGCTTGAGAAAAAAGTTACTGCCCAAATATATATTAACTAAGGATATTCTCCAAAATACAATGACTACAAAAGAACTAATAACTGCTGAACGACATCTCAACCAACTCAATAGTAAGTTAAAACTCAACCAACAATGCAGCGTTACTAAAAACTCTGTAACTTTTACACTGAAAACATTGTACTACCCAATTGTAAATGTAACTTCCTAAACTTGTCCGATCAAAAAATCACTTATCATTCTTGAATATTGGCTCTAATTTTCACTTCTAGCCTAGATAAAATTCTATTGAAATAGAAAATGAAATTGAATTACTCTAACAATCGATCCAATAGCAAACAACAGAAAAATTAATTGAGGTTCACATAAATCCGAGAGATCTTCTAAAAGCAGAATGTTCGAGAAACCGTTATCCCCATAGCCAATATAATAATATCCGAGCATGCGAACTCAACACCTCCAATAACCTACAAGGTTACACCCCAAAAATTACAAATCTATCGTAGACGATTAAGATCATTAAGAAAACATCCCATAGAATCAATAGAAAAAACTACTCGAATGAACTAATCACACCTAACAACGCTGAGTTCGGTAGCTTGAAAACCAAAAAAGTCAGCGATTACTAACAAAGATATATATACGGTAAAGCAAAACCCATTCAAATTCCTTTCCGACTATCATATCCCAGATACCTGCACCTGGAAATCAACTATCAAAACCTTTAATAACATAGTTTCTGTATACACACCCAACCAATGGTTTCTTCCATATCTTAAAAGCAACATTTTTAAAGCATAATCCTGTTAATTCGCTTGATTTTTAAAATCTTTTTGCCAACATCCCAGTTGAAATAACAGTCAAAAGAATTAAGAAATCTACATAATGTAGGTTAATGATATTTGTGTTTGATGCAAAATATAGATGAATTTATAAATTCTAAATCAACTTTAAAAAAATCAACGCTAAAATTTCTATATGAACTTTATGGTGAATAACAAAATCTCCTTTGTTGTTGTCGATATAGAACTTAAATCCAATGACTTTAGCATTTACTCTTATGCCTTCTAAATAGTTAATGCCCGGAGAGATATAGAATAGCAGTGATTTAAAAAATCTTCTTTAATAGAGCGTACCAAACTTCCTTTTCCCAAAGAATACTTTTGAGCAAACTGAAATACATAAAACAAACATTATTCGACAATAAATTTCTTGACTACATTGTTGATAAGCAAATGAAATTATTCGTACAATGTAATAAAAATAGTACACAAAAAATGACCAACATATTTTCCAGCATCCAGGAACACAATAACTATAGGCAGGATAAATTAGCTATTCGAAACATTATTAAAGACTATATTGCTGTTAGAATTCTCGAAAGACATGTAAAATTTATCAAACATTACGGAAAATGAAAACCCAGAAACGTTGTTGCTAATCACAATCAATCGATCAAATCTAAACTAGCGATGACTCATATGGTGTATTAATTTCAATTCCATGTACAAGACTGTGCTTCTTGTCACAAATCAATTACCTATATCGAAGACAATACCATCTTCTTCAGTAGACGCCGTACGTCTCACCTATCTAACCAAAGTGTGATAAAATAATATAATCACACAATGTACAAGAACCCTTAAGGAAAATACTAGTGGAAAACACAGGAATTTTACATAATAACATTGTTGCAGGCATCTGGTTATTCTATGTACCAAACAGTTATCTTCTACTATCGACCTTATATTATTTAGTAGTGAAAATACATTGCTAAATATTTTCTACTTATAGTAATGATTCACTCGCGAGTTCTAGTCAGGCGCGGTACGTGACAGCTTTAAATGAGCACTACTTTTTGAAAACTACTTAAAAATAGATCACAATATAACAGTCAAAACATACGAAAAAAAAACAGAGACATTATACACTTGAAAATGGCTAAAGAAATGGCTGAAAGCGCTTAGATGAATAAAAAATTATGGGCAATTTTTATACTTCCCACCACCTAAGTAATCAATCAATCAATCAATCAATCAATCAATATATATATATATATAGTTTTAGTTATATCCAGTTCAAAATTTTGCTCCCAAAAATTATCATACCTAAACACTATATCTCAGTAAAAAAATAAAACAAGAAAAGATTGGTAAATTATCCCAGAGGATCTTAGTTTTATCGGTCAAATATTAAAACTGATCCAATAAAGATCTTGAGTTACTTTTTGTGTAAACTCAGATTTACATTTAACAGGCATGTTGGAATAGCCATTCCCCAAATATAAATCTGAATTTACAGGTTATATATAGTATTTAATTATTATAACGTTTAGAGCCAAGGGTGTTGTTTTTCAGAAGTTTTAATGATAAAATTTATTTTGGCAAGCAGGTTTCACCGTCAAGTGCTTAATACTGGGATGTACATAGAGCGTTGTTAAGTACAAAGCATTTGTCTCTTTAACAGTGCAGAATCATGTGACTTCGAAGTTTTGTGTTCATTCTTCAGGGCTGTCTGCCGCTAGATCCCTATGTTTTCATGCTTATATAGAATATGGTGTGGTTTACTAGAGTAGTCTTTTTTGTGATTGGGTGGTAATTCTTCTTTTCTTTTTGGTTATGATAGATTGATTTTCTTTTAATTTATGTTTATTTTTATTGTGTAGTTCTTTTTTATTTTTAGTGTATGCGTAAATGGGTTGGGAACGTTTTTTGCATTCACCTCTATTTTATTGGCTTAAACTTTTTCACAATGTGTTGGTATGTTTCGCCGCGTGACGGTTTATTTTTTCTAGGTAATGTTTGGGTATTATTGTATTTGCGTTTGTGGGCTTTACGTGTGTTTTTTAAATAATTTATTTATTTTATTTTTTGTTATAAGGCTGTTGTATTATTTTCTTTTTTTGTCCTGACTAGCGGTGTGTATGTAATTTTATTTTTGTATTCATATTATTTGTACGTTTTGGTTTGTTTATTATTTTCAGTTTAGTATTTGTATTTATATTTTTTAGTTTTATTTTTTATTTTTTAATTTAATTGTTTATATTGCCTTTATGCTTCTTTTTGCCTGATTTTTTCTTATTTATTGCTGTTAGTGTGGCAAAGTAGGCACGTATTCGCATGTTTGCCTTTTGCCATCGTCTCGTATTTTTGTGTTTATTATTTTACGTTGGTTTTTAAAACTAATCATTGCTATCTTCTTTTCCAGACATTATTTACAACTTCTGCTGTTACTGATCTGTGGTAGTGCATTTTTTCTAATTGCCATATGATCTTAGTGGTAATAAATAATTTTGTTTTTGTTCCATATATATTTTGAAAACGATGTGTTATTTTTGCATTTTTCTGTCTTTAATGCTGTTTTGTGATTATTGAATCTTTCTGTAAACGAATTTTTTGTTACTACTATGTAAATTTTCGTTTTTGTTGTGTTTTTCACTGTAGCTTTGTATGTTATATTGCTGGCAAGACAGTTATTAGTAAGTGGACAGTTGTTCTTCTTTGGGTAGTTATATTACTTCCTATTATCTTGTTGATTTGTGTTGTTATTGATTTAATTAAGTATTTTCTATTTGTGCTTAGTTGTTATTTTTTCATATTTCCCATGCAGCTGGAGCTTTGTTTTTAATAATAACTTTTGATAGTTTGTTGTGTTTGGGAAGTGTTTTTTTTATTATGCTGAAAAGTCCTTTTATTATTATAGCTTTTATATTATTACTGTAGTATGGATTAAACCAGATTATGCTTTTTTTCTATTGTTTTTGTTTAGTTCCTCTTTGTTTGAGTATCCAAGTTTATTTGAGTATCCGTTCTTTTTTAGTGCTGATCCATGTTTCTTTTTTTTCATTGAATATATTTTATGTTACTTGAGTTTGTAGAAAATTATTGTTTAATGATATGTGGATGTGTTTGAATATATTTGTAGAGAGATTAGAACTTTTCTTAGTATATATGTTTTTTCTTTTCTGTATGATGTTGCTTAAGTTGAGAAAATTTAATATTTTTAGGTTTGTTTCATGTCTATCCTAAATCATAAAGTGTTGAATATTTCATAATTCGTTTTCTTAAATTTTTCGTAGATTTAACGTTACAGTTTCTTAGGAGTATGAGCCTATCATCTCTGTATAATCCTCATCTTTTGTTGATGATTTTTACTAGTTTGTTATTGCTCACACACACACACACACACACACACACACACACACACACACATACACATATATATATATATATATATATATATATATATATATATTTCAATATGATTGTCCACATTCATTTTCTTTCAAACATAAAAAATTTCGATCAAGCATACAAAAAAGTTATAAACCGCCAGAAAATAATTCCTGGTTGGTAAATAAGGTGCCATTGGTCTAAATGATTATCCTCGACACATTGATCAATTTTTCATTAATTTTGTTTGAGATTACATGTAGATTCGTATTGTCTTATTTCTATTCCTATACTTTTCTTACGAAACCATTAAGTTCTTGAAAACAAGGAGTAATATTTACATAACCAAGCCTGATAAATGATTTGAAATTGTTGTTTTAAACAAGCCGGATTATATCAGTGTGATAGATGTTATCTTAACTTATTCTACCATATTTTGTAAGATTGGTTCATTTGATACTTGTGACGGTATCAGTAAAATAGAGCTGAAGATGCAGAAACGTTGGATTGCTGTGTTCAAAAGCAAGTTTCTTTCCAAATTGATATTCAACTGATGCAGACCTACAAGGTCTCAACACCCGTGAATATATTGTTTACCTAAGACTATAAAGAAGTTATTTGTCTTAGACTTTTTTCTCTATGTTGGGCTCTTGATGCAACACGAATTGGCAAAATGAGTTATTGCAGCTGGTTTCTAAATTCTATTCTTTTTTTTGTCCCGGGTTCATTTCTGTTCTCTATATTAAACATTCTGATTTGTGTTTGGTGAACAAGCTGATGCTTTCGTTTGCTATTGTCACGTTTTTCACTAATGACCCCTTCAGAAAATTACAAATCTTTACCGAGGCTTTATATAAGAGTTATCGTATTTACCCTAGTATTCCGGAAAATTTGTTTTCGTAGTTTATGTATTTGGACATTGAGGTGGTTGAATTTAGTTTTAATAATAATATGTAAATGCAGATTGATGACATATCAATGAGTAGCCCCTTGGATCACGTTTAAACCAATATTTTACCGAGTTTTTTTTAATTATTTATTTGAAAGTTGCCATAACTCTCTATGTACCTACATTGTGTGGATGGCATTTTTTCTGTTTTTAATACTTATGAGGAAACGGGGCTTTCTACGTAGGCATAATTCTTCCATTCGCCCTTTTATTTTACTGCGTTATCTTTTTGTATTTACTGGTAGAACAGGATGAGCAGTCGTTTATTACCTGGGTATATCGTTTGCCTACTTGTACGGATTTGTAGACTAAATGGAATTATTTTGTCCCTAAGTTACTTAACGTTATTTTATCCTCTACCGTGATTTGATGATATATCCACCGAGTACATTAGAAGTAAATTGGTGAGAATTTACAGTATTTTCCTGGATAACTGTTATCCAGAAAATCTTTTTAAACGTAAGGTTAAATGTAAGTTTAAGAGTTTTAGGGCTTTCATAATTTTTGGACCTTGTTTTTGCTAAGTTTACTAAAAAAACTACTATCGTTGGGTAACAGTCGTCAGACATTTGCCAACTGGGTGTCAGAGTGTGTGAGTTCTAGCTTTTTTACTGTCAGCTTTCGTGTTGCCTTTCATACTATTCTAGTGTTCACATCTTTTGCTAAGGATGGACTCCACTTTTTCAAAACAATTTTATTATTTACCGATTTCATTGTCAGTGTAGCGCTGATTATGTGAGCCAAACCATCTTGCAATTTGAGCCGCAGATTTGTGAGCACGTACTTTCTCATATAAAACAGTGTGTAGTCAGTTATATTATTTTCTTTAATTAGTCGGTTCGTGTGTCAGCGTTTGAACTAAATTTGGTGAACAATCCAGGTTACCCTTGAATTATACTGACGAAATATTTAAGGTACGGCACAAAGCTCGTTCCTTTAAACAATTTCATTTTTTAGCTGTTCATATGAAGTTTCATCGATTAACTTTGTGCACGCAAAAGAATTTTTTCGTTTGCTGTGAATTATCAGTGGACCGAGAGTACAAGATTTTACATCGATTGATTGTTTTGCGTCTTATTTTTTTTAATAATCGTTTCATTACAAAAAAGACAAAACCTCTACTGGCGTGTGGGAGGTAACAGTAAGAAAGAAACAAACGACGTACATGGGATGTCGAAGAAAGGATAAGAAAAATGGGAATCATGGAGACAAAAGATAGAAATTGACTTTTCATTTACATTTTCGGATATTATAGCTATCAAGGAAGCAACCATACGGAAGAGAGTTACACGCACGGGAGGTGCTAAAAAAGAAAGTGATAGAGTAAAAATGGGAGTAACATTGGACTATTTTGACACTGAAAGAGAGAGACCTAGATGTTTATATTGTAGCTCACGTAAATTCAGGTTTTTAGTAATAGTTTATTTTAACTGTGGTTCCTTATTTACCCACATCCCACCCATGCAATGTTTTAGTTTCAGAGTTTATATATTTTTGGAATGTTTTTTTACGAACGAAACTTTTTAAGAGGTGTTTAACGAATAAAATCCATTAAAAGACAAAATACGTTTTGTAATTTTTACAATATACAAATTATGTCTAATATATATATATATATATATATATATATATATTTGTGTGTGTGTGTGTGTGTGTTTGAAGGAAATCATTTTTTAAAATGAAAGATACTTGTATATTTTAATTTTAATTAATCCATCATGAACGTATGTAAAGTTATTTTAATAAATAGAAAAATGATCATCGTATTATTTGGAAGCTTCTCATAAACAATACCAATATAGCAAAATCAGATAGTAAAAACTGATTTATAATCCTCGAAGCAATATTCTGCAACAAAAATCAAAATAAAATAAAACAATTTTAATTAAAGAAATTTCTATCCGCAAAGTTATATGTAAAAAAATGTCCCACCTCACCTATGTCACAGAACTCTTTGTATACGTCATGACACTCTCTTAAGAGATTCTTATTGTAAAGCAGTTATATCGAAATACAACAGGAATATCACAAAAGAGAAACAAATATACCGGCTGTCTTTCATCAGCGCTCAAATCTTCAGCTCTCGACGAATTGTGAATATTCACTTTTATATAGTGATTGATGCCTTCTCTCAAACTTTGATCTATTTTAATGTCTCACAAATTTTATTTACATAATAATTCATATTTTGTTACAGAAACGCTTTTATAAGTATAACAGCCGAACAACTTAAACTTATTTGCGGCTACGTTAGCGTTTTGTATCTCTCAATTTCTAATATCAATGTCTTATTCTATGTAAACATTCCTGATTGTTCAGGTACAATAGATTATGTATTAAACATCAATTTTAAGTTAATGTTACAAATGACCGATTGGATTTTGGTTAGGTGATTGAGAAAGGTTTTCCTTTACACTGTTGCTTTTTGTAGCATGTTTCGGTTCGTTATCTTATTGAAAGATACATTGCCTATAAAATTTAGGCAGCATAACAGAAGAAAAACGTTTTGGCAGAACGGACAATTATTTAATAAACCTTTTTTCCGCTCAGCTCTAATAAGTTTCCTGGTATTAACGACCCGATACAATTATGTTTTCACTGCCCCCACCGACCTCATCGTGTGTTATTTACTTTTCCCTCAAAGACTTTCCTGGTTATGTCCTAAATTTTGATTCTTAGAATCAATTAACTGCTTCCTAGTAATCATCTGAGTAAACTAAAAATATCTTATCTTTTTGTAGTGATTCTTTATCGCTCAAATTGTTTAGCATTCATCATTTCTTGCTTCATTTAGATATTTTTAGTCACTTATTTTTAGAAAAGAATCCACACCAGTTAAAAGAATAAAGATAATAAGGCACAAACGTTTACTAAGTGTGAAAGAGTTAAAAAAAACAGAAACATGATTAAAGAAGCATGACACCAGAAAAGTAATCAGGAAGTCTACAGTTAACGATTGACATAGCATTTAAATTTTGGCTTATTAGAATAGACTGGAATGTATGGAGCCGGAAGAGTTCACGACAAGCGAAAAATGAGAGAAAAGAAACTGTTAGCATAGAATTTATGAATACATTTAGATAATTCAAATATAAATCGACTAAACATTGTTCTTAATCTAATACTGCGCTTAAATTCATAAAATCTAAATACTAGGGACGAAAGTTTATTGGAATAATTATCATGAAATAATTTATAGGAAAGGAACAAGGAATGAACTTTACAGCAGTGTACAATTGACTGAAGGTCACGAACAATAATATTGCTGTTTCTACATTGGGTTTCATCAAGAATATCTAAATATATATTAGAAGACTAGATATTTTGGCTGAAGAGACTGATTAACGACACCCGAGAGCTCCTTCTAATGTTCGAACTCTTTCCGGGTATTTACTGCTCTACACAACTGTCAACATCAAAGATTAAAAAGACAAGAGTATATTTTCATATATACGTGTTCCTCGTTTTTATTTTACAGCGTAATATTCTACAGAGGGAGGTTTGATATATAGTATGTGTCTTCCGTCTACTCTTGCTGCCAGAAACATTTCCGTGTAGGCACTGTTCAGGTCAAAGTTTTCACAAACTATGCTGTGGAAGCCATGCAGATGTGCAACTACTATTTTGCGATGTATCCATCCTTATAAGTGAATGACCGTTCATGATCAGATCTAAGACAACTAGAATTACACAATCGTTGGTTATATCTATACATCAACCACGAATTATATCTGAACGTCTATTGAACAGGTGTAGAGGCCCATCCCTTGTTCCCTGTTTAGGATGTGGTTTCCGGCTTTGTCTTTTCCAATCTTTGCACTTTTCCTTATTTTGTTTTCAATTGGAGTAGATAGACTGAACTATCTCCCGGTTCACACTCCACCCAGGTCTATTGAACAGGTGTAGAGGCACATCCCTTGTTCCCTGTTTAGGATGTGGTTTCCGGTTTTCTCTTTTCTAATCTTTTCACTTTTCCATATTTTTTTCAATTGGAGTAGATAGACTGAACTATGGCCCGGTTCACACTCCACCCACGTCTATTGAATAGGTGTAGAGGCTAATCCCGTGTTCCCTCTTTAAGATGTGGTTTCCGGCTTTCTCTTTTCCAATCTTTTCACTCTTACGTAGCCCCCTGCACACAAGTGGCCTTACCGCCTTGCCCCGGGTGATATGATTTAAAAAAAAGAAATATGCACTCACTCTAATGATTATCAACAATTCGTAAAGTATTGCGTGAATTTCCCATTGAAAATTAATTCTCTTTTAACGAGTATCTTATCGTATCATCTGCTAATAAATCAATATCATAAACATTGCAAGCAAAAAGTTTAGAGCCATCCAGAATCTCTTTAGAAAACAACATTCGATGAGATATTTATTTTGCATGTTGAAGTAAATAATAATATTTCAGTAACTACAGCATATTTACATTTGTTATGAAACAACATAATTAACTATAAAACGTATTATCATACAACAGAATATTTTGTTTTCGCTAATAAATCAACCACCTACCTTAATTACAGCCTAGAAATTCTTGGCTTTCATCAAAATGATTTTTTTAAAATTAAATAGCAGAACTTAAGCATTAAGTCACGAACAATAATATTGCTGTTTCTACATTGGGTTTCATCAAGAATATCTAAATATATATTAGAAGAGGCAGCTTAGCCAGACTTTAATTTTCGGGAAAAGGCAAGAGTTGAAGATATAAATTTCTTAATTAAAATTTCCTGGGTTAATCCAGTGTGGTATGTGTAATTCTTTCTTATTTATGTATTTTAATTTTTTATAAATCTTTTCGGCGTTTATGCTCCATTTGGAAAAAAATAGCTTTACTGTTTTGAAGTTCTCTTTATTTATTTATTTATTTATTTATTTATTTATTTATTTAAATATTTATTCTGCAAAGCGAAGCCATTCCTAACCAGATAGTGGCCGTTACTGGGCAGTTGACCTCCCCCTCCCCTATAACCCAACCCTGTGAAATCTCTAAGTTTCGTAGATGGTCTGTTCTTCAAATTCAAATTCGTTCGTTTGCTTTGTACATGAACAGGCAGCTTAGCCAGACTTTAATTTTCGGGAAAAGGCAAGAGTTGAAGATATAAATTTCTTAATTCAAATTTCCTGGGTTAATCCTGTGTGGTATGTGCAATTGTTTCTCATTTTTTGTATTTTAATTTTTTACTAATCTTTTCGGCCTTTCTGCTCCATTTGGACTTTAACTAAGTTAAAACTAAGTTAACTCACCACCAATGGATTTTTTTTATAAATAGGAGTAGATAGATCACACTATCGCCCGGTCCATATACCTCCCACGTCTATTGAACTGGAGTAGAGGCTTGCCCCTTGTTTCCTGTTTAGGATGTGGTTTTTTCTCCTTCTCTTCTCCCTTCAGACCTTGGTATTGGTACTTTCGTGATTTTCCTGCGATCTGGTCGGATGGTGGCAACGGCTCATCACTGTGAGGGTACCTGGTTGGCAGTTTCCCAGTTGCTGCTTCCGACTGGTAGTTAGAAGCTCTAACTCTTGCGCAGCGTCAAGAGCGGCTGCTCTGATCAACAGTTGTATAATATCGGGGTTCTTGTAGTGCCACGTCGCGCATGGATAAGTGTCCCTGCAAGCGCTTTCGGTGGGTAACGCTGAGGCCACACCTTGTTGGAGCCCTAGCCAGTTTCCCTCCCAGCACAGATCGTGGATAATGACCGCCTGTATCCTCTACTCTAGGTCCCTTTCTATAAACAAAAACATGACGAAACAAATCAGAAATGACCCTAAACCAGTTAAAATCAAACCACCTAAACCCATTAACCTTTTTTTCACTAATATCCGGGGCATTCATACTAACTTTCCTAGTGTAGAAGCATTCCTGCATGAAAAGTCCCCGGACATCCTTGCGCTCTGCGAAACTAACCTCAACTCAGCTATTCCCTCCTCTGACCTCTCCATCCCTGGTTATCTTCCTCTCTTAAGGAAGAATTCCACTGTTCACATGCATGGGCTGGGGGTCTACGTCAGCGAACACCTCCCCATAGCTAGGGTGACTTCACTCGAATCTACTGACCACCAATACATATGTCTCGGCCTGTCTCTCCTCAGTTCGGTTAGTTACCTATTCTTTCTTTACCGTTCTCCCTCCTCTCCTGACTGCTCCCTACTAGATAGCATTGCTGACGACATAGATAAGGCTATTTCCTATCACCCATTCGCCCACATATTTGTATTCGGAGACCTCAACACCCATCACTCTGAGTGGCTTGAAAACGCTGTTACTGATCCAGCGGGCATTCACGCCACGAACTTCGCTATTTTCCAATCCGTTACGCCAGTGGTGGACTTCCCCATTCGCTTCCCAAGCACTCCCTCGGGGCATTCCTCACTACTAGATATATGTTTCCCCATTACTTCTGTCAATTCCGGAGACAGTCATCTGATCACAATAGGCGCATGTTCACATCTGCTCGCAATGAGTGCAAGAGAACCCTAAATGACGCCAAACGGTTTTTTACTGAGAGAATGCGACAGTGCATAGCTGACCGCAATTTCGGCTCCAAGGACTATTGGAGGATTTGCAAACGAGTGCTGAACAATAGCAAATCCTCAATACCTCTTTTAATCCATGAATTTGAGGTTCTCATGTCATCTGCGGACAAAGCTGAAAGCTTTGCTCGCAGATTCTCATCCAACTCTACATTTGACTTCCCTATTAGAACTGAGGCCAAACTGCGCGACGTATACCTTACCCCGACAGTAATATCCGGAGTAATCTCACAGCTCGACCCCCATAAGGCCAGTGGAGACGATGGAATCCCGGTGATAGTCCTTAGGAGGTGTGCTCCTGAACTTTACCATGTCCTCTCTAAACAGTTTAACTACTGCCTTTGTGCTTCCTGCTATCCTGCATGCTGGAAGATCTCCTCAGTCGTTCCTGTATTTAAGAATTGTGGTGAACCCTCGGACCCATCCAACTATCATTCTATCAATCTTCTACCGATATTCGTGAAAGTATTCGAGGCCATAATCAATACTGAAATAGTCCAACATCTTACTGCCCACAAACTCTTCTCTGACAGGCAATATGGCGTCCGCTTTGCCAGGTCCACAGGCGACTTGCTAACAACCGTTACGGAGTACATGCTACAGGCCCTTGATGAGTCTGACGAGGCTCGCGCGGTTGCTCTGGACATCTCCAAGGCTTTTGACAGGGTTTGGCACTCTGGCCTCCTATGCAAGCTACGGGGTTACGGTATTACCGGTCACCTAATACAATCTTTTTTAAATAACCGCAAAATGAAGTTCGTTTTGAATGGGCGTGCCTCTTCATCCTACAGCACGAATGCTGGTGTCCCACAGGGCTCTATCCTGGGCCCGACGCTCTTCTTTATTTTCATCAACGACCTCTCAGATGAGATCAGTTCCCAAGTAGGCATCTACGCAGACGACACCACAATATACTCCCGCACCAGTAAGAAACCTGTCGTAGCGGACAGACACAATCTCGATGCTGACCTTGAACGGGATCTACACTCTGTGGTGAATTAGGGCAAGAGGTGGCTTGTCAACTTCAATGTGTCTAAGACCAAGCTGATGTTTGTCAACCATCACAGGCAACCTCTCCTGCCTCCCATAAGCATGGACTAAGCGGTTCTCAATGAGAGCAACACACTACGCCTCCTCGGCCTTACCCTCTTCTCAGACCTCAAATGGAACCACTATATTGAATCCATAGCTAAATCTACTCCTAAGAAGGTTGGGTCACTATGACGATCCAGGATGTTTTTTCCGCCTGAATCCATCCTGCATATATACAAGTCAACCATCCGTCCGTGCATGGAGTACTGCTGCCATTTATGGTCAGGCGCCCCTGCCGTTTTCTCAGTGTTCTCGACAGGCTCCAAAAGAGAGTCTGTAATGTGATAGGTACTGAGCTGGCGGCTCGACTGCAGCCACTTCCCCATCGTCGAAATGTGGCCTCCCTTTGTCTGTTCTATAAATACTTTCATGGCTTCTGCTCGGACGAACTTAAGTCACTGGTGCCTCCTCAACAGGTGTTTACTCGTGCAACCAGATTGGCAACTGTTAACTAACAGTTAGGTTAGCCAAATGCAGACGCCAATTCTACTCCTTCAGCTTCTTCTCTCGCACTTCCCGCCTGTGCAACTCGCTCCCATATTCTTGCTTTCCTGACGGCTACAACCTCCAGAAATTTAAATGCAATGTCAATACTCATCTATTAATCACTGGACTCTAGCTCTCTCCCCACCCCCGTATATCATTCTCTTTCTCTCCACCTATGTATCTGTCATCGCACCTGCATTCTCAGCTTTCTATTGATCTTTTCTAACAAGTTTGTACTCTTCACTCTTTTCTTATTAATCTTTTTACAGTTATGTAGCCCCCAGCTCATCAGTGGCATTTCTCCCTTGCTCGGGGTGAAATGATTAAAAAAAAAGCCCGAAATCATATGTAGCATCAATATTATAAGCTTGGATTAATGGTAAACTTGTAGACATGTAAGATAGATTCTGGAGATAAAAATGACACTCGATTACTTATTTTTAGAAACATTCCTTCTGATTTTACTCGCCTTCTTTTTTGTTGGCATCATACTTAAATAATTTGATCTTACAAACGATGATACGGCACTGATTTCCCTTTCACGCGATGAATAAACGGAAGAGAGCCCGCGTGAAAATTCGTAGGAATATTATTTTCTTTACCAGAATGATGAGATTTATATTCATTTATTCATTATTATGATGTTTTGTATGCTTTTTTGTTTGTTTTGTGGCTCTTTGGTTTTGGTCATGATCTCAAAAACCAATAAACTTTTATTTGTACAATCATCTTTTATAGAACATATAAAAAATGTGATGGCCAGTATTAGATTGAAGGGGTTTGTATATTTTTTAAGTAGCAATATAGATAATTATGAAAATAAAATACTTATTATTATTATTATTATTATTTATCTCATATTTTTTAAAACTCACGTATTAAAGAGGTTTGTTAATTGAATAAAATAAATGCCATAAAATGAAATTCAGAATATGTACGTAGAAAAAATAAAGGAAACAATTGCTTTATTACTTATACAACTGTATTAAGAACAATATTTTTGAGTTCTAAAAGTATTCAAGTATATATAGATTGGTACGTTTATATATATATATATATATATATATATATATATATATATATATATATATATGCACTTTTCATATTAATAAATAAATAGATTTCATTGCGAATTTAAATTTTTTAAATGGCATGCCTATCTGCATGTGTATTCATTTTAGAATAATGGTAAGAATAAAACATAATGTAAAGATTATCAGAATATATATATATATATATATATATATATATATATATATATATATATATATATTGAGTGGGTGTATTTCATTTCTGTTGATCTTCCTTTGAATAATGATATTAAATGAGTAATATAAATTGCCTTGCAGTATATTTTATGGCAGTCTGCCCACGAAACAATGAAACGTAATTATATTTTTCTGTTTTCGTTCTTCTTTATTGATAAACTGACCCCAAACTGTATTTAATTGTCAAGGCGAAACCAAAATAGAGAAGCAAGAAAGATGCACATATATGTTTTCATTTCTCTTTCTCACACTCACATACACACGCGTAATCTCTCTTTCTCTCACTCACATACACACTCTCCCTATCACACACACACAGACACTCACATACACAATCTCTCTAACTTATTTCTTCCCTCGATCGCACAAAAGCACAACACACACACACTGTCTCTTACACTCACTCATTTATCTCTCACACCGAGTTTTTTCTCTCTCACACACATACTCTTATTATCGCTTTCTCTCTTTCTCTCTCTCTCTCCCTCTCTCTCTCTCTCACACACACACACACACACACACACTCACACAGATTCTTTCTGATCTGCACACGGAGGCACACATCCTTTCATAATTCTTTTCCTATTTATTAACGGAAAAATATAATAGGCCAGCATCCATACTTTTTCTTTGTAGACATATTTGGAGAGTTGATAGTTTTTGTGACCAACATATCAACATGAATCAACATATCAAACTGAAATTGATAATTCTTTTGTCTTCATTCTCCTTATCCATTATTAGGCTGGATCAAAAATTGATATTGTTTATTTTTAACATAAAATCTTAATCCATGTCTAGAAAGGAGGACTCTAATCTCCTATACATGGGTTTTCGCACGCAAATTAAAAACGGTTTTTCGCTATGAGAATGCTCAGTAAAACAATTTTGGTCCTATTTGATTGGTGCTCTTCTCCCAATCCTATTCAAATATGCTGCCTCCAAAACTGCTGCCCTAATCTCTGAATGAGTCCTTTCTGGAATGTTTTATACACCCCACAAAAAAGATTCAGCAAAAACCAAGTAGTCAGAACTTGTATGTATTACAGCTATAGTTCACCGGTACAACTACAACAAAATCTATCGCAAGGAACAGTGTAATCTGGGTCTTGCTTCTGTCAGAAACACCCAAAGTCACTATAAGGGAGAACATAAACGGCGAACAATACAATGGCGAACGTAAAATGAAGCTAGGCGCCAGATGTCGTGGCCAACGTTGAAAAAAAGAAATTGGAGCTCGCAAATACTGAAAGATCATCAACCAAATTAAGTACAGAGGCAAAGCCTATGTGCCTTTCCTATAAACAGCCCTGAAGTCATATGTTCCTCAACAGACAAGGTGAAGCTCTTTGTTTTAAACTAAACATTAGATGACAAAGTCAATCTCATCCCCAATTTCAAACGTATCACTGAATACAATTTCAGTAATATAGGTATTTCATTAAAAGGATTCTCTTGACATATCAATAGACTTGACCTCCAAAAAGACCAGATTAGATAAAATTCCAGTGGTCGTCCTTAAGAATATCAACAAGAATTATACGTGATTCTAGCAAAATTACTGAACTGCTGCTTAAAGGAAAAAAAATTTCTCGGATTGTAGAAAGAGCCAAAAGTATATTTGGTCTCAGGAATGTGAGCAAAACATTTTCCTCTCCTGGCACAGACCAATTAATCTCCTCAGTATCATCAGTAAATTTTTCAGACCTTTATCAACTAAAAGGCTATCGAGAACCTGGATAGTAACAGCCTCTTGTGCTCCGACCACTAAGGTTTTCGATCTCTCCGATTTACTGCTGATGTCCTAAATATACTTGCAGAAGGAATTAGTGAGGCCCTGGTCGGCCGACATACCACAATAACTATAGTAAAATGAATTACTACAACATCTCTCCGGCTTATGTACTTTCATTTTTATAAAATCCTTTCTAACAGGTAAATCACTGAAGATAATTATTAACGACCAGTCCTCTAAGACCCTGGCAGTCAACGCAGGTGTTTGCTCAAGCTCAATGCAAGACCCAACACTCTTACTGATTTTCATAAATTATCTACATATGAATATATTCCGATCATTTGTAAACTTAAAAGCCGATGATACCACGATATACGGGCGCATCTTCAAAAGTTTTGATGATCAGATGTTGGCAGCTTAGCTCTCTTTCGATCTATCACTAACTTACCAGTGGAGAAAAAGAGACTGGTTACATTCAATGTCTCCAAACTCAAACTGGTTACATTGCATCACCACCGATCAGACCGCGAGGGTCTACCAGTCACAATGAACAAATGTCTTCTCGAGAAGTCACTGTATCTTGAAATGATATTGAGTCACAGACTTACACCTAACCTAAGCAGAATTTCTCTATACGTTTTTCGCTAAACATGTTGATAAAAGGATAAGCTCCCTATACCGATTCGTTAGTATCTGGCCCCTAATATTATGCACTATCTTTATTTAAAAAGATCACATCGAACAGAGATTACTGTTCTTATATCTGGGCAGGAGCTGCCCAGACATCACTTTCCAATATTGCTAAACTTCAAAAGCATCTCTGTAACTTTGTTGAAGAATAAATATTTTCCACAATCCGCCCTCTCTCTTTCACAAGCAGAATGTAGCGAATCTCTATCTCTCTCTTTCTCTCACTCTCTCTCACTACTGTATAGCTTCTACCATGGAAAGTGCTAAGACGAACTGCATTACTTGGATACACCAGGTATGACCTTCCATGCCACTTACATAGTAGCAAACCACCTATACTCCTTCCGTATTCCATCGGTGAGAAGTAATTTCTACTCAAACAGCTTCTTGCTGACGTATGGAACAGAGCCGCAAGAGGATTTCTCCCTCACCACTTCAATTTTGACCTGTTCATTTCTAGAGTCATTCCGTATCTCCCCACTCCAATCCATATAAACTACCACTAAGTGTAACATCTTACCTTTAGCGGAACCCGGTACTTGTGCAAACCGAAGTATAATGTCAACAAAAAAGATAAGATTCTGATGGAATGCTTGTAACATTGACATCTGTATGGTATCGCAATTTTATAATTTAACAAAAATTCTTGTAATAAGTCAAACATGTATTTCCCTCAAAGAATATTAAATATTACAATCTAAATTTTATATTCTCTTTATCCAAGTATATTTGTACTAGAAGTATCTATAATTAAAAATACCAATTTTGAACTCCACTATTTTTTCAGTGTTTACGCAGATATGTAATCTCTTCAAGAGCAATCACATGGGTTGGGAGTCCTGGGTTCGATCTCAGCTCAGTGACCAATGAAAAACTTAACTCTGAATCATCCAACTAAAGTTGACGTATCATAAAAGCAGTGCTTATCATGGATTCATACGCGCTCAATTATTATGACTTTGTGCCAGACGTATTAAGTACAATAGTCGCCTGCGAAATCAAAATATCGTTCAGTTAAATGCCATAAGTGATACAAGCCTGGGCGATCATGTCTTGAAACATACATAATTGACTCGGCAGAAGACTTTACCGCAGTTGTTTTCCATTGGTTTTCTGCAGTAGTTTGGTTGCCATCCAAAGCTATAAAATCCAATCTTTCCTGCCATTTAATCCAATAGCTGGAGTGAGAAGAAACAGATTAATAGCATTCCCAAGGCTATTTGTGTGTAAGTGAATGCAAAGAATTCAACTGGATTTCGAACTCAGCTCTTCGATATCCACTCTACCACAGCGCGCAACTAAACGATATCCGCATCTTATTACAAATCAATCGGATCATTTTTAGGTACTTTACTTTTAAATGATTGTGCCAGATTAACGCTAAGCTTTGCAAATGGCGCAAGGAAGTCGTACTAGTTATTTTGATGAATTCAGTCTTATTTTAAAAATTTTTCTCTCATGGAGAATATATTTTAATTTTGTTGTTCAGTATGTGAGAATTTCATCCACAAGGCATACTCAATAGTTCTAAGCTTTTTTTCAGGCTAAAATAAAAACTAACAAATTTGTTATTAATCTTTCAAATATTAGAAAACGAGATAGACTTTGTAACAGATGATAGAAATTCTTGATCTGTGCTTGATCAACTGTTTTAAATATTAGTATTCAGGCTTTTACAAGTGTGCAAGATCCAATATTTGTGAAATGTTCTTTAGAATTCATACATTTCGCAGTCACAACAATGCAAAGTACCTAATGATGAATAATTTAAAAGAAAACTTTTCTACATCACATTTGCCATTTATCTTCCGTTGTGAGCACTAATTAATATATTACACTCACTCTTTTAAGAAAATCAATCAATAAAAATTACAACTAGAAGCAAAAGTCCATTAGTGATCATGGCACTATTAGCGAATCTTTCTACCAGCGAAGAGAGAGATTTTTAGTTCGACAAGCCTGGGCGGTTTCTTTTAGAAACTAAATTGAAGAATTGCGTCGCATCTAATTCTTCTTTGAGGAAAGATTTCAAAGAAAGAAGAAGACAAAAACAAAAAGCCGAACGATTTTCTCCGGAAACAGACTGATCGTGATTTTTTCTCTCTCACTCTTTCGTTTTTGAAGCAACGCAATCGAAGAAAGATTATGAAAGAAGTGACAACTGAGGAAATGCATTAAACAGAACAAAAGATAATGAAAGTGAAATATAAATGTGTTTGACTTTCTATGCATTAAAGACGTTCCATAGTGTAGAATGTAATTAATCCAATGAGATTATAATTCAGTTTCAAATCTGGTGGAAGATGAACAGAAAGGCTTGTATTCTTTAGTCCAATCAACATTGTTCCATGGGAAGAGGCTTGAGACTTTTTGTTATTTAATAACCAGGTAAGAAAAACAGAAAGTTAAATAATCACATACGTTACGTTAGTATCTGTCTATGCTTCTGAGATAAAGGATTGCAACTGTTTATAATACATATATTCGGACTGTCATACTGATTGTTGACGTTTCGGCCATTGTACACTCAGGAGAAATAGGCTGCTATTTCGAACCGAACTCCGTATTTTATCCAAAAGAGTAGATGGTTCTAGGTATCCCAGTTTTAATTATGTTCCTTCACTAACTCAAATCTTCAAGTCACAGAACTAATTCTCCTTGTCTTTGTTTACCTCTGCTGTTGTCAAGTATTGAACTGACAACTCTTCGGGTTGAGTCACGTGAATTACTTCAGCCAAAGTCTTTAACGACTGGCCCATGTGTCCTGAGTACCTCACGTTGTTTTACAATGGGCCAGATGGAATCTTATCGACCCAAAAAACTCTTTTAATATATTTATTGTGCATTGATTTTTTTAAATAATAGGTTGGTTCATATTCAAATTCCTTTGAAAACTCCGTGACAATTTCAATAAAAACATATATCAGATTAACTAAGCGTTCTTTAAATATAACATAACAGGCGATGCAACTGCGTTACATACAATGTTCAACGCTAAATACTGTGGGTTGACATGGATAAATCTCTAAAACATGGATAAATCTCCCATCCTTAACTTCTTAGAAGTTATGCGTGCAATTGCATGGTTAAGTCTTTAACGCAGCCGAACACTAAATGGACATTTATGCATCCAGCAGCTGGAACGTGGCCATAAATATTTGTGTTCATCAATAGGAGAAATAAAGCTCTCCCATCTAACAAAAGGCATAATAATGCAAGAATAACACAGTAACAAATATTTAATTTGTTAGGCGTTGTCTAACTAAGACAGCATATTTGCCTGACCTTTCACTGACAGTTGTAAAGCATTGACCGCTGCTTATAATGTTCTAATGAAGAAACTTTCTTGAATGAAAACTAGATTGAAGATGTTATCCACACGCTGCTTAGTTGACAATCTATCCCTGTTTCTTAAAATGTACCCATCTCTCTCGGGCGGTTTATCTTTCTACAACTGACATCGATTAATGAATGTCTGCGGTCTGTGCCTAAGGGAAATGATTCAAACAACATCCTAACTTCTGATCATTCCCGTTATCTTTAGAAAAAACGCGGTATCTCTCTGCACTCGTGTACTATACTAATGAGCTCATGCAAACTTGTCAAAAATCCAAATTTGTAGGGCACGCAGTGAGAATCGAACTCATTGGCAATGTTTTGCGAGATTAACACATCAAGTAACTCATTATGGCAGGTGGCATTTTATCTTTTTTCATATTCAAATGAACTTTTTGGTTCCTAAAGTATTGTAAGAGGCATTACTGTCTAAAATGATGTCAAATCTTCCGGTCGAGCAGAGAAGTAAAATTTGTGATTCGTTTTTTGTGGCTTATCAACTTATTGCAAGTTATTTAAAATTTGCAAATATTTTTACATTCTTTATTTTAAAGATAATAATGTCTAATGAAAAAGTTATACTAATTAAACCACATCTGGCCATGGAATAAGCAAATTCATAGTATCTCTTCATGTTATTTACGCGCAAGTAAATATAACGAACCTAACTGAAAATAAAGTTCTGCTCTCCGATTATCTATTCCGAGGCGTTATCCCTTCAGTGATCGCACAGGAACCGATGTTTCAGCATGATGTGGCCGTAAGCTTAAAATGATATCGAAGATTCTGCTTGATAAGTTGCAATGAACTATTGTAAAATAATGGCTAAAATGCTAAACATCTTCTCAACCCGGGTTTCAACCGTGAGGTCACCTCAGACAAGTGGAAGGATGAACAATCCAAAGAAAACTACTGCAATGTACCAGTAAACCTTAACTGAGAGGATGGAAATATGAGGATAGGGGAAGGCGGGAGAGAGGAAAATATACTTTATTTTGCTTATCAATGTTTATAGGTACCAAAAAGATATTTTCATAAATGTTTGCACCCAGATATAATCTGAGTCTTCTCATTCAGTAAGTCACCTTTATCAGGATATCTGGCAATGGCCAATTTCTCTTGCTGGCAGAGGCGGTAACAATCACTATGACCTCGGCCGGTCTTTACTCTTCTAATAATCTTCCACTATACATCTCTCTGCATTTCCAGACACATTCGGCAAGTTTATTGTCTTTTCTAGAGCACTCTAACATAAAAGACGAAACATGATGATAAAATCGCTTTTTTCAAGAGCTCTCAGTACACCCAATAAATATTTTCTTGACATTTTTGTAATCATAAAGGGCCTCAACAGTGCAAATGATGCTTTATGTAGAGCAGTACCCATCCAAGGGACAACTGTTCTTATTTCTGCAGTGGCATTTCTTTTTTTTTCCATTCCACATTATTTTTGCATTTTAAATCTTAATAACAATTTTCCATGACTCGTTGATGAAGCGAATTTACATTATCTATGTCTGCTACATAAATCCAATTGTTATAGGTGGCCCCAAAGATAAAAATCAAAAGGAGTACTGATGTGGAAGGTGCAGGCCATAAAATCGGTCCTCGACTACCTGACTATTTTTATCGTAGATATCAGCCTGTGCATCGTGAAAAACTTGTACTTGAATCCTATCATGCATGAATCACGTGCATATTCGTGTTCTAGCATGTCTGGGAGTATGTTCTAGATAGCTCCCGTAAGATATTCAGGAAGAACATGTGAAACTAGCAGACTGCAATTCCAGCCTACATATTAATCGTAAACTAATGTTGGTGTCAGACCTGTATTGTTCGAGGAGGATTCAGATCCGCCCAGAAACGCTGCTTGTGTAGATTTGTTATTCCATTTCTTCCAAATGTTACCTCATCCGTCAACAAGACTAAAGACACAAACAACGGATCAGTAGTTTATGCAATAAACTATAGGTAACAATTTACCCTGTTGTGTGTGATAAGAGGACGAATGACTCAGCATACATTCCAAACAAAACGAACACAAGAGCTGTTCTTGAAGCACTTTCTATACGGTACTATGAGATGTACAACAGTCTAGGACTTGTTGACGCGTGCTAATTACTAGAGCTTTCCCGTCGACCTGTAGAATATGTTTTTCGTGATCATGCGTACGAGCAAAAAGCGGTTTTTTCTTGAGCTATAGATAGTGATACCACGGATACTGTCTCAGCAACGTGACGATAAACAGAAACAAATCTTAGATGAATCGGCTGACTTTGGTGAGGAAACGCAGCCTAGTACAGCTATGCAGCCTCTCGTCCATAACCGTTCGCTCGGCCGTATGTAAAAATCATATCTGTTTGCTCACGATATGAATATCCTGCCGTTGTTAAGTAGAATAATTTCTGTTTAATTCCCTACTACACACATGAAACGTTGAAGACAGAATAGCCACAAATGTACACGAATGACAAATGTAACCAAGTCTACATGGCAACACAGTGCCATCTACCGTAATTTTTTTAAACTTAGAAAGAAAGAAGAGAGCACTGGATTGCTATGAGATTTCTGTTTTTCAGTATAGCAGTGAAACCTGGAGAATATCATCAAAGATAAAGGAAAAACTTGAAGCAACCAAAATGCGGTTCTACAGAAGAATGTCGCTGATATAATGGATCGAGCATGTGAGCAATGGTGATGTTTTAGAAAGGATCGAAACGAAAAAAAAATTAATGCTGAGCATCAGGAAGAGGCATCTGAAGTTCTTGGGACATAAAATTAGGAAAGAAGTTTTGGAGAATCTTATATTCAGAGGTCATATACAGGGAAAGAGAGACAAGGAAAAGTAGCGGATAACATATTTGAAGAGCAGAGCGTGGTTTGGGTGGGGTAACAGGAAAAAAGCATGTTAAGAGTTACCAGGAATAGACAAACGGGGAAAGCGATGATCACCACGTACAGAAGGGACATGGTGTAATATAACAATCTGGCCCCAACCGAGGAAGGCTGATGCAAGCGGGGGTGTTTCCGGTCGTTGAAAGGAACGGATGTTTGTTTGACCTTATTTCCGGCAGTAGCGGAAATGGCTACAGAGGCAAACAGAACAGGTGTCTCTGAGAATTACGTGGGCATGCGTGGGCGAGGCAAAACCGGAAGAAAAAGTCCCGGTTTGGAGATTATAAAAATACCTCGGCGCACGGATCCACCAGACAGACCAGAGTAGCAGTAGAGAGAGAGACACACAACAGATACGACGACACTCCCGTCAACCCATTAGAGGCGCGCTCTCTCAATTCTGTCCCCTATGCTACACGGTTCATCGTCATTAATAAAAATATAACTTATATTTTTATATATATGCGTGTTTCCTGTTTGTCGCTATTCTAACCGGCTCAGTCATCACAGACGTTTATTTGGTGCCTAAGTGACTTGCTGTTTTGAGACAACAAAACAGATAGATACGAGCTGGTTACCACGGCGACGATTGAAATTCAACGGACTTAAAACTACCAGATAGAAAGAAAAAAAGAAGACGAAAATATATAGCAGCCGCGCGACTATAGACATCAGCCAAGGTAGGTGACTCTTTGATTTGATAGTGTGTGTGTTTTCTGCTCGTGTTTATAAGTCTAGTTAGAAAAAAAAATGCATACTTTTGCCGATCTGACCCTAGAATTGAGAAATATGGATTGTTCGGTGTCGAACACATTTAGGGTAGAACGGAGGGGGTGCAGGACTACAGGCAGAGAGTAGTACGCCTAGCGGGAGCGCATAGGTTTGGGGTTGACGGGAGGAAGAAAGTTGAGATATTTACCTATCTGTAAGTATAAAACATCTGAGTTAATGATTTATTTTTTTTTGTTAATATTTTACCATATATGTGAAGTGAGTTTACTGGTATGTTGCTTAATTAATCTTACTTTTATTGAGTAAGTGAAATGTAAAATCATGTAAAGGAAGTTTCTTCTACTCTTTAAAGTGGATAATTGGATTAACTTGTTGATAACAATGTTTTCTTTGGTTTGTGCAGTGTTAGGTTTTCTTTTTTTTTTGGATTTCTTTTTTTTTTGGATTTCTTTTCAATGACTGTACACTACAAAATGATTTACATTTCTATGTTTGTGAATTATGCTTTTGTGCAGGTTCCCATCAATTCAACATCCTCTGTGAATTTTCATTTATGTGACTTGGGAAATATCTTTTGAAGATATATTAATTTCTGAAAACTTTATATTGACACGGATAGACCTGCAGATTCCACAGTTGATCGAAACATTGATGAATCATGTAAATGATGAATTTAAGCAAATTGTAATAGAACGTGAAAGGCTGTTGTTAAAATACAAAGATTATAGGTCTATGACTCGCAGAACTAAGCGGTCCGTGTTGCCCTTTGTAGGGAAGCTACAGCTCACACCCATAAACGTCTCTGGTTCAGTGGTTTGGTCCCCAATTACGCAGAAATTTCCCAATTTTCCAGTGGACACCATGCCGGTAGAATTGCGCGATATGGAGGAGATTCCTATCCGCAAACTAGTAAATACCTTGGAACAGATAGATATGGAAAGATTTAGTGAAGGATATGAAGAACTCCCGAAGAAGTTGCCGATAGGAGTCAGTGCTGGCATAGTCGGCGTAATAATAATCCTTGGAATAATAGCTAGGAAGCGGATTTTTAAGTGTAAAAGAAGCAACAGTGCTTCGGGAAAGGAAATTGAGTTATCCGTTGTGAATAGTACTCCGGGGTCAACGGGTGTTCAACACTCAAATGTCTCTGCGTTAGGCAACAAATCAGATATGCTTGGATTCGAATCCAGAGGAAGTAGTTCAGGGAATGGAAAACATTGTGCAAACTAAGGAACTACGAGTCACGGGTCCATTGTTTTAAACTAAATTATTATAGATGAAACCTCTAATCCTCCACAAGTAAATTGCATGCGGATTAACGTTGGAATCAGGGTAATTTTCTTCATTTTCTATTGAACATTTCTCGGTCAGACTATGAATGATATGTACGGCAGATAATGGCCATTTTTCTATGTTCAAACATAGTATGTTTGAAATTAAATTAAATTAAATGAAGTTACATGTGTAACAATAAACTCGAGCAGAAGCACGCATGGTGTTGGTCAAAGGTCATTTATTCGATGTCGGTTTAGAAACTGGGGCGCGGTTACCGCCTATAATCATGTGGTTATGCATCGAGGCGTCTACGCTTATGGACAGAGTCGAGAAAGAAAATGAACATTTTTAAGAACTTTGCCCAATTCTGTGAAGATGAAAAAAAAAAAAAAAAAAAAAAGAACAATGAAACATCGAGCTGGTAGAACAATTTTCAAGATGGACACGAACATTGTTGGGTTGCCGATGTAGGCTCCCCTATATATATATATTTTTTTTTGTTGTTTTTTTTTGTTTCGGCATGCACATGTTTTGTTGTTTTGGCGTGCACATGTTTTATACAATTGTCGGGCTTGTGTGGCATGGGGAGAAGAGTGAGGGTGTTGCGCTTAAAATGTTCTTAGGTGAACATTTTGGAAAATGGGTGGGCGAGGAATGTAATATAACAATCTGGCCCCACCCGAGAAGAAGGCTGTTGCAAGCGGGGTTGTTTTCCGGTCGTTGAAAGGAACGGATGTTTGTTTGACCTTATTTCCGGCAGTAGCGGAAATGGCTACAAGAGGCAGACAGAACAGGTGTCTCTGAGAATTACGTGGGCGTGCGTGGGCGAGGCAAATCCGGAAGAAAAAGTCCCGGTTTGGAGATTATAAAAAGACCTCGGCGCACGGATCCACCAGACAGACCAGAGTAGCAGTAGAGAGAGAGAGAGACACAACAGATACGACGACACTCTCGTCAACCCTTAGAAGCGCGCTCTCTCACTCTCTGTTCCCTAGGCTACACGGTTCATCGTCATTAATAAAAATATAACTTATATTTTTATATATATGCGTGTTTGTTGTTTGTCGATATACAACAATGGCACATCAAAGAAAAAGAAGAAGAAGACAAATAAAATTATTTGCAGTCATATGTTTATATTTACCTTTGTTTTGCAAAGTTGTGAGGAACTCACCTCAAATTTTGTTAACCTTTTTATATGCTTTATATATATATATATATATGTGTGTGTGTGTGTGTGTGTGTGTGTGTGTGTGTGTGTGTGTGTGTGTGTCTTATTTTCAAATACAGTGTTTTGTGAAGGAAGAAAATGAATAAAAGTACGTGGATAAATTATTCGTAGCCAATCGGTTTCATCCTAACGGACATTATCAAGGCAAGTGTAGGGACTTATTTTACTGCACGTGTTTTCATACAAGATAAAAGATGTCATTTTTTTTATCAATTTTTTAAATTTGGGAACGTTCAAAGGTCGGTCAAAACATGTTTGGAGGAGACAGTGCCATAATTCAAAGTCTGGTAAGATAAGAGTGAACGAGTAATATTGAAGAATTTTTTTTAAATAATTGAATCTTGTTTAAATTGTTATAAGATTATTTTAGTTTGGGTTGGACGCATATGCTGTATATCTCCCAAAAATGACTTAATGGATTTATACGTTTTCATTTGATTTCCTTTTCTTTTCTGTTTTTCTTTCTTTCTTTTTTTTTTTTTTTTGTTACATTTAGTTGCCCAGTAATTTGTCTTTGGAAATAGTTATTCCTTCAGGAATACATTAGTTCTATACAAAATTATCCAGCAAAAACAGATTTTTTCTGATAAGCTGTTTATTTTTGATATTTTTACGCCGTAGCTGGCATTATATATACATCGAGCGTCTTACATTTTATGCATATTGTCGAACTGCTTTCTACTACGTCCATTTTATAAAAGAACTCCACTATGTCAGTACACATCATTTAATTATATTTGAAGATGGTACATTCATGAAGTGAGTTTCAAACTTACAATGAGTTCAATAGTCACGCAATCATTTCGGCAAGATTCTAAACGGAATTTGCATGTATAATTTGTAATAGTTGCTCCTGAGATCCTCTTAATTTGGGATCAAGAATTAAAATATAAAAGACCAAGTCCTATAATTGAGTAGGAATAGATGCATCCTATGCCTTCTAGAAAAACGTGTCATCTTAAAAGATCTGTATAACTTAATATACTAAACAAAAGATGCAAACATAGAAATAAATATCTGCTTAACTAATTAGATCCTGACTAAACTGACTTCTCTTTCTACTTTTGTTTTTCAGTTATTTTTTTATTTTTATTATTTATTTTGTATTTATTATCTTCATTTTTCTTTTTATTATTTCTATTATATATATATATATATATATATATATATATATATATATATATATATGCGTATGCACACAAACATATGTATTATACATCCTTCTCCCTTTTTGTTAACGTCTTTTATGAGTTAAAATAAAATAAATTTAATAAACAAAAGTTACCCATCTATGACATTCGTTACATATGGCCCCCAAAATATTCAATATTTATTTAAACTTATGAGTATACTTTCATTTCGGTATGAACCAAATCATACTTATACATTTTTTAACTAAAAAAATTGACATCCAAGATTTATAATTTATAAGGAAATTAAACAACGCTAGTACGATAACAAAATTCAAAGCTAAAAAATTCAGTTCTTAATAGGTACCTGATGATTGCGTAATGCATGAAATGACACACTGAGTTGTGCTCTAGACCTATGCTAATATATATATATATATCAGAAAAACTGACAAACCTGTAAAAACAAAGAAGATAATACAAAAATATTATCTGATTACTATAAAATATTAAATAAATAAAATTAGAAATCCGAATGAACATTACACAGAGCAAGATGAAATATAGAGAAGAAAACTCATCGCATAAATAAACGGTTATTAATCCAGAAATTTGTTTCGGCATATGTAAAAATTACAAACTGCTTCTTTCAACGCGAATATATGAAATGTTACATTTGCATCTGAATATTACCAAAAAATATTTTTCATTTTTTAAACAGAGAAAGAAATGAGCTTAGGCGAAATGTAATGGCGTATACAGTTAAACAATCATGCAGCATACCGGAAGTGTCACAAAGTAAAGAACACACTCACCTAATCGCACATATACAAAAAACCTTAAAGAAAATAATATACAAGAACAAGCAAGAGAATAGATAAAATCATTCACAAAATAAACACACCTAAACATATGACTATAAGTGGCTGATTATGCATACAATAAAATACATATAATAAAATACATACAATAACACAAAAATAAAAATAAACAAACTAAAGAAGAAATATAACAAATAAAGATATAAAAAAGGGATGCCTCTATTATAGTACAATTAGCATTCTCCCCAAAATTTAAAAGTTAAAAATATTAACATTGGAAAATAATAATACTGTTAGAACATTTAATGACACCCTAAAGACAGGTTTCGTATACTTCGTTTTATACCATGATTTCAGAATGGTTAAACAGTCAAATATCCAGAGAAAAGAATGCTCCTACCACTGTGAAAATTTGTAGGGGTATTATGTTGTTTGTGAACTTCAGTCTATTTCTTTCAATAATAACAGCATTTCATGCCAGCAAATGAATGTATGATTTCATCTGACAATAAAAACAGTTTCAATATTCTAATATAATTTTAGGTGTTTAGCCATAAGCAAAGAAGTTTTTCTTTGACAACAAGCTCAATGTCCTACTCGATAATAGCATCTAGTAACTGTTTCTATCGACACATTCAACATTTTGACCATATATTTTATCTTTTAGTGAGGACTCTTCGAGGCATCGTTAACAATTTTCCTTTGAATTCTATTAGAAATTAAGCATTTTCTCAACACAAGATATCTAATTGTAATTCTTGATAATGCCACAAATGTTCGATTTAGAAATATTTAAACGCATGGAAGTGTTGTATATCTATCAGTTGTTTTTACACATTAACTATCTTCATTTGGGGCTTTATATAAAGTTCAGCTGTCTTCGCACTGGTCGCAGAACGAATAGATTATCTCGGAATATGGCATTTGCATATTGTGTTCTTTATAACATTTCAGGTCAATACTTTTTTAATTTTCAAAGGATATTTGTATTGACTGTCAAATTATGAAGGTAAATGTATTAAAATTGCCATAGAGCAATATTATATCATAATTTCTATAAAGAAGAGACGAATAATTATGAGTAATTATGGACTTCAATTTTTAGAAAAAATCGATATTCATGAATATAATAAATCGAAATCTCTAAATTTTTCACGAATAACTCAAATCTAAATACGAAGTCAACTCATGCAAATATTAGAATTTTCATAGAAAATATGCAAATATTCGCCGGGAGTAAATAATTCTGTTCACATAGATAGATAGATAGATAGATAGATAGATAGATAGATAGATAGATAGATAGATAAGTACGAACATAGTGAATAAGATGACAGACAGACATACAGACGCATTCTGAAATTGAGAGAGACAAAGGCGAACAATACAGCATTGATTAATTGATTGAGCGAGCTGTTTATTTATTTTTTTTCTGTATCAAATACCAAAAGAAAAGAAGATAAAAATTACAAAGATTATTTTCTGCTTTTCGTTGTTTTCACAATGAATCGACAAAAATGGCAACTCGGAAAAAAATCTTCTCGTCTGAATTTTGTTGGCCGAAGTGTTTTAATCAATGGATGTAGCTAGTTCGTATTCATTTTTTCTTTGTTATTTTTTAGGGGAGAGTTACTGCTGTTTTTAGTGTGGTTTACTCGGAAATTTTTATGCTTAAAATTAGTACAAAATTAACTAAATTACTATCTGTTCATGTCTATGGTCATCCGTTATCGGTTCTACATATACTCATGAAATGCGATATCTACCTCCTCCTCTTACCTCCTTAAAATGATTTAATTCAGTAATAATCTATCTTGAGTGTCTCTTCGGCCTTGTATTGGCTGAAAGATAGTAGAAAACATATGGATTTATTTTGTTTTGACAGCATAAAGTTACATGACAGTCATCCTAGGAATGTCAATGAAACTTTTGCAAAATAATTATTCTTTGTCAAAAACATACAAAGTATTCTTTAGCATGAAAAACATGTGAAAAGAGCTTATTTTCTTTTCACTTTCAACTTGGTAAATCTCTGAGTTGAACTGAAGGCGTTTGTCTCAACATTATGAATTTCCACCAGCCAAGTGAAAAGCTTTCGTAGATGTTTCTGTGTAAAAAGACACATAGTTTGGCGGTAGTAATGGTACACGCAATGTTAGAAAGGAAGATAATGCAAACAGTAGACAATAGATTTGTTTACACGAAAAGAAGAACTATCTGTGTTTATTTGTTATTTACAGATATGTTTTCATGGGGATGAAACAGTCGTGTATTAGTATAAGTAATTCTGCATGTATTTCTGTGTTTGTTTTCTTAGAAATAGGAGCCTTTGTATCAGAGAACTTTGCTGCTGGGCATGTCTGACTAACTAATTCATTTACAACATCTTTAAAAAATATCTTCTAAATACACTTCTCAAAATTATCTGATACGTTTGTTAAGTTTATTATAAAGGAGAATAATCAGTTTTATTAAACATATTTCTGTTGCGGCAGTCAAAGAATATATTCAAGAATCAATAGACATCTTCGAAATGGTTTCCTAAAATAGCCTAAAATATGAATTTGGTATTTAAGAAGAAAACATTCGCGCCGTTATGAAGGTTATGTTTAAAAAATGGCTGCTTGAAGAATATCAGGATTACAGTTACATTTTCTTTACGTTTAGAATTTGTTGGAAAAAATAAATAAATAAATTCTAGGAATGTCATTTCTTTTCATCGATTCACAGTAATTTGGTTTGGTTTTGTTCGGGATAAAAATCATGATGGAATAGTATTGTTCTATACAGGACGTTATACGATTTGCGTCACGCGATTGGCTTCATTGCCGAATTTTTTTTAAATAATGTATTTTCTATTTTGAATGCACGTCGAGAAATACGGTTCAGTCAATTGGTTTGTTTAAGCAGATGAATTCCCAGTGTTTCGTGTTCTAACTTTCATATGTAGTTTAATAAAGAATTCTGTAGAATCTGATATCAAAACAAATTTGCATCGAGATATTCAATATAAAAATAAAGAAAAAGAATGCCTGCAGCATTTATCCCAAAAGAAAAGAACGCAATACCCGAAAAATTCTAATCAGTCGGGGACAAAAAAGAAAGCATCTCTTCACAAACCACCTAAATTAACGTGTGTGTATGTCATTTCATTCTAAAGTCTATTGAAAGTGAAAAGTTACTTAATTTATGAGATAATAGAACAACAAGATGAAGTAAACATATGACTACTTTTTTCTAAGACAATGTTAAATGTCTTAGCATTTCGCGTACCCCGATTCCAGTTACCAAATAAGTGAGAAACACCCCATGAGAATTTACTTACTTCTTTACTTGTCGCCTCTAATATGAAAAATAATTAATGACAACATTATTTAAATACTACTTCCTTATAGCCCGGCACTTGTTTCAGCTTGAATGAAGAACTGAAGAATTATGCTGCCATTCATCACTTCACTGAATTTATAGTCTACATTAATATAAAAGAAGTAAGCTCTTTTCTCTCCTAAATATTTACGTTAAATATATGTTTACATATCTTGATATTATTTCGAAATATTGTTCTCATTTTGGTTGATATAGATGTTATAATAGACACAACGTTTCGATCAAACACCCTCTAATCATCATCAGGATTTTGTTGATTGTCTGATAAGGGTTATCATGTTCATTATTGCGATATATCCTGTGAAATCAGTTATTGTTCTTTCTTGTTGAATTTGGTGCGTCACTGCCACATCCAAGGATTGAACTCATGACCACTAGATGATACTAAAACTTGTATACCCAATTGACCTTTAATATTGGATTTCCATATTTTGTACTTCTAAATTAAAAGGTGGGTTAAACTAAATGTTATTACGATTTCTCATATTTTTTGTTCATTTGTCTGGAGTTTACGATAGATATAATTTTTTGTTTAATTATCTGGGGTTTACAATAGATCAAATCTGTTGTTCATTTGTCCGGGATTTACAATATATATAATTTAAGTGTGATCATGAATAATTTTAATACAAATTATGCTTTTGTCCTTTTTTTAAAAAGAAATCAGTAATTTCCCTTTATAATTAATACAAAAATAATACTCACAACTCTAAAGTATTTTTACACATACAATGCATACACGCACACGTATACACACACACACACTAAATCGTTATAGGCCTGATTTAAATTACATTTGACCAGTAAACAGTTGTATTAGAAAGTGCTCAATACGTGTTTGAATGAAAATGAACTTGTATTGCTTTTAGAAGATTTGATAGGGAAGATCAACCGGTAAGGCTCTGATAGTTTCGACTTTTACGGTTTCATCAGGCGATTTTTTGTCTGATGGCTTAGCGGTTAACCTTTTTAAAACTTTATATTCGGAAGTTCAAAGTGAAGGAGTAGTTTGTTATTTGGAATTCTTTCATTCGGATTTGTACGAGCCTAGAAAATATTTTCTAATATGTCTACATCCAGACATTATTTCGAACCTTTCATTTAGTAGTTTTTGCAGTTTGGAAATAATGCTACAGCCAACTTTTCACCTAGACACAGTCTGCCGATATCCTCACATTTGCAGGATTTGGGTTTTTAAATATTTGCCAAGTTACGCGGGGGTTTCTGTATTCTTTTCTTTTAATTTCCATGCGTAGCTGGCGTGTGTGGTACTATTTTTAATTTTTTTCTAATTTGAATGTGGTTTTTGATTATTCCATCGTGTTTTAGTGCCTTTAGTGCATCCTAAATATAATTTGTCTTTTACTTCTGCTCTGTAGATGACCCCTTCGGTTTTACAAATTTCTTCAAGCGGACATTTATTTTTATTTTTGCAGTTACATTTGTCATTAACCGTATTTTTCTATATGTTTTTTTTAATTTTTGGTATTTTATCTCTTTATGTGATTTTCTAAATTAGAAGTACAAATGTAACTTTATTTCACTGTATTTCTTTAAATAAATTGTGTAGCTCGGAGCTTTTGAGCAAGTGTTTGTTAAGTAGTTCCAAAAATATTTTCCCTAGTTTGAACTTTTCTTCCAAATTTAAAGTTGGGTTAAATCAAATGTTATTACATTTTCTCATATCATTCTTTTTTGTTCATTTTTTCGGGGTTTATACTATAACTTGCCTTTATGTTCGCTTTCTTGTAAAGCTTTTTCATAATCCTTTTTCTTTTGTCAAAAAATGTCTTATAAGAAATTTTTAGATAGTCTATATTCTATACCTTTAGGGATGTGTTGGATTATATTATTGGTGTTAGATGCGGTGTTTACGTCAGATAATTTTGTGTTTGGTTTCATGTATGGGGATACGGTCCCGGTTTGTAAATTGAGCTCCATGCTTAAATATTCGACAACTTTTTTTATTTATTTCGACGCCTATATCGAAATTGAAACTTTTGAAGAGTTTAAAAATTAATTTTCTTAATTTCTCATTTGTTCTTTTGTTGTCCGGGAATACTGTCAGTCCGTCATCTCTGTGTATTCTGTGGCTGTCTATGTGAAATATTTTGTCCATTTTGTTTAAGATAAATAGACCTATTAGCTTCGAAAACCTCAAATCCCTCGAATGAACCTTGTGGTATGATAAATGCACACTTTTTATATTTCATTATTCATATTTGGTCATAGTGGAACAGCACGGATTTCCAGCTATGTAATATTCTTTTTATGTGTTTCGATGATATATTTATAATTTCAGTAGCAAACTCTAAAGCTTAAAGTAATCCATTTTCAGAAAATGACAAGAAGTTTTTCATGTCATTCTTTATGACAACTTTTTTCTTGGTTTTTATTTTTTTTTAATCAAGAAATACTTTCACTTGTGTCTTTCTATTGTCTAATTTGTGTAGCAATCTATAGGAAATAACATATACTTTTAAGATTTCCTGGTTTATTTTTCTTAATTCGGTTTTTGTTGGGTTAATTAGTCGGAAAAAGGAGTTATTGACAAAGTCGGACTTATGGTCCTTTATGGTTAGAAATGCCTGCTTGTCATTTAGCATTTGGACCCTGTCGCTTATACCCAGTTTATTTATGATGTTTCTACTTCGTTATTTATGTTTTACTATCTATATTTTTGGCTCCTTTTACGATTGAGTTCTTCCTTTACACTTTTCATGCAGTCTGTTGGGCTTATTGTGTAGATATTGCTTGTTTGGTCTCCTTTGACTAGGATATTTGACTTTTTTTTTCATTCATTTTACTTCGGCATTTATTAGTCTTTGGAAATTATTACTTACTTTTATGAACTTTGTTTTTCCCTAATAGACTAATCATGTCTCTATCAAAATTGGCTAGTTCGTCAATTACTGGTAGGTAACGCCTAGTTTTAAATTTGAATTTGATTTTTCTAATTTTTGTTTTTTTCTATTTAGGTATTTTTGTAAAGAAAATAACACCTTCCATCTTATTTGATGGAGTAATTTTCGATTTTGTGTAATGAAATTTAGTATGTATTAATGACTGTTGGGACTAAGTTAATTTTTGAGTGAATACGGTAATTTAAATTCCTGCATTGTAGTTTTTTTCAGGTATTTTAGTGGTGTACCAGGAAAGAATGACTCGAATGTAGTCGGTTGAAATATTTTAGTTTCAAAAATTGTGAAAGTTAAAATACAATAGTAATACTAGTGCTTAATTGTAGAACAAGAGTTCAATTCTTCTTCAGCTGAGCATTGTTATTACAAGTGTATTTTAAATATCGCAAATTCTAAAATAATCGCAAGTTCGCATTCAAACTAGAAAACCTTAAAAAGAGCACCAAACTAACCAAATCCGTATGGAAATTAAAAGAAGAAAATTGCGGAAAACCTCACTTAACATGGAAAATATTGTTGTAGAGTTTGAGAGGGCAGAGGAGAGATTAAGTGTACATTTTTTAGGACGACGACTGGAATTCTCTCACCTAAGATTGCCTTATGGATTTCAAGCTTAGAAATTATGTTAAAGATCAGTCAAATGTGGAGTTGGAAGAGAATTTGCGAGCAAATCTCTTAGCCTTGTCGGCTGTGACTGTGAGGACCTTACGTTTCTTGATTAAAAATGGATGAAGGACTTACTGTTGTTTACCAAACTTTTGCTGAGACGCTAGTCGTCTTTGGAACCCAATTTGAGAGCTGCTACACATTACTTCATTCTATCAAAAAAACAGCATCATCCTCTTTCTTTCATTAAAAGCAGAGACAAAAAGCGAGTCACTTCGATAAAGCCGGAAGAAAGGATTCATGTGGGTAATGGTCACCGAGCAAGCAAGTGAGAACCAAGAGCACGAATGAGGTTTAATTCGGAACTAGACTAGAATGAAATCATTGATGTCAGCTTTCACCCAAGAGAATGCCTCAGAGGCACATTCTTCAACGGGGAGACTAAAACACTTTGTTCCAAGGAACGTTGCAAAGGAAAAGGCGGAACAACTCTCAGACCGCTCTGTGGTAGCAGTAAGATACTCTGCTGATAAGAGGTTTCTGGTGGGCTAAGAGTGGAGAGTGATAATGACGGAAACCACAGCATGATTAGAATTACCAAGAGAGCAATGCTGCATGGCATAGCAGGTGTCAAGGATAGAAGTGATAGAAGTAGAGGTCTAGCAGAAAAGTGTGTCTTTCTAGAATACTGAAAAAACGCGTGGGAAATCCACCATTTGCGTGAGAGACTGAGTGATTACAAAGTTTAGAGTTTGGGTGCCAGCTATTCACTAACAGAGTTTTTCAGCCACTTGACATGGTTGGAATTGAAGTCACTGAACACAAATTTACTAACGAAATGATGAGAGAAAATGGCCTTAACTATATTATCAGAGATGCTGTCTAACAAGGAACAATCAGGAGAAGAATGGGAGAGGTAGTGAAAGAAAATATAGCTAACTTTTATGGATTCCGGGTGAGGAACCACACAAAATAATGAACAACAAAAACAGATTTTTGAGATAGAAAAACAGGTTATAGTAAACGTAAAGTTACAAACTGGAACGCAGGTTAGTAATCCAGGAATACGATGAATAAGGAATATATATATATACAAGTCTTGAATTGAAGCCGTGTTGGAATTAATAAGTCCACGTAATACTATTCTGGCTGGGTAGAGTTCAGAGTTACTATGATTTTTGACGCGGTATTCTCTGTGTAACTTCGGTATCGCTCTGTAAATCACGGACCTTTGCGGTACTCGTATGGGTTCTTTACGATGTCTCTTAACGGATTTCTCACTGTTCAGCTCCGGTACTCACTATGGCAGGAGTATATGTATACTCAAGTCAAGTTCAATTTATCATAGAAAAAAAATGAGTTTAAAATGAATTTAATAGAAAGAGATGGAGATACGGAGACATATGTATGAATAATCAAGAGATTCAATTGAAGCGAATTCACATCAGAAAGATAGAGTCGACACTTTTAGGGCAAATAAGGAAAAATATAGTTTAGAGAAATTAATACGTACTGGACAGATTGTATCCAAGCATAACTCATCTATCGAGTTTGAGTTAATGAATGAGAGAAAAAGGTTTTAGAAACATAACAAAACATTCAATTTTATTATCAGAGGATCGGAACTTAGCAGGAATAGGAGATGATTCTTCACAGGTTCAAAACATTACCGACATTTGAAAAATATCACTAATCTAAACATCTTAGATAAGTGTTAACGTTTCAAGTTTCACACTTAAAGTTGTTCATAAGTTCATGAATAAAGAGACATGTTTAATAATCTTAAAAAATAAACTAACCCACGCTAAAAACTGTGCAAAATGAACCGCAGGTACTAAGAATTTCGTTGAAGATCCTGGAAGATTCTAATGCAGATTCGATGACGCCATGATGAGAATTTTAATATCGCTTATCTCTTTCTCATATCAAGTTAAAACTCTTTGTACTGTCACAGGAGAATTTTGTTATCGATAAGGATTGAATCCAGGACCCTGTGGATATAAAATTCTCGTGATAGACTTGACTTCTTTATATAATTATTATATTGTGTTATATTGTCGTACACAAACACACGCGCTCGCATGCATACACACAAGCACACACACCCACACACACACACACACACACACACACACACACACACACACACACACACACACATATATATATATATATATATATATATGCATATATGTAAAGGAAGCGATAGATCAACTGCCGTTTAAATTACACCAAAATGAAAATAACACTGGCTTCTCATTTAAAGATATATATATCAAAATTGCACAAAATATCTTGAAATTTTATAGAAAGGTTTTTATTCAATAAAATCACTTTATCCCGGCATCCAGATGAATTCGTAATCACCTACAACTTTTCCAAAGGAGATCGTTGTTTCAAGTTTACGCATCCTACCGTAATACTTGTTCACTTTAGCTTTGCCGTTACAAGGAGTTTTGTTGGTCTTCCAAACATAAAAATCAAGGGGATTGTAAGTCTTGAGAGTTAAGTGGCAAAATGTAAAAATTGATGCGGTGGCAGAAATTGTCTGACAGCAATGACTGTATTCTCCTTCTTGTATGGCATGATGCAGAATAACGTTGGCAAACAAGTTCTTCCATTAGCCATTCTCTTTACCCATGGAACCAGTACCATTTTAAAACACTTGATATAAGTATCCCTGTTGAGTCAGATGCCTTCACTAACAACTTTAAGAGTTCTTTTCTTATCAGAACAAGAAAAGTAAGTTTTCAGAGTTTGCCTTCGTAATCACCCTTAAACTTATCCAACTCTTTCCGAATCCTCTACACTCTTCACTGAATGAAACCCAAACACTGTAAAATTTTCATATTAGAGTTTTCGGCGCGAATACTCACAAGTAAAGCATGCCCTTTTCAAATCATTGGCAAAGTGAATTGCGTCATAGTACTCTTTTTCTCATATACACTGCTTAACTAATCCTACTATAATATGCACTCAAAGAAATCAAAAAACTGTGTCACGTTCACTGAGATTCGCGGTATACGCACTAAACTTTCTAGCGTATAATCATTCCTCCAAACTAACTCACCTAATAACTTAGCCCTGTGTGAAACTAACCTTGACCCGTCTATCCCCGCCTCTGAGTTCTATGTTCCTGGTTACCTTCCTCTCTTCAGGAAGGACTCCAACGTCCATATGCATGGGCTTGGTGTGTATGTCAGCGAACACCTCCCCCTAGCTAGAGTAGAATTTTTCATGTGCTTCCGTCTCTCACTTCTAAGCTCCGTTAGCTATCTCTTCTTCCTGTACCTCTCCCCCTCCTCCTCTGACTGTTCAGTACTTGACAGCATCTCTGAAAATATCTACAAGGCCATTTCTTCTCACCCATCTGCCCATATTTTCCTGTTTGGTGGCTTTAACGCCCACCACACTAAGTGGCTCGAAAACTCTGTAACCGACACTGCTGGTGTCCACACCTTTAATTTTTCAATCTCCCAATCCCTTACGCAAGTGGCGGACTTTCCCACGCGTTTCTCCAATAGCTCTAAAGAAAGGGACTCGCTACTAGACCTCTGCTTCATTTCCGCCCAAAATTCTTGCACCACCAGACAGCTCTGCCCTCTCGGAAACTCTGACCACGCCGTAGATTCTGTAAACAGCTCGTTCCACTCCACCCCTACACAAGAAACCCAGACCAGCAGAATATCCTACTGCTATCAAAGAGCAGACTGGGATTCGTTCTATGACTTCCTCTGCGACGTCCCTTGGAACAATGTTTTTAGTCTTCCCGTCGAAGACTGTGCATCAGAGGTCTCCTCCTGGGTTAAGGCTGGCATCGATACTTTCATCCCTGCCCGGAAATTTCAGCTTAAATTCTATTCGTCTCCCTGGTTCTCGCCCGCTTACTCGGCCGCCATTGCCCACCGGAATCAATTCGTCCGGCTTTATCGTAGGCACGCGTCGGACCAAAACAGGCGCCTTTTCGCCTTAGCTCGTAATAAGTGTAAAAAGATACTTAACGAAGCTAAGATGCTGTTTGCTGCCAGAATGAAACAGCGCATAGAATCCTCTAAGTTCGGAGCCAAAGACTTCTGGCGCCTGTGTAAAAGCGTGCTCAACAAGAGTAAGTCCTCAATACTCCCACTAATCAACGGGTTTGAGGTCCTCACCTCCTCGGCGAACCATCCGCCCGTGTTTTGAATATTGTTGCCTCATCTGGTCGGGTGCCCCTGCTATTCTCCTCGGGCTTCTTGACAAAATACAGCGAAGAATCTGTAACGTGATTGATACCGACTTAGCTGACCGCCTGCAGTCACTCTCTCACTTGCGTTATGTGGCTTCCCTGTGCGTCTTCTATAAATACTTTCATGGCTTCTGTTCAGATGAACTTAAATCACTGGTGCCCCTCTAGGTGTGAGTTTACACGAGATACTAGATTGGCAACTAGGTCCCACCCTTTTAGAGTGAAACCAATGAAATGTAATCGCAATTTCTACTCCATCAGCTTCTTTTCTCGCACTTCCCGCCTGTGGAATTCCCTTCCGTATGCTTGCTTCCCCGACGGATATAACCCCCAGGAGTTTAAATGTAAGGTCAATAGACAGCTCCTAACACACTATCCCTCCCATTCTCTCCAACACTCCCCCTACGTACATCCTAACTCTTCTATCACCCTGTGTAACCCCCTGCGCTATAGTAGCAGTGGAATGCCTTGCTTGGGAGTGACATGATTAAAAAAAACCCAAAAAAAAAACCGTGCATTCGCGAAATTAAAAATGTAAAATGGTGATATTTTTACTCGCACCTTCTCTCTCTCTCTCTCTCTCTCTCTCTCTCTCTCTCTCTCTCTCTCTCTCTCTCTCTCACTGTATGTATGTATATATATATATATATATATATATGCGTGAGCTGATAAATAAAAAGTATCGGCACTGGCTGGTGCTAAGAAGGTATTATTCAACATTTAATCTCCTTTGAAACAGTCTCCTCAAGCCACTAACTTTATTTAGTATCGTTTCCATTGAACTATTTTTGTGATAGTGAAGAGCTGCTTTGTTGCACTGTATATCGCGGGATCTTCCTTTCCACTTTTCTTCACTGGAAAATTTCTGAAGATGTTAATTTTATTTTCGACAATATGTTAATTTAATCTGGAAATGTGAATACCGCCGCATATACAAAGACGAGAATGTGCATCTTGTCCTTAATTAAAAAAAATTGACTCATGAAATAAGAGAACACTAATGATATTCTCTGTTGCATTACTAATTTATGCAAAACAAAAAAAATTATGATGGAAATTAAAATCCGTTGATTCTTTCCTCAGTCAAATAAAAATGACTTGAGTTTTTTCGTTATTCTTTAATCATCTCATTTGTATTAATTTCCGTCCGTTTAAAATCAAGATCGTGATAAATATTTGCATATCATGAACTGATTTCCAAAGTAACGGAGTAGGTTCGATTGGAAATTATGCCGATTGAATTCGCTTGAATGCATCCGATTTTCAGGATAGGTAGAAACATTGCAAAAAAATCAGTTGCTAATTTTCGGCGTGCCTGTTAAGTATATATAATCAAAGAACAACTGTGGGTGTACATGAACACATGCAAAAATACTGAACACTGTATTTAATATATTTTTCCTTATGTTTGCATATGAGAATAAACATAAATTAAACGCAATAGGTTATTAATTATAACTAATAATATAGTAAAATAGTCATAACACTATATGGGATGTGTTGAAACGTTTTTCCCCATATCGGTATTTTGATATCAGATCAGGTGTGGGCAAACTATGGCTGGCGGGCCACATGAGGCCCGCCAAAAGAATTCATGTTGTCCCCCAAATGTTAGTAAATTTGAAACCGTAATTATTTTTCTCCTTTAAATTGAGTTATTTTGTTTGCAAATAAATGTGTTTCTCCTTTCAAATATAAATGCTATTTTTTTATAAAATTGAGTTACTTTATATGTGTTTCATTTGAAGTCTCCATTTTAAAATATTAATTAATATTTTATTTATTTCTTTAAACAGAGTTACTTTGTCTTTCAAATAAATGTGTTTCATATAAATCTTCCACAGTTCATTAAAATATTAATTAATAAAATTAATTGCATTTTTTCTTTAAAAGCCTTTTACTTTGTCTATTCTAAATATTGTCTACTTTGGTTAATATACTATGTAGTTCTGTAAAATTGGGAATATTTTTAATGTGGCCCTAGCACTGAAAAAAATGCCCATCCTTGTGTCAGATTAGTTAAATACAGACTTTTAGGCCGAGAACATTGAGCATGATCTTTATCTATGATTCCCTCAAATGATGTGCAATCATGGCTCTCCACAACTTTCTATCCTTTTTAAATCTTAGAAATGTTTGTTTGACTTTTAGTATTCCAAAGGTATTGAACTAACAACACTTTGGTGCAGTTCTCTGGATTACTTCACGGAATGCTTTTACCCACTGGGGCTTGGGAACTAGAACAATCTACCCCAATTGACTAAATAAAGGGTTCGATTCAAAATTCCAACGTGTATCACCTGAAGCATATTGGAGTGTACAACGACCGAAACGTCGTTAATATGACAATAGATATGGAGACAACAGTCTGAAAAATTTATAGAGTGTAAATAGGATAAAATATGTCTTAAGATGAAACTACATCACTAGTTTTTAATTTTCTATTTCATAGTTTCTTGATGCGATGTCTATTCATTACATGCACAATTGCTCTCCACAACCTTTTTTAATGTGTGAATTGCCATGACTTCTCTGGAAAGATAGTGGAGTAGTTTCCTATTGATTCCTCCATGTTTTTCAAAATGAGTTTTTCAGGATAGGTTTTAGACTAAGGCTGGAGAGACCTGCATACCTTGTTATTTATTCCATAGCTGCGGAAGAAGATAGAGTTTGATGCTTCTTCTAAAAGCATCTGTATAAAACACAATGCATCAGAGGACCCCCACGTTTGTACACAACTTGTCGATCCACTATGCATAAATCTCGAGTAATGATATCATTTTCCAAAAATCAATATTGCATGTAAAATTTGATAAAATTAAGAGACTTATACATTCATATAAGACCGCTTCTTTCCAGTTTTAATAAGTAAAATTAGAAAACTTGAGAATATGTTTATTTGAGCTTTCTTTTAAAATTTAGCGTAATATTTACAACTGATATTAGCTATACATTCTGAAAGATTACACTAGTCTACAAAATGAAACCTTCAAAAGTACATATTGCCAATCTTATCTAATTTAGGGTCACTGGAAATAAAAATGATATTGGAAATTGTTGATTGGCTCTAGATTTCAAGATATGTTACTGGTTTTATATTAATACTCCATAAAAAGTCTTGACATTGTCAGATTAATTATTATTCACCTAATAGCCTTATTATATATAATTATTCTCCTAATAAACATATTATTATTCAGCTCTTCTGTCAGCTCTTTCTACATTTTACTGACCTGTGAAAAGTTTCCTGTGAATGAACAAAAACAAAAACGTCTGCTATTTGTGTAGTGCGGCGAGTGGCTTTTGCATTTGATTTATACTAAGTTGAAACTTAGTTAACTTCAGTCACACATTTATTCTTTTTTTTTTTTTTTTTTAATTGGAGTAGATAGTACCTTCTATTGCCCGGTCTCACATTCCACCCGCTTCTTTTGGACAGGAGTAGAGGTGATCGCCTTGTTTCTTGTTTAGGAAGGGGTTACCGGTTGATCTCTCTCGTTTTCGGTCTTTATGTCGGTTCGGCTGGAAGCTTTTTGCAGTTGGTGAGTATGGTGGCAATGTCTCTTCATTATGAGGGTACCGGGTTGGCAGTTTCCTGGTTGCTGCTTCCGACTGGTGGTTAGGAACCCGAACTCTTGCGTAGCGTCTTGAGAGGCTGCTCTGATCAACAGTTGAATAATATCGGGGTTCCTGTAGTGTCATTTCGCGCATGGACGGGCGTCCCTGCATGAATTTCCGATGGGCAACCCCGAGGCCACATTATGCTGCAGGCGGCGCCATTCACCATCCTTCACTTGCTGCAATTAACGACCATCTGATCCTATTCTAGACCTTTCTCTATCCACAACTATAACCAGCATGAAATTAAACAAACAAAATAGCAAGCCGAAAACAAGCTAGTCGTAAATCGCCCAAACCTATCTGCATTACCTTCACAAATATACGAGGTATTCGCAGTAACTTTAATAGTGTAGAAACTTTCCTTCTAACTAACTCACCCGATATCTTAGCTATATGTGAGACTAACCTTGACCCTTCTATCCCCTCTTTAGAGCTGTTCGTTCCTGGTTACCTTCCTCTCTTCAGGAAGGACTCCAATGTCCATATGCATGGGCTTGGTGTATATGTCAGCGAACAACTCCCCCTAGCCAGGGTCACATCTTTTGAATCACTTAATCATTCCTTCATGTGCTTTCGCCTCTCACTTCTAAGATCGGTTAGCTATCTCTTCTTCTTCTACCGCTCCCCCTCCTCCTCTGACTGTACGGTACTTGATTGCATCTCTACTAATATCGACAGGGCCATTTCTACTCACCCATCTGCCCATATATTTGTATTTGGCGATTTTAACGCCCACCACACCAAGTGGCTTGAAAACTCAGCCACCGACCTTGCTGGGATCCGCACCATGCACTTTTCAATAGCCCAAGCCCTAACGCAAGTGGTGGACTTCCCCACGCGTTTCTCTAAAAACCCTAACGGAAGGGACTCTTTACTCGACCTTTGCTTTACCTCCATCCCAGACTCCTGCACTACCAGGCAACTCTGCCCCCTCGGAAACTCTGACCACGCCGTAGACTCCGTCAACATATCAATCCGCACTAACTCTACCCAAGAAAACCAGACCAGCAGAATATCATACTGTTACCAAAGAGCCGACTGGGACTCGTTCAGGGACTTCCTCTGCGACGTCCCCTGGAACAACGTCTTCGATTTTTCCTGTCGAAGACTGTGCCACCGAAGTCTCCTCTTGGGTTAAGGCTAGCATCGATGCTTTTATCCCGGCCAGGAAATTCCAGCTAAAACCAAATTCGTCCCCCTGGTTCTCACCCGCTTGCTCGGCCGCCATTGCCCACCAGAACCATTTCTTCCGGCTCTATCGAAGCTGCTTGTCGAACCAAAACAGGCGCCTTTTCACCTCAGAACGGAACAAGTGTAAAAAAGTACTGAACGAAGCCAAGAGGGCGTTTGCTACCAGAATTAGGCAACGCATAGCATCCTGTAAGTTTGGTTCCAAAGATTACTGGTGTCTCTGCAAAAGCGTGCTCAGCAGGAACAAGACTTCAATACCCCCACTAATCAATGAATTTGAAGTTCTCACCTCCCCAGCCAACAAGGCTGAATGCTTTGCCCGTAGATTCTCAACCAATTCGACACTGGACTCGTTAGGAATACCTACACCAGACTTCCCACCCAGAACTAAGGCTCAACTAAATAACGTCCACATTGCACCCTCGCTGGTCGCCAAGATAATTGCACAACTTGACCCACACAAAGCGAGCGGCGGTGACGGAATCCCAGTCATAGTACTGAAGAAATGTGCCCCAGAACTCTCCTCTGTCCTCTCTAAACTCTATAACCTCTGCCTATCTGCTTCCTGCTTTCCTGCCTGTTGGAAGTCCTCCTACGTAGTTCCTATATTTAACCATTCTGGCGAACTCTCAGACCCCGCCAATTGCCGTCCTATTAGTCTCCTTCCAATCTTTGGCAAAGTTTTCGAAACCATTATCAACGCCGTGGTGATTCAGCATCTCATGGCCAACGGGCTTCTCTCTGACAAACAGTACGGGTTTCGCTTCACCAGGTCTACTGCTGATATGCTAACGAACATTACCGAGTATATATACCGAGCACTCGACAAGAATCCTGAAGCCCGAAAAGTTGCCTTGGATATCTCCAAAGCATTCGACAGGGTCTGGCATGCTGGCCTCTTGTGCAAACTGCGGAGCTACGGGATAACTGGACATCTGTTTGACCTCATCCAGTCTTTCCTCTCTAACCGCACATTGAAGGTGGTATTAAATGGGCATGCCTCCCAACGCGGGCGTCCCTCAAGGTTCTATCCTAGGTCCCACGCTCTTTCTGATCTACATTAATGATCTCCCCGACACCATTAGATCCCAAGTTGGCATGTATGCCGAAGACACCACAATCTACTCTCGCATCGATCAGAAACCAGGTCTGGACGACAAAGTGAACCTCGCTGCCGTACTTGAAAGGGACCTCCATCCGTAGTGGCCTGGAGCAGGAAATGGCTGGTAAATTTCAATGCCTCTAAAACAAAGCTGTTATCAACTAACCACCATAGACAATCGCATCTACCTCCCATTAGCATGGGACAGGCTAGCCTCCCAGAGAGTAAAATACTACGCCTCCTTGGCCTTACACTTTCGGCGGACCTCAAATGGAATGACTATATTGAATCCATTGCCAAATCTGCTGCTATGAAAGTCGGCTCCCTGAGCAGGGCCCGGAAGTTTTTCCCACCTGAATCTATTCTGCACATATACAAATCTACCATCCGCCCGTGTATTGAATATTGCTGCCATATCTGGTCGGGCGCCCCTGCTGCTCTCCTTGGGCTTCTTGACAAAATACAAAGGAGGATCTGTAACGTGGTTGATACTGACTTGGCAGACCGGCTGCAGCCGCTCTCTCACCGGCGTGATGTGGCTTCCCTGTGCCTCTTCTACAAGTACTTTCATGGCTTCTGCTCCGATGAGCTTAGATCACTGGTCCGTCTAAGCACGAACTTACACGAGATACTAGATTAGCAACTAGGTCCCACCCTTTTACAGTTAAACAAATAAGATGTAACCGTAAATTCTACTCCAACAGCTTCTTTTCTCGCGCTTCCCGCCTGTGTAACTCCCTTCCACAAGTCTGCTTTGCCGACAGTTACAATCTCCAGGTGTTTAAATGTAGGGTCAATAGACACCTTCTATCACACTAACTCCCGACTACTCTCAGAACACTCTCATCTACCAAACCCTCATTCTAGGTATCCCTACCCGCCTATCACCCACCCTCTGACATTTCCTATATTTAATCATCCTTTCTCCACTCTACGTAGCCTCCTTGCTCGGGGTGAAACGCTTATAAAAAAAAATATAACAGGTGCCGTGACAAAAGCTTACCAACTATATTTTGGCTGCAAGATCGAAGACCTAGACAATAAGTGGGTGCCACTCATGCTGTAATATCTATACAATTGATCACAATGGCTAAGCAAGAAGAAAATATCAAGATCTTTTACATTGCCCATGATTAGGAAGAAAACCAACGGAACATTTTATTGGCTGCTCCATCTGTCTGGTGTTTTCAATTGCTAATAGAGTGTCAAAAAAGAAATAGACAATTCAATATCTAAACATTTTATAATGAAGACATCCCAAACCCAGAACAATCTAAATCATATCAAATTGAGTCAGATGATTGGGAAAACAATGAAATCTAAAAAAATAAAAAAAGTATGGCCACGATTATTGCCCAACATTCGTTTCTGGACCACACCGTATAATTTAAAATAATATAAGAACTTAGTTAAAGATTTGGAACTTCATACGAAGAAACAAGAACTGTTAGCCTTCAGATTACAGAGGTGGAATCTATTAGCTCCTGATGTATGTATTTCACATTTCCCTGATTGGCACGAGGAAATAGTCCAATGTTTTCTTTATGTGAAGTGATTTGCTGCACTGCAATTATATTACTGTTCTTATGCAATCACTCATGTCAATTACAATCTAGAGGAATGGGGACTGTTCATAGATTCCTCGAAAACAAGTCTCAAAGCTGTATTTTTACACAATACTGTTGATGTAGCTGTCAATAGAAAAGCCAAAAGAGACTGTATAATCAGATCAATAGAAACCATCCACTACAACCACCACTGGTATGTGGAAGCGAAAATGTTCAGCATCCATCATTAGTTCAGTTATTGAAACATTTGTTGCCACCTATTTCTTCAAGTTTGGCCTCCTGAAAAATTTCGTGGAGGCAATGAGCAGAAAAACAACAGCATTCAAATAAGTGCAAAAGATATTTCCTTGGGAAAGTGAAACATAGAGAACGAAAGGCATCTTTGTTTATCCTCAGATTCGTAAACATCTTTGAGATAAAGATTTTGAGATAGGACTACTGAGTAACAACAAAATTGGAAAGCTTTCATATCAGTGTCAAAAAAACTTCTGGAGAATGTCAGAGCAGAAAATTACAGAAAACAGGATGATGATATCTTCGAAACCATACAAACATTATGGCTGTGAAATGGCTTTGAAGATCCACTTCTTAGATATGCTTCTTTATATTTCCCCAAAAGCTGTAGTGTCCCGAGTAAGGGGTTCAAGGAATGATTTCATCGAGACAGTGAAGCAATGGATAAAACATATCAGATGAGGCGAAGATCGTCAACGACAACGATGGCTAATTATAGTTCGACCATGACCAGATATTACTTTTCTACGGTTAACAAATGACAAACTATTAAGTGACGTGTGGCTGCTGATTAACTGCGCATGTCTGTATTTCTGAAGACTGTTTACTGGTTATATTTTAAAAAATAAGCACATATATTGCCATTTTGATGTGTTTGTGCATTACTCTGGAAGACTACATAGAACAGAACACTGTTTATATATATATATATATATATATATATGCCCACATACAACTTAAATCACTCATATATGCAGCACGGTCCACAGTCGAATTAACAGGAGAAATATGTCACGCCATCTGCATAAAAACGTATTAAGCTGTTTATAAAATAAGTTGATTTCATATTGTGTGAAGAAAAACATCAGGGGTTTGTACTGCTTTCTGCAGTGAATAATGCAGCTCAATCAAATGTAAATACTTGAAGATGACGTAAGAAAGCGATTTCTGATTATAACATTTGAACGAATATTTTTAGCGATGACAAAAATGCGTCAAATAACATGTTAGCCAGACAGTAAATCAGGAATGTAATAGAAAAGTGATCTTTCTCTTAATGGACAAAGACTTTTAGGGCTTGAACTACTAGAAAGATTACAGAATAAAAATACTCTGAGATTGTTCAGAAATGTTCAGCAATAAACCTCCATCTTCGAATGCTAGAAGCCCGACATCTTACTCCCCTCCTGTTCCCTCGAAGTTACCTAAGAAATATACGGGCTTTATATGCAAAAGCAACGATATTAACTATGAAAAGTAAAACTTTATTCTGGAAAAGTGTTAAATTTTAGCATGTGCATTCCAATTTATATCAAGATTTACTCTAGTCAGAAAGATCGAAATTTCAGTATGTTGTTCTTTTGCAAGAATTATTTTGATAAATTATACGTTGCTTGTTTCTCATTCCTTATACCCATTTCATTTTATTCTTTAAAAAGATTATATATTGATCTAACTTTTAATTAGTACAATCATAAAGATTGCTTTTATTTTCAATTTGTTTCAGCAAAAGCTATACGAAATTTTATGGGTATATTGAATATTTAAAAACATGTAATTTTCAATTTAAAGACATTTTCAATTTTCTAACGAATTTAATCCTTTAGATTTAATTAGATATATGTTCTTGATTGTACAGTCATAATAGTTCATATAAGACGAAATCAATAAACTGACGACTGTAAATGACGCAAAAACTGAAATAAAATTGAAATCTCATTTAAACACACAGACTGTGCGGAATTGAAGAATTATATAAATGACGCAAAAATGAAAATAATGCTGACGTCTTATTTTAACAGATATATTTACAAAAATTACACAAAATATCTTCTAAGAATAAAGAGTAAATTTATTCAATAAAATTGCTTTTGGCTACAAACCCGGTCTTCAAACGACTTCGGAATCTCCTGAAACTCTTGGAACGGTCTCTTTGTTTATGTTGATGAATGCAGCGATAATCTTTAGTTCATCTTTGATGTTAGAAAAAAAATGTCGGTCTCTCATTCAAATGCGCTCTACACTATTATTACATATACTATGTGGCTCTATACAATTGTGACTTTTTTAATGTAGCCCTTGTACTGAAAAGTTTGACCATCCTTGTGTCAGATTACTCAGGGATGTTGCAAAGTAGGGATTTAGGTGATCAGATATAAGAGGTAGTGAGGCCGTAGAACTTGTCTGACAGCCATCAATCCTGCTTGTGATACGTGTTGCAGAGTACAGTTTTTAGACATAAGGCCTTCCATCAGCTATTACCCTTGAGACAGGGTGGCATGAGCTTCTCAAGGCACATGATATAGGTATCCGTGTTGAATCTGAATATCTGTGGGAAGATGAATAGAGACCTCACACTAGAATCACTAGCGAACACTGTAACCATCTTTATATTCACCATTACACTGATCCAACATTTTTTGATTACTCTGCACTTGATATCCAAATATACGTACATACATATATATACATCTCTTCTATCTCTAAAAGACTTCTTGATAGCTGTATTAACTTTACTAAAAGTCATGATCGATAGGGGTGTTCAGATTATTCTCGTAGCTAGAAAGTCGATTCTAAACTTCGACTATTCCACCTAGACCAACAGATTCGATACCCCTATGAGGGCATATTATTCAGCCCAGGTTGCATATTTAGTATATATTTATGTCTTAGATAACTTAAGTAGAATTGTAGATCCCAAACAAATTGAATTATACCGTGGTGAGGGTGTGATGTTAAAAATCCCTAATAGTAACAGACTATTACCTAATGGGATCCATAAAGAAATCACAAGGGCTTTTAAAATATTGTTTTAAAACTTAAGTTTCTTATGAATCTAAAAATGTTCAATTATTTGGATAACACCCTTAAGCTAAATAACATTTCCTATAAACCGTGCCTTAAAGAAAATGATACTCCTAGCTAGATTAATGTTAATTCCACCCACCCTAATACTATTATAAAACAAATACATAATACTATTAATACCAGAATATACCGGTTGTCTTTTAACTTTAAGATTTTCAATGAAAATAAATAGTTATATAATATGGTCTTGCAGGAAAGGGAATTTAATGAAAAACTGGTAGATGTAAAACCCGTTGTTAAATATGCGGCATCTAAAACGGGGAGTAGATGTAGAAGAAGAAAATTATATGTTTAATTTTCCATTCTATAGACTATGTAACATTAACATCGGAAATACTTTCTGTAATTGTTATATAACTATTTTCATATCAATAACCCCATATGCAGAATATTTTATATAATTACTATCAAAATTAAATAATCTTTTACACATAATGTACATATGATTAATTGTTACAATAGACAGATTTTAAAGAATTTAGATAGAACAAATATTGATAATTGTATAATACACTCATACAATTGTTGGTCCATCAACTTTTGTCCCTTGGAAAGAAAATGTATGTTTTTCAAATGTTCTACCAACATCTACCCCAAAAATAAAAAAATAATTATCAAATTTACATTGAAATTTTCGTGGGAGAATTTAAAAAACGCTACTACTCCCATAAAATTATTTTTCTTAAATCTGTATTCTTTATATTTCTATCGTTAGGATTGGTATTAATGCCGTCATAAATTTACATTTAACTTCTTAATAATTAATCTATAATTTAAGATCATTCAAATATTTCTTTTCTTTCTTCTTAGAGCTAAATCATTTTATAATAAAACTTTCCGTTCTTAAATATATTTCCATTCTATTTCTATGGTTCTAAGTGATATTTGAACCGTTTACCTTGGTATTTATACCGTCATAGGTTTACATTTAATGTAATTTCCTAAAGATTAATGCAAAATTAAAATTCTTTAAATAGGTATTTTATCCCTTTTTATTTACAGTATTATTAAATTATATCCTATAATAACTTTCAGTTTTTAAATCTATTTTATTTCAAATTTTATGTTATATTTTTAAATTAAGTGAGAATAAATATATTTTATATTAATATCTGCATGAATATTAACTTAATTTAATTTCCTAAAACTAATCTGAAATGACATTTCCTTAAAATAGTTGTTTCATTTCTTTTAATTAGCCATTCTTTAATCCATCTTCCTTCTACTTTAAATTTTAACTTAAGTTATTTAACAAATTTATTTTTATATCACTCCACCCACATCTATTGAACAGGTGAAGAGGCTCATCCCTTGTTTCCTGCTTAGGATGCGGTTTCCGGTTTTCTCTTTTCTAATCTTCTTCTCACTCTTATGTAGCCCCCTGCACATCAGTGGCGTTACCGCCTTGCTTGGGGTGATATGATTAAAAAAAAAAAAAAAATTATTCGTAAGAAATTAAGGCTCTTATTTTGTGAGACCTATTTCTTTCTTATGTGTGTTTATTTTTATTTTTTAAATTTTTAATTTCATTTATTTTATCGTGTCTTTATTCGCTTTCATCATCAATGTAGCATACTTACTAGTTCCGACAGCAAGAATCAGCCTCGCATTTTCTTTTGCTTTTTCTTTTTCTTTTTTCCCCACTCTCTCTTCCGTTTTTTACAAAAAACACAAAATAAATTTATTTCACCATAATGGCTTGTTTTCGCTGATGACTCGGGTGCTAAATTCCCACATGAAAATGGCCATTCGATATTGGAAAATTTGATTGTCTTTTATGTATTAAATATTGGCTCTGTAAATAAAAAGATTAATTACCTTGAAATCACATGCTGGATCACATTTAATATTCAATATTAATAGGATCCGCTTGGATTTACCTCCAAGCCGTTTCTTTTGGATTTATAAAAATGTATATATATATATATATATATATATATATATTGTCATTGTCAGACAGACGGTGACAGAGAGAGACACAGATATATATATATATATATATATATATATATATATATATATATATATATATATATATATATACGCAGAATTATACTGGTTGATGCAGTCTCGTACATAGCAAAATTTTTGTTTGTGGTTGTATTATACCTCATCCCGATACGCTAAGGAAGCCGAGGCGTTTGACTGACGTCAAACAGGATGAGGTCTGGTAACCATAGCAACCGTCAGCGAGACAAAACAGTTTCATCTGCTTATCTACATACTTATAAGAAAAAAAATCACCACACAGATTTTTTTTGCAATGAGCATTAAGTTTGGCCAACTGCAGAGGAAGATCATTTGACAGCCACAAGCAAATATCTATTCCATATTGACAATTCAATTCTGATTTCTGCTTTATTCATACAAAAGTCGATAAGCAGAGAATCTCGTGTCCTTTCACTCATCCACTCAGGCTTTTTTGTTTTTATATTAACTCAGAGTCAATTCAGAAATTATTGTTTCCTTTCATCTTTCATCTGTTGCATTCACTCTGCATGTCATTCTTTACTGTTCACTGTTACTGTATATTTAAATATTTGAAAACATTTAATATTGATATATTTTTAGATTTCTAACTTGTAATAGCATTGTGTGAAATTCAGCATATGCAAAAGCATGTATATACATACATGCCTACCTGATTATCTCGACATGGAATGTTATTTTTTGTTCCTTATTCATATATGTCGGTTGTTTGGTATACATCTCTTCACAATATATATATATATATATATATATATATATATATATACGGTAGAAATATAGTTTTCCAATATGATATATTTATAGGTTAAATGTATATATATATATATATATATATATATATATATATATATATATATAACGTAGCACACTTGTTATACTATCCAGGTAAATTCCTATAGAGACGAACTCAAAAGAACTCAATGTTAAATTCATTTATATAATTTAACAGAGTAATATAATTTAGAAAAGACTTGATTTAATACGATTTCAAAGAGTAATACATATTCCACCGCATATTGATGTTATATATATATATGCACTACCGGCCATAATAATTAGGCAATCCAGTTTTAAAAATGATGTATTTTGTACTTTTTTAGTATTTATGGCCAAGTGGATAATTCTAAATGAAAATAGAATGGTTCTATTATTTTGGTTCTATTACTTTGCAAAATTTTACAAGGAATCCAGGAAACCTTTACTTTGGTCAGACAATAAAATAAAGAGAACAACATGGAGAAGAGAATAATAAATTGGACACCAGAACAGTTCATTTGATGCACATATTATTGTGCAGGGTTAACAAAAAATCCATTCCATTCTATTTTCATTTAGAATTATCCACTTGGCAATAAATACTAAAAATAATATGAAATACATAATTTTTTAACACTGGGGGTTGCCTAATATTTATATATATATATATATATATGTATGTATGTGTGTATGTATGTATGTATGTATGTATGTGAGTATAATGTTATCTATGTGCATTTTTCTCTTGTCTTTTTACTCATTTTGTCTCTTCTACAGATACATTCACTCTGAGAATATTTACATGTTTGTGTATGTGTGTGTCCAAAAAGTTTGATTAAAATTACTGAGAAGATCAGTCTATTTAACTATTTATTATATTTTGACAGTTTTCGTATAAGCTGTTGAATTGCCTGTGTTGTAGTTAAAATTATTGTGTTTACATGCTGGAACTTTTGTATAGATATAATCTTCATGTGTGACGACTTCTGGCAACCTACAATATATTGTACAAATATATGTTGTATTATGAAAATATAAATTTATTTTATAATATTGTTTATTAATTTTCATACATTTAAAATTTGAAATATAATATGCAGGTATATGTTTATATATGCGGATTGATATATTAATGTGTATCAAAAAAATACTGAACATCCTATTTAAATTTCGTAAATCAGAAAAACCGCTTGACTTTAAGAAACCTTTGTCTAATTTAATGAAACCTGGCACTCTAATTGGCAGGAGTTCAAAGTACATAATCTGCTCTTCAATTTCTTCAGGTATGTTGCATCAATTAAGTTGTATCTCGAAAAAAGTTACTTGCAATATTAGAATTTTAGTATTGACTAGAAAACTCATTGGTTTTCTGGTTTTAATGCAGTTCAAGATACACAATGAGTAGATGTTATCAACTGCATTATTAATTACACATATTTTAATTTGTATTTACATATAAGTTATTTTACTAATTATTATTTTTCACATTATTCAATTTTATTTTGAAAACCAAAATAAGAAATTAATCAGAAAAAGTTTACTTTTAAGAAGAGAATTGCAAACTGATATCAAACTAAAAGACTTTCTATTCAAGTTATAGTAGCCATAAGGTGAAAATTTATACCGATTTTAGTATTTACCATATTATAATTTTCAAACAAAGTGTTGAGTAGAAAACACCAGTTTAGTCTCGTTTTTGAAAGAACGCGGGAAGACAAGAATATAAAACCTAAATAATTATGGAAGACCAGTACTGGGGTATTCAAGAATTCATTACTTATTCTTAAAACTAAATTTTCTTTAACCATATATAACCAATTTAGTAAGAATAAAATTTTGTTATTTTATAAAGTTTTCTTAAATAAGAATAAATAATTATATTTTGCATTCTGACTGAACGGGAATTATGAAATCGGATTAATATCAGAATAATCCTCCGATACTAATAACTCAGTAAATGCGAAATATATGAATTATTTCACTTTTCTACATTCATACCAAAAATAATGTAACAGTCGCTAAAAAGAAAAAGAAAAAATTATTTTGAAAACGGTTCACATTCAAAAATGACATTGCACTTTGCATTTCTAATTATTCAAACATTTGTATATCTTGCAAAATTATAACAGAATTATTTTTAAAAATGCACTGAAAAATTACAAGCAATTGTTTAAAAAATATCAAGTATACATTTGTTTTTTCTGTCGAATCTGAAAAAAATTATGTGTTTAAATAAATTTAGCAGAATGTTTTATTGAATTGTTTTGGTAATATTCGGGCCATTTTTGTGCGTACATATATGCACAATAAGATTTTTAATATTGCGTACATAGATACTGGTTTCTTCCTAATATTGATTTAAAAACAATTAACCGCAGCAAACCATCGTGCATCAATTTATTTACCATCAAATCAAATGACACAATTTTTAACCTTTCAGATTATTTTGTACAGTGATATATATATATATATATATATATATAGAGAGAGAGAGAGAGAGATGAATCACTTATAGCTAGATATTCCCAATTCGTCTGAGCATACTTTGCCTTATGTAATTTAATAAGCAGCGAGAAAGAAGTAATGCACGTAAGTGAAGAATATATATTTTCTTTTAATATGATTATATTGCTTAGCTATTGAATGATTTATTTTTACGTTTTATCAATATTTTGTAGGTTATTTAAAGTCAAAACATATTTTCCGTTCTAAAAATAGTAGTATATGTTTTGGTAGTGAATGGTACAATAACAATCTTTTGTACTTAATAATTTTTCTAGAAACAAGGTCTACTATTTTACTCTTGTTTGGGAGGAGAAAAGAGTTGATTCATATATTCTTCCAAAGTTATTTGCAGGTAAGTGAATATAATGTACACGGTAAGAATCGAACCACGACTCTCTAATTTCTCATTCCAAGCTTCTACCCTATACATTACACACTCATCATAAACTAATAATGAAAACAAAGCTTTACTAAATTAATCTGGTTTGGGCAATCAAGTCTGTCTAAGATGCTCAACGCAGAGTCAGTCAGTTAAATGCCATGCATGATTATTTCGTCATCAGTCAATGTTGACTCGTTGTGAAATTGATTGATATTTGAATCTAGAAAACAATACGCTTATTATTTAAGGAGTTAGTATGGATGGGGGAAGACAGAAAAATTTAGATTCAATGAGTGTGCTTAGTTTTACTAATCAGAATGAAATCAACTTTTAAATTTAAAAATATTGGTTATATGTTTAGGGAATACAGGGTTCCTTCTTTCACTCTTAACTTGAAAATATCAGCTCATTCAGTTGCAGTCTAGAATACTCATATCCGGTGCGATGCATCCATTATTGTTACAAGATTATCGTCTTAGCTTTCTCTGTATCCCAGCATTTTTCAAAAGCAAAAAAGAAAGAAAGAAATCATTTTTTTAATCTTTGATCTGAATTAAAGTGACCTTGTTTATAATTAAACCTTTTTGATTTCGTTTCAGAGTGCATTTATTTCTCAATTTTTTATATACTATTAACTGTATAAATTTTAATATCTGCTAAATTAATATTATATCATAATACAAAACAACTTACCGGATATATGTAAGTTTATCGATATTATTTTATGAAGAATTTTTAAACATATTCTAATATTTTTGCAATGTTTACGTGTGACATGTATTTAATTACGTTTATTTAATAGATTTTTACTCTTAAAAAAATTAATAATATGATCTTTTATATGCAGGCAAGAGGCATGTGTCGATAAAGATTTACATATTCATAATCACACCAAAAATGATCGCTTAAAAAGGAGACATAGCAACAATTTCATTCCAAAATAAGAAACATTCTGTGCCGGGAAAATGGTAAATTAATTATATCTTAGTAATATATATATGATGATTTAGCCTTGCACCAGAAGTTGTTTGTTAAGAATAAAAGTCCTTGATTTTTATTTTAATTTGAGTCAGTCAAATCAGATCTAATAAACGTATAAATACGCATCTATCAAGTAACAAACTCAAGTTTCCGGTTTTTAATGTCAAGCCGTGTAGATTTCAAAACGTTTGCATTGTAGGTGTACGACTGCGCGTTGAAAGAATGAGTTTTCGGTGGACGTTTCATTATCAACGCAACTGAGGTATATTAGTGAAACAATCTAATTAACAATACATCACTGCCCCAAACTGAATTTCAACTAACCAACGAGATAACCGATACGTCGTCATTATTGAACCAATTCATTTCTTGTGACAAACCCATGAGTAATAAAATCCCCACTTGCCAGGCGAAGTAATTAATTTAAATCTTATTCTATTGTACCATTAATAACATTTGATAGAACACCTTTCTAGAAAATGACGACTTTACAGAAGCAACAGGGCTCACTCATAAGAAAACTCTCAGATAATGTGGACATTCGTAGGAGAAGTAGGAATAGGATCGAGAAAACGCTGGAACACACTGATATCCTGCAGCATGCTTTTCAGATCTGGAATGTATTTCTTGGTATCGTCCAGAGTCTTTTGTTATTTTTACCTAGTTTACATAATGGGCCGTAGAGCAGGTTGGCTGATCTTTATATTAGGTATCTCTAGATCTCCCTTGTAGTAGCAATAGATAATACGATACTTTGGCCAAACTAAATAATTTAAAAAATACTTTCTTGCACATCTGATTTGATACACAGGCTTAAAAGTACTTAGAACAGCTAAATACAAGCGGATAGATATGCAAATGCCATCCCCTCTCTCAAAAAAATATCTTTTTTGCGCTGACCCTTCATCAAAGTGGAGGAAACAGGGAGAGGGCAAGCTCTCCAGAAACCTAACCTTAATCTAAAGGACATGTCATGATTAATATTTACTACATAACAAACCTACGAACATTGTTTGTATTGATAGAGTAACTGGCTCTAGGGAACGTTATTCACGCGTCGATCAGGTTTCATTAACAACTTGAGCAGGAATGATTCCAGTGTAAAGATGTCACAATATAGATGATTATTCCTAACCCACTTTTACCATAGCTTCAAGATAGAAGCATATCAAGTCAGTTCAACAACAAATATGTGGCTGGAATCCGGTCGGAAACATGACGACCTCCAAGAAACGATGATCAACACTAATAAATATCATGAACTGATCTAAATTTATCAGAGCGGCTTCACCTTTGACTTTCATCATCGTCTTACTCACTAAATGTCGACCCATTTTGAAGCGTCCAACATTTCCTCATATAAATCTGTTCAACTGTTACGAAAATCCATCACAGATTAATCGTTTGACCAAAATGTGCTTAATCTTAATATTTCTAGACCAAGAATTCCATAAAATATTATCCAAAGCCCTATTAATACCAGTTAACAGAATTTTTAGAAAGTGACAAATTTTAAGAGAAACCAAAGCTCATTCACTGGGAAACTCAAAGAAAATTTGCAAGAGAAAGAAAAATTGTATCGAGAAGGCACTAGAACACATTGTCATCCTGGTACACGCTTTTTAGAGCTGGAATCTCTCTTCCAGAATCTACTATGATCCTTATCTTGTTTACATTTGCGGATATATATAGAATGTCGAAAGAGGCAGTACATAACCCGAAGCCAATGAATTTTTTAAAAATAAAACTGCTTTAAATGTTTTATAATAATTATTTTTTGTTTTTTAAAATGATCTTAAAATTCCGAGAATGAAATGAAAGATTCCGCTTCTATATATTCCTACTTGACCAACAACTACCCCCACGGTTACTTAATCTTTGCGAAATAAGCCCCTGGTTCCACCTCCTGTTGAAGATCAATGCTAGCAACGATACAATCTTATGCAGCAGCCTTGATTAAATTTTCATAGGCTCTCAAGTCTTTTTGAAGAGTATTGTTTTACTGACCTATCTTAACACTTATCAGATTTCATTTTCTGTTATGGAAATCTCAAGCCTAATTATTGCAGTTATCTCGGGGTGAAAAAAAAACTATACTAAATAGTCGAACAAACAGGAATTCAGTGTGTACTTTTCGGATTAGATTTTGTAGTAACAGTGACAAAATTCACTGGAGATAAGATCGTTTGTAGTCAGACATCGTCCATTGGCGATGTGACCTTCCAGATTGGTAGCTTTCCTTAATTCTCGGTGAAAAAGTTCTATAACTATACCATATTATTTGCCTTGTTTATACTGTAACTCTAAGTAATTGAATCTAATCCTTTTTATTAAACATTGTTGTCATATCTGTATTATCTATTGCAAATTCGCTTACATTTTGTTATTTAAATGCTTTTTACCCTATTTTCATGTTTATCTTCTACCACCAATTAGTGTTTAGTCTATAGTAGACAGCAAAAGACATAATTCTACTGCTAAAATTATTCCACTACTTATTCACAGACTTAAGCTCTGTTAAGTTCCTTTACAGGGTGAATATTAGTTGGTTTTGACTTCCAGTATGAATGTGTTAAATTTTCAGTAAGGAATCAAGCAAAGTTTAGATATATATGTTGCTTCTTTATCACTCGAACTAGTCTATGATTTAAATAAACTATAGTATGAAGCCTTGTATAGCCTAAGATGCTTGTGTTACTATAATAATTAAAACTCTATCATGTAGTTTGTGGTCTGTGGTGAAACGAAATTGCAAATATCTACCCAATACTATTCTGTTCTTCAGATACTCATTCCATAATTGATCCATCAAAACATTTTTAACAATAAATTTACGAAATATTTTAAAATTTAAAAAGTTTTTCCTACAATTCATTTCACCTCTACAGTCTAGATTCGAATAAAGGCCGGTGACTTGAAGCAATAGAAATAAGATGGTGACAGATAGATAGATAGATAGATAGATAGATAGATAGATAGATAGATAGATAGAAGGAAACAGATTTATGTATGAACAGACTTAGATAGATATATTGAAAGAGATAGTGAAAGATAGGGTGTAATATATAATTATCTATTTCATGATATCCATTACGTTTATAAAGCTATAATTATTTTTCATTAAATTATTCCAGTTCATTTGTACATGTTGATGAGTTCGTGTCTTTTGGTTTGTTAATTCATAAACGCCTGTTGTAATATTACTTATTACCAATAAAATTATCTTATTCATATTAACTGAGGATAACAGTTTTTTCTTTTATACGAAAAAATATTTATTCTCAACCTATAACCTGCAGACTAATTGTCACATATTTTACTTTTAAAATAATCGTGACAGATATTTTAAGCACACTATTTTAAACAAACTTTTTTCAAGTGTGAACATAAACCAAGATAATTAATAATATTTGTAATAGACCAAAGAATGCATCAGATATACTATTCATTGTTAGTAGAAAGTAAATCAATCATAAAATGTAACGGCAAGTTGAAATCAGATATTTGAAATTATAAATCAAAATAAGTTATTATAGGTTGTGAATATTCATCTGTTATTCATATTCATTTATTTATTGTTATGTGCTTATACACAGCAGAATCTTCATTTTCGAGGTCATTTCATGTTGAATTTAACTTAAAAAAGCACCATTCCAATAAGAAAACGTTAAAGGCATGCGACTTTCTTTAATTTATTGCGAACTAAAAGAAGACTTACATTAAGTAAAATGCAAAAAAGAAAAAATAAACTTCCGTTTTATAAGTGGGGTAAAATAAGAGAATCTGATCGATCGCATTTTCAAAATATGTTTGAGAATTAAAATTAATTCAAGTATTTCAGTGATATTCTATTCAGGGTTCCATTTACTGGCCTGCATGTAAATATCTACAACTAACCAAAATCTGTTTTTTATGGTACAGGCACATTGTAATCTTGGTAAGAAAAAGATCTACGCTTTTGAATATCACGCGCCGGTTAGAGACAAATCGATAAAAGAAATCAATAGATGTTCAGATGGCTTAATGGTCTTCCTGAATCTTATAGATGCTATACAATCTGCAAATTCGTTGACATTAAATCTTTTCCGTTTAGATACTACATTATTTAACAGATTTTTAGAAACTCCTGAATCGAAGTGAAATTTATTGTCGTCCTTACAGTATGCAAATATATTTTGGAGGAAAAAAAATAAAACACTACTCAAATCGAAATTCTGTGAACGCCATTTTTAAATCAGAAGGGTTATTAATATTTATTATATTTACTTTCGTCCTGTGGTCGGAAATGTATTTTTATAAAATACCAAATCAACAAGATGAATTTAAAAAAATATTAAAAAATAAATACGCTATATTTCAAATAATTTATTTAAAACTATTCTAACTAGATCGTTGCTAGGTCGGTGCACGGCCATGTTTTATCATATGTGTTTCAGTTGTGTAGCAGAGTATTAACTGACAGGAACATTTTATAAAAAGATTACTGAACTGTTATGTAGTATATGTCCTCCCATATTGCAGCAAATGCTGAAAAATTTCACCACAGAAGAAATAAAGACGCGAAGCAACAGGAATAAAGTTTTATATAATGATGATGAGGATGCCATGAACAGATGTGAACGAGGACGAGATTTTGGAAAGGATGGAAATAAAAAGAAAACTTATACTTAACATCAGGAAGAGACAGCTGAAGTTCCTGGGACACGTAAAGAGGAATGAGGGCTTGGATAATTTATTACTCACAGGGCGGATGGTGGGAAAACGAGACACGAAGAAAAAACGCATGACATTCTTCATGGGCTTAAGCAAAGGAATGACAAGTCAGACTTTGTGAGAGTTACAGAGATAAAACGTGTTAAGAGCTACAATGGATACATGCAACGAGAAAAAATGTGAAACAACATAAAATAAAAATGTTCGATATTTTACTTCCTGTCTTCACAATTCTAAATGTTGGTCAATATTAAGGAACCAATTTACTATGCTTCATTTTGAATTTCTTCCTAAATAAATATTTTCTGCTAAACGATGGAATTATCAACTAAATGTTTCTTCATCTGGAATGCATTTATAAAAGTCAGTTAGCCTTCTATTTTAGGAATTTTTTAACACGCCATTGTAATATGCTGATCGCTTCTGATAAGAACGGGAGTGGTGGCTCATTGGCGCATACTTTACTATTAAGGAGAAAATTGGTTAATTGTTTAAGAATATTTGCATATTTCATATATTCTGTGAGTCGGATAAAATATCAATGAGAGTTAGATATGCCCCTTCGAATCCTAGATGTTCTCTCGACATACGAAAGCTATAAATTGAGAGCACTCAGTGAGGATTAATTAATTTGCATCTAAATAGATTTTAACTGATCAAATTTGCTTTCTTTATAGTAACGTTTGTTTACTTAATGTCAGTTATTCACGTACCTAAGTCATAAATTATCAAAATTATTCTATGGTTATTCTGCTTATTTATATTCCTTAAAATCAAATAATCTTCTCTATATGTTATTTTTTTTCAGTATTCTTCTTTTTCTACATGCCATGTTTTTTCAGTTTGTTGGTGTTCATGACTCTCCACAGTTTCCTGCCCTTTGTAGCTCTTAATAAATTTTTCCTTTTTGTTATCTCTCCTAAATCTTGCTGAACCATCCATTTACTCAAGCTCTCTAGGTAGGTTATGTATTTTTCCCTTGTACTTGTTGCCTCCAATCTGTCATGTATCATATTTACCAATCCTTCTTTCCTCATTACGTGCCCTTGAAACATCAAATGCTTTTTTCTTGAGGCTAAATATAATTATCATTTTTTTCATTTTCTTTAAAACTTCGACGTTATCCACATGTACGGTCCATAGTAGTCTTGGCAACTTTCAGTACAAAGATCTGTCTGTTGCTGCAAGTTAGTTCGGAAGATATCGTACTGCACTCATGCTCATGTAAGAGCACAGGTATTATGTAATGGGAGATACATAAAGATAACTGGTTCAATTTTGACAGAATTTATTTCAAATTAATGGTAAATTACAGACTGCCGTTCAAACAGTCAGTTAGGTGCCATATGTGATACACTAATGGGCGGTAATGTCTTTTTCAAATCATGATTGACTGAGCAGAATATTTTCCCGCAGTCGGTTGCCATTACTTTCTGTTGTAGATTACTTGCCAACCAAGGCTCTAGAACTGAATCTATCTTGTTATTTGACCCATATATATATATATATATATATATATATATATATGGAGAAACGGATTAATAACTTTTTCGAATGTATTTGCGCGAAAGTGAATTCAGCTAATTCAACTGGAATTCGAACTCGGATCTTCGATTTCTTGTTCTGAGCCGATATCCACAGCACCACATTGCACATAGACAGCCGTTACTAAATAACGAATAAAAATAGTTTTTAAAAGAAGTTAATTAAAACTAAGTACTTCTAACGAAAATAAACAAAAACGACTGAAACTACTACGCAACTAAATTATATTTTAGATTAAATATTATTTTATAATCTTTATGAATTTAAGCGTAGTGCTAGATTGGCGCCAATATCTTTACATTTAATATTTAAATTTAACTTTACAGTTAAAATGAAAAGATCAAACTGTAAGTTCTATTCTGAAAGTTTCTGCTGTTGCACTTTTCGATGGGGAAACTTTCTTACAGCTTCTTCTTTTCCACTCAACTTTAATCTTCTAAAATTGATATGCCTTGTCAGCCGTTATCTTCTGTCTTCTTAATTCCTGCTCTTTTATTGTTCTCGCTGTTTAATAGCTTTCTTTTCATAATCTTAAACACTCAGTAATCACTTTCGTCATATTAGCTTTATTGACTTGCTTGCGGTAAAATGATTAAAAAATATATCGTATGTCGACAATTAGTCTGTTGTTTAGAAAAGGTGGACTACAACAGAAACGCTATGCGACAATTACGAAATATTTGTCAGTTTTTCAAGTTTAACAACCATTTTCTTTTCGTGTCTCCACCTTGTCAAGTGAATTATGTTTAAGTTTTAAGATAAACATCCTATTAAAGCTTCGAATTAGAATTAAATTGGAGTCACGCAGTCAAGTTGCAAAAAACACATGGTTTCGAGCCGACATATACGTAGAAATATTTTTATAAAAAATATTTGTTAAATCTTGCAGAAAACAAATGAATCGAAATGTTGTACCTGTATTTATTTAGATTCCACAGTAAATAATTCATTCATCCTTTTCTTAGAGTGGTTATTATGCTAATTTTCTGACGAAAAATATATCTAGATAAATGATTTTTCTGTGTTTGAACAATGAGCCAATAAACAATAATCAAAAATTGGAAAATCAATTCTGTCTCTTCCATAATACATCCCAAGGATGACTGGGTAGGCTCTCATATCTACGGTAGACACTTAGAAAATATGTATTAAAAGTCTACTCAAAAATGGATTTCTTTGTAGAATTAGCTAATCTAATCAAATATATATATATATTAATAATCTATACTCATAGTTTCATAGCTACCGTAGAAAATAATGCTTTTGTTACATCCTGTTGTCAAAGAGAATGCTACACTGTATATTCAAAAGAATATTTTCTTACAGACATTTTTGTAGATTTTAACCTCTTTTCTAGGAATTGGTTGAAAACTAATTCACCAAAGTCACGAGAGATCGACACTGACCCTGCCTGAATAAGTAACAAATCACTTCACTGCATCTTCATTGAATCCGTAATGAATATTTTCGGAATTGCAATTGTCAGCCGTGGGAATAAGCCTCATAAGCACACAGGTTATAAAAGCCTAGCTTGCCCTTCCGAGTCCATTTTTTTATTGGATTTTACCAAATGAATCTGGTCGAACGCATAACATTTTACGGTCCGATTATTTAGTAACCCGAACTCAATATCTCCCTGTTCTGTCAATGAACAATGAAATAAAAGGTAATATAACAAACGTCATCATTAAATAGTATTAACACTAATAAATACTGCAATATATATATTAATTAACAATATCGGCTTTAAGCAATAAAAAAACCCGGAAAATTCTTAGCGTTTCGAAATATCTTTTCTGTGGACATTTGGCAAAGTAGCCAGCGTGACTGCCAAAGACCGTGCCAAGCACGCCGCCAAAAATCGATTCAATGTCCCCTGCTGGGGGAAAAAGCGAAAGAAAATTCAAAGTATGTACGTGTATATGCATATGTACATATATCTCCTATATACTTCAAAACATTCAAGTTTTGGATATTTCGTTAGATTATGGGATCGAGGAATAATTTTAGCAACCTTTCTGAAACAGACGCGCACACAACGATTTAGGCATGAATAGGCAGAGAGCGTTCTAGATTTGAATGCATTTTATTTTCTGTTATAGACATCATTTGCCTAGAATGAATGGGTTTTTATTATTTTCTTAGATCATTTCACTCCAAGGAAAGCAATAAAGATACCAAGGCGCGAGTGGATACTGAGTGAAAGATAATATGAGAAAAAAAACATTATCAAGGACAAAGAAAACTACAACAAGAATGAATTAAAGTAGGAGCTAAAGATTAACATTGAATTATTTTTTTGAAGACCTACGTTGACTGGAATATCAGATTTCTGCAACCGAAAAATAGGCGAGAAATAACTATTAAAATAGAACTTATGCTTACATCTACCCATTTCAACTATAAAATGATGAGACCTTGCTGCCAATTTAGTATTCCGCTTAAAATTATACAGTCCAGATAACAAAGAGAGATGCTCATCAGAACAATTATCATGAATGTCTAGAAAAGGCACAGTGAAGCTATGTCCCACTGGTGGGAAAGTGACTAAAGTTGAAATGACAGGTAAAGACTAATTTTCTTTGTATTTTATTAAGTATCTCTGAATAAATAGCAGAAACACCAGACTGGATTCTGATCTGAGAGTAATATTTATCAAGAAATGGAAGTGGCGATACAGAGTCCAGGTACATTAGCTATATTTTATTTATTTAGATGTTCACAGATGATTACAAATGAAGAATAATATATTAAAGTATATAATAATAATGGTTTCATTCCTCTACGAATGTCGCTTGTTAGACAAGTATGATAGAAGAAATACCAAATCTCTATTAACCAGAGAGTTACTTATTTACATTGTTTCATGAATGCGTGCAATTTTGCCGGTGTCAGTTAAACGGAGCTGTGATATTTATTTTGTTGACATAAATCTGTTCATATGATTTTTGTGTTGCTTAATTTATTTAAAATCCCGAGTCTGTTGCAAAACTTACTTGATAAATATGTCAAATGCTGAGTAATTAATCACACGAAATGTGTGATTAATCAGTTGTGAATAAAAAATCAACCTCGGGTCAAAAGTTTACAGAAAAATTGATAACTGAATGCTAACTTTGTTAATTCTTGTGTCTGTATTTATGTCAGCGGATACTCTCTAGCAATGTGAAAGTTAGATTTATTAAAATCAGAAATTTATTGGTTAATGTATATTTTCCGCATATATATTTTAGGAGAAAAAATATTGCTAAACATTTTTGGAAATGACTGCTTAATTTTTGTAGCAGAAAAAAAATAGTTGTCAGAAATTTCAAAGACTTCCGCGCGTTTGATCCAACACCGCTGATTGGTTAATAAATAAGCATATGGAATTTCAAATCTGAAACCGACATTAGACACAAAATTGAGATTTTTAGTGATATTAGTTAAATCTATTTAATTCTTCTCTAACTTTTGACGTTGTTCCACACAAACACACACACATAGACATACACACACGGACACACACATACACAGACAAACATATATGCATATACTTACTTACCCTGGGAGTGTTGAGCTGGCTTATCCCTTGAAGTTTTGTGGGACTTTGTGTTGTGTAAAAAATTTACTAATTCTTATTGTTGTAGATTGGTTGACAACCAAGGCTGTAGAATCCAATCTGTCCTACTATTCTCTCATAGCTAGGTGTAGAGGAGATGGATTCACATTTTTTCCAAGTGTGTCGGCAGATAAGTGAATGGAATGAAATCGACTGAAATTCGAACTCGGCTCTCTAGTTCCTCAATCCTAGCCGCTATATATATATATATATATATATATATATAAAGAGGTCAACACAATAAAAAGCAATAAACCAACTGCAGATACTACAGTAAAAACAAACGCTACATCAATTAAGCACACTAAAAGAGATCAACACAATAAAAAACAATTAACCACCTGCAAATTATTAAAACTAAAAGAAACGCTCATTTAAAAGATACCAAATTACAACAAGTTTATATAAAATATAAAACAATTAGAAAACAGCAGCAGTAAAAGCAAACTCCCTGAACAATAAAAACATAATAAAACGCTTTCACGAACCTCCGAAGTCGACATAACTGAAAAAATCAGCGCTCAGTTAAGTGACAAACCCCTTTGCATTAATTATATTAACGGTCTATTTTTTATTTCGACATCGAGTACATTATGACAAATATCGTGCTTGCTTTTCTATCAGTAAACTACATAAAAAATTGAGCACTAAACATCATCATCATTTAAAAGCATATATATATATATATATATATATATATATATATATATGTGTGCAAACATGTAAGTAAAATCTCAAGGAAAATCCTATTCATATTAACTGTTGAAAATAAATTTTAAAACTGATCCAGCAAGAAGGCTCAGTGTAAATAAAATTGTCTATTTACAGAACGAAATATGTATATTTTCAAAAATAAAACTTCGAAATTTATAAATGTCGGATGATCACTTCTGCGAAATACATTCACTTCACAGCGATCTTATTTCATTATAGAAAAAATTCAAAAGATTTTCATACACCGGAAGTTCACATAAAAAGAAGGAAAAGAAAAGAAATAAAAAAGAAAATTGGAACAGGAAGCGAAAAAAATGGAGGGAAGAGTATGTCAAAATGCAGGAGTCAAAACGCTGTTTCAGAGAGTTGAAAGAGAGAGGGAAAACAAATAGAGATAGCGAATTGCATTTAACTCGATCTGTGAAAAAGATATTTTCAAAAATTATGTAATTATAAGAAGGAAAAAGAAGAAACGGAGAAATAGAAACAATAGAAAACATGACAATTATTTTTTAAAACATCTTTCGATTTAAAACAAAATAGGGTTTGAACCATTGTTCAAATTGAATTAATTTATGTTAAAATCTATCACAGGAATAAAATGGAAGGGAGAAAAAAGAAAAGGGATAATGGTAGGGGAGATATAACAATTGAAAGTATACCTAAGACCGTGAAATTAACTATTTTAGGAAATCATAAAAAATATAGATAGTTGTATGGGAGATTATAGTTATTTTAAAGCAACACATCAGCAATGCATATGGTATGAATGAATTCCTTTATGGACAATTAAAAAATATTATATATATATATATATATATATATATATATAAAATGTAAAAATTTTAAAAAAATTTTTAAAAATATATATATTTTTAAAACTATATTTTTAAAACTTTGGTAAGAAAAATGAACTATAACTATAATCTACCTTACAACTATTTAAAGTAATTGTTTATATATATTGTTCATTTTTCGTTTTCCGGGTACCTATTTTATGTATTTATCCCTTTCTCCCCACCCTCTCAAAGCTAACGGATGCCACGACTGCATATCCAACCCTTATTTGTTCTTTTTCTTTTTCTACTTTTTCATCCCCCTCCCTCTTATATCTTCTCTCATCTCCCCTTTTCCTCTTTGTTCTTTCTCCTTCATTTCCTGTTTTCTTCCTCTGCTTTCTGTTCCTTTGACACTCTTTCTTTTGATTTTTACATACATATACATAATTCTTAAAAATGTCTCTTTCACAAATCGAGTTGAACCCAGTTCGTTATATCTTCATGTCTTCTCTTTCTCTTTTGACCCTCTGAAACAGCGTTTTGACGCCTATATTCTAACATACACTTCACTCTTTTTTTCACTTGCCCTCCCATTTGTCGTTTTTATTTCTTTCCTTTTCTTATCTTTTTAAGTGAACTTCCGTTGTATGAAAAACGTTTGAATTTTTGCTTAATAAAAGAAGATCGCTGAGGAAGTCAATGTATTTCGTACAAATGACCATTGATTCCTGTAAATTTCGAAATTTTATTTGAATTATATATATATAGATATATATACATATATTTCATTCAATGTAGGTAACAAAGAAAAAATAATTTTTTTCTAATGTTTTACAGTTTTATTTTCGATTGTGCAGTCTATTAGTTATTTTCCATCGGTCTCGTATTAACAGGTTTTTCGTAATATTTCAGTGTTATAGTGAATGGTGTAGATGCAGTAGCATTTCTCGTCTGCACAAGAAGATGCCACCGTGCCTTTACATTCAATGAAACATGAATAAAAGCAAGGTTGCTGCCGAATTATTCATATCCTATGTATATGCATAAGTAAAGAGAGGAAAGTGAGAAAAAGAGTTTGTTTTAAAGTTTGTTTGTTTTTTTTTCTTTATTGCCCAAAACCTCTTCAGATTTACCTGGAGATTTGTATTCATATGCAGTCTCTGACTCTCTCGTCTAGATTTATTTAGCGTGTATATCTTGTGACCCGGGGCAACTCTTTCTTGTTCATAATATTCAATTATTTTCTTCGTCTTTTGGAAATAAGCGTATTTACCCGTCATTGATAGTAGGACTAAAAGAAAAAAACTTCCAATTTGCTGACGTATTCATGAAAAAGAAAATAAAAAAACAAACTTCGAGAGTGAGAATACGGAAATTTGTATTTCTCACTGAAAGATGTGATTCTTTTGGAGATATTTTAGAGTTAATGCGAAAATACGAAAATAGTCTTTATCGAATTCAATTAATTGTCAGAAAAGCAGACAACAGCTTTTCGCAAACCGACTTTATCTCTGCGCCATTTTACTTTCCTTCCCTCTATTACTTTGTTACATTTCTTTCTTCTTTACTCAAATATACACATCGTCATTCTTGACACAAACACCTTACACAGATAAATACAGAAACATACGCATATGTGTTTTGACATGTATGATCAATTTAAAGTCTTAATATTTAAGTCATATATATATATATATATATATATATATATATATATATATATATATATGACAAACTTTTGTATAGGGTCGGCCATTAATTTTAAGTAAATAATTCTTAAAAGATTGAGAAAACCTGCGCATGAGTATAGAACAATCGTTTATGTCAATCAATGATGATATTACGCTTCGGATACAAGCCAATGTTAGATTTTAACAACTGACTAAAGGAAATGTTGCATTTGTAATATCAATATTTACAAAAAATAGTTACGTCTGTATATAAGTAAATAAAATTTTCGAATATATTGCAACAATTTCATTCAAATTTTATTCAGATTAATTAGGGTGTATCATCTTCTAAAGAATCTCCAGTTCGGATAGTTTGTGCCTGGCCGATGGAGAATTGAAGCTCCAGTAAAACGATGCAAGAACTCATTTTAAATAGCATTCAACTGTAAATTTATCTCTAATCACTGGGAAACAGCGAGAATTGACAATAACATCTAAATGAATAACTGTCAGAAACTTTCTGACACGAACAAAAGAAAATAAAGATAAAAATAAATATCGGCAATGTTGGTGCCTCTACTTGTCATAATAGACTCCTCTGCACTTTGCCGAACTTCCACCCAAGACTACCTTGTAGGACTTTCTGCCTGTGGATAGAGATGAACCCAGACGAGTTTATGCTGTTGACCAAAGAGTTGGAAAAGCAGACAGGAGCCCGCCCCTGCCACATGCATGATATACGGGAAATGTTTACCAGAGCATGAGGTCTCGGAATTTGTGAGTTCAATACCAAGCTACAGCAGTGATGAACAAGTAACTTTCAGGGTTAGAGGGAAATAAATTATGACTACCAGAAAAGGTACAGCTACGCAAGTTCATATACACGAATGATGAGGACAATAGTCCAAATAATGTAAAAATGGTAAAAAAAACTGTTATATTAGCTCTGATAAAAATGATTTATGAGACATTAAGTTTATAAGTAAAAAAATTCATACACTGATGTTCTCAAGGTCTAGTGGATAAAAGCATTCGTTGAAACCAGTGACATGACACAAAGTGTTGTGAGTTGATTGAAACCACTGACTTGACGCAAAATGTTGCGAGTTGGATACCCCTGGCTCCAGCAGAGATGAATTAAAACTTTCAGAGTTAATTTAAAAGGAGATCAAGGATAATATGATATCTAGAAGAAGTATGATATCTAGAAGAAGTACAACACGTGGAACTAGAACAACCTACCCTGTTGACGAAAGGAAGGGTTAATTTCGAAATTCTAATCAATTGAAGAAGAACGGAGCATACAACAGCCGAAACGTCATAAATATTGCAACGAAGATGTGGTTACAAGTTAGAAATATTTAAATAGTTTTTATTTGTAGACAATGTTTTTCTTCTATTATTTCAAGTTATTTCTTCTTACAAACTTATATTTATTTCTGTCAGTATTGACCAGAGAAGCTAGAAATATGCATTCAATCCTTTTTATATTCATAACTGTACTTGACTTTTGCCAGATTACTTAAGCTTATATACTATTTTAATCGTTCATTCAGTAATGAATTAGAACACTTTTATGTACTGGTGTATGTTTACATGGTTATATCACAGGCCCATAGCTATGAGGTAGAATCACCGACTGATGACATTTGAGTCGGGTTTCAATCCTGGGTTAAAAGCAATCGGAGTCTAACCGTACTGATGAGCTGTGATACAGCAAAACAGATCTGTCTGCGGATGACTATATATATATTCCTCTGAAGAAAATTTTTTCAGTGTAAGCGGAAGTGTGCTAAAATGCATGGAATTCAGTGCTGTACGTTAAACGTAAGATAACATGTATATTTATTAATATATATATTTGCTCTGTTATACATCAGTGTGCACTATTACATTTCACACCTGATTAATTTATAGATAATGATGTGTATACACACACACACACACATATATATATATATATATATATATATATACGAACACACATACACACACATATATATAAATACGAACAGAAACTTTTATATATTATTTTTGTAATATAAACAAATACCCATTTAATTGGTGGAAAATTCCATGCAATTTCGCCAAATCAGATCTGTAATGAATCTTTGTCAAAAAATAAATAAATTGCTTCGGAGTTATTAACACAAATAATATTTCGACTCAAAGAATAAATCATACCGCAATTCACTGAACCTTCCACTTCTGCCAAATTTACATTTCGTTAATCATAAGCAACAGAAACGTTGAATTAATATCAGAAATATCGAACGCGTTGTTGAGATTTCGTGCGAATTAAATCTTTTTAGCCAATCTTTATGTTTCTATTGTTAACGTGTTTGCTTAATTAAACCTGTGATTATTTACTGCGAGGAAAAGATTGTTTTAAAAACACTATTCATAAATTAGAGCTAACAACAAAACCAGTGACCTATTATAGATAATATATTCGGCTATTTTCTTAATAAAATCCTGGTAAAAATCCCAGAATCGAACGATTATGACACTGGTTCGAGTTCAAGTATATATATATATATATATATATATATATATATATATATATACATGTGTGTGGGTGTGTGTGGGTGTGATGTGTGTGTGTGTATGTGTATGTGTGCAACTTTATACACATCATTATCTATAAATTAATCAGGTGTGAATGCAACAGTGCACACTGATGTATAACAGAGCAAATATATATATTAATAAATATACATGTTATCCTACGTTTAATGGACAGCCCTGAATTCTATGCATTTTAGCACTCTTCGGGTGCTTATCATAGTATAGCCTTTCCTTTATTTGAATTATTTATTAGCGTTTTTCTTAATGTTCGTTATGTGTATTAAATCGGATGGGCCACTATTTTTATATAGTAAATGTATAATCAAGATAGGTTAACAGCGAAACCTACAAATAATCAGTTTGTATTTATCAAAAAGTAGTTAGCTTTTTTAGGAAAACTTCAAAACAATATTGTGTGAAGAAATAAATGCACTTGCATTGCGATTGTTAGCAATATTGGTTTCGGGGAGGTTCTTTTGTAAGTTAAAACTCGATGCTCACTGAGTGTCTAAGTACTTTGAGAAAGTGCTTGGCTATAGAAAATTTTGTATCCTCGATGTTCATTGGCTAATCTACAAATTAAATTAAAACAGCTCTGAATTCCATGCATTTTAACACTCTTCGGGTGCTTTTTATATTATAGCCTTTCCTCGATTTGAATTATTTATTAGCGTTCCTCTCTTAATATTTGTTGTGCATTAAATCGGATGGGTCATTATTTTTATTTATTAAATGTATAATCAAGATAGGTTAACAGCGAAACCTAAAAGTATAATAAGATACAATAAGTGTGGGCGGGGAGAAAACAGATATATAATTTAAATTATAAATATAAATAAAATGTAGGTCTGTTCGGGTTAAGCCTAAGGTTCAAGGGCTGTAACTAGTTTGCTCAAATTGAAATTTATTGAAAAGATAGCGTAAAATACACAGATAAGTAATACGCATATATTTACGCATCCATCTATATACATGTATTTACAGATTCATACAAATATGATTTCCATTTGAATTATTTTAGGTATAATTATAGTAATAAATGTAAAAATAAATAATTGATTATTAACTAGTAAAGTGATACAAGCTGGTCCTATGTGTGGTTTGATTCTGCTTGGCTATCCATTCATCAGGATGCGGACGATGAGTTTGGTTATATGACTCATTAAACTGAATGTTTGGATTCGTTTTCACCTGGTCTCCTTGATAGAGTTATGAAAATTGATTTGCTCAGATAGTCTGATATTGCACCATTGTGAACATTTCGTTATTTCTGTAAATTGTTGCGGCTCTGTTGGGACCAGAAATAAAAACACAAAGAAGGAATAAAATTAAACAATTATCTTTAACAAAGAGATTAGTATAAACATATATCAATGAGGGATTTTTAGCATGATTGTTAATCCGGCTGTTAGAGATATCTGCTGGAATAAATTCCGTTCTCACTCTATGCCTTCTAAAAAGAAGAACCGCAGCATATTTATAGTTTGGAAGAGTTCATGCATCATACGGGTAAGTCACCATAACACCTACGCGCTTAAGTATCATTTCGGCAGGAGTCCAAATATTTTTCCTTTATGGATTCCCGACAAGGAAATCCGTCATTTTGCTTTTTCTCCGTAAATGGTGCTGTTCGGCAACCACTTGCGAAATTGATATGCAAAAAGTATTTTAAATGAGATACATCACTTTTTGGATAATTTACCCCGAAAGGTTCACGCTCAAACTTGTATAACCTACGAATGGTGTTGATACATAGAAACTTGGAACATTCTTCCTCTACCGGTATTTGAAGATACGCAACACTGAGGTCGATTTTTGAAAAGATTTTCCTCCATTTAGTTGCGCGAACATTTCATCCGGTTTAGGTAAAGTGTGATGTTAATCCTTTAGTGTTGCATTTAGCCTTGTCGAGAAATCGGCAAAGACCCGGATCTTGTTTGATTTTTTCTTCACATAGAAGGTCGGTGAAGCTCATTGACTGTACACAATTTTCGACAAAACACCGGTTCTTTTTAGTCGGTCGAGTTCTTCAATATATATTTGTTAAAGTGGCAAAAGACACATCCCGCTTTTTCTTAAACACTGGCGGGATCTCATCTTTAAATTCGAAATTTAACGCTATATATTAAACCAACCCAGGCCATATAAAAAAAAAAAACTTCCGGAAAAGTTTCTTTTCAGGCTTTTATTGGATTATTTGCCTCGATGGTCAGGTTTTCAATTTTTTGGCAAAAGCAATTAATTGGCATGTCTTACAACTTAAATTTCTCCATCTAGTCGGTGCCAAATAAATTTTCTGTATTCTTTAATACGGGTGTCATTAGTTTTAACGTCGTTCCTTGAATCTTACATTCGTGATAAGTTCTAACGTAAACTTAATTTTCTTACTTGTACACTGACCTGGCGATTTTATTAGTTCTTAGCAAGGCTGGTTTTCTCTACTTTTTCCAAGTGTGTAATACTTTGCGTACTTTGTTTATGTGAGCTATGCCGGATTCCTAGATATTTTTCGAATCATGGCGTACGCTTACGAATCTCTGACAGACCTCCTTTATTTGTTGGAGACTAAGATTTGGCTCAGTTTCCTATTTATTTAGAACTCTACGTCTAATTGCAGCGTCTTTATCAGGAACGAATTCCTGAACAATAGACACTTGAAACAATTTGCACTCAATACTGACAGTTTGAAGTCGCCGCAATGCTTGTTCACGACGGACGCAAATGCAGTAAAATATTTCTGGTTAAACTTATGCACTTCAATCTATAATAAAAGTGTGATGTCTTTGGACTAAAATGTTCTGAAAGAAGTTTAACCGCATTAGTGAATGTCGATTCATTTGTTTTACCGTGTAAAAAATAATTAACAAATTTGGTGTGCTCCATGCTGCCCAGTTTTTGTCGTTCAGTTTTAAGCTATATCCGTTTTCCTTATTTTTTACCTCCAGGGTATAATATGTGGTTGTCGCTGTTGAAGTCTCCGTTTTTAGTTATTCTAATTTAAGCTATTCTCAGCACATTGATCTTCAGTCCGATCATCTCCTGCTTGGCATTCTCGAGTTGGCGACAACTGCTCAGCGTCCTCACGTCCCATGTCCCTTGGGTAATTTTTGTTGTTTTTTGCGCACAGTCGTAGAGACAACTGTTACGCATATCGTTCATTTCCAGGCAAGGATCAAACTTCAAAGAAATGTGTCCCCTTGTGAAAGCTGCCTTTCTCTGACGTGCACTGATAGCTTATGGATGACAAATCGGTCGGATTTTGATACCGATAAACTGTCAATCTACTGATGAGCTGTGATAGTGCGAAACAAGCTCATATGCGGGTGATACTATATATGGATATATACAAGATAAATAAGCAATATACACAAAAATACGCTATATATATTTATAAAAAGAGTAAAATATAGTAAAATATAAAATACACAAATAATATAAACAAAATATATATATCTGCGCAAATCAAGTATATAAACATAAAAATGTAAACATATACAAACATATAACATAAAAGAAACATACATGCACAACAAATATGACAGACAAACAAACAATACATGTAAACATAATAGATTCGTAAATGTAGGCATATATATATATACATATATATATATATATGAAGATATTTAAATACATACCGAGAACGCAAACACATAAAACAAATATATAAAAAACATATGAAACTTGTACATTGAAACATACATATACCAACTAGCTGCATGTATATACATATGAAAACATATATATATATATATATATATATATATATATATGGTAATGAATTAATTGTACATTGCTACACGGAAATTTCTGTTTCGAGATAGATTCTCATCATCAGCCAATGTTTGATGTTGGTTGTGCAGATGATTCTCATTTAAATAACAAAAATCTTTGGTTTGCTGTGTATGTATGTGGGAAGATATAAAATTTACCTGTGTGTTTCTGTTGAATAATGAGAGCGAAGATTCATTTTTGGATTTGTCCCCAAAGAATGCATACTAATCAACTTATTCCTTTTTTCTTTTTTTCTTTTTTCTTTTTCTTCCTCATCCTAGCCTTTTCCCTTATATTTTCCCTCTTTAACGGTCAAGAAGTTATCCTGCCTTTAACCTAATCTTATCATTTTCCTGTTTTTCCTCTCTTCTCCCTTTAGATTTTTGCCTTTGATATGATATTCTCATTTAGTACCAATGCTGTATTTTTCACTTACTTATCATTATTGGTCTATCTATTTATTTGTTGTAAAGCTTTTTTATAAAAAGACAGATTTTTTTAAATAAATAATTTTATGTTTAATTTATTTTGATAGTTCGTCAGTAATTACTTTCCTTAAGCACTTGTTGGTAATATGCATGTCATTTCAATTAGATTTTACAAATTTTCAATGTGAACAATTTCCATTGTCTACATATGACATTTATTTCATTGCGTTTATTTAATAGATGTTTATTCTTAAGTGATTTAATAATAAATAGTTTTTCGTAGAAACATAATGAACATGGTTCATTTAAGGACTGACATGTTTTAGCTTCTTTTAGAAATTTATATAATAAATTTATATAAAAATTTATATAGGGTGCACTAAAAATACTCTAAAACAGCTGATTTACCAGCACATCTCTTCATTTAATAATAACAAATACAAACATAGAACATCCCTATCGAAATATCATTGGTATCTAAAGGAAACAACAAAAAAAAAAACCCACAATAAACGATTTCTCGACAGGCTTAATGCAACACTCAAAGATTGATATTACACTTTACCTATACCGGATAAAATGCTGAAGGATTTATAGACCTATTTGATTTAATGATTAACTGATTTACCTCTGATTCTACGCAAACAATTGATATAATCTTTTGAATAAGCTTAGCTTTAGACAGTTTGTGTTAATACATGCGGTTAGCTCATCAAAAATGTCCGCTTTTCAATTACCTCTAGGCAACTCTAATCGTTCGAGTATGGTTCCTTTTTTCTCCCTTTCCATGTTTAAATGTTTGTATTTTTGAAAAGAAATATACCTGGCTATCATCTCCAGTAGATATGTCAGTCAAGTATGCTTACGTCTTCAACAGACTCCACTGATTACTCTTGTAGAATATTTGTTAATATATTAAGTATGATTCTTTTTGTATCCACTGCATATACTCAATCTCATGCCAGGTAACATGCGGATCATAGTTCATGTACTAAATTGCTTGACAATAATGATTTGTTTGCGAGACTTTTTTAAATTTTTTATTTTAATATCTTGCAGTTTGAATTTAAATAATCTTGAATTTTAGAGTTTCTTTAGAAGTAGAAAGATTTCTCAATATATCTTGCTTAATAGTTTTTGGGTAATACGACTGCCTACATGTAAAACACAACAGCTAAATTGATAAGAGCGCAGTAGCAAATATAAGACTCACTAAACAGATTAGAAAAGAAAAGGTAGAATTTTATTATATGTGTTGTTTCTTTTCAATATTTTAAGAATCGTGGCTCTTTACAATTTCTTGTCCTTTGTAGCTCTTAATAAATTTTGTGTTTTTGTTATCATTTCTAAGTTTTGTTCCACCATCCATTTTTCTCAAGATCACAAGGCGGGTTATTCATAGTTTTCCTCTGTCCTTCTGATCTCCAAGCCTTGTGGGTATCACATTTTTCAAGCCATCGTTTCCCATTTTTTGTGAGAGAAATTTCAACTGTCAACTGTCCTTTTTGTTCCCATTTTCTCTAAAATATCTTCGATGTTTACACGTTCCGTCCGTGGTATACCCAACATATTTCTGTAGAACGACATTTCTATTGTTTCATGTCTCTTAATCTGTCAAAAACATGTCCAATATTCAATGAGAGACTCGACGCAAGGGATGAGAATGATATAAACTAGTGATGACAATAAAGAGTTTGGTTCGAGATTTCTTGTACCTGAAGAAGACCAGAACATAAAAAGGCCAAAATATCGTACAAATGGCAACAAAGATGAGAACAATATTCCGAATAATTTAAGTAGAGGAAAATCGATATTACGTAACAGTTCAATACTCTTTTATTTTCTTCTAGCCATTTTTCTGTTTCTTCATACATTTTTAGATTTTAGAAGGGAATGTCTGCTATCCTAATGTACCATCGAATTTCAGTGCAGCACATCCATCTTTTGTTAAAACACTTCTCAGGTATTTGACATGTCGAAATTAATTGCTTATTTATTTTTGAGGAGTATATATTTTTATTTTAAGTATGCTTATAGCTTTAGAATTATTTCAAGTAATATCTTGAATTGTTATATGAGATGATTCATTGTCAATCATTATTCTTTATTTACTAACATTTCTTTCATCTTAACATCATTTGCTTTATTTTCACAAGTAGTAGTAGAAATAATATATTTTATTTTTATTAAGTGAAGCATTGTCAACCATTATGGATTTTTGACTGTTTTTCTCTCATTCTGTACTTTTCTTTCGTTAATGCAATATAAACAGTATTTTACAGTAGTGAATAACTAACCCAGATCCAAAATAAGCATGACTCGAAATAGCATCAATTTATTTCTCTTCAAAAAGTCAATGCAACGGTCGGAGTTATTCCAACTAAAAAGCAACGTGAATTAATATGAAATAAATACGAGTGTAGAATTAATAATAGAGTTGATTTAATGAAGACTATTAAAATCAATGTGGGTGTGAGTAAAATCTTGTCATGAAAAATATTTTTATAAAAGAAAAACTATAAATATGAATTCTAAAAACGAACATATCTTAAAGAGAAAAATAGGTAAGATAGTTATTAACTATTTTTTCACGGGATTGTAGTGTATTTTCCTTTTGATAGATAAGTTACAATATACAACATTTTTTCTTTAAAAATGTTTCCTGGTAAATTAAAAAAAGCAGCAACGTCAAATAAAATGGTTTAAGGAAATTATGAGATACACATCTGGTATTTTCTTTTCAAAAGCAAACACAGAATGGTGATAATAAAATAAAATATTACGACGGAAGATACTCAAGCATCTTTTGAATTAATTTCCTAATTATAAAAAGAACTATAATCGCAGAACATTTCAATTTCATCAGATACCCTGGCTTTTTAAAGTGTTCGTGCGCATTCACTTACAAAGTGCATTAGTAATGAAAAAGAAATTGAAAAATATTTTTGAAATCTGAAAATATATAAAATTGTTACTGCTTCCGAGTTCTTTGTTGTTTCTTTACGAACAGATACTTATCTCTTGTGAAATCGCAGTTAGTAATTGATTACGAATTTCAAAAGTATAAAGGAACAAAGAGAGATTTTCAGGTTGTGATCTATAGAAAGATAATGGTCTGATAATGGTTTGAAAGTTCCAGAGAAATAATTCTCGAAGATAATCAATCAGAAAGGAACAATTGAATGAATTCTCATGAATTCTGAGGAGCCCGGGCATTCTGCACCAAACATTTTAGCAACCATTCTGTTTAGAGAATATCTACAGACTGGAATTAATAACGTCATAAATAGGAATGTAGATATAAAAGTAATTAAATAAATAGAATTTAAAATATTGAAATAGATAGATAGATAGTTAGATAGATAGATAGATAGATAGATAGATAGATAGATAGATATGAACAGACTAAAATAACTAGATAGATTGTTGAGGCCTTAATAAAAAAGAAGATCATTGAACATCTACATAAGACCAGCCTCTTGCACGACAATCTGGATCCACTGCTGTCGTCTTAACTACTATTGCACACAGAATTAGTGAGACCTTTGGCGACACCAAAAAGACCATAACATTCGATATCTTGAAGGCCTTCGAAAAAGTGTGGTAAAAAGTGTGTTGCTCAACCCCTCTAGCTATGGAATCATTGGAGAAGTTTTCTCTATTATAATATCCAACCTAACTAGTAAAACCCTGAGCGTAGTTATTAACGGCCAGATCACCGATGCTGTGGTGGTCAACACAGGCATCCACTAGCGTCACTTCTTGGACAACCCGTCTTTATGTTATACATAAAAGGTCTATCTAAGAATATTTTCTAATCATTTGTAAATTATCTATACTGACTATACGATTATGTAGAGGCGCACCTCTAAATCTCTTGACGATTAAAGCTTGGCAGCTGAACCCCTTCCCGATCTAACACAAACTTCTCAGAGAAAGAAAACACGGGCAGGTTACATTCAATCGCCATAAAATCCAACTGCTTACATTCCATCACCACATATTAGACACAAACTACCACCAGTCACGATAAGCGGATGTCCACTCTAGAAGGTACCCTATCTTGAGAAGATACTGGGCCTGAAACACATATTTCAACTTAAGTAGAACTTTAATATACGATCCATCGCTTCAGATGCAGGTAAACTGATCAGCTGTCTCTACCGCTCCAGTAAGTACCTGACTCCTCTTGCTATCCTCTGACTTTATAATAGCCAGATCAGACCGAAAAAGTTACTATATTTGAGCAGAAACTGCTCAGACTTCACTTTCTAGTCTTTATAGAGCTCAAAAGCCTCCCTGAACCCTTGTTGGAGAGGAATTATTTTCTACACCCTATCCTCTCTCTCACAGACGTGATGTGGCGAGACTCGCACTGCTTCATTGGTACAACAATGGAAAGTTCTGGGACGAACTACATTCCTGGCAGATCTACTCTTTACGTCTAGGACCCTCATGCCACTTACAAAGTAGCAAACCAACCAGATTCTCTCCGTATTTAATCGACAAGAAGTAACTTCCACACAGAGAGATTCTTCCCGTGACCTAAGACCCTGTAGAACGACCTCCCAAAGAGAATGTTTCCCTGAACACTATAGTCGCGACCCGTTCAAGTTTAGATTCAACCACTATCTTCTATTCCTATCTCTATAAACTATCCATTAAGCTTCTCCCCCGAGTGGCCCCAGGCCTTGTACAGGGTGAAATCTACTGGAAAAAAAGATATTAGATAATGACATAGAATATGAAGTATTGAGACAGGCAGACAGACAGATAGATAGATAGATAGATAGATAGATAGATAGATAGATAGATCATTTTTTTAACTCGCCAGTAATCCAGCGCCATACCATGTTATCTTAAATTTTCATAATTTGGTTTTCAATCCACTAACATGTGATAACCATTGCGATAGAAAGAAAAGCGAATAATGGTTGTTTAGCTCTTTCTGGTTTGAAATTAATTCGCGTGAACACAAGCCCTGAAATTTTAATAAATATTCAGCCAATGTCAACGGTACAAAGCGAAGCTAAAAGGATGTGTGGTTTATCAATCTGGATAAGAAGTGATAATATATCGGCCGAAAGGTTTTGATAAAAACAAGTATGAGGTTGCTAGTGAGAACAGCTTGTAAAAATAATTAGAAAGGCAGGTATTTTGTGCAATATTAAAAATTGTTTTGCCCTTGTCTACAACAGTTATAATCGCGATCAATCTATTACAAAAAAGTCACTGGATTCCTTTTACAATGGATTCAAAAATAAACAGAATGAGAATGGAAAACTTACATGTGTTGAAAAAATAACAATACATGTCGTTAAAAATAAATAGTGAAGTGTAGTGTGAAGAAAACAAACATTTTGCTTAATTCCCAGGGACAAAAACAACAAATGAATCCGTCTAGAAAGCACAATAAACATTGTCATATCGTTGAAAAATCCCCAAAGAAGAATTTCAACAACACCAGAATAAATTTAAAAAAATATTATTTCTTGTAAAGTGTCCAACATTTGATTACACGAACAGATTTTCCTTCTATTTCCATTGCTTTAGGGACTTTAAATTTTCTGGCTTCTGTATTCAGTAATTCCATTATACCAAGATCTTTCTACGAAAGTCTAACTGCTTTAAGGGCAAGAATAGAAAGAAAACGAAAATAAATTCACGATAAACAAAACTGAGAAACATCCTTTTTTAAGTAGCTATTGTGAGAACAGTTTCTTTTAAATAACATAATTAATAATGTTTCTAATTATAATTATTAATTGTATTCAAAGAATTTTCACCCTTTAGCCTTTAATGAAGATCAAGCTATAGCAAACTCTACAATATTCCAGTACTTTTGAGAGTATTAATAATTGATTTTAATAATCCAGCTGGTTTTAATACTTCTCTAATTCTCAGTTTTTTAAAAGTATTTCCAAAATTCCCAGAACATGCAAATATCGATTAGAAAAATTGACACCTTCATATTTATTTTATCATTTCTTGTGCAAACCAAATATTTGCCTAAAAATTTCACCCTCTTTCAAATTTATTATGACATTAATGGAACAGACGCATCCATTATCTAACAAATTATTATTGCTTTGTCACGCAGAGTAAGTTTTTAACTACACTAGGAATATGATGTTATCTGCGGTTGACGAATTATTTTCCTTCCTTTATTCCACGGACGGGATGTGTCAAGCATATCGCTGCTCTATCGCTACTTTCATGAAAAGTGCTCGGGCGAACTACATTCGTTAGGTCTACCAGGCCTAACTTTCACGGCTATGACTCGCCATGCAATTTAATTTGTCGCAAAACACATACATTACCTCTGTATTCGGTTAACAGTTGCATTCCTCTCTTGTTTGTACAAACTACCTCCTAATCTAACACACTATATTGAATGGCTCCCGGGCCTTGTACAGAGTGAAATTTGCTACAAAAATGAAATTAACTTTCTCGAACACATTGCAGCAACAAATAACCTGGATAAATATTGTTACATAATTGACAAAACTATAGATATATTATGCCAAACGGGCGAATAAGTTTTGACTAACCCTAGAGTACATATCTTTATCTCATTCAATAATGAATTAGAGCACTCTAGCTATTGGGCGTGTATAATGTTAATAAACGCGCTAAAAAGTCTGCCTTCTTTTACCGGTAGAATCGCCGACTGAAGCCAATTCTGTAGGGTTTCAATCCTGGGTTAATAGCAATCGGAATCTAACCGTACTGATGAGCTGTGATACAGCGAAACAGATCTATCTGCGGATGACTATATATATATATATATATATATATATAAAGGTAGATAGATACATAAATAGATACATAGAGAGAAGAATGATTTTAGGCCCCACAAAATGAAATTTATATATACCCATAAACTCTATTCCTGATACTGAGCAATTTTACCCATAAATATAGCTTGACTTTTTACATATGAGAGAGAGAGAGAGAGAGAGAGAGAGAGAGAGAGAGAGGAAACAGCAAATTGTATTTTCATGTTCATCTATTTATGAGTTGGCATAGCAGAACAGGTTTGGGATATCCAACAAGAGAAAGAGTGTAGCGTGTTAAAAACTACAAAGGATAGGAAGATATGACGAGCCATTATCGCCTGAAGAGACGCAACACATAGAAATAAATTACAGAAATCGATGAATTGTTGGCTGTGAATGTTTTGTATAATTTTGTTAAATTTTGAATATTTTAACTTCACTGACGATGATTTCCTGATGTGATGTATCATACACTCTTCACGTCATTCGACATGTTTCTTAAAATAATCTTAAACTAATTAAGAATCAATAAAAAACATTATAGCTGAAAACCAGATTTTGTATGATGAACCGCTTGCATTTACGAATGAGAAGTGAAATATAAATTCTTTTAGAATTGGAAAATTCATTTTTCATATTATTTTTTATTCTTCATTCTATTGATGAATCTTCCGTATTTAATATATCACTGGTGCATATTATAGCAATATCAGTCACCTGAGTTCTTGTCAACGTAAAAAAAAGCTGGACCTCTCGCCGAAATTGATTGAGAAGATTTACTTTCGAACTAGGGTTATCTATATGTAAAGTAAACTTCAAAGTAAATATAAAAAGGCTCAGACAGAGAGAAGGTCACAGAATGAAGGTAAATTACATTTTTGGGTGAAGATGACAAGAAAAATATTTTTATCTAATAAGACGACAATTCCGCGAAATGGCACCAACACCCACACACCCCACACACACAAAAGGAGAGCCTCGGAGAACAGACAGTGAAGACACTGTTATAGCAGTAGGTTATAACCCAAGAATTTAAATCTGGTTTACTTATAGAAGTTGCTTTGTTTTTCACCTGTGGGTACGATATGGGCGAAGGGTAAGTTTTAAACCACATGATGAAGCTTCACACTGTCAACGAACGTGTTTGCAAAGCAACACTACTACTGTAGCTTAATGTTCAGGAAATTGAGTTCAATTGTTTAAAGTTCGAGATGTTGCATCCTACTGGACTGTGATACTCGTTATCAAATATTTGCCTTTAAATCATTCAGTCGGTTTGTTGGTTTGTTTTTCAATATATTTCGTGTTATTTAAAACCAGACAATATTTTTAGAATTTATGATGTTTTTGGAAACAACGATCTCACTTAAGTCCGACTAATAGCTGGAAAAAATAGAGTTGGTTTTATGCTTTTCACAAGGGTATATGTGCGGAAGCAAGTATTATAAATGCAAATGGAATTGAAACTTGGACCTTGTATTTCAAATTTCATAACCGTTATCTTTTGCATCCGCGTGCATCAACTCTCACATTACGTGGTATTCCCATGCAGTAGTCAACCCACTATATCTATAGGGTAGGAAGACCGAATTGGATCAGACATATATACCCTGAATTAAGGCTGACCAATGGGTTCGCCATTATTAATCTTCATTAGATAATATATAGATGGACTAATTTGAAGAGATGGCAAAACATATCTATATTCGCAAGCAACACTCACCGGACAATACCTCAACTTCAACTTCTACTATCCATACAATGTAAAGAAATGGAGGGTACGCTGTTTGCAACATCGATGAAAAGTCATAAGCGGCGACTTAGAGACATATGGGCAAAAAATGGCCAATATAAGCAGTATCCCACAAACTAAAAACTCCCCGGGATACATAAGAACTTCAACAAACGTGGAGTGGAGTTTCTTTGAGGGTAACAACACTCAGAGAAGAACTTCGGTCTGCCTAGTCTATGTGAAGGGATTATCGAAAAACATACAAAAGACTCTATGCGCTATATAACATGAGAATGACTTTCAAAGTGGTTCTACACTTCGCAGACACATCTCCAGACAAAAACCTTTAACAGGGTAGCAGATGATTAAGGGCAGTTTACACTATTTCATGCAGCCGTGGAGAAAGACATAAAGGTAAGACAGGCCGCCCTCTTAAACTAAAGCTGCAAGAATACTGCAAGCCCGTCAGACGAGAAGAAATAACAAAATCAGGCATAGCTGACCAGATATAGAGAGAGAAATGGAATCGTGTATCCCCGGTGGGATAAGGCTAAAATAATAGAGAGCACCAATATAAATTACGAAAACGTAATGAATCAGCGCACACGCTAGGCCAGAAAATCTTCTAAGCCGGCCAACAATAGAAATAAATACAATATGGGAACCTATAATACTGAGTGCTAAAGAAAATCATAGCTTCAAGATTGCAATATGAGCAGTAGTAAGAAATGTTTACTGAAACATGAGGTTTATAATGGGCCAGTGAATAAAATTGTTGGTTAAATCTAGTGATGTGTCACAAAGAGTTGTGTATTCTATAACTGGCTATAGCAATGATGAACAAATAACTTAGAGAGTTAAGTTAAAGGGAGATAACTAAGACATCTGAAAGCGGCATTGTTTATAAAAAAATCAAACCAAGTGATCGAAATAAAAGGTTCAATTCGAAATTCTAATCTCCTGGAGAAGACCGGGGCGAACAACGACCGAAACGTAGTGAATATATCAATAAATATTAAGACAACAGTCCGTACAGTGTAAATTATGCAATCAGCAATCATTCTTAATGTCTTAAAACTAGACCAAAAGAATGAGACTAGATAAAAATTGATTTTTAACAATATTCATCTGTCTTTATTCATTGCAACAACTAACTGAAATATTGTACTTTAAGAAGAGACCATTAATTTTTTGTTTTGACAAAACTGTAAGTTTATGTTGCCAATCATATATCACTGTTTTTACCCGATACCTAATCTCTTAATAGAAATGTGTATCGTTATACTAAGTACGCAGTATCTGCCTAGTTTATACTACTGAAGTCACGAACATCTTGTATAAATTTGACGCTCCGAGGTAGCCAAACTGAACTGTTACTATCAAGCAAGCATTTTTATGTTTGAACGTCATGTCTGTTCAACCATCTTTGATTTACAAAAAGATAGTATTCTCGGAGTAAATTTGCCTTGTGGCTAAATTATAGCAATCTTCCATTAAAACAGTTTTTCTTCTGCAAGCTGTTGACTTTTTCCGTTTCTGTTAACTGATAGTCACTTTATTTCAAGCACATTGTTCTTTCAGGCAAAGTATTTAAAAAGACATTCAAATAGAAAATAAAAAGTTAAGCACAGCGTATTGTTAATCGTCTTCTTTTAGGAAAGCATTTGAATAATACAAATTCTTAATTGACTACATCAAATTATTTTCCGAAAGTTTTCCGAAATTTCGTCATAATGTTAAGTTTTTTGAACAGGACCAAGATTAAAACAGAATGAGTGGCAAACAGGAATGTTTAGTTTATGAAGAAAGTAGCTGCAAGTTTCTGTTCCAAAGAGGTTGTCAATTTATTAAGTTATAAGATGATTATGTTGTTTTATTACTGTATATATTTGCCAAAATGAATCCGGTAAAAGACACAAATGAAAAGACTTGTGAGTTCGATTATCACTTTACGATAGGAGCTTAAATAAATGATAACTAAGCTAAGCTTAGCAGCCAAAAGTAGGAGTCTACGCAGATGACACCACCATTTACTCTCATCTGAATAAGAAATCTACCAAGGCTGACAAAGTAAACCTCGCTTCTGCTCTTGGAAATGACTTCCAATATGTGATTGACTAAGGTAAGGTGAGCTCGTAAATGTTAATGCATTCAAAACGAAGCTACTCTCCCTTAACCACCATAGTGAAACTTTCTTACCTTCCATCAGTATGGATGATATTAGTTCCCTAGAAAGCAATACACTGTACCTCCTTAGCCCCACTCTCTCTACCGATCTTAAGTCAAAACACTTCATCGAAAAAGTAGCTACATCTACGGCGAAGAAGGTTAGGTCACTGTGTTGGGCCAAAACGTTTTTATCAGAATCCATTTTACACATGTATAAATTTACCATTCGTCCGTGCATTGAATACTGTTTGCATATCTGGTCAGGTGCTCCTATTATTCATATGGGGATTCTCGACAAAATCCAAAGAATAATCTCTAATGTAATCAATCCCAGTTTAGTAGCTTGACTTCAGTCACATTCTCACCGATGGAATGTGGCTTTCTTCTGTCTTTTAGACAAATATTTTCAAGGGTTCAGCTCTGACGAGCTTCTTTCCATTGTATTACAACCACATAAATTTACACGTGCTACTAAATTGGAATTTAGGTCTTACCCTTTTACAATCAAAATAGTCAATTGTAACCGCCACTTCTATTCTACCTGTTTCTTTTCCTAACATTACCGTCTGTGGAACTTCCTTCCTAGATAGCTACAATCTTCAAAAGTTTAAATGCAAGTCAATTGAAAGCTTCTGTCTCTTTGGTTCTTATCTTTCTGGTGTTATTTTTCGACATAACCTCTATCGTTTTCTTTTCTTTTCTTTTCTTTTCTTTTCTTTTCTTTTCTTTTCTCTGACTGTAAACCTATGCGCACCAGGAACAGTCCTTCCTTGCCTTGGGTAAAACGATTATAAAAAAATAACCTATAGCAGGGATAACAAATCTTAATTAAAAATACAATTTCAGTTTTGTAATAGTTTAATCGTTAAATTTTCATCATTGTAAAGATATATTTTAGAAGTGAGAAAACTTTCAGTAATATTTGATTTTAGTTTCATGTGAAAACTAACTGCTGGGTAATAGGAAAATTTATGTTGAAATATTCTACTTAAATATATTCGCTTTAAAATCAGCTTTCGATATGATTAATTTTTAACTGAAAGCGAACTATTTGTGATTGTAGAAAATAAGCAATTATTTTCTCTAGAAATCATGTCATTTATTTTTGGAAACACGATTTTGGCGCAGAAATCATTAATTATTTTATTGTTTTTTTAATTAATTGTTTTGTATCAATCCTCAAAGACGGGAGAAAAAAAGCTTGTAGCAAAATATAAAATAAAGCATCTGAAATTATCTCTGAACAAAAATCTTGTTTCTAACAAATAAAACTAATTCATTGTTTCCTGTGCTGAGAACTTTTTCACGAGGAATAATTCTGATTTCTTTGTGTTAGAAAAAATGTAATTTTCAATGTTTAAAACCTCAGTGAAAAATAGAATCACCTCTGCCAATAAGACTAAGTGAGGATTTTATTTTTGACAAAAACATGCGCGAACAAAAGCATGCAATCAAGAAAAGAATGAACGTATAATGCAGTTGATGAACCATTAAAAATTCTTTCAATTTAATATTATCGAAATATGGAGTTAGTCCAGTTATGAGTTATGACTTTCTACAAAGTATTCGTAAACTTCATTTTCGAAAAAAAATCATTAATGTATGTTTGAGGCATATTTTGGAAAAGAATAAAGAAGTTCTTCTATCAGCAATGGCTGGATGTAAAAGCTTAAAAAAACTGAGTTCGGTGTATTCGATAAAAAATCAGGAATAAAAAACAAGATTTGATTCAGTTCATTACGCGAAATTTAGGTATAATTAACTCGGTTTCTCTGTCTTGATGAAAAAAAAGATAGTTATGAGGATAGCGGAGATAAAAGTAAACATTCTTTCAGTTTTGGGCATGATTATTAAAACATCTTTTTAACATAAAAATGATATTGAAGAAAATTAATATATTAGCTACAATAAGTCAGAATTATTTTGAGGAAAGTGCTATTTCATCAAAGAAGTAACCAGCAGAGTACCTCATTTGATTATTTATTACACACACACACACACACACACACACACATATATATATATATATATATATATATATATTGTATTTCTAAATGGTGTCTAAAAGCACTATATCACAAAAATGTTTTAGAACAATCCTTCATTACTGTTCTTTTCAGGTGATTTTCTTAAATAAATGTTGAATATGATTTATTTAGAAAATAAAATATAAAACGAATTCATGTTAATTTACAAAATTAAAGAGTGGTATTTGAGGAATATGCTTGGCGGTGTGTCAATATTGTTTAATCAAAAATGAGAATTAGGTCGAACTATGTAAATCATAATCAAGGGTCATACTTGACATCAGGCTACTCTGTTTTTTCGCGACACAAATCTCAACTTCATAGTTGAACCTAATTCGCATTTTTGATTGAACAATATTAACACACTTCCAAGCATATTCCTCAACTATCATTTCTTAATTTTCTAAATACCCATGAATTCATCTTATAATTTCTAAATAAATCATATTCAACATTTATTTCAAAATATCACCTAAAGAAGAACAGTATTGTTCTGAAACATGAACATTTTTGTGTAGTGATATAATGATTTTATAAAGCATTGTATTAACAAAATTAAAATATTAAACTCTGATTGGTATTGAGCACTTTTTATAAAGTAAATGTATGAAAAGAAAGTATGTGTATATAGGTAAAATCCCAATAACCTGATCCTATTAATATTAATATTATTTTTATTAATATTAAAAATGATCCAGGTGAGGGTTCGATCTAAATAGTGTTAGTATTTTACAGAAGATAATATGCATATTATATCAATAAATTCCGAAAATTCCATTTCGCTGAATAGCTATTTTAGTGGTAAGACCCTTGCTTTATTAGTAACGATCGAAAACAAAAATTGATTAATTCAAATATGTTAAAAACATTCATATACTGGAAGGAGCTCAAACACATATCCATACATAGGAAGTTAAAAAAGGGAGCGATAAACAGAAAAACATTTTTTTAATTTATCGTCCAAACATAAAAAAGGGGCATAAACAGGGATTCATGACTCGATATTAAAAGAAGACTGTTTGATTACGTCTACATTAAAGAAATAAGAATCCAAATTTAAACATTTCACAGTAATGCGTAATGGTGGGGGGAAAGTAAAAGTGGTAGCGGAAGGGTAAAAGAAAGGACAAATTGGGTAGACAAAGTTAACGAAGAAATAGAATAAGTGTATATATATATATATATATATATATATATATATATATATGTTTGAAAGAAAAATGGAGAAATCTTGTTCAACAAAATAGTTCATATTTAGTGAAATAAATATTTAATGGCATATTTTTGTATTTTTATCCCCTTTAAAAATTGTTATATATATATACATATATATATAAGTACCTCCACTTTTTGAAATATATTTTTGATAACACATTTTAAAATGAAATTTATAAAATGACAAAACATTTGTGAAGAATTCATCTTAAATATAATTAATAGCTTAATGATTAAATTTATTATTTCCATTAAGTAAAAAATTCTGATGTATTTCAGATAGAAATTATATAGATTTGAAAGTCACATTTACTTTCGATTTCTTAAATTCTCTTAAAAATGGCTATTTTTTAATTTTAAGAAATTTGTAAACAAACAAACATTCATCGATTTTAAAAATATTTGAAAAGATTTCTGACACTTTATTTTACTAAAATTAGAAAATTGACTGTTAAATTAAGCGGACTTTTAAAATATTACTTATAGCATAAATATGTAATATACAACAAATTATTAACAATTGGTCCTGTTCATCTGAACCAAAGTTAGAGGGACTCTTGACTGATTAGGCGATGATCAAAAACGATAATTTTAGTAAATCTAAGTGAAGGGACAAAACTCTTAAATTACGTAAACTTTTCATAATAATGGAAATTTCAGTTTACCATACATGAAAACAAGATAAAATTAAAATACATTAAAAATTATTTTAAAAATAGGGAAACGTAACTACGTTTATTAATCTTTGCAATTTTGCACTCGTAAATTTCGTTTCCACTCACTTACTATATCAAATCCAATAAATACCCCAATATGAAATGTTACAAAATTTTAAAGTATTATAAATTGTCATAATCAAAATGTAAAAAAAATATTTAAAAACTTATTTTCAAAATTCATTATTCATCAGAAAATGTTATTCCTTCAGACAATAATGTCCTTAATATTACATAAATAATTAAAAGATTTTCTAAATATTAATGTCATAATTTTTTTGGATTCATTATTTTTTCAATTCAGAGCAAAGTTTCAGTTAAATAGTACAATTTTGAAAAAAAGTAGGTGATTTACAATCTTCATTGACTCCTACTTTTAACAAAATAATAATTTCATGAAATAAGAAGGTTCTGTGTAAAATTAAATGAAATTAAGTAAGTGGGAGGTAATACATTTAAAAAATATTTACTAATATTTTTTAAAAAAATCAAACATAATTTCATTTATTTGTGAATAAGGTCCGACAATTTCATTAAAATCGGACAATTATCTGATTTGTACAAGAATTTTCAACGTAAAAAAAGCGCGAAAAATTCAATGTTAGAACAAGCATTTTGAACGTGTTGGAAAGGATTAAAAAAATTCAAAAAATAATTAGAAAATTCTTTGATCTTTCCTCTTAATAATGACATCAATCTTTTGACGATAAAATTTTATTTTTGCATTACGCTATGCTGTTTTTTACGCGAATTAGTGGAGGTAATTATATATATATATATATATATATATATATTGGAGAAAAATGTATAACAAAGTGGAAAGAGTTTTCTTGTGACGCTTTTCGTCCTTTAGAATATGACTAGACCAAAATTGTTATGTTGGTGCCAGAACACATGAACACGAACCAGGGATGCTAGAATTGTAAATATTTTCTTTTTCTTTCTTTTGTCTAAACGATCTCATTTTGTTTCTTCTTTTATTTTTTTCAATCACTTTTTTTAATGAGTGTCCTACACTGTGATGATAGAATTTCTGACAGTTATGGTGAAATGTTCGATGAGCCACGGCTCAAATTTATTGTAAATGACCATTCGATCAAGGCAATATCTACATATTTTCCTATCAGAAAACTTTTTTCTGCTTTGAACATATTAGCATTTTTTATGTCAACATTGAGGTCAGCCACGTTACGGCGAACACCCAACGCATTTGATGTATTGTTTTGTACAATATCTCTTTTGTGTTCATATAATCTTTTATCTATATTTCTTAAGGTTTCTTCTATGTGTCTCATGACAATTATTGCAGGCGATACATGAAATTCTCCCTTCAGGTTTTAGCTTAATTTTTTGGTTTCGCAATAACTGAATTTTTTGTTTGTTTTAGATGTAAAATACTGTTGTTGCTGTTGTTTAGCACGAACCCAGTGGAAACTATATTTTATGAGTAAAACTAAATCATTATATATATATATATATATATATATATATATATATATATATATATATATATATATGCATCTACACATCGTACATTCAGCAATGAATTGTAACACTCTCAGCTATTGGGGTGTATAATGATAATATACATGCTAAAAAGTTTGCCTCCTTCTACCGAGCACCCGTAGCTCAGAGGTGGAATCGCCGACTGACGCCAATTCGGTCAGCTTTCAATCCTGGTTAAGGAGCAATCGGCTGTCTAACAGTACTGATGAAGTGTGATACAGCGAAACAGATCTGTCTGCGGATAACTATATATATATATATATATATATATATATATATATATATATGTGTGTGTGTGTGTGTGTGTGTGTGTGTCTACAACAAATGTTCAAGCAAAAGCAAAACTGGATCAAAATTAACAATTTAATTCTACTTCGATTTGAACGTACGTAAGCTAGCAAGTTTTATATTTTCTTAAAAAACATTTACTTTATGTTGTTTTCATTTCATATCATAAAATACTTTATGAATCAGGCGAGAAAGGATTAGTTATTATTTGGAATTTTGTTTAAACTTAGTTCCATTTCTGAATAATAACCAAGCGCACCTTAGCGGCTGAAACCAAACCTTGACATGCGCTTATCCAAGTAATCAGATTCGGTAAGAGTTAGCATTGATTTTCTATTTAATTTTCTAAAATGCCGGATCGTTACGGGGCGCGATCTCAAAAGATGATTGAGAATGTAAGCGATAGCAAACTTTAAAAAATCTGCCATATCTTTGATTCTGATCAATATTAGTTTGAGCAAAAATATGAAATTACTTGAATTACATTAAAATTTCCAATAAAGAAAGCATCCGAATCGAACAAATCAGCCGCTTTGTAGGTGGAACGAATGAAATTTGGATTCTGTTCTGAACGTTTTTAACTTTACACAAATTGATTGAAATTTTGCTCAATTCATCATGAATTTAAGACTTAAAAACATGAAGTTTCTAGTTTGATGGGAATAATAATTGTTCTTTTATGTTCTATTCAAACAGGTGGAAAGCTGCAAATTCTTTCATCTTCCTCTTGAATCAATTTTCCAAAAATAAATTTTACTCGATTCAAGTTGGGTGTATGCATTGCTTTTGAAACTGCACTATACACACCTTTTCTAACAATGTCATTTCGACATACAAACTCACATAATCGAACTAAAATCCCATTGCAACTAAAATCTAATCTTCAAAGCAATATTTAATGCAGTAGAAAACCGGTATAATATCCTGCGCTTGCATGATTTCCACAAATTGTTGGCGTGTCATTATTGGCGAGTTTCAAATTCGCACCCACCTCAAGGCATATGTGAATTGCCTCATCGACCATTTTCCCTTTAAAAAGCAGAAATTACATATACGTGATTCATTCATACATATTGTTCATCAGATAATTTTGAAATAACGTAACTTTGACAAACAGGCATCGTGATCAACATAAAATAATGAAATAAACATAAGAGTTTGTAAGGTAACGGACTTATTCATTTCGACAGATAAATAATTATACATTTATTAAACGATGATACTTAGATTAAAAGAATGTTTTCAATATAGTTTTGTCTGTTGACTACAGTAAATCAGCAGCGATCAAGTAATATGTAGTAATTTTTTCAAGCGATTAAGATTATAAAATTGAACTAATGATTGACATTCGAATCAAATTTTGTTGTTAATTAACAGTTGTTTTGTTCAATATTGCTTGCAGGCATAAATATTTTAAACTGTTAACTTCACACACACACACACACACACACGCACACACACACACACACACACACACACACACACACATATATATATATATATATATATATATATATATATATAATATTAGACTAGTTGGGGCTTTGCCAGGCTCTTGCTCGTGTCTACCAAAGAAGCAAAGAAGCAACACTCCTACTGCGGCTGGTGTAAATGTAGTGCCGTTACGATTCTAATAGATTACGAGATATCTGGTTCTGGATATATATATATATATATATATATATATATATATATATACAAGTGAATAAGGAACGAAGACAAAATTAACAACGTTCAGAACATTCATTTAAAACAGTGCTCAATATAAAATAGAGCTATGAATATTTATTATGCATTTATAGTTTAGAACATGTACAAATTATCTTCTACTACAAAATGTACATTTATTTTTGACATTGAAAATGTCTCATCAGGTAGTGTGAAAAGAAAATAGAAAATTCTTTACCTTATATTGGCGAATAATGTGTGAGAGGTAGGTGGGGTGTAAAATGGTAAGAATGTTTAACGAAAAGAGGGAAGGGATAAAGAATAGAGGTGATTAATGGACGTGTTGAAAATTTTATAGACAAATGTAACGGTAGAAGATAAGGTATGGTTCTTTAAAGCCTTTATGCCCAGTCTTTTGTGTTTAACAAAGAAAAAGAGAGAAAAGTATATGGGGTGGGGGAGTAAGAAAGGATGCGTTAAAAAGGGATTAGGAATTCCTATTTGGTAAACATATCTGTATTAATGAAGTTTACGACTACAGATATTTTTGTATTTAAATTTAGTTTTTATAATTAATCTACGTTTTTTTATATTTAACCTTAATTTAAAGTTTAGGAACTCTCTATTTATGTAAAACTTTAATTATATCATGGTTTGTAATATGAAATAAAGGTAAAATTTGAGGTAAGAGTGTTGTTAATACTATAAAGGTTTATCGTTTCTAAGATCGGGTTATAGATGGAGTCGTCCGATTTTAATCAAAATTATTACACTCATAGACAAAGACATAAGAAACGATATTCAGAATTTGCAAGGTTGCAGTTCTTGCAATAGTGCAGAAAATCGTCAATATATATATAAAAGGCAAGATGTTTGTGTGTGTGTCTGTTTATCTCTCTGTATGTCCTTTATACAAATCCACAATTTTTATCCGATTCTCACCAAACTTCCTTCACACAAATATTCTTTAGGCTGAGTCTGAGCTCCAGGACCATGGATTAATTTTAAAGCTTTCATTACACCCGAGCAACGCCGGGCTATACTGCTTGTATGTATATATATATATATATATAGTGTCATCCGCAGACAGATCTGTTTCGCCGTATCACAGCTCATTGAAACCCGACTGAAATGGCGTCAGTCGGCGACTCTACCCCTGGGCTATAAGCGTTCGGTGGAAGTAGGCAGACCTTTTAGCGCATATCATTATACACGCCCAATAAATATATGTATATATGTGTATACACATTAATATATAAATATTAATCAAGTGTGGAACAGTGCGCAATGCTGTATATAAAATCAAATATCAATAAATATACACATTTTCTTACGTTTTAGTCAAGTAGAATTACACACACACATACATATATATATATATATATAAATATATATATATATATATATATATATATATATATTACAAGAAAGTGAAAGAACACGTCGATTAAAAACCTACTGTACATGCATTAAGTTTTATAAAGTGTGCTCGAGCTTAATATCATAATTTTGTTATTATTGTAATAACAAAATTACAATATATATATATTAAGGAATTTACCGAAACTGGTTATATATATATATATATATATATATATATATATATAATTTACAACGAAGAATTGATCGACATATTTTAATTTATTTGTTTGAACATTATTTCTAATAGATGTTTTTTCTTTTTATAATGAGATATTATATTTTTACATATCTATCTGCTTAAATATTTGAGAAATCTTGTTGAAAAATATGCATCTTGCAGCAGGAACAAACCTGCGATCCTTATAGACCTAGTAGAAACCGTCAATCAATGTGACGTTTTTTAACTACTTGGCCACGAATGAATCTGAAGTTAGACAAGCCGAATTATGCATTATAAATACATAAATTATCTGATTTTTACGAATATTCATAACTTCATAATTTCATATCCGAATGTAAAAAAAGACAATTTAATTTTACGGAATGTTACATAATCGAATTAGCCGACATATTTTTACTTTATTTTTATGTGTTTTTCAAACAAATAAATAAAACTTATATCGGTTAATTTCATTACGCTTATTTTATTTACGCATCTGTAACGTAATGTCTAAACTATTAATTCCTTTCATTTGTAATCGATCCTCATTTCTTAATAATTTAAGTTATTTTTAGTGAATCGACGTATTTGATTATTTTAGGGTCGTTCAAAAGTTTTTTAAGTTTTACTCAAAAAGAAGAGATATACTCGAAATTTTTTGGAGCGACAACAGGTTACTATATTTTATAAAAATAGAAAAGGTAATTCAAATTTCTTTCTTAACATTTGTACTGCTACAAGGCCATACAAAAGTGTACGACAAATCTAAAAATAAACTTAACTGAGGCCCGTGCCTCATAAAATATCTACAAAAGAAAGATATGTCGCCCAAGAATATCCACGATAATATCGTATAGATACTTGCTGAGGACAATTCTTTTTGTTTATCTGTGAATAAGTGGGCTGCTCAATTCAAGCAAACCAGGGACAGTACAGATTTCAGAGCAGAAGCTGAAAAATGTTGACGTTTTCAATACAATTCTGACTGACCTTCCACACTGAACCTGATAAATTTCACCGCAGATTAGTAACTCAAGATGAATCTGGTTTTGCACATCCCGAATTAGTTCAAGCAGGCATCATCTATTCGTAAGTTTTCGGTTTCTGTGTCTTTGGGATTCTGAAAGAGCAATCACGAAAGACTATTAATAAAGAAATAAACAGTACTATGCTTCAGGATAAAAACAACTGGAGAAAGCAACCAATTCCAAAATGCAACGGGAAGCTGAGGAGGTACTTTCCCGTTCACACTGCCCATGTTGCAGTAACTGAAGGAACCAAATATTGCTCTGAATTTCTACCCCATACTTATACATAAATATTGGGTCCATCTAACGTCTTCCTGTTTCTTAAACTCAAATCCCACTTGTGTGATCTCGATTTTCGAATGATAAGATCATATATGGTGTAGGGGAAGTTTCCGGAAGATCAGCTTCTGTGTTGGGATTGCAATGCTTTAGCATTCTTGGAGCAAGTGCATTTATGCCAAGAGGTAATATACTAAAAATATTGAAAACATTCTTGTTTCTCTTACTAATTTTGCGTGAGGCTTAGTAGTTTTTGAACGACCCTCATAGATCCAATTTTTTGTCAGTGTGAATAACATCTAGCGACGTGGACATTAAAAATAACTCCCCAGCCAGAACAACCTCCAAATTCACAGCGCTACTGTTTCTCCGCAACTGAATAGAAGATTCCTTTTATCGCGGAAAATGCCAAACAAACTTGCGCTTATATTTTCTTTCAGATGCTTGACATGTCAGTAAAAACGAATTTCTGCTTCTGCAGCGAAGAAATTCTACATAAATCTACAACCGTATGATGCAGAAATCAAGAGAAAACTGGCCTCCATACTCAACACTCAAAAACTGATATGGCAACTTTCACCATAGAAACACAAAATGCTACACTCCCTGGAAATCCACCAGCGGTTTCAACTCTTGGAATATTTAACGGTGTTCATGAAAATACTTGAAATTTTACTAAGACACTAGAGATTGATATAGAAGTCGTTGAGTTTAAATTCAATAGGCAACATTTATAAATGCTTCCTAAATGTCTAATTGTTTATCAAAATTATGTATAGATTTGAAATATGAAATTTTGGAAATATTTTCATTGAACAAGGATTTTTTTCTGTATCTATTTTAAATAAATGTCCGAAAGTGAACCAGAAAACTAATTACTGCATTAGCACTAATGCTGTATCGTGGATAATCTCAAGCATATAAATTCTGAAAAGGGGTCAGGCAAAAATACTAGATCGCACAAGCGAACATTTCACATTGATAACTCGACTATATTCTGTAAAAAACGGTTTAATTTCTATTTTTGTCTTCAGAAATTGAATTAAATCAACTTTACAGTGTTAGCTGCTTGTGGTAAGTCAACCGGGATTCAGTCCATTTTTCAGTCTGTTTTTGTGAAATTTCTTGGAAATTATTTTATTTATTTATTTTAATTTTTTTTTTTCGTCTTTTGGTCGTCTTTGATTTTTTTTTTGTCACTTAATTTGTGTAAATAATTTTGCTATTCAAGGGTATTTTCGACATTTACTAAGTTAAAACTTTGTAAGCCTCAGTCACTTTTTCCTTGTTTTTTTTTTTTTAATTGGAGTAGATAGTTTCTACTATCGCCCGGTCTCACACTCCACCCCCTTCTTTTGAATGAGTTTAGAGGTGATCACCTTGTTTCTTGTTTAGGAAGGGGTTCCCGGTTCATCCCCTTTCTCTGGTCTTGGTGTTAGTTCAGCTGGAAGCTCTTTGCAGTTACGGAGTATGGTGGCAAGATCTTTACATTCTGAGGGTACCGGGTTGGCAGTTTCCTGGTTGCTGCTTCCGACTGGTAGTTAGAAGCCCGAACTCTTGCGTAGCGTCTTGAGAGGCTGCTCTGATCAACAGTTGAATAATACCAGGGTTCTTGTATCGCGCATGGACGGGCGTCCCTGCATGAACGTTCGGTGGGCAACCCCGAGGCCACATTATGTTGTAGGCCGCGCCAGTCTCCATCCTTCACAAGTTGCAAATGATTGACCGACTGATTCTATTCTAAGACCACTCCTTAACTGAATTACTATGGAAAAAAGCAAACATAATAACAAAACTAAACCAGCTCATTTGAAAACGCCCAAACCTGTCTGCATCTCTTTCACTAACATACGCGGCATCCGCACCAACTTCCCCAGCGTAGATTCTTTCCTCCATAATAACTCACCTGATATATTAGCCCTATGTGAAACTAATCTTAACCCTTTTATCCCCTCATCTGAGTTCTGCGTTCCTGGCTAACTTCCCCTCTTCAGGAAGGACTCCAATGTTCATATGCATGGGCTTGGTGTCTATGTCAGCGAACACCTTCCCTTAGCTAGGGTGTCATCTTTTGAATCCCCAGATCATTCTTTCATGTGCTTCCGCCTCTCACTTCTCAGCTCGATTAGCTATCTCTTCTTTCTGTACCGCTCTCCTTCCTCCCCTGACTGTTCGTTACTTGACATCATTTCTGACAATATTGACAAAGCCATTTCTACCCATCCCTCTGCCCATGTATTCGTGTTTGGTGACTTTAACGCCCACCACACCAAGTGGCTGAAGAACGCTGTCACTGACCCTGCTGGTGTTCACACCATGAACTTTTCAATCACCCAATCCCTTACGCAAGTAGTGGACTTCCCCACGCGTTTCTCCGACAACCCTAACGGAAGGAACTCACTTCTAGACCTCTGCTTCACTTCCATCCCAGACTCTTGCACTACCAGACAACTCTGCCCTCTTGGAAACTCTGACCACACTGTAGTGTCCGTCAATATTTCACTCCACTCCCGCCCGACCCATGAAACACAGACAAGTAGAATATCGTACTGCTATCAAAGAGCAGACTGGGATTCGTTCCGAGACTTCCTCTGTGACATCCCTTGGAACAACGTCTTTAGTCTTCCCATCGAAGAATGTGCATCCGAGGTCTCCTCCTGGGTTAAGGCTGGCATCGATGCCTTCATCCCTGCTAGGAAATTCCAGCTTAAATCTCATTCGTCTCCATGGTTCTCACCCGCTTGTTCGGCTGCCATTGCCCACCGGAATCATTTCTTCCGAATTTATCGTAACTATGCGTCGGAACAAAACAGGCACCTTTTCACTTCAGCTCGTAATAAGTGTAAAAGGATACTTAACGAAGCTAAGATGTTGTTTGCTGCCAGAATGAAGCAACGCATAGCATGCTCTAAATTCGGCTCTAAAGACTACTGGCGACTCTGTAAAAGAGTACTTAACAAGAGCAAGTCCACAATACCCCCGCTAATCAACAATTTTGAGGTTCTCACCTCCCCAGCAGATAAGGCTGAATGTTTTGCCCGCAGATTCTCGAACAATTCGAGTCTGGACTCGTCTGGAGTTATTACACCCGACTTCTCACCTAGAACCGAGGCACAACTGAATGATGTCCACATTACACCTTCGCTTGTCTCTAAGATAATCTTAAAACTTGACCCTCACAAAGCGAGCGGTGGTGACGGAATCCCAACCATAGTCTTAAAGAAATGTGCCCCTGAACTCTCCTCTATCCTTTCTAAGCTCTACAACCTCTGCCTATCTGCTTCCTGCTTTCCTGCCTGTTGGAAATCTTCCTCTATAGTTCCTATATTTAAAAACACTGGAGAACCCTCTGACCCTGCAAATTACCGCCCTATCAGCCTTCTTCCGATCTTTGGCAAAGTGTTCGAAGCCATTATCAACGCCGAGATGGTTCAGCATCTCACAGCACACAGGCTCCTCTCGGACAAGCAATATGGTTTCCGCTTCACCAGGTCTACTGCTGATATGCTAACGACCATCACCGAGTACATATACCAGGCACTCGACAGGAATGGCGAAGCTCGAACCGTTGCATTGGATATATCTAAGGCGTTCGACAGAGTTTGGCATGCTGGCCTTCTATGTAAACTGCGGAGCTATGGTATAACTGGACATTTGTTTGAACTAATCCAGTCATTCCTCTCTAACCGCACAATGAAAGTGGTATTAAACGGACATGCCTCTCAGAACTACCATACAAACGCAGGTGTCCCCCAAGGCTCCATCTTAGGTCCTACACTCTTCCTGATATATATTAATGATCTCCCTGATTCCATAAGAACCCAAATAGGTTTGTACGCCGATGACACCACATTTTACTCTCGCCTCCAACAAAAATCTGGTGTAGGCGTCAAAGCTAAACTCGCAGCCGAGATTGAAAAAGACCTCCAATCCATATTGGACTGGGGTTAGAAATGGCTAGTAAATTTTAATGCTTCTAAAACGAAGCTACTGTCAATTAACCATCATCGACAATCTCACCTACCTTCCATTAGCATGGACCAGGCTTGCCTCCCAGAGAGTAAAACACTACGCCTCCTTGGTCTCACACTTTCAGCGGACCTCAAATGGAATGACTATATCGAATCCATTGCTAAATCCGCTGCTATGAAAGTCGCTTTCTCTGTGTAGGGCCCGGAAGTTTTTTCCGTCTAAATCTATCCTGCACATTTACAAATCTACCATCCGCCCGTGCATTGAATACTGCTGCATATATCTGGTCGGGTGCCCCTGCTGTTCTCCTCGGGCTTCTCGATAAGGTTCAGAGGAGGGTGTGTAATGTGATAGATACCGACTTGGCAGATCGCCTGCAGTCTCTCTCCCACCGGCGAGACGTGGCTTCGCTGTGTCTCTTCTATAAATACTTTCACGGCTTCTGCTCCGATGAACTTAGATCACTGGTGCTCCCTAAATACGAATTTGCACGAGATACTAGATTAGCAACTAGATCCCACCCTTTTACAGTGAAACTGATAAAATGCAGCCGTAACTTCTACTCCAACAGTTTCTTTCCTCGCACTTCCCGACTGTGGAATTCTCTTCCAAACGATTGCTTCCCCGACGGCTACAATCTCCAGGAGTTTAAATGTAAGGTCAATAGACACCTCCTAACACACTAACCTGCTCCCATTCTATCAAACACTCTTCCCATCTGCCCGACACTCATCCTCGCTATCCTTACTCATCTATCACCTTTCTCCTGACATTCCCTATGTCTATCCACTCCTTCTCTTTACCTTCCCCTATGTAGCCCCATGCGCAATAGTGGCAGTGGAATGCCTTGCTTGGGGTGAGATGATTAAAAAAAAAAAAAAAAAAAATTTCTGCTACTATCTTTAATTAAAAACAATTATTTATTATTAATGCGTGATTTTTTATCACAATTTGATTTCTGCTATAGTCGCATTACCTCCCAAAGCTGCGGAAAGACCTAAGGCAGGTTGTAGTGTGTTGTTACGATTCAATTTCATGTTTTTTCTATCTCCCTTAATATCCCTAGCGTTACATAAACCAATTTCTCTTTAGTATGTGGGCTGTTCTTAACAAAACAATTTTTTGTATATCTCTTAAACTAGTGTTTTAATGGATTCATTCAATGTGTTGTTTTGTTCCATTATCTATCATTCTAAGTGCACCTACTATTACTGGTACGATTCTTGTTTTCAATTTCCACATTTTGTCTGTTTCAATTTCCAGGTCTTTATATTTTGACAGATTTTTTAATTGTTTGGTTGCTAGGTTACAATCCAGTGGACAAGCCATAACAATTAGTAGACAAGTTGTTTACTTTTTTATTTTTAAGAATAATGTCCGGCCTATTTGCTTTATTTTTTCTGTCTGTGTAGATGGTGTATTCCCATAGAATGGTGAAATTTTCTATTTCTGTAACCGGTGCTGGGTGATGTTCATACCAGTGTTTGTTTACATATTTTCCATAGTGTTTGCACATTGTGCAATGTAAATAATGCCCCACCCTATCTTGAAGATTTTTATATTTATTTGGGGCTAGTACAGAACATCCTGAGATCAGATAGTCTATTGTTTCTTGTTATTTATCAGAGAAACTGCATTTTGGATCCACATTATTGTATATAATATTTGTCTGAAAATTCCTAGTGAAAAGTACTTGGTATTGTAATGCAAGAATAAATCATTCAGTTTCAGATTTTAGTCCAGATGCACGTAACCATAGATGTGTATTGGCTTTATCAGCATTGGGATTATTATCACGTTCTGGATATTGACCATGCAGAGGTTTGTCTTGCCAGCGTTGTTTCATCTGTTCAGGAGCTTTATCCTTGGCTTTCTTTTTAAATATATATATATATATATATATATATATATATATTTTTACATTGAAGCAATTTTCCAAGATCATTCTTTTTATAAGTAATTGGTCATAACATCCATAATAGCCACGTTTTTACCCGCCTTGCTCAAGCGGTAGTATTTCTAAATATATTTGTTTTGTTAAAATAGATGTTAATAGTTCGTATGTTGTAGGACAGGCATGTAATTGGTCTATAGTTTTTCGGTTTATTTGTGTCACTATTCTTGGGTAGAAGAAAGGTAATTCCTTTGGTCATCCATTAAGAATTTTAGTGAGGGTCGTTAACCATTTCTTGAGATTATTTGGCTAGATTTTTATGCGTTGTATTTAAATAATATAGCCAAAAGTTAGGATTCTATCTATTCCTGGAGATTTTCAATAATGTGCTTTTTTCAATGCACATTTAACATCCTCTTCTGTGATTCCACCTCATGTTTGTTCTGGTTTATTTTCCATTCGTTATATTTCTCTTCTCTGTTATGTTCTTCAGGGCAAGCCTATATATATTTCTCCCAGAACGGTATAATTTGTTCCATTTTAGTGGTAGTGGTATCACTTCATTCTGTTTTTTATTTATTTCCTCGTTAAAATTATTTGCATTGGTTTAAAAGATTTTGTTCTGTCTGTAAACTCTTGATCTTTTCTCATTGTGTCTTATTTTTGTGCCTTCAGTTGTATTGCTTACTCTATTTTTCCTTTAGATGATAGGGCTTTATTTTCATTTCTAATATTGTATTTTCTTTCGACTCTTCCGCCTTTTCTAGTTCTTAATTTTATCCCTCTTGGAAGTTTATCGAGTACTGATAATTCACTTCTAAGATGTTCTATTTCTTTTTCTATTTTTCCTTTCCAAGGTGGATCTTCATGTCTGCGATACTGCCTTGTTTTTAATTTGATGTTCAATTCTGTCTTGTTGCTATAGCTGATGTACATATTGCTTCATTGATATTTATATGAGTGTATTCTTTATCCAAAATTAATTTGAGTGCTGCATTGTAGAGCTTAATATTTTCGAGGTTATGCTTCGTTGGTTATAATTTTGAGAGATGCTCTCGTTCCTCCAGTGTAATATTTTCTATCTGACTTATATGGTTCTTGATTTCTTCCTTGGCTTCTTGTATACTGTTCTTATTTTGTGTAAAATAATTCTTTCAATGTGTTTTGAACTCCTTTTATTGCCGTCTTACAACCGACCCATATCACACCTTAGCAACACTTCTAAACTTTCAGCATTGTCTTTACAGTGGTTTGTGTGTATCTCGGTTTCTTCATTATGACGTGTGACGTGTGTGATGTTTCTACTTTTTTCTGATTCCGGTTCCCTTTCATGTTGTGTTCTAGAAAGAACACGGAGTAGCCCCGACCTAACTTATACGATATGCTGTATACATACAGGAAACGTGATCGCTTCATTGTAGCACACTATTTATTATCAGACTACCCCGTCCGTGCTATGCACTATATTTACAAAACCCGAATCAGATTAAATAGAGTATTGCAGCTATGTTTGGACTAGAGCATACCGGCCATCATCAGCCTCTCTTGACAGAACTAAAAAGTAGCTACGTGTACTTGGAGGTGATTAATTTTTCCTTAACAACCACTTTTCTCTCTCAATTTTTCTATGACAATTGTTCTAACAAGCTATACACCTTCGGTCCACGACAAATGACCTTTGAGCCCTCTATGACATCAACATAAGGATGAATCATCCGCATCCCCGTTTTTGTTTGTTTCTTCTCCGCAAGCTTCTTCCCAAGGACGGCTGCTTTGTGTGACAGATCCGATCATTACAATAATAATCTCTTCAAGTTTAGAACTTACCGCTATATTTCTTATATAACCCTCGTGACATGCATGTTTGACGGCCATCACGCTCTTGGTTACTCATCTTTTGTTCTCTTTCCATAGTATTGTTTTTGTCTCTAACATTTCCAGACCCAGTAACCCCTTGCGCCACAATAACTTTACTATTTTTTTTTTTGGCGAAATCTACTATAAAAACATAAATCGGCTAGAAAGAAGGAAAAAGGAACGAAATAACTTCTTAAAGCATATTAGAATAGAATATTGTTCTGATATTCAAGCAAAACCTATTTCTGAAATATCAGTTCAGCAACAGATAATTAGTTTCTTGAAACTTCTATTGAATTTCATTCTCTTGTTAAAATATGAATAGCAAATGTAGCCTATGCATAAATAGGGATCGAATTAGCATTCGAAAGTTGTGCATAAACAAAACAACCAGAAAGAGGATGGTGGTGAAGAGGTACAATAAAAATATACTGCAAATTTGTACCCAGCAGCAGACCCAGATAAACATGATGTTAAAATGCAATATTATTAAAACAAAAATATTGATAACATAGAAATGTATTTGATGGAAATCTTTATAAAAGGAAATCACAGATATCTTTAATGGAATAATGAATAAATAAAATATGATATAAAATAGTTTAATGTATATCCGATGAAAAATAATTCTTTCATTACAAATAGAATGATTTAGATTACTTTGTTAGCATTCTGATATTTTTCTTAATGTCATCTTATTTTTTATAACGTACTACCAAACAGTTTTAACATATATTCATGTATGGTTAATTCAATAAAATATACCCACTAAGAAACTAGGAGTTACATAGTGCAGAAGAATTGGGAATAAAAACATTGTGGGATAAGAAAAAGGAGTAATAAGGAGGACAGTAGATAGTGATTTTTCAGATTTGTTAAACTGTAAATTGGTGAGACCTCGTCATCAGTCTAGTACTGCGCTTAAATTCAAAATCTAGGCAACATAACGAAAAGCTCATTTGAACAATTACCATGAAGTTATTTGTAGAAAATTCATAGAGAAGTAATCTTTTGGCGGTGAAAAAATGACAGAAGCCTACCCACAGATAAGGACGAATAAAATTGTTGATTCTCTTTTGGATTTTATCAAGGAGCCCAAGGTAAATAGCAGAGGCATCCATCCATATGGAGCAGCAATATTTTAAGCACAGATTAATGGTAGACTCATAGATATGCAAATACATATAAATTAACATATGAAAGATTCTGGCTACAATAATTTGCAAACAGATAGATAGATAGATAGATAGATAGATAGATAGATAGGACACTTTCTATCTGAATTTCTGAAGTGAGAAATTTTCATTATATCCATTATTTACTCGCCCTCTGAAATAATCTATCTTTGTTTTCAGATGAAAATTGAAATAAAGAATGTTCGATTTCTTATTAAGTAATAATAACTGCCAATGTGTTTTTATTTGCGTCATTAACTTATTAACTCAGCTAACTATTCTTCCATTTTCTACCACCTTCGATACAACCACATTCAGACGAGCTGAATATTTTTAACTCACTGATCAAATATATTTTTGGCGTTGTCACTTTGAGAAATTTTATGAATTTAGAGGGTTTTATAATCCCTGCAATAAATGGCGAACTTAATGTGCCGTGTCTGCAGTATAGCTGGTTGAAAACTTCCCAGACAAGCCTAAAACATATGTTATATATGCTTTTATGATGAATTTCTGTGGTGTTTCTTTCATATCATTTCAAATGTCTTACATTGATTGATGCTTTTTATTTGCTCTGGTCAGGACGGAAGTAGGATTTGTTCGAATCAATATGGATTCTGTCAGTGATAGCAGATTTCCATCCAATCACAATATATATATATATATATATATATATATATATATATATATATATATATAACATGCTTTGCAGATAAAAACAGTATTTGATATCTATAGTGCTGGTTTGTTTTACTTGACGCATTGTCTTTTTTTGTTCTAGGTTATTGCAAATTATTTCCTTTTCATCGACCGCCACAATTCGTTTCAAAAAACAATATTTAACTAGTTTAACCAAAATGCATTATTTACATTGTTCGAACTATTTATTTTCCTTTTCTTTATTGCTATATTCATGATGTTTCGGTCTCTGTACATTCCGGCCTTCTTCAGATGATTTTAATTTCTTCAAGGACACATGACCTAGTGGTTAAAAGCGTTGGTTAGATCTATTAGCTTGACCCAAAGAGTTGTGAGTTCAGTACCTGGCCTTAGCAGTGGTTACCTAATAACATAGAGTTTTGAGTTAAAGGGATATAACCACGACAACTGGAAGTAGTATGGCTTATTAAACGAGAACAATATACCCCAAGATCAAAATAAAGAGTTCGGTTCGAACTTCCAATCACTTGAAAGGGTTTGGAGCGTACAATGACCGAAATATTGTGTATATGACAATAAAGATAAGGAAAACAATCCGAACAATGTATATAATGTAAATATAACTTCATCTCAGAAGTACAGAAAAATATTAACCAAAACTGTTCAAATAATTTTAAACATACATTTTAGAGGATTTGCGTTTGATATTTCTTTTCCTAGTTGAATAATGTCCATTGATTTCAGTGAATATCTTTATTTGCTGTCTTTCTCTAGTTTAAGATACCGTGGAGCAGCCTCCATTAAAAAAAACCGACAGTACAAAACTTTTCAAATCAATTTGGCCACGCTTATAATTCACAGTGACTCATCCAATAAATGAATGATTCTATTTTTGCGTGTAACATTTCAACACTTCTTGAAATAAAAAAAATAATATTCCGAAAATATGTATTTATTTTCTTCTATTTTAAGCTTTAAAATAAAATATAAAAGTAGATGATTTTTAAATGTAAAATATGAACGGTGACGTGACAAAGTTTAGAATCCATTGAAAAGTGGTCTTTTTGAATAAAGTCAATTAAAATTACACATTGATCATGCTACTTATCAATAAAAACTCCAAATAAATAAAAACACTGATTCATAAGAATGCACAACTATATAGCTATATAACTATCTAGATACCAAGATATATAGATTTGAACACATTTCAGTATGAAATAACTGATAAGCGTACGGAGTAAGAAAAATAGATTTGTTTAAATGTACGTGTTAATTCATATGCAGTTTGTTTCCCAAGTATTTTCTTGAATCATGGTTTTTGGTAAACCGTTTATATTTAATGCTAAATTTGTGATGGCGACGACTGCTCATTCGTCTTTTCTCCAGTCATTTCAACAAAGAAAGAACGAATTGTCTGAAATAAACAAAATTAATGTTATTTTTTGTAAATATTTTTGATAAAAATTATGTTGTAAGATATTTCTTCAATTCTAATGTTAAGCATTGAACTGATTCTCTTTCAAATTATTTGTGAAAGAAATTATGAATCTTTTGTTTTTCGCAAAATGTTACTAATTTCTAATTGTTCTTAACTGCAAAATTCTCCTTCATAATACAACATTCGGAGTATTTTCATCAAGATAGAGATGCATGCATTGTCATGCGAGAGACGATCATTAAGCGATGGGAAACGAGTCAATCTATTTGATGTTAATTGAATGTATGTGGGTCTACTGTTTATCATTTAAACTATAGCAAGCTAAGCTACGCTTAATACAGTTTAGTGTTGCGTAGCGTAGAAGGATTGTTAATTTAATACACCATTTTGATTCTTAGAATATGCACCAATTATTTAACCATGAACCAAGTACTTTGGGTCTATAAAACGAACATAATTATAGACTTATGTGTTATCACTCGTTTCTTAAATTTGTTCTTGTGGAATTGTCTGATGTGTGTCCGCCTGTTTCTTTGCGTTAGTTTTCGGTTATATATTCTTTGATGACGTGCATGATCCTGATTCTCCCCAACAGACATTTTAGCTCTTAGCATTTTTTAAAACTTTCCCATAAATCGTTGTCACTTTTCAGTTATACATTCACTCAAACTTTTAAATTAAGTCGCTCACAATTTGACACATATTCTTAAAGTTCCTGCCACTGTTAATTTATCCAAACTTACTTTCCTCATTATGTATCCCAAAAATGAATGTCATTTTTGAATTGTGAGAATCAGATTCCTTCTAGTTTTGCTTTCCATAAAACTTACATCTTGCTCAAATTTATTGTCCACGATACTGGTGGCGCTCGTTGATAGATCGACATCACTTTCAATTCAAGTCACTTCTATGAGGAGATTTTTCAGAATTCTCTATCATATAAAAACTGTATAATGTACAACATTTTAGCAATCATGCCTTTAATTTTATGGTCATTTTCCTGTCTCATAATATTTTACTTAATTTCTTGAAACCATATTTGTTGTTGCTATACATATGTCATTTGTTACTACAGGATGTGTAAGGTATTCGATGACTGTAAGAAAAACAGACAAATCTTGTAAACAACACCATTTATTGATACAAAATTTGGTATGCAGATGCAGTAATGCTTGAGTTATATGTTAATTCAATGCAAACATTTTCAACGGGAATTAACATTTAAATTCGCTTTGGAATCTTTGATATGCACGCATTAAATGGTAAACATCGATATCACATAATGGCAGCTTTCAGAAAATTAGTCGTATTGTGGGAAATTTGACTAGTCTCCCGTTGAACAACTTCCCACATCTAATAATCAAGAGGATCTAAATCTGATTAGTTAAGTGGCCACGTGTTTAGTGTTGTGTTCGTGCAAATTGACAACCCTCCAATTTTGGGTCACCATAGCTTTGCAAGGTGCCGTAACCTGTTGAAAAACATGCTACCTTTCATCGAATACAAGGTCTATACAGAGCTTCAAAACTGTTTACAAGATCTCCGTTTAACCAGTAGAATCCAACCGAAGAACCTGTTGAAAGGAAATGGGTAACATGACGTTCGCTTTCACTTTGTTTTTTCTTTGTCTTCTTCATTATGTCAGCGATCATGGACCTCCATTTACACTTATCCCTCTTTCCCTCTTGTTTTCTCTGCTTCACCATCAAATATGTCTCGCTTTGCTTCGCCCCTTTTTCCTCTATTCATCTCGTGAGTATTAAATTTTCAAGCCCTCCTTCCTCATTATGTGTCCAAGAAACTACTCACCATCCCTAAAACTCTGACTTAAGCGTGAAACTTTGTGTGCAGAAGGATTTACGCATAATCACCTGTTATCTATCATCTTCACCAAAAAAGAGCTGGCCATGTTCGTTTGAATGCTTCTACTTTTTCATTAATATGTTTAATCCTAGCAACTGTTGTGCTGCTCTAGAATTTTTCTAGTTACATATGACATTAAGCGAATGTCTCATGCAACACATTCCGATTTGTTCCCATGCAATGGCCATCATGGTTTCTCGTCAATACTCAAGTCAGTGGTTGAGTCTAACGACACAAAAGGGATATTTGTCTTTTTTTCCATTGACCTTAATTTGTTGACCGTCAGTATATGTGTAATTTCGTTGCATTAGTTTTCAATCTTTCGGGAAATTGTGAATAAATTCAGTCATAACATGGTAGCTTTTAAGTGGCTAAGTGACTTTTATTAGCTTCCAAACAATTAAAGTTTTTCCCATTAAGGTAATTTTATAGGGATCAAAAGAAGTGGTAATCGAAATATTTAGGAGCCAGGTGAGTACACTAGGGGATTCCTTTTTAGCTGTACTAATTATTGCCATGTTTGCAAAAAGATTCGTGGTTGGAGCTTGTCTTGATCGAAAATAGCACACTTACGATTGGCCTATTCCGCACCTTTTTGCATTTAATTTCTATTTATTTTTACTATAACAATTAAATAAAAAAAAGATAACGAAACATTTTCTATAATAAAAATATATTTCCCCCTGCAGTTAAATTCATTTTCATTTTCGAATGAACTTTGTTATATATTAAACTATTTTGAATATATTCTTTACCATTATATTAAAGGTTCTAATTGCTTCGACCTGAATTAATCATCGAGGGAAATCAAATATAGTTTCCCGAAATTTAAACGTAGAGTGCAGAGGCAAAGAACAAAGTTAGTGACAGTGGGAGTGAGAAATCTAGCCAAAAACGCGTAAATAAACTGACATGGCTGGCTAAAAAGTTTGATCCACTGGGGAATTCGCAAACAACTACAAGTAGTCCACACAGTTATATGCTCTATGCACGAAACCAGATTAGATTTACAGAATAAAGTATAGAATCTTCTGGCATTCTAACATTCAAACGAATCACTTGAACAAGTCCAAAAATCGTTTTTTTTTTTTAATCATTGAAGAAAACAAGGTGTCAGTTTGTAAACGTCGCTTTTCAGGAGGTAAACGGAAAGCTGCGTGAACAAATTGACTGGAATACACAAAAAATATATGACAAAGTTTCAGTGGATTAAACTATAGCCAATGCTTAGTAAAGGGACCTGAAATCTCAGTCAATGATCGGTAATACTCTAGAAGAATAAACTACTAAAATCAAAGTAGGGAGAATCAGTAACTAGTGTCAAGGTATACTCTCAGTTGTCCTGTATGGAAAGACCGTGCTGGTGAGGAAACACTATTAGTAAACAGAATGCCAATAATCAATATTATAAAGCAGTAATCAAATTGAGAAATAAATTGTAAAAAAAGAAAACTGTGCAAATTTGACAAGGAATATTTTAACCGTTTAAGCGTTTCCCTTCTCTTGTTACGTTTCTCATTTGAATTTGGAAACAACAAACCACAAACATCTGAAGTAGCAGCTGCGCTCTTTTTATAATGAGGACAAAACATTTTTCTAAATTCGAAACGCATGCATTGAATACTTTTGTCATATCTGGTCAGGCGTCCCTGCTATTCATCTCAGGATTCTCGACAGGCTTTAAAAGAGAATCTGTGAAGTGGCAGCTCGACTCCAGCCACTTTCTCACTGACGGCATGCGACTTCCCTCTGTCTCTTCTACAAATATTTTTATGAGCTCTGCTTCATTGAGCTTACCTCAAGGTGCCCCTTCCATAATAATTTACTCGAGAACCCTAACTGGTAACAAGGTCCCGCCCTTTTACAGTTAAATCAAATCAACCAAATAATGCCTCCATTTCTACTCCACAAGTTTCTTTACTCGCATTTTGCGGCTGCGAAATTCCCTACCGTATACTTGCTTCCCTGATGGCTACAATCTCCAAGAATTTAAATGCAATGTAAATTGCCATCTCTTGTACACTTGATACCAGTCCTTCTCTTTCCCCAGTCGTTTCCCCATCACCCTGTGTATTTTGTTCTTTTTCTTTCTCACTCTACCTTTGCAACTGTCATCACACCTGTATTCCTATCCTTCTCTTGCCATTCCTCTGACACCTGTAACCGGTTTGTTTTTCTCTTCACTCTCCTCCTGCTTAAACTTTCACTCTTCTGTTATGTAGCCCCCTGCGCATCAGTGGCGGTACCGCCTTGCTTGGGTAGAAATTATTAAAAAACATATATTTATTTATATAATAAAGAAATATGTAAGACTGTTTTTATTATATTTTATTAAATTAATATTTGAATATGGCGAGCAATGATAATCGAAATATTAGCTTAAATAATAGTAATTTTCATAAAATTCTTCTTCCTTTTGTGTAAGTCAATTAACATATTGCAAAGTTAACTGTGGGAGTGTGCCAGAGTTTTTTTTCTTGGACCTACCTTGCTTATTAAACTTTCTTCCCGATGTCTTCAGTTCTAAACGAGGTATTTATATTGATTGCGAATATATTTATTCTGCTGTTTTACTAACAAGTTCGACAAAGTAAAACTGGAGGATACTTTCGAAATTCACCTCCAGTCGGTGAGTAATGGGGTAACAAATATATTTTAAAATTTACCACCTCCGAAAAAGCGTCTATCATTTAATCACCATAACGATCCGTTTCTCTCTTCCAGCAGAAAGGTTGTTGTAATTTTTTTTTCTTAGACTCACATGTTGAACTGACACAAATGTTTATATCGAATCAAATTCTAGGCTTATTACTAAAAAAGATAGTTCTTTCTGTCGAGCCCTATATTTTTTCTTGTCAGAATCCACTTGCACAATAATACATCTACTATTCTTTCGTAAATTGAACATTGCCGCCATATCTGGTTTTGTGCTCCGACAATATATCATGAGATTCATGATAAAATTCTAAGAATGGTCTGTAATATAACCGATACTGACCCGGCATCTCGACTTCGGTAACTTTCTCAATGCCACGACGTGGCTTCATTTGTCTTTACTACAAAAATTTAATGGCAGTTGTCTTCATGAGTGTTCTGTCTTATTTCGACTGCGTCAATTTAATCCTGCTTCTAGTTTGGTAATTAGATCTCACCGTTTAACTAGCGAAATCTAAACGTACGTTATATTGTAATAGTTTATTTTCTCGCAATTCCCGCTTGTGGAAACCTTTTCTGATTTCTTTCATTCCTGTGGCTTACTGTCTTCAAAAATCTAAATGCAACGCCAATCACCATCCTGAAACCTCTTTTTATTGTATTTTTTCTCGTTTCGACTGATTTTTTACTGATTTTATTTACACCCAATAACACCTTACGTCTTAGTGCCATTATCTCTTCGTTTGGTTGGAGGAACCATTAAAAATAATAGATAGATAGATAGATGGATAGATAGATAGATAGATAGATAGATAGATAGATACATACATACATACATACATACATACATACATGGGTGTTTTAAAAATGATATCATATAACCTTTTGCCAATGTTCAACTCATCAATTTTTTTATTTGAAATACATTTTCTTAAAATTTGTCCTAAATGCTGTCACTTTAATTTCTCTATTGAACAAAATTCAGGGAGAAAAAGGAAATTAAACTTGTTTTCATTTCATCATTGAAGCAAATACTCAAAGCTTTGATAGGTAATTTATTGTTTATTGCTTCCTAAATTTGGTAAAATGGTACATTTAAGTCTTTGTGAGATTGTTACCAGAAAAGTTTGACAAAAGAAAAGTGTGGCAAAAATCGATTTTATTTTGATTTGCCATTGATTGGCGAAGAACACTTGACTTCTGAATGCAACTTTCTTTATAACATATTTTTTAAAGTTGGGAATTGCCATAAGAAAACGTTAGATAACATGACTACTTGTAAGCATTTCGAGCAAACTGAATTGATTCTCAAACCATTACTGGCATACGGATGGCTTCTTTTGAAAAATAATTTCCGATTATTTGCTTGTCTATAAATATAGTTCGCTAAGTGAAAAGAACAGGTACAATATATCTTGATTTAATTTATTTGTTCTATTTTTCTTCGCTAGTAATCAATTATGTGAAGGTCAAGGCTTCTTCGATTTTATGTAAAGGTCATTCTTAAAATCATTCGTGCGTATGCTAATAAAAGTGTTACATAGTACTATCCGTGATACTGTTGAAAATACCATCTGGCTATCAGATTTTTCTGAAATGAATATCGTAAATACTAGTTGTTCAAGAGATATTGTAATAAAAAATGTCGATGCCACCAGGAAAATTAAAGGTTAATATTGTTTTAAGAAAACCGTATGTAATCTGGATGCATAGAAAAATTTAAAAAATAGGGTAATTATAACAAATGAAACGAAATTCGTCTCAAAGTATTTCATTCCATGACGGAAAATATATGTCTCGTCTTTAAATATTAGCATTTTCTTTTTATCAAATTTATATTAGATGAACTATTTATTTAATTAACCACTGTTACTCACGCTGACGATCGACCAATATTGTTTTCAATATTTATGAACGTAGCCCTTTCCGGCTCTCTATATTTTGTAGTTCTTAGCATTGGTTTTTAAAATCTCTTCCAAAACTTTTTAAAAACCTACTTGCACCTCGCGCGATATTCTCTGTATCATTTTGTGGAGCCTCTGTTGCATCAAGTATCTTTTCATCCGCAAGAAAAATAGTAATCATTCCCATGTAAGCGAATTGATTTTAGGTTTTTAGCTATATTTTCTTTGTTCGCAAAAATATTTTCTGTTTCTTATTAGTTTACTTAGTTTATAGAATTCATCTTCACTATTTAAATGTGTCTTCTGATTTAGGTGTTAACTTATCCATCATTTGTTAAATGTTTTTCCAGAAAAATTAACCTCTATACTGTTTGATTTTGACATGCCGACATCGTAGTTGTTAGAGGGATGCCTTACAAACAATTTTACATTCAACCCTCTCATATTTGAGGGTTTCTCCTTTTTTATCTCCGTATGTTTATTATTTTCTCTTGAAATATCTACTGCCATCGTTCTGTGTTTGTTATCAACAAACTGCCATCTGCATGTCTTATTAAAATTGTGCACACCGATAATAAATCCGTATAAGACTTCTAGTTCAATCGGTATTGTCTCACTAAATAAGTTGAAAATATCCTAAGAGAAGAGAATCAACTGTGCTTAATCTAAAGATTTATTTACAAACATTGTTATTAATATTACGGAATATGTCATCATTTAAGAACCTCAAAGATGACCTCGTGGGCCTTTGAATAAAGTGAATAATAGAATTATATGGCTAGAACTGATATTATGTCATTCTCGTCTTTGCAAAGTGCTTATTCATTATTTTTACACTGTTCTGCATAATAATGGCTACGGAAAAAAGATTTTAGATAAAATACAAGTAAAATTCTAATAAAAAAAAACCAAGTTAGTACAATACTTGTTTTGTAGTTGCCAGATTATGATAACCCTTATTATAAAAATTTTCAGAATGTTTTTAAAGGCATAAGAATCAGATAGAAAAAAGTCATAAGGGAGAGATGTAAAAAGAATCTGATGGATTAGGCAAAACATCGATTTACAGTTCGTTCAATTTCCGGTATGCCATGATTCTGCTTGCCAAGAAAACTTATATACAAAAATGAATCTTCGATTGTTTCTCTCTCAGCTTCCGATATATTTCGTGACAATCTCTTCAGATATAAAAAAAAATCAGGCAACCACATTAACTCTTAAAAACAAATGTCATGTCGGTGTTCTGTTATCAGGTTAAAAATATTGTCAATTATTTCAAGAAATACTGATAAAAAAGAATTCTTCAGCTACTGTTTCACAGAAGGAAATTATTACTGGACGATTGGCTATTGTTTTAAACTGTTAGGCACGTTCCTTTTCGAGCTTACTCAAATATTTTGCAAACTTAAGTAAATTGAAGGCGCAAGAGTATGACCTGTTCATGTTTTTCGTCCTGTCATCCTTATTATTTCGAGATCGGTTATCAATTGTCTGGTCTTTATTCCACCTTCTCCATGAAGAAATCCCTGACAAATTTATCTCATATGAAAACATTCTCTGATACAATCGAATTGATAAGTTGGTTCATTGTTCATAAAAACTGCGTCACAATCTTTATAGTTTACAAATAAAAATCGATCGGCTTGTAAAAAATACGAATTGTGATTTTAAAAGAATACATTAAAACAATAAACTGAAAATATATATTCCTTTAAATATCATAATAAGTACATTGTAATCTGACAGATATTTGCTAAATTAAGGAAAATGCGGCTCTACGCCACAGCAGACTAAAATCAGTTGGAGAATAACTGTATATGCTGACATTTTCCGGATGATATAATTTGAAACTTTCTTGAATAATGTATAAAAGATGCATGAAGGTTACCTGGCGATAGATATAAATCCGATGATCAAGTACAAGTTAGAATGACTGATCTGTACTGTCGAAGAGTACATGTAATTATGTTGTGTCAGAGATAATACAGGAATTACCATGTATTTAGTTTTCTGCAGCTTAAAAAAAGAATCAAGAAATGAGGACATATGAATCTAACAAGAACAATATTGTATTATTTTTTGTAACGTGGACTGAAATTACGTGCTAATCAATTTAATGATTGATTGGATGTGTAAAATAAAGGTAATAAATTAACTTGTAGACAGATTTTTCTTCATATTACACAAAATGTAGAGTAGGGATGTTCTCGTGAGGCAGGGTGAATAAAATGCTATTGGCTTAATTTAATATTCAGGATACATTTTACATATACAATATAATGCAGAGAAGCGTGAATGTCTTGTTTTCTTTTAATATACATTTACAATGTTTTAACAATTTGTAACAAAAATTGATAAGATTGTATCGAAACTTAACCGGTGAAATTAGCCAACCAGATTCAGATTCTTACTTAGAGTGACGTTTACAATTATCTCCTAACGCCCTGTAAAATTCGTTTATCTTACGCATTTTTCCGTTGCCATTATTTTGGATTGACACGTTAAGGTAGATACTAACGTGTGATTAACAGCTCCAAAAATGGTTGAGTTGTGATCGTTAATTTAACTTTCCGTATCTATGAGTGAAACTGCAGGGATAACTGGGTATTCTCGTTGTATTGGGGCAGCTGTTTAATGAGCACAACTCTGAATTCAAACTTTCGTGTTGAGGACATTCTATACAGTGTATGAAGTTCATAAATAACCACAGCGCCGGGTTAGTGACTGAGGTCGAATAAAATTTGTCAGATTAATATAAATGAGGTTCAGAAGTCACGCAGATAACCACTATCTGGTAGCTACCTAGAAAGCTACATTATTACCAACAGTAATAATATAACTGATAAATCTATAGACAGCTTTGATAGATGAAGTTAAACCAAGTGTATCTTTGCCTGCAATAAAAGAAAATGCTGCTGGATACTGTGTCGTATTGTCATTGCATCATATGTGGCTAAAATTTTAGAGACCGCTGTTGTTCCGTAGCAGACTTTTCAGGTTGTGTCACAGCAATGTCTCAATGACTGTCTTCAAGCCTATGCAAGAAAGTTACACTGCCTTTGTTTCTTAGTGAAATTCAAACACTCCATGTTGTTACCTCTAGAAATATTTTATTACAGGAATAAATAGCAAAACACATATAATCTGTATTGGAAACTTTTATTGTTGCCCAGTGGAAATACGTACCCGGATACTTATCAGTGCGTGCATTGAGAATCATGCAGAAGTCTCGACACCTAGCGAAATGTTCTCACGGAAGAACTTTCAAGGAAGACACTGCATTTTTTTTCCTTTTTACCGACTTTTTCTTTTTAAACAACTCGACACATCCATGGTAGTTTGGCCACAGTTGTGCATATATACTCACTCCTTTCTCAATATTTACTGTAATTTAAGTAATTATCAGGTTCTATTTTTCCAGATATCTATCTATCGAGCTATATGTGTGTGTTTTGTGTCTGTGTTTCTTTTTCTATACACGTAGATACACAAACACGTGTGTGTACACACGTTATATACTGTAGATGCATATACGCGTTTTAATGCTTTTATCTAGGTGTGGGTATATCTAATACATGCATTAGTAATAACTGTATTTATACACGATATAACTGTTACCCCAAAATAGCTAGCATTGTGATTTGAAATCTTAATTAATGCTCAGCTGATATACCATGTACCAGACTAGGCTAATTTTAATAAATATTTCCTGTTTATAATTGGGGCCCACACGAAAAAGTCATGAGTGACGCCTTTGAATTTTTTAGATGGAGGAATTGAAAACAATTCTTATTTGTTTTTACTGAGTGACCCAGAAGAATGAAGTCTATATTTCAGCCCATTCCAAGAAAGAAAAATTGGAATAACATCTACACAAACGTCACCGAACCAGTCTTCAGAAACACTAACATATAGATTAGCTACTTCGATCCCAACAAATATCACCCTAAGTAGGCCGGAACGTATAACAGCCGAAAAGTTGTGAATGAAACAGTAAATATGGGGAAAATAACCCAAACAATGAAAATAGTGTAAATTAAATTGTCATTTATTTTTTTATTAGAGATCCGTATCATTCGTGTCATTTAAACTTCATAGACAAAATCTGATTTCTTAGAAGAAGCATAAAGATTAGTGAACTTGAACCAATAGGTATTTCGTGTTATACTAATTCTCGAAAAATTCTAAGTAAAAATTCTGTTAGCTCTATTGTCATCCTCGTAAAGTTTAAAGCTATCGCTACACTATGTTAAGCGTTACTTTTGATGATTCCGTGTCAGGTAGATATTATGCAGTGTAGTTGTTAGCTGCATTCGAAAACAATTTTGCATTCAGAGTTGTCCTTCTCCTCCAGTGGTTGCCAGTGCCAGTCTCAGATAGAGAGCATAGTTTGCTCTGATACACTCGCTTTCGTGGAAAGACAGGGAGTTATCAGGGTATTTAAACTCGACACGCCATTCAAACATTTGGCACCGACAGACGCAGCGCTACTGGCACATCCATTCATAGGATCTTGAAATTTCTAAAATGAAATATAGTTAATTAGTTTTAATTTTAGCTAGTATTTCTTTTTGTTTATTTCATGCATCTTTCTCTATCCCTGTTGTAAACTACCCTGTGGCTTGCTTTGATGTTTAGGCGCGCTACAGCAATCGCTTCCTAGTGAACCGTATTGGTTATCCTCAGGCCAATACCTCAAACTGGCACCGCCTCGTTCCTCACTGAAAATCACATGCTTTCTGTTTGTTATACTAAACGGCAGAAAGTGTGGAGTCTGTATCGGTAAATATTTATTAATTTTAATAGGGAAATATTGCAGACTAGTCGTTAGAAATATGAGTGGAAGGGCAAAGTTAGGGAATGTATATCCGTACTTCAGCCTTCTTTTTTTTCCTTTTTTGTATTTTGCTATGTACTAATAATCGCCTCGGGATGAGAAATCGGCGAGCTGAGTTCGAATTCAAGTCGAATTCGTTTCATTCACTTACGCACAAATACCCTATGGAAAACACCAATCCGTCTCTTCCCTGCCAAGCTATGGGTTAATTAACAGGTGATATTGGTTTCTATAGCCATAGTTAGCAACCAATTTACCGCAGAAAGTAATGGCAGCCTACTGCTGGAAAGTTTTCGGCCTAGTCAGTCATGTCTCAAAGCATGATCGCACAAGCGTGAATCACCTGATGGCAATTAAATGAATGACTGATTTACAACTAAGAAAGAAGTTTACAAAGAAATTTTGCTTGTTCCTGATTAATCAATTCAAGTTCAATAAAAAGACATAGCTACATCATGTTATTTTTGCTGTTATATTGTCAGCATCAACTGGACTTGTTAAATACTTGTGTGGCTGTTTATTAAGCGATGTTTTTATCCTTAAATTACCCTACTTCATTGCACTCCCAAAATGATACGTTACTTCTTTTGTTTTGATCGCATCTCACAGATTGCCATTAAGCACTTACGCAGGAGGGATCGAAAAAGAAACAGAGACACAACGCATTTACCTTAACGACTAAATGAAGCTTATTCTACACAACACCATCATGAACAGACGCTTCATAAATCTATTATTGTCTTCTCTTTTTTGTGGGGTGCTGCTAAAACATCAAAATTATCCTACTCGCTGTATTTTATACAACACTGTTAATTTTTTTTCTATGTAGCACTGTCATATATTATTTGGCAATTATTTCTTTCATTTATTTCTTCTAGGCTTAAATAGCAGCTTCTTAGTCTATGATTATACGTCGCTTAGTTCAAATCAATACGGCTTCTGTAAAACTCATATAACGACTTGGGCATTACGACAAGAAATCCAATATGTGTATACTGAGTGTTACGGTAATGACTAACGTTACAATTCTTTTTCTTACTGAAGAAGATACGGTTCCTTGATCTTTTCTAAAAGAGTGAATAAGATCCTCTCTGAATTCCTGGCATGAGAGTTTATCATTGTTTACATTATATTCATTCGAACTAATGTATTCGCCGTTTTGTTTTTGTTTTGAGCTTTGTGGTCGCAAGACTTAGACAGGTATCCGTCGATCCGAATAATAGAGGGCGCGATAAATATATTTTCGTCTAAATTATGAAAAAGTTAAAATAAAACTGAAATTTAATTTTAATAGATATATTTATCAAAATTGCACATAAATATCTTGAAAGATTAAAAATAAATATATTCAACAAAATTACCATCAACAAAATCACGGCATCCAGACGACTTCGGAAATTTTTGCAACTCTTTTAAACAGTGTTGGAGTTTGTCTATTTTCATGAAGCAGTGAAAATATGCAAACTGGCTAGCAAAAGAAAACTAGACATTGTTTTTATAAATATTTGACTGTTCGCAAAATTAGGAATGCGAACAAAATTTCCAATATCAGGAAAATATTTGATTGATTTGAAAACTGTGTAGCAAGGTCAGTAGCGTATATATTTTACATTAAATTATTTCGGGTTATAAAACAATGACTTCTAAAACAATGTCTTGAGAATTGTGATTTGATTTTCGGAAACAATAAGATAAGCACTCATTTGCGGCGTGTCAAAAGTGGAATGATATATGTCAGGGTATGACGTAGTCATTGATATAAGAGACAGAATCTATTAACAGTAGACAGTCGGTCGAAAGGAGTGGATTTGAACTAAGACCGAGAAAAACCAGGGAAAACCGCGGACGAGAGCAGCTTCTGGTCCCTCGATGCATGCGTGCCGTCACCCACGAACATACCTTCACTCTACGACACGTCATCTGATGAGAGAATAAACTGAGTGAATATATATTTATATACATACGTAATCCGTCGTCATTAGCATTGTTTTGCAGATTATACAGTCCATGTGGCATTAGTATACAAAAACAGTCTCCTTGTTTACGTTATTGATTACTGACATAGTCTTTACCATTTGATCTTTGGTGTCACAAGAAGTTTTAGAGGTTTCTCGCTCAACTTAGACGCATGTATAATAAAAAAGTTGCAATCTGGAGAGTCAGATGGCCAGATATAACGGGTAATGTCGTCGCAGCAATTATCTGAGAGCCATGACAGAGCTATCCTGCTCGTGTGAGAGGGTGCAGAGTCCTGACGCCAGATATAGGGTATTCCAGCACCCATCCTCTTAACCCAGAGCAGTACTATCTCGTCAAGGAAATTTATGTAGACCTCTGTGAGTCTGTGACTCTGTTTAAAGATAAATAGAGGCATAATGTGATCACTCTAAATACCAGGATGCTGACAGGATATATCATCCAACTCTTTCGGTATCATCAGATTGACGCCCAATCACCCTGAAATGTTTGTATTGAAGATTCCGGTTGAAAGTTTAAACAATACAACAGGCTGTTTCCAGAATTCTGGTAGACAGAATCTTCTCCCAGACGGTACCCAATTAACCTTACTATACTGTGTAATCAACAAAATCAAAAGCCTTCAATCCGCATTTGAGAAATTAAAAGTATATAATGGTGACAATTTACGCATTGCACCTTGTAGAGGCTGCGACAAAAGTAACGCCTTTTTTAACTTTTAATTCTTAACCTCTAAGGAACAAAAGTAAATTACTTCAGTTTAAGAAATTGTAAATATTATCGCATCAAACAACATGAATAAAAACCGTTTGATTTTCAAAGTAATCCATTTCGACGTCAATAAAGCGCGGAATCCTTTCAGCAACACTTCTCAAAAGGACTTAAAATATTTATACATAAATGTCAGAAGTTGTTTGAGAAATTGGTTGTTTTCTTTCAGGAATTGTTTTCGTTTTGAGTTTGTAAACAATATCGTGATGAGCACTCAATTTCTTTACGTCTTCCTACCCTATCAAGATCGAAATAAGGATTTAACTAAACCCGGACGTGTAAGATATAATTCATTTTTAAGACATCCTTCAGAAATGTGTGCAAGCAAAAGCTTCAGTAGACGCGGCGAGAAAAACTCTGATGGTGTGAGTTCTGGTGATCCTGATGGTAACTCAATTTCTCTACGTCTTCCTACCTACCTCAGCTCGAAATTTAAGATTTAAATAATACCAGAGTTGTAATCTATAATTAGTCATTTAAGCCATCTTTAAATAATAGTCTTTAAACAAAATATTTCAGTAATCTCCACAAAGAAAAGTCTAGTGGTGTAAGGTCTGTTAACTGTGATGACCACTCGATTTCTTCACGTTTTCCTACCCACCTTAGATGCAAATTAAGGAGTAACTTATCACGAACGTGTAAGCTATAATTAAGATTTTAAGACATCTTTAAAAAATGACTTTAAATAAAATATGTCAGTGCATCTAACAAGAATGTCTAGTAATCGTGATGACCACTGAATTTCTTCACGTCTTTCTGACGAACTCAGCTGGAAATTAGAATTTAAGTAATCCGAGACGTGTAAATTGTAATTAATCTTTTAAGTCATCTTTAAATATTGTGAATTATTTTCGTCCATGTTACATTAAAACACCGTTAAGAAACGTCAGGTCTGGTCAATAGGTAGATGGTTGATATCTAAGTAATCCCAGGTGCTCTAATTCTGAATAGGCGGGAAGTGTAATAAAAATCGGAGAGCCAATACCAATTCAAGTTCATTATATTTACTAAGTTAAAAATACATTTATGAATCCACCACCTCTCTTTGCAGCAATGGCTTAATTAGTTTAAATTGTATCAGTAAATTATTATTATTGCTAAAAGAATCGTTTACGGGCTGCGGGTGACCTGACATGCTTGTTTTAATTTATGGGATAGAATTTTTACAATATGACATTCCGTCGTGTGTTTAGCTGTTTCCTATGCATCCACTTCTACGGATGCGTCAGATATGAACATCTCGTGGTTGCAATCTTGCAATAGCTTCTCCATGATGAAGTTCGTCCATGCATGAAGAGCCAACCCCTAGTAGCGTTTCAGTTCATTTCAGATCAGACGCCAGGTTTGTTGATAGAGTGCAGGATCATCTAGTCTTCTGTGGCTTATTTCCCACGAATTAAAGAAAAACACAATTTTTAGCAATAAAACAGATTGCATTCTTAGGTTGTAACATACTGCTATAAGTGTGCAAAAAGATATGAGGTATAGGTAAGAAAGGGAAGCTGCACAATCTAGTGTCTGTCTTCCCGGTACGTTGTTCGAGGCCTGCTTTGTGCTTCTGCCTGTCTTTTTATGGTATAGCTAGCTTTATATTTATAATTCTCTTTGTCTTGTAGTTTTCTTCTAATAAAATATTTGACGTGATTTTCTCTCTGTTTTAGTCTTTCTCTCATTTTTTTTTGCCTTGCAGTTGACTTCACTTACTGATAACCATCGCGCGAATGTAAACATTCTAAATCCATTTTTGCGAGAGGTATAGTTTTCAGTTCAACAAGACCTTAGCCGAGTCGTATTGTTACAATTACATGAGGCAACAGACAAAATACTGAAAAGTCTAGATAATGTCGATAAATATCCCTGGCATATACCTTGTGAGTATACAGTAGTTCATGTTGACCGATATACTGCTGATCAAGGAGAGAACCAGACAATTTTAGCATTGGCAAAACCTTATCTTGTTAGCAGTAGACAGTCGAACTCTCTAACCGAGGTCGTTTATGAAATAAGATGAATTCTAAATCTATTTATATTCAGGAAGTTTTGATAGTTTGTATTATTTCTTTAGATTTTTTTCTATTTTATCTTGTAATTTTTTGTCGATAATCTAGTCGGTATCGGCGAATGTTCTGCTTTCGAGAAAAAAATCTATTTTACAATGTGCAATTGTTCGTAGATCAGACTATTTTCCTAATTTCTATACACACACATACACAAAAAGAAAAAAAACATCTAGAGATATCACTACATGAACGTTTATGTTTATACATCTACGCCACGCTTAAATAGATCCTCGACGAACTTTTTTCTCCACAAAAGCAGCTCTTTACAATCAAAGGCAACAGTGAAAAAAGAGTTTATTGAAATAAATGGACAAGACTTAATAACACCCATTTAAACAGGGGATCTCAGACATAGACCCAAAATTAAAACACACATGTCAATATAAAAGGAGAAAGAGAAAGAAAGTCAGTTTACGCATACAGGTTCGTTGCCTTCCCATAATAAAAAATGTCTTGCTAATCAGAAAAGATTAGACAAAAATAAACATCTCAATGGATATAATAATTATAATCAATTCGTTTTTTTTAGACGGAATTAAAAATATCATTGAAACAATAAGAGATATATAGTTTTTTTAATGTGATAATTTAATTCATGAGGAAAGAAAGACAACAATAGAAAAAAAGATTGCGTGACCTTCAAGAATATAAAAGAAGGTTCCATTACATTTTCCTCTTATGTGAAAAAGATTCGCTTCATATAAGACATTTCTAAGTAGAAAGATAAACTATTTAAATATATCCTCGTTATTATTACATCGATTTTCTCCAATGCAGCCACCACAACTTGCTTATTGTTATGATTCATAAGACATTAATACATTTGTTCCTTTTCACTTGGATACTTTATTACATATCAAGAAGTTTTAACCATTATTTTTCAGATTAGAACTATACTTTTGGAATAGAAATAACAGTAACCTCTATAATAAAAAACAAAATTCTGTGCCTGATTTTATTTCTTGCTGGCCATATAACCCAACAAAATATGCCACATCCGAGTGAAATCTTTCATTCAGTCCAATAAGTAATATAAAAGCAATAATAAAACAACAACAACAACAACAACAATAATAATAATAATAATAATAATAATAATAATAATAAGCAACATGAAGAAAGAAAGAAAAAATATTCAATAATAAAAGAAGGCAGTAAATACAAACAAGATTTACAGTTAGTAGATTCTGTAGAAAAGCAAAACAGAAGCCAAGAACCAACTATTGCGGCAAAAAATATGAAAATGAAAGCCAAAGATAAAGCTCTTGAACAGATGAAACAGCGCTGGCAAGATAAACCTCTGCATGGCCAATATCCAGACCGTGCCAATAAATCCAATGTTGACAAAGTTAATACTCATCGATGGTTACGTGCATCTGGATTAAAGTCTGAAACTGAAAGCTTTATTCTTGCAGCGCAAGACCAAAGTCTTTTCACTAGAAACTTTCAGGCAAATATTATGCATAATAATATGGATCCAAAATGCAGGTTTTGTGATAAACACCAAGAAACAATAGACCACCTAATCTCAGGCTGTTCTGTGCTTGCCCCAAATGAATATAAAAATCGCCACGGTAGAGTTGGGCAATATGCACACATTATGGAAAAGCTGTAAACAAACACTGGTATGAACATCACCCAGCACCGGTTACAGAAATAGAAGATGTAACCATTCTATGGGATCACACCATCTACAGACAGAAAAATTGAAGCAAACAGGCCAGACATTATTGTTAAAAACCAGAAGGAGAAAACTTGTCTATTAATTGATATGGCTTGTCCAGCGGATTGTAACATAGCAATCAAGGAATTTGAAAAACTGTCAAAATATAAAGACCTGGAAATTGAAATAGAAAAAATGTGGAAATTGAAAACAAGAGTTGTGCCAGTGATAGTAGGTGCACTTGGAATGATAAAAAATCGAACAAAACAACACATTGAAAGAATCCCTGGAAACCCCAGCTTAAGAGATATACAAAAAATTGTCTTATTAAGTACAGCCAACACACTAAGGAAAACTTTATCTATGTAATGCTGGGGATGATAGGGAAGATAGAAAAACATGAAATGAAGCCATAACAACACGCCACTACCTGCCTTATGTCTCCCCACAGACTTGGTTGGTAGTGAGACCAAAGCAGAAATCGAAATATGATGAAAAATGACATAATAATAATAATAATAATAATAATAATAATAATAATAATAATAATAATAATAATAATAAAGACAAATGCAACAAAAACAGCAGCAGCTAAAACATGGAGTCACCATTCCCACTTTCTTCGATAATACATGTTTAATAACAAATCAAACAATTTTACAGTAATAAGTTCAAATGATGACTCCAATCTTTTCTGTTGCTGTTGTTTTTACAACTGTTTGTTGGTTAAAGCCGAAACATATTTGGGATTTCCTTATGTTTTTTCTTCTAGTGTTTTTTATTATTTTTTATTAATATTTGAGAATAACAATTATTTTCCGGATATAAGTCCTCCTATTTAACACTAAGCTGGGAAATTCTTGCTTTATTACAAGAGTGATTGCGCAAAAATGAATATAACGAACACGACTAGAATTCGAACTCGATGCTCCAAATTCTCCTTAATTTTTATGCACTTGTGTGTGTTTGTTGAAAAATTGAAAATGGATTTATACCCAGACTGGAACAGAAAAGGAATTACAAAAAGTACTAAACACTACATAAAACAATTTCTTTACTAAAATAATCTTCATTCAATAGCAACATTTAATTGCTAATTAGCTGCTAATTACAGAGTATTTTGCCTTTCATATGACACTTTTGACTCGAAAATAATGAGTTATTTTTGTAGCTTTGTCTTTAGGAAACTAGCTGAGAATTAGATAGGCCGTGGTTAGTGTGATTATCTACAGAAGCGTAGATAGAAGAAACAACAAAAGGTTTATATTCATATAGAGAATGGAAGGAATATATATTAAGTGTACATAATGGCATTTGGGTTGCTACACTTGTTTCGAGTTTAAAATTGAATCTCTTCAGGCAAATAATCTTGTGACTTCACATATCGAGATCAATTTGCTTTCTGATAGCTAAGGTAACGTGTATAAATAGATAACTAGTGACCGGGTCAGAAAGTTTAAATGTGTGTGTGTTTTTCCCATTCGGACGTTAAGATTCTCCTGATGCCTTCGTTGTCTGTAAAGAATTTTTTACCACTGAATTGCGAAATTTGATTATGTCTTTATACTTCAAATGTGTTTTCGGCGATTTTGATTCAATTCTACTCTACGGGTCATCTAGCTCTGTTTATTACTTTGGAGATACTATTTGAATGTAGTGTGTGCGTGTTTTTTTAACATTAATACATCATACAAAAAGCAAGTATTATTATTATTATTAGTAGTAGTAGTAATAATAATAATAATAATAATAGCAACAATAAATTTACAATTTAAACAAAACGTTCACGGCTTCTCACACTTTTTATTTTAAACCAAATTCTCTTGTTGGAACAATGCTATTTCTGTTTTAATATAATAAATATATATATTGCGAAAAAAACTCAATGCATAATTTAATGGTTAAAAATCCAGAAATTATTTCAGCAATGTAAATATTTTTACAATTGCCTCATTCAAAACGTTGATGAATAAATAAAAGTTAATTTTACTCAGAAAGAACGAAGTAATATTTAAGGACATATTGTTAAAAAGTCCGAACTTCGCTAAACAATATGTTACTAATGAAGATTATAGAATTATCGTAGCATCTACAATATTGTTACAATTCAATAATAACTCAAACTGGATAAAAAGTAACTGTGACAATTTTTATATACCTATGGATGAGTTTGATTCCGCTCAAATTACAGATTTTGTGGGCATCTATATTTTGTATATTCTTAGTATGATGGTAGAATAAGATGAAGTTGAATTGTATAGGGAAGATGGGCGTATTGTCATACCTTAAAAGTGGGTTTAATCGGGAATTATTATGTAAAATACAATTAAACTGGTATTAATAAATCTAAAATAGGAAAAGTCAAGTTTTATTGGTAAACACATATTTTGCCAGTATTTTCTAACAGTAATGTCGGTCAATAACTTCTGAAATCGTTTGATAAATGTTTCAATATTAACAATCACTTAAGTAAGTTCTTTAACTTTTGTAGATTCTTGTTTAGAATACCACACCATATAATAATAACAAAAACAGACATGAGAGGAAAAATGTAAGTATATTGAATAAAGGTTATACAACCTGTACACAGTTAGTAGATTCAGGAATACTTGTGAGTAGGAGTCAAATATATACAAGAAATAAATCCGGGTAATAGTCTATATTCTTGCTGACCAACGAGCAGCGGTTCAACTGCTCTGATAAACACCAACTCTAACAACAACAGACATCTCCCGTTCTGTGTAGTAAAGATTATTTGTATACCATGGAAGAGTTCATAGAGTGTGTGAAAAGAGGTGACTCCCCAACATTAACAGAAAAACTTTAAAATCATTTATTCCTGTACGAGCAATATCAATAGTATCATTTCTTCTAATAATAGTAAACTATGATTATAATAACTACAAAATAAATATAACTCCCCTCTGCAATAGTTGGAGGTATATGCATGTCTGAAAAAGTTATATACCAACCTACAATTTTCTCAAAGAAATAGGATAAAGAAAGAAAAAAATGTAATTCGGAATTCCCGCTGGACCTTGGAAGCTTAGATTTTAGAATCATAAATATTTTTCTAGCCGCCCCATCACCTTCAGTCCCAGATAGTTTTATCTAAATATTTCTGTGAATTAAACGATAGCGGACTCTCTCTACAAATAGAACGGGAGGTAGTTGGGAAATCTCATACTCCTATTAGTTTCAGAAATAGGTGCATCGTATGCTTAGATAAAAATTAAAAATAATTAATTTTTTTGTAAATACCAGATCCTGAAATAATAAAATGATTTTTAAATGCAGTCACAAGAATAAATATAAATTATGAGAATTGTAGGATTAATGTAATTTTATAGAAACGATATTTTTTATTTCTTTGTTTGGTTGTTTTTACACACACACACACACACACACACACACACACACACACACACACACACACACACACACACACACACACATATATATATATATATATATATATATATATATATGGTAAAGTTTTGTAATTTGCTTGAAGCATTGTGAAAACAGGTATAGGGTTATGTCTTGAAGGCTATCACAATGCGTTGAGCAAAATAAAAGAAGGTAAAGAAGTTTTTGCGTATTACCCATCTTCAGAATGGCAGAGAAGCTTTTGAATACATTTGTTCTGGATGATATTTATTGATCGTTATATTTTTAACTAATTGATATTTATTTTAATTAGATATAATATTTGGTCATCCACTCGTCTTAACGGGTTGTCATTATTTCACATATGTATATGTGTGTGTCTATGGGTAGGGAGAGTCTGTGTGTGTGTGTGTGTGTGTGTGTGTGTGTGTGTGTGTGTGTGTGTGTGTGTGTGTGTAAATCTCATGCTGATAAGAGCATTATTTTGATGGGTACACGTATGTGAATTCTTGCCCCTGTATTTTTATTTTCTTAAATAATGAGTATAATAAAAATCCGGCTGAAAATAAGAAGGTGGTTTTTTCAGAAAATAAAAAAATACGAATGGAATCTCAGATTCATGCACACAATAATAATAATATTTATGGTGATAATATATATATATATATATATATATATATATATATATATATATATATATAAACTACTAAATATAAAACCTATCCATTTTATTACAATAAATGTAAAAAAAAAAAAATGAAATGTTAACATTTTCTTTTAATTTTTTTAAAAATCATGTCACCCCAAGCAAGGCATTCCTCTGCCACTATAGCGCAGGGGGTTACACAGGGCGATAGACGAGTTAGGAGGTACATAGGGGTAGAGTTGAAGAGAATGGGTGTGGGTTAATGTGTTAGGAGGTGTCAATTGACCTTACATTTAAACTCCTTGAGTTTATAGCCGTCGGGGAAGCAAGCATGCGGAAGGGAATTTCACAGGCGGGAACTGCGAGAAAAGAAGCTGTTGGAGTAGAAATTGCGGTTACATTTCATCGGTTTCACTGTAAAAGGGTGGGACCTAGTTGCCAACTAGTATCTCGTGCAAACTCACACCTAGGGGGCACCAGTGATTTAAGTTCATCAGAGCAGACGCCATGAAAGTATTTATAGAAGAGGCACAGGGAAGCCACGTCTCGCCGGTGAGAGAGTGACTGCAGGCGGTCAGCTAAGTCGATATCAATCACATTACAGATTCTTCGCTGTATTTTGTCAAGAACTCCGAGGAGAATAGCAGGGGCACCCGACCAGATCTGGCAACAGTATTCAAAACACGGGCGAATGGTAGATTTGTATAAGTGCAGGACAGATTCAGACGGAAAGAATTTCCGGGCCCTGCACAGAGAGCCGACTTTCATAGCAGCGGATTTAGCAATGGATTTGACGTAGTCATTACACTTGAGGTCCGCTGAGAGTGTCAGGCCAAGCAGGCATAGTGTTTTACTCTCTTGGAGGCATGCCTGTTCCATGCTAATGATACGGTAAAATATCACAGTGTGAAGAAAATTGTATGATCGCTAGGTAGTCACTATAAATTTTATTAATTCTCATATATATTTGTGTGCGTTCGTGCGTGCGTGTGTGTGAATGTGTGCGTGTTTCAGATATACACATATATATAGAGTAGGCGTGCAGGTATGTGTTTGATTATATGTGCGTGTATGTGTGTGTGCGTGCGCGTATATATATATATATATATATATATATATATATATATATATATATATCAGCATGGATTGTGGCTATAGAAAAATCAAAAGGTGTATCCTGTACATACAGTGGTAGAATAACTCTCTAAGAGAGCTCTAAATTTATGCATATAAATACATATTGACCAAATATAAGAAAAATTAAGCCAGACATTCGTGTAAACTCCTTTGTTAAATGAAGACGTTAGCTGATGATGGTTCGCTTGAAATAGGCCCATACTACCCATTCACCATGAAATAGTGTGTCTGCCTTAATTTTTCTTATATATATATATATATATATATATATATATATATATGTGTGTCTGTGTGTGTGTGTGTGTGTGTGTGTGTGTGTGTATTTTATCAGCAATAATTTACATCTAACACTGTTTCATTACCACTAGCACTCCTGTGCGCTATTTTTATATTTATATTTGTCGTCTTTTAACTAAGCATTTTTTTAGTTACTCAGATACATCAGATTTCTTTTAATTTTTGTTCGTTTTACATGCCAAATAGCAATGAACTTTTACATGATTACCGAAGGGATATAGAAATGTGGTTAGTGTTCTATGGGTAGCAGAGTGTTTCAGTATGTATGTCATGAGGTCAAACTGCCAAAACCCATCACTGAAAATAGAGCAGCTTGTTTGGTTGATTGACCCATCTTGAAATTTTAGACAAGCGTTTGACGCTAGGAATCCAACATTCGGTGGTTTTAGTGTTGGTTTCTTTCACTTCGACGTACTGATGTCTATCTATCAAGCAATTTTTGAAATGCCTTGATTTTGCCAAGAGCTAGAGACGACACGGAAGAATTGGTACTTTAAAACACACTAAGAAATCACTGAGAATAAAATAAAATGAACAAACAATTCATCATAAAATATATGCATCTAATTAACTTTGACGTCTCAACAACCTGTTACTCTCTTAAATTATTTATAATAGCGACTTTTTAATGTTAGATGTTAATGCTTGGTACGTTCTATGTCAGAGATGGAATATACAGTATTCATTAAAATAGTACCTATCCTGCAATTGATAGATGAAATCAGCGATGCCTTCATTCACTTCACAAATTATCTAAGCATTTTATAGAGAGTTATCATATAAATAAATGAAATGTTTCACTGTTCGTAATAATTAATGAACATTTCTTGTGTATAGTTATTTTTGTGTAGTTTATTTGGTCCTCCCTATGTATTCGTGGGTTTTTGCTCTATTAATCAAACCTTAATAAATATCGATATAATTTTGCGTCTCCCTGTAAAATGAGCTTGCACTAGGATACCTTTGTTCGTTGTACCCTTTCCATACTAGATTCACTGGTCTTGTGTCCATGTGCCAAACATTTTTATTAAATACCTACACAAGCGGTAACTTATTCATATAACTTTGCGGGATGTCTTCTGATATTTTTTTCATGAGGAAAATCAGTTCTTCTCGTCCTGTTAAAAAGACGAATATGACTGGAGCTCTGTGTTTTTTATCCGACTCTCAGCCGCCGAATGAAATAAATGTCTTAACAGAAGGTGGTTGTATTTCAGTGCGCTGGGGGAAGGTGATCAAAGTCATTGGCTTAAATATTAGACTATATTCGTTCGTCTTCACAAAAGCCCCCATTCTTTTCGACATCTGTCTCATTTCACAGACGCTGTCAAGAGAATGAAGCATAACTGATTTCTTTGATGCCGACAATCTCTGATTAATCAGTACTAGGTAAATCAAATTCAATATTGGCTTCCATTGACAAAAGATCGATGCGCGCCAGAGAAAATTAGAAAGTGGAATTTAGCAAAATCTGTGACTAATTCTTTGTAAAGGACTCTTCATTATATAAGTATTTTTGTATTTAAATCACCATGGATATTTTTTATATAAGGGTGGTGATTAAAATTGCTCAATTTTATTCAGTTACTAAAAACACTATTTCTAGAACTAAACAACAGATTCTTGATCTAAAGAATTGGCTCAGTCAAATAATTTTCTAGAATTTTCTCATTTGTACATGAAAACAGGCACACACACACACACACACACACACACACACACACACACACACACACAAGCTCACATGCTCACACATATACATACACATGTACTACTGTTCAAGAGTTTGTGGCAAACCATGTAATTTTTAAATTGGTCAAAAAAGTATGACTAAAAAAAGATATGATAAAAATATATATATATATATGTGTGTGTTTGTGTGTGTGTATGTGTGTGTATATGTATGTATATATGTATGTATGCACGCTTAACAAAGTTAAATCATATGAAAGGATAGCCCTTGTGGTAAGCCGAGTTTAACGCTTACGCAATAGTCAGACGGTTTTCTTTTATTTCAGTATTAATCTAGATCAGATATATATTTAGGAATCCGACAAAATGATAGAATGAAGATCAAGTAAGAAAGGATCATCAATTTAATATTTTTCACATTTATTTAATGTATTTCTTTTATATATAGTTATCTTTAATTCATTATTTTATCGATTTTGTTATGTATATAAATGTGAATAATTAATTAAAAACATAGTTTTGATGTCCCCATTGGAGCGTATGGTTCAGCCCAGGTAACAGATCTTATAGGTATATATATTTTAGATGTTCTACGTAGATTTTTAGACCCAAAACAAATAAGCCTATATCGGGATGATGGATTAATATTTATCTCTAATTCCAATGGGCTCTATAGAAATAGAATACACAAAAATATAATTAGAGCCCTACATTGCCTCGGTTTTAAGGTTGAAGTTACTTCTAATCTTAAAATTATCACCCTCAATTTAAATGATGGATCCTACCAGCCATTTCTCAAAGAAAATAATTCTCCCACATATTAATATTTTATTCAACCACCCCAAAAATATTATAAAACAGGTACCCAATATAGTGAATAATAGAATTAACCAATTATCATCCAACATTAAAACTTTCAACGCAAGTAAAGATATTTACAATAAGGCCCTTCAAAAAATCGGATATAAGTACAAATTAACATATAATAAACCTACAATAGACCCCGAATCATCTAAAACAAAAAATAAAAGAAACTGTAGAAAAAGTAAGATAATTTAGTTTAACCTTCCTTATTGTAAATTAACTAATACCAATATTGATAAATATTTTCTCAAATTAGTAGACAAAGATTTTAATAACAGTAATCCTTTACGGAAAATTTTTAATAGGTAAACCCTTAAAATCAGATATTCTTCTGCCCCTAATATAGACAACTTAATTAATTTCCATAATAGAAGTATTCTAATGAATTTACGTAATACACACTGTGGGTTCGGAATTTTGAATGAATGCAGCTATCGCTCTGTGGACGCCTGACCGGTGGAGGGTAAATGTAAATCCACCCTGGTGATTTATGAAGCACGCATTTCTCCATCAAACAACAAATATAACTACCGAACTTATATTGGTATGTCCGCTGGACCTTTTAAGCTGAGACTTTACAACCACAGGTATTCTTTTTCGAACCCGGGTCAAAAATACCAGACAGCCACTTCACGGATATTCTGGAAAATGAAAGAGGAAGGGCTGGATCCTGTAATTAGATGGAAACTAATAGGTTCAGCCCGTATTCCGAGGAATTTTCGTGATAGATGCTGTCTGTGTTTGCTAGAAAAAATTTTAATATTGAAGTATCCTTACCAGAACCTGCTCCTGAATTTAAAGAAGGGAATTCATTAGTAACTGCCGCCATAAAGCTAGATTTGTGAACACTTAAATTTTAAATTTTGAATTCCTAATTTTTAGATTTTAGCATATTAAAAATATAAATTTAATGATTTTTGATAAATTAATTTAATTTTAAGTTTAAATAGTAATTTAACCCCTCTACCTTCCTCTCCTAGTCACCTTTAATTGTCTATCTTTATAAAATATGGATTCTCTTACACAAGCCCCTTTTTCCTCTGTTAGTATATATCTTTTTAATAACATATTCACTTCATATATTTTATAAATTTTCTATATATAAAAAGTTTTTTAAATTTATATAAAAAAATATTTTAAGATGAATTTAAAAAGTTGTTTTTTAAATTTATATTTTTCTTTACTTGTTATTTGGTTTGTCTATAACTAAAAATATTTTTAATTAGATTAACTTAATTAAATTTTTAAAAATCTTTTTTCTATTTTTCCCCTAATATTCTTTTTCAAATAACTCTCTTTTTCTAAAAACTTTAACTCTTTTAAACATTTAAAGTTAAATTTGTTTGACACATATCGAGCGTTTTCTATTTAAAATTTTTCCTTTTTCTTTCTTTTCTTTTTACCCATTCTTTATTTTTTTCTCTATACATTTTTTATATCCCGCCCCTTCACTTTCTGTTCTGTTTTGTTTAACCCCATTCTCAATTTAACGACCTCCCATTCCTTAACCCTTTTCGTTTATTAGGCTATACATGCCAAATGTCCCATCTCTTCACTTACAATTCTATCCAAAAGTAAAAACTAAAAATAGATTGATTTTCAAAAAAAAATTTTCGTGACGTATATTTCTCAAATCTTAACCGTTATTTATTTTTTAATTTTTTAATTTTTTAATTTTTTAATTTTTATCTCTTTTTTAATTTTTCTTTCTCTTTTTAATCTTATTTTTTCTCATTTTGATATAGACTGACTGTTGCTGAGGAGGCGTGAAATCTCTCTTTCAAATAAAAATGTTCATTCAACATTTTTGAATTTTGAAAATTTATTTTAATTTATATTGGCTCTGTAATTATAATTACATTGAGCTCTCCTCCTGTATCATGTTTTAATATTAAAATTTTTAATATTAATTAGGATCAGGTTCTTGGAATTTATCTTCCTACTTTTCCGTTTCAGATTAAAGTAATTTATATATATATATATATATATATATATATATATATATATATATATATATAAGTATAGTTTTACGTAAAGTAGAGCTAATAAAATTTATTCAGAAATTATAATATGAATAATATCGCTACGGAAGTAGCTATTTTGATTTCCTTTCGACAATTCTTGTTTCTTATCAAGTGATGAGATTTATTTCTGTATATATAATGATGCCAAATCAGGAATGCGAGAAAATTATCCAGATATGTATAGAGATCTCATTTGATATTATCCAGAGTAATATGATATGAAAAACAGTCATCAGGACTTTCAAATTACTTGGATTGAATATAGACTTTGCGTCCAACATTAAAATAATCAACTTCTTATATATTACTTCACATTTGTTGAATGAATCATTTAAATGCTAGAAAAAAATATGAAGCCCTCACTTGCATCAGTGTTTGCTTCAACCAACCCCAGCAAATAATCAAACAAATTCCAACAAGTTATTTTCTAATAAGAAAACCTTTCACCAAAAAATAAAACCCTTACAATAACACCCTAAAATAATTTTATACAAGAACTATTCCACCTAGTATCCTACAAAGATACCGGACCAAATAAACCTCGAAATAGAAAAAGAATAATATGATTCAACCCCTTTTTTTTGCCAACTATCTAATATTAATATCTGTCAATACTGAAATTGATCGAAAACATTTTAACTAGAACAACCACATAAGTAAGTGTTTTAATTGAAACAACATTAAATATTTACGGTTATTGCACTAGAAACATTAATAACATCATCAACTCACATAATAATAGGATACTAGATAAACTTTATAACAATCACCAAATAGACATTAAACCCTTCTCTAACTGTAGAGTAAAATACACATGCAAAGCAGAAAAAGTCATATACAAAGCAACTATTTTCTCTAGTGAATACAGAAGTGAGAAAAAGCTTATTTAGAAATTTCCACTGGAACCTGGATACAGCGACTATATAATTGTTGTGGGATCTCGTCTTTTTGTATATGATAATGGACTCGACTGAGTGTAGATATACTCCTGCCATAGCGAACAGGAGTAGAGAGCGTATTCGTACAGATCCGTTACAGTTATCGGAGAGTACCGGAACTGATACGTAAGTTACCGAGAGTTACCGAACATACCCAGAAACTACTGCCTCAGAAGTCAGACTAGATCTGATCTTCACTCAGCTAGAATAATATACACGGATATACTATTTCCAACGAATTCACTTCAATACTTGTATATATGTATTTCTTACTAATAGTATTCCTAGATTTACTAACCTGCGTTCAAGTTTGTATATTACGTTCAATATAACCTACTTTTCTATCTCCATATCTGTTTTGTTGTTCATTATTTTGTGCGGTTCATCACCCGGAATCCAAAACAATAATCATAAAACCTCTTTCTCTTAATTTTACCTAAAATATCAAACTGCTCGTTCTAAATAGTTCCTTAAATAAAAAGACAGAAATCTCTCCCCACAGATTGAATGGAATATTATAGCTAAATCTCGAACCACAAACATCTTCAGAAATATATATATATATATATATATATATATATATATATATATATATATATATATATATATATTTCTTTAATCATATCACCTTGAGCAAGGCGGTAAGACCACTGGTGTGCAGGTGGCTACGTAAGATTTAATTGATTGGAAAAGAGAAAGCCGGAAACCACATCCTAATAGGGAACAAGGGATGAGCCCCTACACCTGTTCAATAGACGTGGGTGGAGTGTGAACCGGGCGATAGTTTAGTCTATCTACTCCAAATGAAAAAAAATAAACAAAAAAAAAAAGTGAAAAGATTGTAAAAGAGAAAGCTGGAAACCACATCCTAAACAGGGAACAAGGGATGAGCCTCTACACCTGTTCAATAGACGTGGGTGGAGATGAAAATATTAAACTTATCAAAATCAGAAAAACTAGTCAATTACCAAACCAGAGAAATTAAATCATCTTTAAATGACATTATTAAAATATATTTAAATTACCTGTTAATAAGATAGTATAATGTTACCACATTCTGTCATGCTTGCGGGTTTATTATCATTTTGTGCTGATCTTTTGTTAGAAATATTCATATTGAGAAAATTAAAGTTGGAATTTGCTATGAATTAGCTATAGATGCCTGTGTACAACTAATTATGTATGTAACTGAATGTAGGAATTTTTGTTGGAAAATATATATATAAATATATAAATATATATATATGTGTGTGTGTGTGTGTGTGTGTGTGTGTGTGTGTGTGTGTGTGTGTGTGTGTGTGTGTGTGTGTTGGTACTGGAATTCAAATGATCCTACTCACACTTGTAGATTCCCTTACTTTTTGTATAAACTATAATTTGATAATTTTTGTATATTAAGGAGATTGTGCTTTAATTCTCCTATGTCTTTGACATATATGCTCGTATATTTGTATAACTATTCTGTGTTGTGCATGTAATTAAATGTGGCTCATTTTCGTGTGTATATGTGAAGTTTGTATACTTTGCTATATATTTGTTATATTAATTATTAGCCTATATGTCTTGTCTTCATGAGTCGATACGTGTGTGTGAATATAAATATAATATTTATATGTACGCCAATTCGGTCGGGTTTCAATCCTGGGTTAAAAGCAATCGGAGTCTAACTGTACAGATGAACTGCGAGCCAGCGAAACAAATCTGTCTGCGGGTGACTATATATATATATATATATATATATATATATATATATATATATATATATACATGTGTGTGTGTGTACGTATGCGTGTGTACGTAGGTCGGTGTGAATGGCTACTTAGTTTATGGTCACTCATTCTGTTTAAAAACCTCTTTCTCCTATAAACTTTCTGACCCTTACAAAAGAGGATTAGACTTCTGGGTAATATTACTTGATTTCCTTTTTCTTTGAAAAATGTTTTTGTTCTGAAGAAATGTAAACCAAACGAATTCATGTTCTGGGGAGGTAAGCATATTGCTCATCTAAATGAATTAAAATTCATAACAACTCTAAATGATGTGTTGTATTTTTCTTTATATATATTATATAGTGTTGTATTTTTCTTTATATATATTATTTATATATATATATATATATATATATATATATATATATATATATATATATATACATATATATATATATATACTGTCAGGAAAGTAAATTACAACATAATCAAAATGTAACGAAAAGATGACAAAAAATTAATAAAAACACCCTTGAAAATGACTATAGATGTGGCTGAAAGCGCTTACTAGAATTACATTATAGACAAGTTCTATATTCCTCTTAAACCTAGTTTAGGGAAAAGCGTAAAGATTCCCGAAGTCTTAATAAACATTAAATATATCTTCTTATATATATATATATATATATATATATAAGAGAGAGAGAAACCTGCCCGGAAATTATACAATAATTTCATATTAATCTTCATGAACAATATCATTATATTTCAATTGAGACATCCTCATTTATTACCTCACGTACTTCCGTTCCATTTTACAAATTAAACTGCAACGTCCTGTTTCGAGGACAGCATACGTTTTTTTTTAATCCCAATTATTTTTTTAGCCAGTGACTGTAACTATACTGTGAGACAGACCGAACAACTGTTGTGATGTTTGAAAAAATACCCGGGCTTAGGAGGTATTTCAATAGGTTTGGAGAATTATTTCTGTCAGTGAAAATACAGCCGTGACATAACTTTACTGGAGCGCTACACAACCGTATCTCTTAATCCATTCATGTTTGTGAAAGTCAAATAATTGGAGTTTAAAATTGTACGATAGTAACTCATTCATGTTTATATGAAATCTATAAAAATAAATTTACAGTTTGTGTCACTGTTAACAATCCCTGAATGAGAAATCTGATAGTCGAGTTTGAATTTGTCTTCGTTACATTCAATTATGCACAAATACCGTTGACTTTGCGTTTGTTGATCTCGAGGGAGAATCTGATTTTGTCTGTTCCTCTGTAACCATCGCTTGTCGGTCTGAAATGGAAGAACTGTAAATAAAACCACGTGAAAAAACTTACAGTGGCTACACTAAGATTAAATCGCATTTATATACCTTCAGAATATTACGTTACACGGTGTTCCAACATGTTAATTCTTACATCACACACGCCTGCTCTTTTCTAACACATTTCTTACACACATTCAGATCACAGAATGACTGTGAGAGGCTAAAACTACAGTGCATTTTATTTCCGAGTTTGTAAACGAATCGGGACACAGAAACAAATCATACTTTAATTCAAATTTCATTCCGCTTAACATGTCGGCCAAAGCATTGTATGGATTTCATGGTTTTCGCTGGTGTATCATAGTTATCAGATAATATATGTATCATTGTTAACGCTCAACTAATTTTTTATTGGGTTTCACTTCAGCCAGAGAAAATTCCCAATGCTGATGGGCAACGAGTCGACTGATCAAACAAATTGTTTCCATATCTTCTCTATCGAGATATGGTGCGAAGGATGATGTATGAGGAAATTGCGGATGTATTTATTCGCAAGTTGTTGTGCAAGTTGGTGGTGTAATATAATTGTGTGTGTATTGTATTTCAGTTCGCAAGCCGCGCAAATGAAGCTGATTCGACAAGTGTCGTTTACACAGGATTACTTTGATTTTGTTTCAGCCCTTCTTCGTTGTAGTGATTGAATGGTTAATATAGAAAATAATCTTTAAAATTCTGACATTTTAATCTTAATTCTCAAGAAGAAAATCTATATTAGCGACACAAAATATGATGAACCTTGAGTATCCGATTGCTTGATTTTTACATTAATTGTATCATTATAGATAACAGATTTTTAGTAATTTCAATACCATTAATATTTTTTTTCAAGCGTGAATTAAGACGACACGTGGAGATGACCTATTACTTCAACTGATATAAATATTGAAAAATAATATTTTCAGTATGATGGTATAATTGCAATGGTAATTGTCTGATGTAATGTCTAAGGATGTTATATGGTATATTAACTTCCAAGATTGATAAACAGTGTAATAATATCCAAGATTAATATATAGTGCATTAATATCCAGGAGTAATATACTGTATATTAATGTCCAATTTCGAGATACATTACGTTAATGCCCATGTCTGATATACAGCATATTAATGTCCAAGATTGATATACGGTATGTTAATTCCCACGTTTGGTGTAGAATATATTACTTTCCAATATGGATATACTGTATGTTAATGCCTAAGATTGATATACAATATATTAATGTTCAAGATTGCTATACAGTATTTTAATTTTGAAGAATTATATATGGTATATTAATGTTCAAGATTGATATACGGTATTTTATTGTTCAAGTCTAATATATAGTATATTAATGTCGAAGATTGGTGTACGGTATTTTAAAATACGAAATTGATATACAATATATCAATGTCAAACATTGGTATAGGATATATTAATGACGAATATTTATATAGCGTATATTAATACTTAAAATCGATATACGGTATATTAAATAAGTTTGTTATACAGTTCATTATTGTCCAAGATTGATGTATGTTATATTAATGTTCAAACCTGATACATTATATTATAAAAAATATTGATGTACGGTTATTAGAGTCCAAGTCAATAATACTGTATATAATTCTTTAAGATATATATATACGTCATATTATTGCCAAAGGCTGACATACATTACATTAATGTGAAAGATTGATATACGATAATGTGGTAATTAATGTGGGGTCTGGATAGCACTGATAGATTTCTTATTTTAAAATCTGTAATTTATTAACAGAAATTTGAATACTTGGGAAGTGTTTTAACATAAAACATAAAGTGCGACACTGAGATCCAAAGACGTATGGGTAGAGAGAACGATACATCCCCAAAAATACGCAGAGCACTAAAAGACAGAAAAATTTAGTTCTAAACAAAGAAAAAATTTACTGGATTTTTATGCCATACCTGTCGTTCAATATCGCAACGAATGCTGGATAATCTCATCAAAGATTAACGAAAATACTTGGAAAAACTGAAGTATGGTTCTATAGAAGGATGGAGATGATACCATTGACCGAACGTGTGAGTAACGACGAAGTTATAGACATGGTGGAAACAAAAAAGAAACTTATACTTAACACAAGGAAAAGACAGTTACAATTTCTGGCACAAACAGCGGAAGAAAGGCTTGGAAAATCTGATACTCACGAGACGGATAGAAGGAAATAGAGACAAGCAAAAGCAAGCGTGACACACTTGATGGGCTTGAGCAAGTAGATGGCAGAGCTGGGTTTGGGAGTGATAACAAGTGAAAGAGTGTTATGAGGTGATGAATAGAGAGAAGTAGGAAACCATGATCACCTACGCCATGAAGAGACACAGCACATAGAAGAAGTATTTTATTGAACTGAAACTTTTGGTTATTTATTATCATCTATCTTTATTACCTCTAAATTTCCCACTGTATTCGCCATTGAATATTCACCTATGTTATAGCTAGCTTCCTTATGACCTCCCTGCATTCATAACAGATGATATTCTCTGCTTTATCCAGGCAGATTTTGGAATACTCTGGTAATATACAAGATATTAAGTGTACAGATATTACCACGCAACTATGCAAGTTTATTTTCTTCGAATTAAATTAAGCTTTATAGGAAGAAAATATAGAATATTACCTCTTTTCCATTTACTTATCTCGAAAGTTTAGAAAAATTTAATTATTTTGAATGCCACTCAAAATTTGTTCAATACTTGTTCGCGGCAATTCATTCATGGTCGGTTGGAATTTAAGAATATTCATCACTCTTATATTTGAAACTCTAATTGTGCATAAAAATGTATGCCTATTCCTTATTGAAGCCAAGGGCAAATATTAATGATTCTGTAATGTTGGATAAAGCTTCACGGAAAATATTCTGCTTCCTAAATGAATCGATGGATACCATTCCAACCTTCTCAAACAAATCAGGAAATAGGCCCTTTTATCAGCATTGCGTTGCTTTCTTTATAAAATTTCTGGCTTAAAATTTTTGAAAATTCAATTCAAATTCTGGCCTGTTATTTCTTTATTTTCTCTTTCCATTTCAACATTTTTGTTATGCTTGTTCTTTTTTAATAATTTTTCCAGTTTTGTTTGCATTTCCATATTTTACTTTCTTTCTTTCTTTCTTTCTTTCTTAATTTTCTTTTAACATTCATTGATGCTTTTAGAAATTTTCTTCATCATATTCTTTCCTATTCGACTTTTTAAAAAAGCCCCAATTTTAATTTGACTTTCTTTCATCGTTTAATCATTTATTTCTTCATTTATTTATCTTTGACATTACCCTGCATTTTTCTGTTATTTCTGGTAATTTTAATTTCGGTTACGAATTTTATTCACATTTTTATATTTTTCTTCTTCTATAAATTATATAGACTGAACCATTTTTCGTTAGTGCTTAGGAATAGGAATGATGAGAGAAGTGTTTATTTAGTAAGGGTTACAGAAAATTGTCAGAGTAAGGTCATGCGTACGGGGATTAAAAATTTGAGTGAACCAGGGTAGTGAGGTCGGCTTTCAAACATCTGAAGTTATATCATATGTGAGGCCCGTACTTTAAGTATGTTTGGTCACACTGGGTTTTGGTTATAGTAACAATAGATAGAGTCATTCTTGACCCAAAGGCATGTATATGAAAGTAACAGGTTAGGTCAGAATTTGAACTAGGACCGTCAAGTCCACATTCTGTATTGAAAACATTTGTATTACGCTTATATGGAATGTGAGCAACAGTATTTTTTGAAAATTTGCTTGTACCTATCCATGGTACATTGAAATGGACAAGGGGGCATTTCAAAAGCTAAACAGAGTATTGAGGAACATAAAGATTTCATTGAAAACAAAGAAAAGAGCACTGAGCATTTATCTGATATCTATCCTCCTATATGACAGAGAATGCTGCGCAATGTTATGAAGAGTTTAAGGAAAAATTCAAAACAACAAAATGTGGTTCTACAGAAAGACGCTGAAAATGCCACGGACCGAACATGTCAGCAACGACAAGGTTTGAGTGTGGATGAAACCGTAAAGGAGACATACTTTACATCAGGAACAGAGAGATGAAGTTTCTAGGAAATATAATGTTTATGAAGTGTTTGGAAAATCTAATACGCACAGGACAGTTAAAGGGAAAGGAGCGACAGGGGAAAGCACTGCGTGACATATTGATGGGTTTCAGCATGTGGATGGCGGAAGAAATTTTGGGAAAGACACCAAGAAAAAATGTCTTAAGAGTGACAAGGGATAGGGTCAAGTGCAAGTTCATTATCGCCTACGTTTTGAAAGTACATGGCACATAATGAAAAATAATTTGTGTGAATTTGAATCCTACTCATCAATTTACTTCCATTAACCGTTACGCTATGCACTAATTCGATCATAAAAATAAACACGAGTCGGTGCAGGTACAATATAAAAATGATATGCCAAAAATGAATATGATTTCAAAATTTAAAATATAATTATGGATTACTTTTAATTGCATGGATGATACAGTTATAAAAAAATTATTGACCAATATAATCATTGTGATAGCTTTGTATTATACCAAGCATTAAGAACATACTAACTATGGTTCGCAAATAAGAGAAGAGATTTATTAATGAAAACTTTTTAACTTCAAATCGTGGTTATCGCTCTTTAATCATCTTTCTGTTTTTGTTTTTTTGTCTTTTTTACTTGTATTTTTATATGTACATTTTAACACATACAATATGGTGAGACGCCATAAAATATTTATTCTGAATATGCAACCCAGAGAAAAAAAGTGTGAGGACGATTGTAAGCGATAAAATATAAAAGGTTTTTAGATACCAGACAATGCATCACAAAACATTTATACAATATATATCTTATGCGTCAGATTGAGTGTGTGAAGGATAGAATTTTATTTCTGGACAGCTTCGTTTAAGAGCTAAAGTGTAGTTGCACAGCAGTTGCAATACTAACTCATGCAAGGTTGGTTAAAGACCAACAAAGCTAGAACGTGTATTGTACATGAATTTCTAAACGCTTTCGGCTTCCTTACGTCGTACCTTATCGTCCGGACAGATTTGCTAAACTAATTATCGACCTCACGTTGTGGCTTCGTTGTTTTATATGGCTTGTCGGCGATTGCGGAAACTGCTAAGGTGGGGTTATGTTCACAAAATGTTGAAGTCCGGGCAAAGTTTGACATGGACAAACTAGAGATAACAACAGCCAGTTTTTGCAGGAAGAATCCATTTTTATTTTTCCAACAGCAGTTCCGGTGCATATAACATGGTGACTCAATGCAACCATCTGTACCAGCCTGAAAACATTTTCTGCACATACGAAGAATACTTTTTCTTATCACAAGTTATCTCTTATATATCTGTGTTTACCTTACCTAAATAATGGAACATCTGAACTCCGTACCATTTGTATAGATGTAGATTAAAATAGGTGGGAGTATTATTTATTTTTCCCTACAAAAAAATATCACCCCAGCCAGCTAAACATGTTACTAATCAATTTACTTAATGTCTTATTATTAATGATCAGAGTTAATTTATGTTTTCCCTTATAATAGATACAGGCTCAGGGTCAACAACGAGAATTGTATCATTGATTTTTTTCCATTCCTAGTATTGACATTCAACAACAATTAATGAACACAACCAGAGGCCAAACTCTGGGCGTTGGCAGAGTTATACATCAAGGGCAATGCGTGTTCTCAGTAGCACCAGCAATGAGTATGATAAGTCATTTTCTGTGTGGTCCTGTACAGCTGTCAATCCTAGTGATATGTTCTTATTCAACTCAGTGGATAGTGCATAGTCATTGGCGACAGGCACGTAGAAATATTTCGGTTTGATAGATGCTCAAAGATGTGTCTTTTAATGCAGCGTTTTTTCTTGTTTTGCAGATTCAGTACAAGCGTTTGCGTCCTGGATGTTACCATAAAGGATAAATGTTTTTCTCATCGGGGTTTATACATCCAGTGACCATGCGGAGTGGCTTGATTTCTTTTTGATGATATCTTGTTAGCCAGTTTTAGCTGGTGAATGGAATGCTGTTCTTGAACCAGTTATAGGTCATGATTTCGGGATTCTATCGATCTTGTCGGTGAGTATCGTAATGAGCACCTTTAGGAAGTAGTGTAGAATTGAACTACTAGGAGCTGCTCGGTTTCTCTGATTCGTGCTACATTGACTGATTTCTAGTTAAGAGAGTCGAAGTTTCCATTCTATAGTATACTAGGATCATTTACAAAAGCCAAAATATATATTGGCTCACTACTAGGAATGGAACACGTCAGTATTTGGTGAGCGAGATTTTCACGACCAGCTGCTACTAATGGTACAGCGGGACATGAAGAAGGCTCTGGTTAGGAATAAGTAGTGGGATATATTTAAATCCAAAATTAGTTTGTTGGCTGCCGATTATAGTTGGCAACTGGATTAGAAGAACAAATGGTAGACGAAGCATAATTTTGATCTGGCGATTAAATCCTGTGATACTAGGAAAAAGCTATAGCCAGGGAGAGCTGGCCTAGTTGCCTATCAACTAAGTAAAGGGACCATGACTACAAACGCGGGCACATGCGAGACTTTTGGTAAATATGTATGCGGAAGTCTCGTTACAGAGTCTGAGATCTTCGAAGCGCAGAATTTGGTTGGTCAGTATAAAAGTCCTTGGATTAGATGGTAGTTGAGACAGTCATCCGTTCTCGTTACCTTGCTGCAACGGATTTACAACAAATGAATGAGGAGTTTATAGCTCAATGCCTTACCGGGGTTTTGGTCAATTTACTAGGCAAAAACAAGAACGGGGATAGTTAATGTTTGGTCTTTGAAGATGGTAAATACAGAGATGGATATTTTATCCATTATTTTAAATAAATGTTTGCAGACTTTTGTATGTCTATATGCTATGAAGAGCAAGACTATTCAAGACAACTTTCATTTGAAATGCATGATCATTGAACAAGTCGACGGTGAAGAGGTGCTGATCAAGTTAGATCAGTAAAAAACATTTTGTAAGATATTCATTTATTTTGTGGAGGCTGTACTTTTGGCCGCCAGTTTCTGCCATACTTTCGCACTTGGATTAATAGATAAATATGAAACACTTTTAATTTATTCTGATTTTATCATACATATATATATATGTATATATATATATATATACATACATGTGTGTGTGTGTGTGTGTGTGTGTGTGTGTGTGTGTGTGTGTGTGTGCGTGCGTTGTCATAAAGAATTTCAAAATAAAAATATTCCAAATGAAAAGTTCTACCATATTAGTTTAAGGAACAATTTTTCACTGCCTGATGATGGTGCAGTGAGCAAGGAAACGTAATAGCTTTTGAGTTGCCTGATACTAGTATTATAACAACAATAATAACTGTATAAGTATAATAGTTTACATCTTTATTAAGCATTTTTATAGTAAATATTTAGCTGTAGAAAAAAAATCTATTAGTTTAAACCACTTATATATATATATATATATATATATATATATAGATAGATAGATAGATAGATAGATAGATAGATAAATAGATAGATAGATATAAACTGAGAAAGAAAGAAAGTAACTTGAAGAGAGAATGAGATTCAGATGTGCAAATTTGAATTGATCGAATATCTAACCTGATGAGCGTAAAAACTGAAAAATCAAAAATGAAAAGTTGAAGTGAATGCAAAAGATGAAGCAAGATATGTATACGATTTGATTTCTTTTTCTTCCTTTGCCATGTCTGCGTTCGGGCGTGCGTTAAATTGGACAAAATTCGAAGGCACTGAATTTTGTTGACTCGACCGAAATGGATGGGCTCGGAATTATGAGAAGACAGCGTAGGAGGAGAATTTAACTTGTGAACAGGAGTAAACAATATTTTACTTATCCTCAGGTAAAAGAAAATCGATAATTGATCGATATTAAATCACACATGACCTTGCAAAAGCAAAAGATAAAAATTTAATCAGTTTTTTAGGCACACTCACAAACACATACATGCACAGACGCATAAAATCCAGACACTCAGATACGTACACACACACACATATATCATATATATATACATATATATATGTATGTGTGAGTATGTGCGTGTGTGTGTGATCCATACATCGCAGAAAATGAATGGTCACCACACACACACACACACACACATATATATATATATATATATATATATAGAGAGAGAGAGAGACGGTGTTAGGAAAAAATTATTGAATGATTAAAAACAAAATGTTGTATAAGAAAATGTCGGTTTTTAAGTAAATTTCTCTATCTTATGCAAGAGTAAAAGACCCGTTTTAAAACCTGAGGACACCCTAGCCTTGAATTACAACGAGATTAGTAACATGAATTAAGTGTTACTTCTACAGTAATGCTGATTATTTTATATCTGAATTTCTAGGATGCGTAATTATCATTATTTATATTATCTTCATTCCGATTATACGTGAAGATATATCAGTTAATATATAAATAGTTTGGTTATCATCACATTCTTTAGATCGTTCTGCCTTTCATCAGACAGTTATCTGTTAGACAATATTATTATTGCATGTTACCAAATGATCAAAGACATTCTATGAAAATATTTACTTTCGAAATGTCTTTGGAGAATATATTCCGGTCAAAATGGGCATTTTCCGTCTATTGCAATTGCTTGTTCGGCCTACTTCTCCACAACCAAGGATGAAATGCCACTAAAACGCCGGCAGTTTGAGGGAATGAAAGTGAGAAAAAAGTATAGGGAGGATTAAAGAAAGGACAAAAGATGAACGGGATTCAAGAGAATAGAAAATGACGATTGACGTTGAATTAAAATTTATTTAATCATTTCAGCCCAATCAAGGCGTGAATGCCACGAGTACGCAGGAGGTTACAGGGATAGAGAAAGTGAGAGAAAAGACAGAATACAGGAAGGATGTGAAATCAGTAATGAATAAGAGTCTCAACTTCAAAACAGCGTTTAGGCGGATAACATACATGGACATTATTGACTGAATCAATGAATTAGCCTTAAACATTTCTCAAGTTTCGGCGGAGGAGTTAAAATAGAAAGTGTGACAGACACTAGAGAATGCTAAGCTGCACAAATCAAGCATCCCAAGGCAAGAAAGGCGGGCAATCAAAGTCTTACAGCGGAATAACAACATCATCATACAACCAGCTTACAAAGGAAAGGAGACTGCAGTGATATACAAAATGAAATATACAGAAAAACTGGCAGACCTCATTAGAAATGGTTGTAATTTAAAAAGAAAATCAAATAATGAAAACAGAAAGGAAATTGTTGCACATCTTAAATAAGAACAAAGACCACTTCCCTCATAAGACCGACAAACAGTTGTCACAACGGCGCAGAAAACTGCCTTATACATATAGTCTCCCAAAAATTCACAAAGATATTCAACCCAGGACAATTATTAGCTGCCAAGTTTCTGGTCGCCACCCTCTGTGTCACTTCTTCTGTGTACCCTATCCTTTCAGACCGTAAGTGATCATAGTTTTCCACGTCTCCTTATCCTTGGTGGCTCTTAGCACGCTTTCTTCTGTTACACCATGCAAACCTCGTTCCATCATCCACCTGATTAGGTCCTTCAAATATGTTATCCGCTGCTTTTCACTGTATCTTTTACCCTCTCTCTGGCCTGTTAGTATCAGATTCTCCAAGCCCTCTTTCCTCATTGCATGTCTCAAGAACTTCAGCTGTCTCTCCCTGATGCTCAGTTTTAATTTCGTTTTTGTTTCCATCCTTTCATTGCTCACATGCTTGATCCATAATATTCGCAGCATCCTTCAGTAGAACCACATTTCAATTCCTTCAAGTTTTTCTTTCATCTTCGATGATATTGTCCAGCATTCACTGCCATATTAAAGAAATGACATCAAATATCAGTTCAGTACACTCTTCTTTGTTTCTAGGGAAATTTTCCTGTTTCTTAATACTTTACTGACCTTCTGAAATGCTTCATTCGGCATGCTAATTCGCCTTCGGATCTCTGTGTCGCACTTTCCGTTTTTTGTTATAACACTTCCCAGGTATTTAAATTTTTGTAGCTGCTTGATTTTAGTATCCCTCACCTGTATTTGGAATATTGGGCTGCCCTTTTTACTGATGATAATGCATTCGGTTTTCTTGCAGTTTATTTGTATTCTTTTTGTCACTCTCTTCAGCTACCTTCTGTAGGAGGTCTTGTAGTTTCCTTTCTGTGTCTGCTATCAGCACTGCATCATCTGTGTACCTTAGGTTGTTTAATTTGTGGCCTACGATGACGAATCAAGGCATATCTAATTTTAAGAAAGTCTCCTTCATATGTCTGAAACTGGACTATCTTTGTGAAAATGAAGATGCTTTCATCCAATCCAACGAGATCGTGTGCCTGGACATGGTGAGTTTGTTCACCAAAGTACCCACGGAGGATGCACTATCGATAGTCAGATACTGACTGGCTGCGAACGCATCAATAAGAGAACTTGCCAAAATGCCAGATAGATAACCTGATGGAGATGCTGATGTTCTGTACACAAACAACATGCGTCGGAATGAGATCATACCTACATCGGTAGGATGAAGGTTGAGCAATTTGCTTCTCGTCACCACCAGCAATCGCAAACTTATATTTCGACAAAATGGCATTAGAATCAACATCAATAAAGCCGTTTCAATGGCTGAGATACATAGATAACACTTTCATACTCTCACCACAACAGAGTCGATTTAAAAGAAAATAACTAAATTTCAGATAACTGAAATAAAGTTTAAAATTTCAACGCAAAATGACCGAAACTTCATAAATATAGCAACAATATATGCCATAGTAGACTGATAGATAGACAATTTACCTACATATATATAGACATATAAATTGGAACTAATTGGTGTCTAAGTTTAAAGTTTTATTTTGATTTTCAGACCGTAATGTTTTCGCGGGCTGTATATATAGTATAATAATGTATATATTGTGTATTTAGGTCACAAAGGAATTAACAATGCTGTGGAAGAAGAGAGAAGTGCAATCAATTTTTTTATCGCTTGGAAGATTTCTGAGGTTTAATTATAATCATGAAAATCTAGATCTTATTTAGGGTTGTTGAGTGGGTAGAGGAAGTATGTAGGTAAAGCACTAGATTTAATTATGATTCATCAAAATTGTCCTTATATGTATATATATCCCGAATAATTTCAAAACTCAACCCCCATAAGTCGTGTGGAGATCATGGAATCCCGGTGATAGTCCTTAAGAGGTGTGCTCCTGAACTTTCCCCTGTGCTCTCTAAACTATTTAACTACTGCCTTTCTGCTTCCTGCTTTTCCTGCATGCTGGAAGGTCTCTTCAGTCGTTCCTGTATTTAAGAATTGTCATCCAACTATCGCCCTATCAGTCTTCTACCGATATTCGGGAAAGTATTCGAGGCCATAATCAATGCTGTAATAGTCCATCATCTCACTGCCCACAAACTCTTCCCTGACAGGCAATATGGCTTCCGCTTTGCCAAGTCCACGGCCAACCTGCTAACAACTGTAACGGAGTACATGCTACAGGCCCTTGATGAGTCTGACGAGGCTCGCGCGGTTGCTCTGCTTTCGACAGGGTTTGGCACTCTGGCCTTCTATGCAAGCTACGGGGTTACGGTATTACCGATCGCCTGCTTGACCTAATCCAATCTTTTCTAAATAACCGCAAAATGAAGGTCATTTTGAATGGGCATGCTTCTTCATCCTATAGCACGAATGCTGGTGTCCCAAAGGGCTCTATCCTGGGCCCGACGCTCTTCCTTATTTTCATCAACGACCTCCCAGATGAGATCAAGTCCCAAGTAGGCATCTATGCAGATGACACTACAATATACTCCCGCACCAGTAAGAAACCTGTCGTGGCGGACAGACATAATCTCGCTGCTGACGTTGAACGGGATCTACACTCTGTAGCAAGAAGTGGCTTGTCAATTTCAATTCGTCTAAGACCAAGCTGTTGTCTGTCAACCATTATAGGCAACCTCTCCTGCCTCCCATAAGCGTGGACCAAGCGATTCTTCCGTAGAACAATACACTACGCCTTAATTACTACCATAATTAGAGCGAGGTTAATAACTATAACAATAATTAGAGTAAGATTTATAACCATAAATAAAATTACAGTAAGTTTAATAACCATAACCATGATCATAATAAATCGAATCATATAGAGACTAGATATGAGAATAGAAATTTATATGAGAATAGAAAATAAAAACTTACAAATTTAATCGTGAAAATGATTTCCAACTTTTCTACTCCTGTAGCTTTTTCTCTCGCACTTCCCGCCTGTGGAACTCGCTCCCGTATTCTTGCTTTCCTGACGGCTACAACCTCCAGAAGTTTAAATGCAGAGTCAGTACTCATCTACTAACCACAGGACTCTAGCTCTCTCCCCACCCCCGTATATCCTTCCCTCTCTCTCCACCTATGCATCTGTCATCGCACCTGCTTTCTCAGCTTTCTATTGCTCCTTTCTAACTAGTTTGTACTTCTCACTCTTTTCTAATTAATCTTTTTACAGTTATGTAGCCCCTTGTACATCAGTGGCATTTCCGCCTTGCTCGGGATGAAATGCTTTATATATATATATATATATATATATATATATATATATATATGCAGCAGCACACAATAATATATATATATATATATATACGAGTTTGTGCTGCTGCTGCTGATTATGATGATGACGGAGCGCACGTGTGTGTGTGTGTGTATGTGTGTGCTATCAGTCAGTTCCATACGTGATTCACACTTGGGCGATTTATGAACTACTAAGCAGAAGAGTTTTTCCCTTGTAGACAGGTTACCAACCTAGTCTACAGAACCCAGACTATCTTACTGCTTACCCCATAGCTTGGAGTAAAAGTTACAGATGCATACTTTTCCTACAGGTATTTGTTCTTAAGTGACTATAAGGAATTCGACTGGAATTCGAACTCAGTTCTACGTTTTCTTGTTCCAAGCCATTATTTTTTCCAACACATCGCACATCGAAGTTTACAATATCTGACATTTTTAAGGGGGAAATCATGTAGGTTGTGGCCAAGCCTCAATATTGTTTAGCGTAAGCAAATGTTTAAACGTGATATCGTCATAAAACTTATTGTAACACATTCAACGTTTCGATCAAGAATCTAATCTCCGGACTTCTTCACGTTGTTCCTACGCCATAACGTACGTACATTAGTGGTGTACTCTGAGAGTAAAATTTAATTAAAAACATGTTTTTTATGTCAAACAGGGAAAAATCGTTTTTTACGAGATACGGTGAAAGTTTAGAAACGATATGGCTGTTGTTTTTTCTCGGTTGATCCATGCATTATGTACGTAGATAACATCACAGAGATAAATCAGTGCATGACATCTTCAAATACGAGAGAGGCTAATTGAAAGAATTTAAAAGTAACGTCAAGAAGAAATCTGATATGGTATGGATATGTTAATGACATGCCGAAGGACCTGCTTATGTGTTCGGAATGACCCTCCAACTACAATTGATAATGGTTGATGATGAGGACTACAGGATTGAACGTTCACGGAAATGAAGACGACGGCAATAACGACTATGATGATAATGATGATAATTCTAATTTAGATGTATTCAATTGTTCGAAAAATACATCTCAATTTTTAGTCGTTCATGTTCTAATTAAAACACGTCAAATTTACACTTCCTTGTCCAGTTAGAGCACACTTTAAACCATCTCTCTAAAACTGGAAGATTATAAGGTGGATTCTAGTCACTTAATGCTTTTTATTACCGTAAAGGCAAAAATATTTCGCAAGCAACAAATAAGATATATACTGGGTGCGGTGAAGTGGTTTGAGCAGTACGGAAGAAGTTCGCTAAGTTTAGAGTTGATAATTGCAGTCTTATCGACTCTCAGACACCCCCACTACAGATGACGACTATATCAACACATCGACTGAGAATAGCCCATATTACACGACGCAGGAATTGGCAGAAACACGACATTTATCAAAATACACCATCCATGAGAACTTAGTGATTTTTAGTATTCAAATCGTGACGATTTTTAGGTAACACATTATCTGAGTGAAATAAATATTTTGGATCGTATTTCTATCTGTTGTTTGCCATGAAAATGCACCCTTTTAAAGCCTATTGTGACGGGTGATCAGGAATAGATCGTCTACGACAATGTTCAGCAAAAAGGATCCATGTTTAGGTGACATGACCCAACTTTAGCCACCCAACGTATAACGAATATTAATGACATCGCTTGTAAGACGTTTTGTATCATTATGCAAAATACATACTTGACATTTTTTATTCATGTTCACACAACTTGTCATTGTCTAAGAGCGAAAATAACAACTCGTGTTCATTGGAGAGGCCACTTTTACCAGTCTTTAAACATCTAAACGCACATATATATATATATATATATATATATATATATATATATATATATATATATATATATATATAAGAGAGGAAGTAAGAGATTCAGAGAGAGAAAACGAGGAAGAAAGAGGGGAGGAAGAAAAAGAAAGAACGAAAGAATTGTCTTTAATTTCTCTGAAAAACAATTCATGCAAATTTTTCGCGCACAAGTTCAATTTTTGTTCCGATATTGAATATTTTCACAGATTAAATCATCTTATTCTTTTTCTTTACTTTTTTCTTGCATTTTTCTCATGACTAGATTTTTTATAAATGATCAAGGCTTACTTTTTTCACTGCTTGTCATTGGTTATCGCAGTTGCCTTGCGGCAACAAGGCGATTTCATATCTATCGCATTTCATCTATTAATATACCTGTTAAGCATGTCCACTTTCTCTTCTGCTACAGATAAAATAGAATTTGACTGGGGTTTGTTATTTTTCTTCTCAAATTATCTAAGATGCATTCCTTTTCTCACTCATTCACTCTTCCTATCCCTCTCTCTCCCTCTCCCTCGCTGTCTCTCTTTTACACATTTTTCTTTCTTTCTCTCTCTCTCTCTTTATATATATATATATAATATCTGTAAAATTCAAATATCGGTCATACATTCGTTGTTAAAAAATCAAATATTCAAAAATTTGGAATTAAATGGAACTGATACAATAGAATTATGTTGAAATATGTTTACACAACTAATGACACACGCACTCATATATTTTCTCCTATAATCTGTGGTCGTTTCAGATGTTGGTTCTCATGTCTACCCAAAACTTTCTGCTCGTTTATCCCCTAGCAAATATTGTATTTTCGCATTTGTCTTAACCCTCTTCCACCAACGGTTTGGTTGGTGATGCGCTATTTTTCTCTGTTCATCTTGCCTTGGATATGCACTATTTTGTAAATTTATCCAAATGCATTTCTAATTATGTGCCCTCAGAATTTCTCAGAATTGCCCTCTCTCTTTCAGATATAAAGTATAAGTGTTTGTTTTTCTTTATTTCGTTTTCCCTAAAATCTCGTCCATTTTTAGTTCATTGTATTCTCAGTCACCCTCTGTACAACCACAGCTTGTAGCTTGATGTATTGAGATGAGATTTTCTTGATATCACTGCTATATAGGAAAACCGATATACGTAAAGATTGATTAGGCTTTTCTTTGTTGCTAATGAAATTCCTGTTTCTTAGTACTCTGCTTAGATTTTGGAAACATCTTTCGAATTTCCAACCAGCCTTCAAATATCGGTTTCACACTTTCCATCCTCGTTTAAAACACTTCATTAATATATGAACGATCTTTAAACGGGTTTCAATCCTGGCTAGAAGCAATCGGATGACGAACCGTACTGATTAAATAGGATACGCAAAACAGGACTGTCTGCGAATGACTATATATATATATATATATATATATATATATATATGTATGTGTGTGTGTGTGTGTGTGTGTTGATGGTTGTTTTATATCTACGGGTTTATATATGTCTATGGTATTGCTTACATATTTGTTTTTTGCCGGTGTATGTGTGTATATATGTGTGTTCGTATATATATATGTGTGTGTGTGTACATATATGTATGTACATATATATGCATGTGCGAGTATGTGTGTGTACGCATTTACGTGTGTATGTGTGAGTTGTATGTATACATATATATTTTTTTACATTAATAACGTTATATTGTATTATAATTGTACCGTTGACCGAATAATTTTCCTACGTTATTAACGTTATATTGTATTATAAATGTATTGTTAACCGAATAATTGGTATAAGTTTGATTATATCGTGGTTTGGTGGTAATTGTGATTAAAACGGATTGATTAACTATTATAACTTATTTTTTTTTAAATTTTCTTCGTTTTTTTTATTCCAATTTTTTATTCTTTCACTATTAATATGTAAAATTTAATTTAAACTAAATAATTAAGTATACACAACTAAATTTACATAGAATAATTAGGCTTACTTTTAAATTATTTTTTAAACTTTATATTGTATTATATTTGTTTTGTTGACTGAATAATTAGTATAATTTTGATTATATAGTAGTGTGATGGTATAAGTGATTACAACGAATTGATTAACTATTATCACTTAAATATCTTTAATTTTCTTAATTTTTTAGACTCTAATTTCTTATCCTTTCACCGTTAATACAATACTAAAACGTTACTCTATCTCATGTACAAATAGGCAGTATTCAAATAAAAATTGTCTACCCATTTAAAGAATCTATGATCCCACTATGAGACGAGACTTACGCAGCAAAACTAAAAAATGACCAGTCCAGAGCTAAGCCAACTTGCCCCGTTCTCCTAACTCAATTGTGTATCTCTATCGTTACAAACTACTGATGGACTAGTTTAGACACACTAAATTCTAATCCCAACCATTTGCACCTCACATTCCGAAAAATAAATCGTTTCCACCATTTATTTATCAGTTACATATGTCACCCGAACAGGAGCAGTTCGGCTCCGAAACATGAAAATATTTGTGTAGTTATACTATGCTTTTATAAACCATTGTAACAACTATTACAATATATATATATATATATATATATATATATATATATATATATATGTAACTTCAGAAATTTATTCCCCTGTATAGAGTCAATATTTTACTTGAAACACGTGTAGCAACTCAAATTTAATTATGGACACAATTTATTATACAAATGATAAATAATTGTAATAACAATAAATATATGCTTTAAACCAAATGTTTACGGCTTCTGAAACATTTTCACCTATATATATATATATATATATATATAAACGACCAACATCACTTAAAAAAGCAAATTCGGTTAGCAAAAAGAATTACTCAGCACAAAGATATTAACTTATATCAAACTTTATTTATATACAGAAACGAGGGAAAGCAAACTGGAAAAATAAAAACAAAGCTGAAAAGAGAAGCCATCACAATCCTGACTTTATGAAATTTGGATATCAACATGAATGAAACTACATTGCTCATTTAAGTGAAATGATGCTGCATATTAATTCTATTAACGATCTATCCGTATCTCGATATCAGGAATTTTTTGGCAAATTTGGCACTAAGCTAAATTACAATCTATACTCTCTCTCTCTCTCTTTCTCTCTCTCTCTCTCTTTCTCTCTCTCTCTCTCTCTCTCTATATATATATATATATATATATATCCGACAAAAAACAAATATATATTTTGGATTTACAGCAACTCCATTAACAAAAAGTCTTACATTACACATGTCTGAACATTTATCTATTTCTAAACATCTGTAAGAATATTTCTGCCTACATTCACAATATAACATATAATGAACGATAACACAATTATCCTACACCAAGAAAACAACAAAAGCAAACTATATACTCGAGTCAATATTCACTAAAAACTTAAGCCTGCAATTATTAGAATCAGCTATGAATACTGTGGTAATGTTCTAAAATGTTTATAAAAAACATTTTTTCATGATTTAACACGTGCATGACCATGACATTACAACATAAAAAAATCCATTTTGCATAATTTTTACGTTTTCATGAACGCTAAGGAATTTGTCAACCGTTACATTTGAAGCATTAAAAAATTTACAGTAATCTTTAGCAACATAGTTTCGTAGTTATTTTTATTGTCACAAATCACACTCATGAAGATGATCTCGGAATGACACTGAATGTACTTGGAAACACTGAGAAAGGAATAATAAAATCAACTAAAATTAAAGCTAATTTCTTAGATCTTTCAATGATATTACGTGAAAGACCATCCGTGAATATAAACAAATTTTATTAAAAATAAGCCGACACAATGCTTGTAAATTTATTTAATCTGACATATATATATATATATATATATATATATATATATATATATATATATATATAGCATAGAAATACTGTATTTTAAAATTAAATACATATAGGCTAGGGTTAAATAGGGACTTAGGTATTTGGAATCTTTATAAATATTTCAATAATTGAACATTTTTTAGATACACTTAATTTTTTTTTCTTTAAAACAACATTTAAAAGTATTATTACAGTTAGGTTTACGTTTAAAAATATTCAAAAAAATCTATCGCTTTCTACATCACGTGATGTAAACATCTCGCGGCAGACGTTTCTCACGACGAACGCTTCTAGTTTAAATTTTAAAATTATTTGTTTCTGATGAAAGGCCGAGGCCGGTCTGAAATATTATATATATATATATATATATATATATATACTGTCTAGAAAATACATTTTTAAAATTACAACATTTTAGTAGTTTTCCTATATATATATATATATATATAGTGAGAGAAAGATGTGTTTGTGTTTGCTCATTGAAGTGTTAAATTATAGCAGTATATGAATGGTAGATGGCGCCATTCTATATTTACATAATGGAAATGAAGAGATTATATCAGTTTATGTTACAACACCTGTTGTCTTAATGACTAATCTGCTCATGACGAGTCGATGTGAATTATCGAATTCCCATTGGAGCGTGTGGGTTAGTCCTAGACAAATGGCCAGTTATATTTCTGAAATTATGAGGCCATTTGACATCCCTACATCTCAGGTGTCACCTGTGTATTGAGAATACGTGATGAATGGTATTATTGCCTATTGTGAACGGGTCAGAATCGGCTAGCTAGAATTATCTCCGGTAATAGATAAGTTACAATGTTTCCATTATATCTGCATTCAATGCAAATGGTTCTACATATATATACAGCATTACAAAACATCTCTGTGTTTGGGGAACAGAAGTCTCACCATGCTCTCGACGACCTTAGATGCAACGCTTAACCTAGGATAGTGATGTCATTATATTGTACTATAACAGGCAACGTATTCCTGGACCACATATAACGCAATCACGATTTTTTTTAAATTCAGAAGAATAATGTACTGTGTCATCGGCACTCAATCACTGAGAGAAACAGTAGAGCTGCATTAGATAAATAGTCGATTTACTATTTGCTGAATAGATGTCATTACAAGCTGCTGTTATCCGAAAAGATATCAGTCACATATCCCAAGACCTTTGGAATGTAGGTCTGATAGATAGATAGATAGATAGATAGATAGATAGATAGATAGATAGATAGATAGATAGATAGATAGATATAATATTTGTGAGTAATGTCGTTGTGGATTGGAGGGTGTTTTGTCGAAAAGAGAAGTATTAGTCAGTGTAAATACGCATATTAAAGAAAGAAGTAACAAAATTGAATGCTTCAATATATCATGAAGATTATTCCATTTTAAAATCATTTTTAAAATCATCAGGTTTTTCTTATAACTAAAGTTTTGTATTTAATCAGAGTAGGTATATTTTATAAGAAACCTTTCATATATTTTTCATCTTTCTAGACTGGATAACTCAACAGATATTTCAGTATACATTTGTATGCATTCACACACATATACAGGGTGTGAGACTTAAATTGTAGTGCAAATCATACAAAAAATGAAAACAAAACTGTAATCTCATCCGAACAGAGATATTTACAAATATTACACAAAAATATTTTTAAATGCCAAAGAGTAAATTTTATTTAGTAAAAATGTTACTGGCTTAAACAACAACCTTTATCTTTTGTATCTCTTCCAGACGATCTCATTGGTTCAGTTGGCGAATGCTCTTATCATTGCCTTCAGCTCATCTGTGATGTTATAAGGAGTTTTGTTGATCGCTCACTCAACTACTCTCAACGCATAATAGTCAAAAGTGTTACAGTCTGAAGAATTTGGTAACCAGATGTAAGAGGTGATGTGGTCGCAAAAATTGTCTGAAAGCCATGATTGGGTTCTCCTGCTTGTGAGGCATGGTGCAGAGAACTGTTGCTAGATGTATGATCTTCCATTTTCCGCGCTCTTCACCTAGCGCAACACTACCTCATCAGGGCACTTGATATAGGCCTACGTGTTCAGTCGGAGTACCTGTGCAAAGATGAATGGAGACATAACCGCATCATTATTGGTGATCACTCCAAACACCATCTTTATTGCCATCAAACTCATTCAACTCTTTCTGAAACCTTTTAAGTGCCTTCAGATTGACACACAAACACTTTAAAATCTTTGTATTAGAGCTTTTGGTACGAATGCCAAGCTTTAGAGCAGGCATTTGCAAATTTCAAATAAAATGAATTGAATCCTGATGAACGTCTTCTTACAGACGGTGTCCAACTGACTATTTTATACTGTTCTATCCACTAAATCAACTATAAACAACGCACATTCTCGAAATTAAAAATATAAAATGTCAACAATATACCCATCTGCTCCCTCTTTCTCTCTCTCTCTCTCTCTCTCTACATATATATATATATATATATATATATATATATATAATATTTTGGAAGTAATGCATATTGAGCTAAATAGGCCTAGCAAAAGATTACCAAGCAATTTTAAAGTTCTTTTTACATGCAATGTAACGCAGTTATTAATTCAGTGTTTTCATGTGTTTAAATATATCATTTAATTTTCAAAATGAAACTATTTTATCTCAATTAGTTCGGACACGTAATTAGAAAATATTGCACATTTTATGCAGGAAATATTATTCGCCCTGTTAGGTAAATTCTTGCATTTAATTTTGCTAGATGTAAAATGACATGCAAAAGTTTACACTCATTTTCTGTTCTCAATATTTAGATTTTGTCACCTGTAAAGTGGGTGGGTTACATTGCGTTTCTGAAGATGAAGCAGTACCCTTGTTGGAGTGATCATTGTGGCTAGTTCTCCAAAACATAGGGAAATATGCCAGAAAGTGCTTAAAAATGGCTGTGCCAATGTTTTCAGCAGACAGACCTATATGGTTTTCTCTTATAGAGAATCAATATTTTCCACCAAATAGGGACACTTCTTACATAATCTCAGTCCTCCTATATTGCAGTGAATCCTGGAGAATCTTCTGAATGATAACTAATTTACTTGAAACAACAGAAATGCGGTGTTACAGGGGGTGCTAATAATACCAGGGATCGAACATTTAAGCAACGGCAACGTTTTAGAGAAAAAATTAAAACAAAATGACATATATACTTAATCCAAATCAACAACTGAAATTTACAAGGTACATAATTAGAAAAGAGAGCCTGGAAAGATTGACACCCATAGGACATATTGAAAGCAAGATTTACCGAGAAAAACTGCGTGCAACCTACCTAATGAAATTGTGAAAAATAGATTGGAGAACAGAGTATAGGAGAAATAACTAAAATACAACTTTTACCAAGAAGCTAGAAATTACAGGACTTTGTTCAAAGTCATGATCGCCGACGCAGCACGAAGAAGTCATAAAGTAAATGTAACAAGCGAGATTCATCTCAGAGACTTAAAACAAAATAAAATAAGAAAAATTTGGAAGGCAGTATTAATTTCGTCAAAGATTTATTGTATCTGGGTTGCGGGATCTTGAATAATGTCACATTGAGAGAGGAAATCGAAACAACCCATATTACATGGCAAAACAGTGTATTCTGAAAGACCCTTTATTTTGCTTTGAAATGCAAAAAAGAGAAAAACATTTCAGCTTCGTTAACAGTGATTGAACATATAGTTGGAATTGTGTCATAGACATCCATTCGCTGAAGGACTATTTTATACCACATTGAGTGAAATTTCTTAGCATAACTCAAATTGGGAACAACATAACAGATTTCATACCCTTGTTAAAAGCCTGGTCAATCCACAGTTTTCGTTTAATTATCACCAAACAATTGTAAACATAATAAAAGATAAGAATTCACTCCAACTTGAAAAGAATTCTACGAGATAAACCAAAGAAAAATGGAATTGCATTACTCAATTGCTGGTGTATTGAATTATTCAACTTTAGGAATTCACTGAAAATATGTAAAATGTACATTAAATTCTTAAAATGAATATTATACAATAAGTTTTCATTAAATATATCTAGCTTGATTTATATTATGTGACTAAAATTATTTGTTTCTCAGGATTATCTCACATCTACATATTTCATTCAGAATCCCTGTTACGGAATATGAAAAATAAGTGTGGAATTTGCTTTAATAGAAAATTTGATGCGAAAGATCCCTTTAAAACATGGGGATTAGTAGATATTTGTATAAGCTTAAAAACTTCATTACATCTGCATAGTATTGTATTTTTAGGAGGTGAGATTAAAATGCTGATCTTTGCTTACTCCAATTCTCAGAGTTCGAAATCAAATAATTTATTCGCAGTGAAAAAGACAATCTAGGCTGGATTGGCCGTATAGGTAAATGCCAATTGCATCTCATTTCAGGAAATATGTATACATTTATTGAAAATAATCCGAGGAAGTAGTTTTCGAGTGACTGTGAAAGAATTCAATAAACACGAAAGCAATGAAAATGTCACCTGATTCGGTCAGCATCAGTCAATAGCGGTTGATTTTCGTTTTTCAACAGGCAGTGAATGAATCTTTTTTTATAGATAGATCAAGAAAACTGGCGGCATTTGATCAGATGTTTGTCAACAATCAGCTACTATTTTTTATTTGAGGTTCAACCGAATATTTTATCCAGTGAGGTAATACTTCCTTTAAGCTGGACGCTTATCGCGTATGATCACGTATAAATGTAGTTTAAAACCGAATTTTTATTCAAAATTGTCGAGGTCGATATATACAAGAGAATAATTTCTTTAGAATAAAATATGCTCAAATTTAAGATAACTGCCGGCAAATTGAGTAAGGAATGATCACACAAAATACATGCCGACTGGTAAACCAAATTACAACCAGCAGATAAAGTTAATCAACTTACGGAATAGACATTCGTTAATACTCTATATGGATATTATAAAACAGGTCATTTAACCAGGATCTATAGTATTGCAAGAGACACAGTTTTAGATTTTCTCCAACTCGTTTATTGACAGTTAATGATACCAATACATTTAATCTATACATAAAAAACTCTGTGACTTCCATTAGTCCATATACCCGTCACAACCTCTAAAATGGACAGACACTGATCGACCGAAACCAATTTTTTTGAGAAGCGCAAAGTGGTAAAGAAGTCCAGATTTCTGTTACTGGAGATCGTAGCTTAGTACAATAAATTTTAATTCATTTAAGGAGGAAAATGAAACGTTTTATTATTTAACATAAAAATACTCCCACGATTATAAAACAATTTAACTTATTGAAATAACAAATTGTTTAATATACAATTGTCTCATTTTCATATCTTTTCTTTAAGTTTTTATAATTACAAGAATCCAGTTTGCTCTAAATTAGTTGAAATTTGGCTACAGAAAAATATGTTTGCATGGTCAGTTGTATGTTGCATGTCCAAAATATGAAATCCTAAGAATTTATTATTCGCTGTTAATATAAAAAAAAGAAAATGATGTCCTATAAAATTAAATTAAATTAAATTAATTATTAAACCGCTTAACAGTGAGAGGATTTCAACACACTAACGCGAGTTGCGAAACATTCTAGTATTTACAAAATGCATATTATAATTACGTCAAAATAAATAAATAAAAATTAGCTTTGAGAAATTGGGTTACTCAAGTGAAAGTTAATGCAGAATGCGCATAATTATTAACAATTTGAAAATTGAAAAATATATCATTTCTCTACAACGTCGAGCATTTTAATGTTATTGCGCTAAAATAAATCTCGCTACTATGAGGATTTTCTGCGCTTTTATAGGCGCAAATATACAGAAATCCCTACATTATTATACAGAAAACTATTTGAGAATAGAAACATTAGGAAGCAAAATTACGTAAAAATAGTGTTTCGTATAACTACAGCTACCGCCCTTAAATAATCATCTCGTTTTCATATAGATTATCGGGGTAGGCGTAAAGGAAGCTGTAATCAGCATTATTAAGTTGCAAATTCTTGCTTTATTCTTAGAGACAGCGAGTTATAACAGTATCACTATTTTATGTCATATTTGACCTATGTTAACAAACCTACAAACAGATATTAGATGATTATACCGGAGAAAATTGATAAGATTCAAATATATTTTGAACTGATATTCAGTGCATCAGCACATTGTTAGCACTGCAACCAATTCTTTTTCTTTCTATCTATATATAAATTTTTCCTTTGAAATCTTAAGGAATGCTTCCAGCTCAAAGTAATATTTGTGGCCAGTCCTCCCTTCTTTCTGTGTCCATCCATCTGTCTCTCTCTCTCTCTCTCTCGTTCACTCTCTTCATTTATATATATATATATATATATATATATATATATATATATATATTAGCTATAGTCTCTTTTTACAAATCAAGCTTCTGGCTGATTGAATGCGGCCAAGTAACGGAAAAGTGAAATTTAGTTTGCCTAATTGTATTTCAATACAAATATTTTCACTAACTCAATAAATATTCAAAATGGAAAGAAGCAGGATTTTTGTTGTTTCTGGCAAGCCTTTACATTGAACCTTTTCTCTATAAACGTTTAATTTCTTTTTCTTTTTTTTTGTTTTATTATGGAAGAAAGCTTTGCATAGATACTACAATATATTTCTATGCGACAGTTAAAATTTTACATCCAATCCTAGATATTTAATTGCTGACATTCTCATACGTATAGGCAATTTTTTCCTTTGAATTTCTACTGAATGATTCCAGAGTTTTCGGCTAATCCTCCACCTCGCCTCTCTCTTTCTCTGAGTCCCTCTCACGCTCTTTGCTCCCCTTGCTCTCTCTCTCACTCTCTCTCTCTCTCTGCGTCTCTCTCTACCTCCCTCTCTTTATATATATATATATATATATATATATATATATATATATATACACATATATATATATTGGTTATATTCTGTTTATGTATATATATTGGGTATATTCTATTTTAGCCAATCAAGCTTTTGGTCGATTGGATACTACCAAAAGATCCAAAAAGTGAAATGTAATTTGTCCATGTATCTTGATTCAAAAACTTTTGCTTAACTCAGTATATATTCATATTAGAAGCTAGATTTTCTACGTAAAAGTGTCTATTCGGATTTATACTAAGTCTAAGCTTAAAAGCCATATTTTCTCGCCCCCTAACACCCTCCTAATACGTCCCCTGAACCTATCATTCACCGGTGTAGGTCATAGACGGACAGAATCTCCGTCTCGAAAGATACAGGTAGGTATACAAGTTGAAATTACTTTTTATTTTCATGTGTCATCACAAAAAATCAATTCTCGGATAGTCGACAACAACACCGGCTACTCCACGCCAGGGATTTTGTGAGTGAAGCGGAATGTTATCAACCCGATAGAACGAAAACAAGACACACAGAAAGAGCAGAAGAACTCTTAAGGAGCCAATAGACAGCTAATAAAAGGCGGTGTGTCGATAATTCACACTAGAGAAGACAACGGAAAACCACTCCATTCACATTCTCATAAAATCCATGGCCTTTATAAATCAATATATGAAATCAAACTGCCTGAAACTAAGTTCAAAAGAATACAATCATCGCCCAGAAAGGAACAACATGAGCTACAGGTGTCCCCGGACCGTTATTCTGCGACTTTGCGCAACAAAAAATATAACTAGCCTAGGAACATGGAACGTAAGTAGGATGAACCACCCTGCTCAATTGGAGAATGTCAAGCAGAAGATGGGCAGATTAAACATCAATATTCTGAGTATATGCCAAAATAGGTGGCCAAACAGTGAAGATAGAATCAGTGACAACCACAAGATCATAAATGCAGGCAGTAAAAATAATAAAAAAAGAGTCGGGCCGAGACATAAAAAACTACGTTCTGGGAGAGTGTCAGTTATTCGAAAGAGTCCTCGTGGTCAAACTGAAAAGAAATTCTTTTAACATTGTGGCTATAGTAGTGTAAGCACAGAAAACGGAAAACACTGAAGAAGAAATAGAATCTTTATACTAAGGGCTAGACAATGCGATGACTCAGTGTGAAGCACAATAAATTTGAATTATGATTGGAGACCTGAATGTCAAAATAAATAGAGAGAAGATATAACAGTTGACAACGACGAACTAGAAATCCGCAATGACAGAGGAGAAAAATTGGTACAATAGTGCACAGCAAACGATTTGTTAATAAAATCACACCTAGTTTCAAGAACACTCAAGACGAGTATGGGCACGGAGAAACAAAAAACAAAGTAGACTATATGTCTATAAAATACATCTTCACTGGATGAGTGTTTACTAATTCTATATTATATGGAGAAGAGTAAATGTTTAATTATAGATGAGTGGATTAGAATTTGGGTGGATGTATAATGGATATGCGTTAGATTCCATGTTTAGTTTATAATTATTTTTTACTAAGACTATTGTTACATCAAGGAACGTTACTATTTACTTTTAGGTTTAGACTTTAAAATACTCTATAGATTAATTTTCTAATCTTATCAGTTTTAAAATGTGTAAAAGTTTTCTTCCATAAGGCTATCATCTCTATATAATCTTATGTAATGTGAACTAATATCATAGTGTGCAATGAGGTTATATAAAGCAAATACATTAACAAGGTCGGAACACGTCGAATCCTCAAAGTAAGATTTTTGATAAAAATACCTTTAAATTAGGTTAAATTTGTAAACGATCTAGAAAAAATATTAAAACAATAATAATAAAATCTTAAATCAGCACTTATTAACAATAATTATTCCAATACGGGAAAGAATAAAAATAATTATGTGATTGTCGAAATGTTAACAATTGCCCACTGGAAAATAGGTATCTAACAAATTCTATTGTTTCCTAACGTACTATATCATCTAATGAAAACCTACCTGTTAAAAAAGATTACATTCGTTCTACTATATACACTTTTTAAGAGCAATGGTGTCAGCATTTAACTTTTTAAGAATAACGCGTACATCTTTCTGTGTATTTTGGCAGTTAAAAGAAACCAATAGAACTCCCAAAGGAAAATGGAACATTAAAAATTAAACGAGAATCTTTAACTCATTCTATGATATTTGCTTTCTGTACACGGATGAAAAACTGCATATTATAAAGTTTTCTAAAATTAAAATACTACTGAACCATAGAAATGAATTAATGGTAAACAACGTAAATATTTCACTTTCCTTTCCGGGCGATGATTTTATTCTTTTGAACTTAGTTTCAGGCAGTTTGATTTCATATTTTGATTTATGAAGGCCATATAAAGATTTAACTCATTATAACGTTCATTTTACAATCACCTCTCATCCTTCAATAACAAAGAAAAACAAAACATGACGTCTCTCTTCAAATACTTTTGGAAGTTAAAAGACGAAAATAAAACGCTTAAAGTTAAATGGAAAATCCTTAAACAAATAAGAACAGCTAAATCAATAAAGGAGCCATGTTTATTCCGTCTTCAAGAAAAAATTGAAATCATTAAATATATGAATAGCAAGAGACATGAAACCACAGTAAACTGCAAGCACATTAAAGAACTAAACTTATAATCATGCTAAAAATATACTACATAAACCAGATCGAGGACCCCTAGAAATGATACACCTTCAATGTACTAACAACACTCCTACATACACCACAAACTGTGATCTAATTTAATTTTTTTTTAAATTAAAAATTCTATAGAAAATATCGACTTCCTAAATTCTAAAGTAAAGGTAAATATACAACATTAGAATTATTACAAAAACTGTTCTTAAATACACACATTAAAATTTACCTATTACCTTAAATACAAACATAACTATTACCTATTCACCTATTACCATAAATACAAACATTTAATCTTTCCTCCTACATAAAATTCTACTTATTACGCACCTATTACTTACTTACCTTTTACCTTAAATTTTTAACATTAAATTTTATCTCTTACGTTAAATCTTACCACAAACTGTGATTTAATTAAAATTTAAAATTTAATAGATAAAATCGATTACCAAACTGTGATATAATTAGAATTTAAAATGTAATAGAAAAATCGTTTGCCTAAATCCAAAATTAAGGTTAAATATACAAAATTAGATTAATTATAAAAACTCTGCTTAAATACAAAAATATTCTGTACAAAATAAGCATTCCATCACTTACACCTCTCTACTCTGTTCCCCTAAGAAATCCAAAGGATATAGTCTAGTCGTAAGATAATAACAACTGACATTCAAACTGCTAATATTAAATCTATCTACAAAACTCCCAGACACTCATTAATCAACTAATTCTACTAGCCACACCACTTTCTTCAAAATTCAAACGGACAATCGACAAGACTTATTCCCTTATCACTAACCCCCATCAACATTCCACGCACAACTCACCAAATATAAGAAGCGAGGCTTTCCATTCCTGTCCACACCACCTGAAGAGACATTGTAGTTTGAATGTCGAAACAAATATACGATTTGTAGTGGATATATATATAAAATTTTGTACATGTTCTCTAATATATATATATATATATATATATATATATATATATATATATATAAAAGAGAAGAATACCTAATGAGCCAGACAGACCTACATAGGTTTCACCTAAACGGATCGTTATGGAAAGCTGGCTAACGAGAAAGAAACAAACCACATGTACAAAGGAAATTCAATTAACCCACGTGACCAAGAAAGATGACACCAAACAAAATTAGGGGAGAACTTTATTATAGAAAACAAATTTAATTTTTAATTCATATATGTTAAATCATTTTTTAAAGATTACTGAATGTAAATATGAAAACAAAAATAAAAACAAAAACCAAAAATGATACACACCATCCATAAGCAAACTTAATCCAAAAATCCAAGGCTTTCTATGCCTACATTTATTTAATATTTCAGTTTTGGAATTCAATAAATTATTGGTTTGTTTATACGAAGCTATAGCAAGTTTTTCCTCTACACACAACCTACAAGATTTCTGGCCGGCTTTATATTTAACACATCTCTTTAATACTTCGCATTTCAAAATAGGGTCTATTTATGCTCTTGTTTAATAAACCACACATAAGTGGATAGGGTGGTGCTATGTTTATATTTTTCATTATTAAAGCTACCAGTATGATTGTAATATCTTTTTTTGAAAATATCTTGGGTAGCACCTAAGTATATTTTGGGTTCAGTGTCCACAGCGTTTTTATAAATTTTAACATGGTAGACGACGCAATCGTGCTTACATTTACCCATGGACATTTCTTCTTAATCCTACAATTACAACCACTTATGCCAGTACGCGTATTATCTTTAACTTTTTTCTTGTTTAATTCCCTAATAATTTTCTCCAAATTGGATATACAGCAATAACTAAGTTTTACGTTATTTTTGTTAAATATTTTCTACAACTTATTATCTTTACCAAAATTTTGCTCTAAGAAATTGAAACATATTTGACCGATTTTGTTTTTTACCGATAAATTAATAAAATATTATAATTAATATATTAATTATATAATAATATCCATTAATTGTGTTTGGTGTCTTCTTTCTTGGTCACGTGGGATGACTGAAATTTCTTTATACATGTCGTTTGTTTCATTCCTCGTTAGCCAGCTTTCCCTGGCGATCTGTTTAGACCTAGGTAGGTCTGTCTGACTCACTAGGTATACTTTACTTATTCCGCTCTCCCTAAGTATTGAGCGTTTCTTCGTTAGTTGATTACTCGTATCGGGGATTTTTCTTTTCGCAACGTGCTGACACGGACCGAACACATTTGTCTGATGTTCATGTACTTAGCTCTTTCTTGTTTAAAACCGTTTTTATCTTCTTTGTAGATTCGTGGAAGGTTTTTCGACACGAGTACAGTTATGATCTCATATATATATATATATATATATATATATATATATATATATGTTATGCTTTTTGCATGTTCCTCCAATGTATGATTTATAATAAATATTCATTGCTCTATTTTTAAATTGACCCCTGTTTTAAATGAATGTTTTGAACATTGCAATTATTTTTTTCGTTCCTTATTCATTTATATATATATATATATATATATATATATATATATATATATAAAGTGCGTTTGTGTGTACGCGAGCACTTTTATGTATTTATGCATGTATGTGCAATGCAGTTTGTGTGGAAGATCAATAAAAGTGTTTTTGTTTAAAACTTATATGTTTTTTCTACAATCCGGTCATTATTTTTCTTTTCCGTTAAGAAGTGAAACATAAATTATGAAATCTCCTGCTAAAGCTTTCGGCTTTCGTAAGCTCTTATCAACTCGTTTTTATTTTTGTTTTTCCGTATGCGTTGTGTTGATAGTGATTGTAACTAAATGTATGCTTTGTTTTTCTAGATAGTTTTAATATCGCCGCTCTACGTGCCAAAATCTGTCATGTACTTTTATTTTACCCTATCTTCCAGTTCCTGTTTGTGAGGTCTTTTCTTTTTGTTGATTTTTTTTAGTTCTTTATGTTAATAGTATTAAAGTATATTTAATATGTTCCTCTGTGCAACGAGATTTTATTGATTCAGGTTCTTTGTCTTAGCGTTAAGTTTTCTACTATTCATAGTTTTACGCTTTTATGGTTTAGCTTTTTTCTTTTAGTGATAAGGTTTTTTTTTGTTTTGCTGGTTGCAAATATGCAATATAATTGAGCTATGATTTGATAACGTGCAAGTTAACTGGGGTGATAATGATGTTATTGTTTAGCCAGATTATGTTTTTGAAATGTTATTCTTCGTGAGACATTTAAAACTGGGATAATCGAATACATAAATAAGATTGTGTTTTTGAAGATTAGATTATTTTTGGCTGTATCATATGGTTATCGTATAAGTGATTTTGAGTGTTTTGTACTCAGTACTGATTTTATTTTTTTATTTCTAATATAGATAAATGCTATGTATCTATATGTTAGTTTTCTTAGAATTTTACACCTAAGTTGGTGGTTTTGTCTAGTTTCTGTCTATAGAATAATTTCCTTGTGTTTTTATGTTATTGTTATTTCTTTAACACACACTAGCACATGTGTGTGCGTGTGTGTGTGTGTGTGTGTGTGTTAATTAAGGCAGCAAATATTCAAGTTTGAATAAAAACAACCAACATGGTCATTACCGTTAAACTGCTTTGTATTTCTCCTTTTTTTAGGTAAAGTGTTTATGTTTTAGATAAAAATATGAAAATAATGTTGTCTATAAATTCTTATAGCACACACACAGAAGGGAAGTTTGCATCTTCAACAGTAATTATCAAAATAACATTAAATACTTACATTAGGCACACATGCACTACACTTTCTTGCACATTGACTTGTCACTTGTCGAAATTCAGCGCTTCTGAGCACACATCTGTCAGAACATCAGGAATGACCAAAGTAATATTATCCCCATTAAACAATTTCTAGTTGATAACACCAAATTACTTTAAAACTCTAGAAACCATTATTATGCAAAATAAAAAGCCCTCATGAAATAAAATATCATACACTTCAGAAATATGTATATTAAAGTGCCCATGATACAATAATGAAATCACGCATTTTTTCGGTATTCGAATCAAATGAAAAATAAATAAACCGCGTTTTCTGTTTGTATGACTTTTGTTCCCAGTAGCCGTTAAATATGACGTCACGCTTGGCCATTTGGAATGCTAACAAGTATTAACTTTCGACGTTAACAGTCATTTTGATAATGACTGTTAACGTCGAAAGTTCTCCAACAAAAGTATGCAAATATGAAATTCATAAAGTTATCTAGAACTCCGAGCAAAATACTCAAAACTTTATCCGAAAATTATAAAATATGATAAAAAACTAAACCGACATAACTTGTTTGCTCTTTTAAATCACACTTATATATATATATATATATATATATATATATATATATATATATATATATATATATAATGTGAACTGTTATTGATTATGATAACATACCTTAAAGCCACAGTTAAAAAGTTATTTTCGCCAGGTGTTTCTAATGGACTTAGTTAGATCTCGTAAAAATTTACAAACTCTGTATTAAATTTGGAAGTAATACCGAAAATAGTGTGACTTAATGTGGAATTAAATGTTTTTATTTCATAAAATTTAATGCAATTTTCGCTTTGATCAACGTTAATAAAATGTTCATGTAAGAAATATAAAAGAGAAAAAATGTTACATATTATTCAGCTGAACTGTTGAACGTCTTAGTCTCAAAGTTCAAGATCCTTGATATTTAAAAGAATGTCAAAAGACTTTGTTACTTCACTCATCAGTAGTATTAGTTTAAACCTATTTCCCGATCACTATATTCAGGCTACCTCACGAAAATCGAATGTCAGCCAGAAAATCGTGAATCAAGTCAGATTGTGTCCATTCAATAAATCACCCCTACTGCTGCAAATGCATTCTCATATATCTACCACGGAATGGACAATTTCTGGATACAAAGCTAATATCGATATGCATCCTGTTAAAAATTTACTGCGTATAGCCCTTTAAATTAGAATAGCTGCTAAAGTTGAGCACACCAATATCAGTTTAAAAATCGACTTATACACGAATAGATGCCGATTGTATGTAGCTGATCTTAAAAATAGCAAACGGATTGCAAAGCATTGTCACAACCCAGACCATTTTAAGTCACAAAAATATGAACGTGATGATAAACAAAAGTGACCTATGGTCAAATATATAACAGAATGTCTCAATAACTCTTCGTTACTTGCCAAAATCAATAAAATAAACTCTGACACTGCGAAACTCTAAAACGGCGGCTAGGCACTTCTGTAATATAATGAGTTAATAAGGATGGTAAAAGAATCATTTATAGTTCTTAGCCACTGATATACATGAGAGTGAGAAAGTAAGTTCAGGATTTTACAATTTTTACAGTAGAAAATGTGATTTTCAACAGAAAGATCCTTGCAAATATTTTCTGGGATAAACAGAAATTTAAGAATGCTAATATTTATTTCCTTATGTGAGACCGAACACCCAACCCTGTGCCCAGAAGAAATTTCTTTTTTTCTTTATCCACTGGCTATGGGGCTGAGAGTAAAGCGTAGTATTTACTTTCATACAAAGTATGTTGTAGGGTAATGGGTATGGGCTCTGAATGAGACATCAGGAAGCAGATTTCGAATTCCAGTTGAACATTTTGCATTTACTTATGTATAAATACTCACAGGAAAGTTATTAATACATCTCTATGGGGTGAATAGAAGGACAGATTGGGTTATTTAGCCTTGGTTGGCAACGTCTACCTCAGAAAGAAATGAAAAACTAATGCGAGTAAATCTTTTGTCTAATCAGTAATGTCTCTTTCGAGAAAAGGTCGCCCAAGGGTTTATAACGTATGGCGCTTAACTGATTGACTGACTTGCCGTTACAGTGTGGGGACGGGTAAATACCAAGTGGAGTATCTGCCATCGAAAAGTATAAAGTAGATTTTGACAATCAATTGTGTTTGTGTCTTCTGACAGCACACAAAAATTCCTATCAGAAGGTTCCTCGTTTCATTAACTTGTGACTTGAGAACAACGAGGATTGAGAAGACACGGCAATTTTTTGACTTGGCCCATGTGCACACGCTTAGGATTTCCAATTTAAACCAACTTTAAGTCATATGCCCTCACAGTGAGCAGGAACGCAATAAATGCCAAGTGTACCATTCAGTGTCCGAACAGTCGGTATTACTTTCTGTTGCAATTTGAACATTATTTTTCTGAAAAATATATTTAAGATTTTTTTCTTAAATATACCAATTGTTATTGCACTATGGTTGTTTCTTTCTTAATACTTTTTTATTGATAGTCAATATCTTGATTGCGTCATTATTTTCAATTCGAATTACATGTGATAAACATTGTATTTGCTGCTGTTGTTAAAAATTCACAAGTGATTAGATTTCTGTTACTTGGTATATTTAATTTTTGTGACTGTGTAGCGACAGTACACAATGTTAAAAAAGAATGGTTTTCGGATAAAATTTCTTGCTTCATTATCTGAAACTATTTTTAAGCATTTATCTGGGAATGTGATTGCATATAGTTGAAACTTAAAAGATTTTGAACAAGTGTAGCAATGATGATATCCCTTGAAAGCTTTGGCGAAATAATAAATAATAAACGAAATCGACAACAGCGGAAACATACTGGAGGACCTAAGCAGATCAATTGTCATGATACTACCTAAAAAGCTTGGTGAAAAAGAATTGTAGGCTACATTGAATAATCAGCTTAATGAGCCACATAACAAAATTCATCATCCGGATTCTGATGAACAGAGCGCGCATTAGAATCGGTCCAGAGACAGGACAAGAACAACGTGGCTTCGTTAAATATACCGATACGAGGAATGCAATATTCATGTTCCGAATGCTATATGAACGAGCAATACAGATGCAGAAGGATCTTTATATGTGTTTTATACACAACGAATAGGCGTTCGACAAAGTACAACACAAGGAATTGATAGAGATGCTCGGCAACCTCGACATTTTCGGAAAAAAACGTTAGAATAATAAAGAATCTACACTGGCAGCAAACCGCCTGTGTACGAATAGGAAATGGACTCAGATTTAGATTTTTTGAAAACCCTTACTTTTAAACTAAGTCGAGAGTTGAAAGTGGAAATTTAGCCTTGTCTGGCTCTAAGAAATATAGATGTATTAATTTTGCTAGAAATTATGTTGAAATCTCTGATAGGAATAATAAGATTATTTTAGCTGCTAGGAAATCTATCATTACCTTTGAAAATTCTACATGGACAAAAGGGCCAAATGATAGTTTTGATGTTGCTATGGGAGCTTATGATTCAGCCCAGATGGCGGACGTGATAGGAATCTATATTTTAGACATATCAAGTAGATTCTTGGACCACAAACAGATAAGTTTATATCAGGATGATGAGTTAATGTTTATCCCCGATTCCAGTTGACCCTATACGAGTAGAGTTCATAAAAAATCATTAGAGCCCTAAATTTTCTTGGTTTTAAGGTTGAAGTTTCTTCCAATTTTAAAATTGTAAACTACCTAGATATTACCTTTAACTTAAATGATGGGTCCCACCAGCCTTATCTCAAAGAAAATAGTTTACCCTCTTACATTAATATCTCATCTAATCACCCAAAAAACTTTTTAAAAAGAGATATCTAATATCGTAAATAATAGCATTAACCGTTTATCATCGAACGTCAAAACGTTCCATGAAAGTAAACATTAAAACAAGGCTCTTCTAAAAAGAGGATTTAAAAATAAATTAACGTATAAAAAAACAACTACTGACCCGAACCCGAATCAAAAATAATTCTAGAAAAAGAAAGGTAATTTGGTTTAACACGCCATACTGCAAACTAACCAATATTAATATAAGTAAATATTTTCTCAGGTTAATAGATAAACATTTCAATAACAGCAATCCCCTACGGAAAATCTTTAACAGGAACACATTAAAAATTTGCTATTCTTGTACCCCAAATATGGACGACATCATTAATTCTCACAATAGGCAGATTCTAAAGGATTTATATAACACCAACTTTAGGTCTGGAATTTCTAATGAATGCAACTGTAGCTCTGTGAGTATCTGCCCGCTGGAAGGCAAATGTAAATCCACCCAGGTATTCGATCAAGCTCACATTTCACCATTTAACAAGAAAAACTACCGGGCCTATATTGGTATATCCCCGGGGTTCTTTAAGCAACGTTATTACCAGCACAGGTATTCCTTTTCCATTCCAAATCAGAAATACCAAACAGCCCTTACACGAAATTTTGGAAAATGAAGGAAGAAGGGCTAAACACTACAGTTAGTTGGAAACTGATAGATTCCGCTCGTATCCCGATGAATTTTCACGATAGATGCAAACTGTGTTTACAGGAAAAAATACAAATATTAAAGTACTCTAATCAGCACCTACTCTTGAATTTAAGGAAAGAATTCATTAGTAAATGCCGCCATAAGGCAAAATTTGTGAACGTTTATACTTAAAAATAAAATTTAAATTTTAAATTTAGGAAAATAAATTTATTTTAATTGATTAATTAATTAATAAATTAATTATTTAATTAAATTTTAACTAGAAAATTTGAACCCCACTACCAATGACTGATCCCAGCCTAATAGATTCTTTCTTCTTCCTTTTCTTCTATTAATATCTACCATTTAACGAGTAAGGATACTTAGACTTATTTAACCCCCAATTTTTCTTGCACCTTTATATTTTTTCCTGCACCCTTTTATAATTTTTTCTCTGCATTTTATATTTTTTTCTGGTTTTGAAAAAGAATTTTTACCAGTGCCCTTACATTAAATTTAATAAAATATAATAAATTTTAATAATAATTTTAATAAATTTAATCCGTTTAATATATAATTCTAATGTTTTGAGAAATCCATTGTAAATCCTAAACAACATTTGCAATATTTTTCATACTGGTATGACACAAAACTGATCTTGGTCGGGTATTTTGCTGTTTCTTCATCAATTCAAATGTGACTAGACACTTTGTTAATTTTCACACGTCTGCTTTTAAGTTTGTTATTGGGTTTTTAATTTTTAATTTTTGTTTTTATTTTCCGTTTGTCCTTTAATCTCTCCCTTTTAGAAAAAATGATCTTATCTTTGATAGTTCTTGCTTAGATGTACGAATCTTTTGCAATCTTGATTCTTCACCACAATTTTTTTTCATACCCAACCCTGATTTTGTCAGTGGGGCTGCCTCGTGTATATGTGTGTATGTGTGTGCGCGTGTATGTGTGTGTGTGAGCGCGCGTGTATGCGTCTAAGTCTTTTCCCTAAACCTTATGTAGTTACTGTGAGGACTTGCCAACGAGAGGAAGAATGGTAACATTTTCAAATTTTCTAATGTTTTTGGAAAACCACTTGTAAATCCCAAGCAACATTAGCACTTTTTGTCTTACTTGTAAGGCACAAAATTAAGCTTGGTCAGAGTTTTGCTGTGTCTTCATCTATTCAAATATGACTGGATATTTTGTTTATTTTCATTCATGTGCTTATATTTTGTCTCTTGTTTTTTTGTTTGTTTGTTGTTTTTTACCTTTTATCTATTTGTCCTTAAATCTTTTTACTTTCAGAAAAATGTGTTCTTGTCTTGTATAGTTATTTTTTAACTGAACGAATCATTAACAATTTTGATACTTTCACCCTGATTAATTATCCCAAGACTACGAAATTATTTTAAAAAGGAGTTGTTTGGACTTAGTATAAGTAATTACTTAATATCTCTTCTCTCCGATTGCCCTACCTATCTCAGCTACAATTTTCTATAATCATACCGGAACTGGTAATTCTCGAAATCATGGTTAAACCACCCTCCTCATTAATTCAAAACGTAGTGTAAAAGATTTCTCACCCATAGCTTTTATTTTCCTTTCTTTAATTTTATATGTTGTTTTTTATTTTTTTATTTATTCATTTAATTATTTATTTATTTATTTATTTTGCTTTTAAATTATAGTAGGTAGATTCTATTATACCCGGTTCATAATCCATTCACTTCTATTGATCAGGAGTAGAGGCTCATCCTGTTCAGGAAGGGGTTCCCGGCTTATTCTTTTTTCTCTACTTAAGCCTCAATAGTGGAGCTTTTGCCACTTTTCTACGATGTGGGTAGACGGTGGCAACGACTGTTGAGTGTGCCGGGTTGGGGTTTTTTGGTTGATTCCTAGTGGTAGCTAAGAGCCCTAATTTTTGCGTAGTGTCCTGAGCAGCTTTTCCGATCAACAGTTGTATAATTTCGGGGTTCTTTTAGTGCCAATGCGCGCATGTATAGATGCCGCTGCAAGTTCTTCCGGTGAACGCACCTGAGGCCACACTATACTGAACCTAAACGCTTGAACATTTCCTATAATTATCATCCGTGTTATATGCACCAACTTTTGTAGTGTGGAATATTTCCTCCATGAAAGGTTCCAAGACATCCTAGCTCTCTGCAAAACTAACCTGAACCCCACAATCTCCTCTTCTGAATTTTCGATCCCAAATTACCTTCCCCTTTTTATGAAGTAATCCAGCACCCATATGCATTGCTTGAGAGTCTATGTCAGTAAGCCTCTGGTTAAGAAGGTTTCACTTGAATCTCTCGATCATCCATACATTTCGCTCTACTAAACTCAGATATTTTTCTTAGAAAAAGAAAAGATAGCTAACTGAGTTGTCTATCACTCTCCTTTCTCTCCCGATTGTTCCTTGCTGGACAGTATATCTGATAATAAAGATAAGGTCATTACCTCTCACCTGTTCACTAACATATTTGTGTTCGGTAAATTTAAATTGCACCTTGCCAATTGACTGGAAAACTGTTACTGAAATTGCATTCACGCGCTGAAATTTGCAATCACCAAGTCTCTCAAGCAAGTGGTGGAATTCCTCACACGTTTCCCCAGTATGCTTGAAGGACAACCTTCTCTGCTAGATCACTGCTTCACTTCAATGCCTAACTCCTGCCATGCCATGCCGATTTGCCTTCTTTGCAACTTTGATCATTCTGGGGTTTCTGTTAATATCACTCTCCACTCTCCAAGATTTTCTGTGTGACGTCCCTCGAAAGAAAAGGTTTAGTCTCCCCGTTGAAGAATGCGCTTCTGACATCTCCTGGATAAAAGATAGCATCGATGCTTTCCTTCCAGTCAAGAAATTCCACCTTAAAACCTATTGACCTCCTCTGGTTCTTCCCTGTCTGCTCAAACGCCATAACCCACAAGAATCACTACTTTCGGCTTTATCTGAGCCAGGTGCCTTTTTGTCTTTGCTCGTAGTGAGTTTAAGAGGATTCTCAATGACGCTAAGCTATTGTTTTCGGGCACAATATTAGCAGCATATAGCAGAGCACAAGTTAGGCTTCAAAAGCCACTGGTGGCTCTGAAAAAGTGTGCTAAACAGCATCAAACCTTCCATCTCTAATTTAATCAATAAATATGTGGTCCTCACAGCTGCAGCGGACAAGACTGAGTGCTTTGCTTGCAGATTCTTCTCCAACTCTTCCTTTAATTCATCTGGAATATCCGCACAATACTTCCAATCTAGAGTTGAAGATCAACCGAGCGACGTTTACAGGATCCCCTCGGTGGTCTCTAAAATAATTTCAAAACTTGGCCTTCATAAACCGAATGGAGGTGACTGAATTCCGGTCATCGTCTTAAAGAAATGTGTCCTTTAATTTTCATCTCTCCTCTCCAAACTTTACAACTACTGTCTGTCTGCTTCTTGCTTCCCTGGCTTTTGAACACCTCATCTGTGGTTCCTGTTTATAAGAATTCGGAAGAACTTTTAAACCCCTCCAATTACGGCACTATCAGTCTCCTAATGATTTTTGGCAAAGTATTCTAAGCTATCAATACTGGAGTTGTTTAACATCTCATGGTCCACTGCCTATTCTTTTACAGACAGTATAGCTTCCGCTTTGATAGATCTACTGCTGACATACTAACTACCACCACTGAGTACGTCTACGAGTCTTTTGTTATGAACAGTGAAGCTCAAGATGTTGACCTGGATATCTCCAACGCATTTGGCCTTCTGCACAAGCCACTGGGCTGTGGTATATCTGAACACTTGTTTGACTTAATGAAATCGTTCCCATTGAATCTCGTACTGAAGGTCATATTGAACGCGCATGCTTCCAGATTCTGTCATACGAATACGGGTGGCAGTACTGTCTTGCTTGAAGTGAGACGATTATATATATTACACTGTAAACAATAAGAGTGAATGCTCTAATTTTAAAAAAGTTGTTATACAAAATTGGATAGATCTTAAAAATGTTAACTACACCACGAATTTAAAAAAATAAGCCAACTTTCATTAATAATGATTTTTCTATTAATATGGGTAATGAACAAATCAACCCACTCTACGCAATCCATTTCTTAATTTTTCTTTTCTTTTCTTCACTTTTTTCTTTTTTCTTTACAAAACCGTTTACCTTGTACGGAGAATTTTCCATAACCGTAAAGTGAAGTGATGCCTTAAAATATTTTTTTAAATATAGCATTTATTACCATCATTACAAATACCAGATGAAACATTGATTTTCAGTGTCGAAACAAAATGTACAATTTTGTAGGAGTTTTACATGTTATAATCTAAAAGTTCAATAGTAAATAGTAAATATCCCTATTTTCAATTAATGTTTTGTACGCTACAATTTGATTCTTATTTTTATATAAAGAGGAGATAGCCAATAAAAACGGCTAAGAGAGAGAAATCTTAAATTTTTTCCGGAAGTAAATTGCAGACAGATATTGAATTCGGTTACATTATTCTTTCAATGTCGATATACTATTTTGTAGTAGTTTGCACAAGTTCTAACATAATAATTATATATATATATGTATATATATATATATATATATATATATTTATATATATATATATTCATATATATATATGTGTGTGTGTGTGTGTGTGTGTGTGTGTGTGTGTGTGTGTGTGTGTGTGGGTATATGTGCCCGTGTGTGTGATAAAGAGAGGGAAGCGGTTATATTGTATTTAATTTTGTTTGCAAGCATTTCGCATCATTAATCATCCATATAAACTGTTTATAAATAAAGTTTATCAATGCCAATTTTATTTCATTTTTTTATTTTTTGCCAGTTAAAAAATTCACTGATCTTAAGGACTCATTTAGGCCCCGCAGTACTTTCAGGCTCAGAATCCGTACATTTGGTAGCGTTATATATGAAGATTACTTAGTTCTGTTTCAATTAGTAAATTGTCTCTTCTTTAATTTTGGGAATAGGTCTGTTTCTTGAGCTTGTTAGGCGTCGTAGAACGAGAGCCACTCTATGTGCACAATTATATGCGTTTATATTTATAGCCTTTGGGTTGCGTGAGAATGCTATGCTGTAAAACTGGAGAGATCATTAAAGCAACAAGTAATCAAGGAATGAGGAATTTACGGTCTCATGGACAAGAATACATCAGAGAAAACCATGAAAGTTTTCAACTGATTAGAGACGATTAACTGTACACCAAAAGCAATGCAATATATGTGTGCGTCAGTCTGTGTTGCATCTGACCTTTAATCAATTACATTGGGTATATATTTCTCATTTTCCAATTACAAAAAATCTTATAATATTTGATAGATAGATAGATAGATAGATAGATAGATAGATAGATAGATAGATAGATATGTGTAATTGTCAATTAAAATGCCAGTAAGTTTCACTTAAGCATATGAGATATAATTGCCAACACATTAAAATTGTTGCTGATATTCACCTGTGTATAGTATCTGTATGTTAGTGGGTTATAAATATTTAGATACATTTTCTCATTATAGAATATAACAATAGTATATATAAAAATTCTCATTGGCAATTATGTTCAGCCGTGCACTTGTTTCAATCCAACCGGTTTTCAATTTCAATGTCACACTTAAACTTAGTAAGAATCATATATATATATATATATATATATATATATGTGTGTGTGTGTGTGTGTGTGTGTGTGTGTGTGTGTGTGTGTGTGTGTATTTATGTATTAACTAGGAAGAAATAAATATGTTTGAATTTTCTCTTGTTACTTAGCTTAATTTCATCTGGCACAATGTCAAAAGTAGAAAGCGAACTTTGCAAGATTCTGTCCTGACAGCTATGAAAACCAACCAGTTGCGAAAATTAGCTGTCAAATTGCTGTAATGCAAAAGGAAACGTTCCTACTTCATCTGAATGCGCACCATTTCCAGTAATATATTTTTAAATAAAATATACTCCTGAAAATTTTGTAAACACATACCTGATTTCAAATACAAACGAATGTTATTGAAAGGACAATTAGTAAGTACTGCAGTATATTTGCACACCTATACTATATTATTATTAATTGTGAACGTCTTCGTAAGCAATGATACTTGCATAAATACTAATTAGATGGCTTCAGAAACAGTAGCAGGTTTATATTCCATATCTAATATGAATATATGGATTCTTTTTGCAGTCCTTATTCTCAATGTTTATTTTATTCATCGCTATTTCCAAGGGAAAGTTTTAGACTAAATACATTCCTTAGTACAACCAGTTCTAACATTCACAGAAAAGACTAGCCATGCTACGTACATTGTAACGAACCATCCTCATTCGCTTTCTCAGAGATGACGCAATCCTTTCAGATTCTATGTTTATTTCCATGGAAAGTGTTCAAACTAACTACACTCCTTAGTCCCACCAGTTCGAACTGCCATATCTATGCCACGCATTTTGTAGCGATCCACTATTATTCCTCTCATATTCCATTAATAAATTAAATTTTCATTCGACAACATATCAAATCCTTTTTGAGATCCGCTCCCAAAATGATGCTTACTGAATCATTACAAACTTAACCTGTTCCTGTCTTGGGTTACACGTAACCTTACCCACATTTCCCAATAAACTACGTTTTTTTTAAGTAACCCTGAACCTCGGGCACCCCGATGTCTTTTTCATTGTGAACTTTATTGTAAAAAATTACATTCTTAACCAAGGTATGTATCCGTATAATTCTTATTTTCTACCAGCTCCTCTTGCATTTATATAAAGCCTCATTCAGTAACTGTCCACCTTCAACTTCTCGAACCTTGTACTGGTGAATTTTAGTAAAAGAAATAATTAGAAATGTCTGTCTATAATTAAATAAAACTAACAACTTGTACTTGTTTTTTCCCAAGAAACGCTGTTCTTTGGAATCGAATACCATTAATGCTTGTCTGACCATTACGATGTTGAAATGTGCGGTTTAACGTTATCTTTCCCACCTACCCCTATAATCTATGTATCTTACCCTGTAATCCTATATATCTAGTGCTTTTTTACCCCTTTTACAGGGTGAACGTAATAAAACGAATATAAATGTTATTTGAAAATGCGAGTATCAGCAACTCTCCTTTATGAACGTTCTTTTCTATTATAAATAAACTAAACTCGATGCTACTTTTATGAAAGCAAAACGCATATAAAGATATTGTCTTAATTGAGACTAATCCAAAAAATGAGTACCAACGGAAGGTTAATAATCTGATAAACCAGAAAGGATTACGTGTCTGGTAATCCATTACGTCTGTTGGGCCAAAAAATGTACCGTAGCCGTGTATATCATGCGCAAGATAACTTAATAGAGGTTAACTTTTTCCAGACAACGATGAAGATATTCACATATAATAAAAGCTATTTATGTGACATCCGTCGGTCGCAAAACCTTTGATCTGTAGCTATATGGTGCTGGTTAAATGTTTCTTTGATTCGGCGTAGTGTCATACATAACCGAACTCCCTAAAGCTTACATATTCAGTTTATTATCAAAAGATTTTTCTCAGAGGGTTGGTTGTCAGCAGGTTGGAATGTGTGAATTAGTTTGGAATAATGTAAGAATGAAATATAGATTTTGCACTTTAAAAAGAGATTTATTAAAAGGGAAAATAACATCTGTTAAAGTAGTTAATGTGCAATTTAAAACATTATTATAAAGTTAAGAGTAGAGTTTTTGTTCAATGATAAAGTTATGGGTATCAAGATTAGTAGAAAATGTTCATAGTAGTAATTGTTTAAAGAGCATATGCGTACGTACGTATGTATGCGTTTGGTAGGATTGTTTTTAGATGAAGAAGAAGAAGTAAAAGAAATCAGCAAGCGAGAAGCAAAGAGAAAGAGAGCATGGTGCGACCTGACCTTATCTCCGGGTCGATTTGAAGTTGAAGTTACATTTTAGTTTTTTCTTTGTTGCTACATCCATCTGACTGACTGACGCTGATCAATTCCTTTTATTGTAATCTAGACTTTTCACACTTACTCGCGAAGTCATTTTTGCTCTTGCAAGTCTCTCCCATTGGTCAAAAATCAATTTAACACCTAGTTGCAAACCTGGTTTTGATATTTCTTTAAGCACATGGTCAATCCTTTTTCAATTTGGGAAAAAACAGGATTTCACAGGTCATTTTGAATTTTTTTGATTGTGATGAAGAAGGTTGATTTTAATTTTTAATTTCTTATTTACTAGAGATCTGCAGCCAAAGATTTATGCTTTGTCTGCTGATAGCTAGCGGTTCAGCCTCTTTTATGGTAGTAAAGAAAGTGACAGTATTGATTGAAATGAGGCTTACCCACTTAGTGTTACCTTGTTGTTTTCTTTCCGTCAAGTACGCTTCTGCCCAACGGCAAGTCTCTTCTCGCTCCTGCTCTTGGCGTATATCTTGTCATCAGTGTGAGTAATCCTTGCCGACCTCTACCCACCATTTTATTATTATTGTCTGCATAAATATAATGATTCTATTTGTGGCACTAAAATTACACTTAAAATTGTCATTCCCGGAAGCAATTCTGTCATGATTATGTTGCTGTTGCAAAGTTCCAATGCATCTAAGAACCTATTCATGCGATTGCTCAGCGATAGAGCATGTCTAGCAAAAACGATGGTGCCTAAATATAAAACTAGCGTAGAGGAACTGGAAACATGCATAATGTTTTATTTATATGGTAATAAACATGTTAGACTAAAGAAATGTTTTGTGTATGAATTACTATTCGACACAAATGCGTGCTGTCGTGTAATGATATCGGAACAGAATGATAAATCGGAAGGCCGAGTTCAAATTTTAGTCAGATTTGTTGTATTGACTTACACGCAGACAGATTTGGCAAAGGTATAAATCTGTTACTTCTATCTACCTATATGTTTAATAGCAACAAAGATCTGACCCTATATCCTTGGTTGACAACAGCCTACTGCAAAAAAAAAAAAATGTAATCTGCGAGGAAATTTCCTGCTTAATGAATCAATCAAAATATTACGTATGACACTTCATACGTAACTGACTGATTCAAAACTTTATCGTTATCGTCTTTAGATCCACACTTTGGCGATCATGTCTATTTCTGACTCTTGACTAACTTATTAAAAGATTTTTGCAGTAGGCGTCCGTTATACTTTGCCGTAGACTGGTTGCTAACCAAGGTATATAGAACCCAGTCTCTTCTGCTATTTTATCTTGTGAAAAAGGGAAAGATTAATACTTTTCCAAAGGGAGTATTGACGTAAGTGGCTTTGACGAACGCGACTGGAATTCAAACTCGGCTTCCCAATTTCTTGTTCCGAGCCAATATCCAGCCCATCAGCCGTACACCCAAGTTTACAGCATCTGTTATTCCCAAGTAGTCACTTATCTAAGTGATGACCGAGTCTCAGCGTTCCTTTACGTCCGTGATCTTACGAAACACCAACGTGTTAACTTGTTATAGCAATAATCTCGTTGTTATACGCTTCCATCAACTTACTCTCTTTACTTCCCCACCTGTATATATTACTCTGTAACACTAATGTATTCTGTAAGAAAAAACATGCTACAGGGATGTAAATTAGTAATTAAAGCATATCTGTATTTAAATGTCCAGCCTTCAATCTCAGGCAGGAGTAGTTGGAAAAGTCATATAATCCGTTTTAATGGATGGAACAGGGATGTAACAAGGATGTAACAAAAAGACAGTTACGCAAGAGAGATGGAGTACATGTGAGAATATTGTCCAAAAATAAATGAAAACAATACAACCTGGTAGACAGAAAAACGATTTACTTGAATATTTCTGTAAGGTTATTCAAGATGACAAACTCCGAATGAGGCCGGCCGGATTGTACGTCGAATGAAACCGCATCTCAAAATATGTTTGTAGCAGAGTTTAGATTTATGAAAGAATGGTCACCAAAAGATACGTTTCACTAGCTTCTGTTTTTATTGTTTTGTTTTTATTTTGTTCTATTTTTTAATTCTATATTCTTTCGGGATGGTGTTAGCTTACCCCTTCCACAGGTACATTTTATTTTATGTTTCGGACGTTATGATTAAAATTGATATTTGTTTTGTTTTTATTGTTATTTTGTTGTACTTGGGGGTGCAATGAAAGAGTTCCTCTTGTTTTTTCCATCGATTTTCTTAAGAATTATTAGCCTTCTCCCAGACCAGCATTTCTTAACTTCTTTTGACCATGGCCCACTCGAAAAAAAAGGCTTATTTTATATTTGACTAATAAATAAATTTACGATAAGTATTATAGAAATAATAAATGAATATGCTTTATTTTGAAGTAAAATTAATTTAATGAAAACAAAATTGTATTCTATAAAACATTTATAGACCTATTAAATTAACTCACAATATAAACCTTTTTTCAAATATGTAAGGAATTATTAAATTTTTATAAATGCAGACTTATTCAATGTTATACGTGTGGTTGATGCTACTTTGCAAGTTTGGTTTTTATTCAGCTGAATTGATGTCAAGGATAATAAAAGATCTTTACACAATGTCGAACCTATTACTATATTAATTAATATTTTATTTTGTTAAAATTAATAATAATATATTAAATTATTTTATGTAATAAATGATAACCTTTATATAACTTTTCTTTATATATATATAATCTTTTCTTTATATATTCTTCATTCTAAAGTGAAATTGCTCTCTGAACCACTTAAATATTAACGTAGATCAGCAACTTGCTATTTTTGTGGGCTGCAAATCCAGTAATTTATTTGGTAAACTCTCGGACTTCATATGAATCCCATTTGAGAACATCTGTATAGATTGTTTTTCACGAATGTATTAAAATTCCTACTACTTTACACGAAGCTGATTAGGGAGATCTACAGGATAACATATTTTTCAGAAGCTTATTTACCTTAAAATATCACAATAACCATAGTAAGAATTTTGAACTCGGCCGGTCTTTTCTGTTTTCCCACGACCATACTTCCGATTAACATTCGGTCACATCAGAAAAATATATAAACGAAAGTTTATTAAATGTTATAAAAGATGCTTTCCAAATATTTATTTTCACAAACATTCTATGATGTCCATCGGAAACATCATATAGATTTATTTTTTCTTCTCTTTCAATTCAAGATTATAGTTGAACATTTATATGAGTGATTATCATTCTCCATAATTCTCTCAGTAAGACACTGGAGCGTTTTCCTTCTCCTTTACTTGCTTGAATTGCTTCGAATGCACCATCCTTATCTCGGAGAGTCACAAGGGAAGTACATAATTTGTACTATACAATATCCCATCATTTATTATATTTTTATCACTTACTGGCGCCGATTTGTTGCAAATATTATCAGTTTCTTTGCGACTGGCCATTTTCTGGGTAGCAAATTGTCATTTCTTTGTTAATTATAATGAAAAAGATTCGGGATTTACTACCCTTCGCTTACTATCAGTAATTTTCCTCTTAATATATTCGTGCTATCTATATCTATTTTTTCAAACTGTATAATAGATAGATAGATAGATAGATAGATAGATAGATAGATAGATAGATAGATAGATAGATAGATAGATAGATAGATAGATACAGAAATAAGAATAGACTGTGATAGATAGATAGATAGATTATTATTATTTTTTTTATAGATTTCTGTTGCATTCACATTTTCTTTCGGATCCCAACCAGAGCGTTAACTTCAGAAATGGGTTTATAACATTTTCCATTGAATATTGAATAAAAGGCAACCATAAAAGGCTATGAGAAATTCATTCAATGATTCTATCGAAACATTTCCATTCAATCTGAGTAATCCAACTACAACTGGAATTATTGATGTCATCATGTACTACATTTTTTAGATTTCCACTTCAAGGTCCTTAGATTTTAATAATTTTTAAAGTTCTTCAGAGATATGTAAAAATCTGTAGGGACTGTCATGCCATTTTGGTCATGTGCCCTTTGATTACAATGTCTGGGCGATAATTTGATTGCTCTGTTTGTATTATAAAGTCCAATAAAATTGTTACAGGTCTGTTAACGAATCTGTGTGGTGATCATACCAATTGCTTAAGTGTTTCTATCAAGTAAAAGTTTCATATTTATTATTATTATTATTATTATTATTATTATTATTATTATTATTTTGTCAATTTAATCATAACTGGATTTCTACTATGATCACACTACCTATCAATTCTGCGGAAAAACCTAAGCCAGGACTTAGTATGTGGTTATGGAAACATTTCATGTTTATTCTGTTTTTCATAACATCCTTAGCGTTACATAGACAAAGTTACCCTTAGAGTGTGGGCTATAATTAACTTTTATATCTTTTTTTCCTTTGATATCTGGAAAATATTCATATCTTTCCGGATCTCAACCGGAGACCCAATTTCAGAAATGGCATCACATTTTCCTCTGTGAAATTTTGAAGACAAAAACAAACAAAAAAAACACCTGGTAGCTCACACATTTTATATCGATAAAGCCCTTCGTAATATGTGAGGGTTACTTGTTAGTAGAATGCTTTGTATTTCTATAAGTCCTAAGATATTAGGAACTCCTAAAATATGTCTATTGGAATCATTTACAATCAATCAAATACAACTGGAATTCTTAATGTGACACACTGTTTAAATTTGAATTTCAAGGGCCTTGTATTTTGATAGATTCTTGAAGATCTTCAAAGATACATTACAGACTGCAGAGTCAGCAATGTCAATAAGAAAGTAAGTTTTGTATTTGCGGTCTCTGATCACGATGCCTGGACAATTAGATTTATTATTATTATTATTATTATTATTATTATTATTATTATTATTATTATTATTATTATTATGTCATTTCTCATCATATTTCGATTTCTGCTATGATCGCACTACCAACCAAGTCTGCGGGAAGACTTAAGGCATGTCGTGGCGTGTTGTTATGGCTCCATTTCATGTTTTTTTCTGTCTTCCCTATCATCCCTAGCGTTACATAGACAAAGTTTTCCTTAGTGTGTGAGCTGTACTTAATAAGACCATTTTTGTATATCTCTTAAGCTGCGGTTTCCAGCAATTCTTTCAATGTGTTGTTTTGTTCCATTTTTATCATTCCAAGTGCACTTACTATCACTGGCACAACTCTTGTTTTCAATTTCCACATTTTTCTATTTCAATTTCCAGGTCTTTTTATTTTGACAGTTTTTCAAATTCCTTGGTTGCCATGTACAATCCGTTGGACAAGCCATATCAAATAATAGACACGCTTTCTCTTTCTGGTTTTTAACAATAATGTCTGGCCTGTTTGCTTCAATTTTTCTGTCTCTGTAGATGGTGTGATCCCAAAGAATGGTGACATCTTCTATTTCTGTAACCGGTGCTGGGTGATGTTCATACCAGTGTTTGTTTACTGATTTTTCATAGTGTTTGCACAATGTCCACTGTAAATATTGCCCCACTCTACTGTGGCGATTTTTATATTCATTTGGGGCAAGTACAAAACAGACTGAGATTAGATGGTCTATTGTTTCTTGGTGTTTATCACAAAACCTGCATTTTGGATCCATATTATTATGCATAATATTTGCCTGAAAATTTATAGTGAAAAGACTTTGGTCTTGCGCTGCAAGAATAAAGCCTTCAGTCTCAGACTTTAATCCAGATGCACGCAACCATCGATGAGTATTAACTTTATCAACATTGGATTTATTGGCACGTTCTGGATATTGGCCATGCAGAGGTTTGTCTTGCCAGCATTGTTTCATCTGTTCAAGAGCTTTATCTTTGGCTTTCATTTTTATTTTTATTTTTTTGCCGCAATATTTCGTTCTTGGCTTCTGTTTTGCTTTTCAACAGAATCTACTAACTGTAAATCTTGTTTGTATTTACTGCCTTCTTTTATTATTGAATATTTTTCTTTCTTTCTTCATGTTGCCTTACTAATTGTATCATCTAATCCTTTGTTGTTTCTATGTATGTTAGCAAGCCAATAGTTATTGTCTTGTATGAAAATTCTAGCTGAATAAGACCACTTCCACCTTCTTTACGGGGTATGTAATAGACGGTCTACATCAGCCTTTGGATGATGCATCTTATGCTTAGAAAGAAGCTTTCTTGTTTTAGAATCCATTCACCTGATGTCATGTAGAGTCCAGTTTAAGATGTTGAAACTATATTGGACAACTAGGATTGCAAGGCTCTTAATGCCCATGATTCTGTTCTGAGAATTCAATTCAGTTTTTAATATCATTTGTAGCCTTCTGTAGTACTCTTTACGCTTTATTTATCTCATTTTCACTTTCATTTACACCTAGGTATTCATAAGCTTCTTCTGGTTTCAATTCTTTTATTGTTACAGCAAGGTGTAAGCTAATTGAAGATGTTTCTTGTATTGATCCACGTAAAACTGTAGCTTTAGCACATTTATTCAAATTGAATTTCATTCCAATATTATCGCTGAAGCATTTTACAGTTTGCAGAAGACCTACCAGCTCATTATCATTCTTAGCATACAACTTTAAGTCATCCATGTAAAATAGATGGCTTATTTTCTTTTGGCCTATTTTATAACCACATTCTGTCGTATTAATTTGACTGGTTAGTGCTATTAATGATATGCAGAATAGTAAGGGAGACAAAGAATCACCTTGAAATATACCTATTTGATGTTTATTTCATCAGACTTATACGTTCCATTTATATGATTGATGTAAAGGGTTATTTTCCATATAGACTTGCATTGTTTGATGAAATTGATGATGACGGGTGATATCTTCTATATATTTAAAGTCTTTAAAATCCAGGAATGTGGCACACTATCGAATGCCATACGATAATCTATCCAGAAAGTGCTAAGATTTTTCTATGTACTGTAGCAGTTTTCCAGGATCATTTTTTAAGAATCAATTGGTCTTTATATCCGTAATATCCACGTTTGCACTTTTTGTTCAAGCGGTAATATCTTTTTCTTAGAATAAATATGTCTGTTTTGTTAAAATAGATGTTAATAGTTTATATGTTGTCGGAAGGCATGTAATTGGTCTGTAGTTTTTCGAGTTGTTTGTGTCACTATTTTTGGGTAGAAGAAATGTAATTCCTTTGGTCATCCTCGCAGGAATTTTAGTTCTTTGACTAGTTTTTATGTGCTGTATTTAAATAATATATCCAAAATATATCCATATAGTAATTTTAATTTTATCTATACCTGGACATTTCCAATTGTGTGCTTTTTTTAGTGCAAATTTAACATCCTCTTCTGTAATTCCAGCCCATGTCTGTTCTGGTTTATTTTTAATTCGTTCTATCTCTTGTGCAATCCAATCTACTTCTTTGCTATGTTCTTTAGGGCAAGCCCATATTTTTTCCCAGAACTGTGTAACGTCTTCCATTTTGGTGGGGACTGTCACTTCAATTCTTTTTTTACCTATTTCCCTGTAAAATTTCTTTGCATCGGTTTGTAAAATCTTGTTTTTTTCTGCAGAATCTTGATCTTTTCTCATAGCGTCTTATTCTTTTAGTTTTCAGTTTTATTGTTTGCTTTATTTTTCCTTAGTTGATAGGACTTCATTTTCATTTCTAATGTATTTTCTTTCGACTCTACTGCTTTTCCTAGTTCTTGCATTTATTCCTCTAGTCAGTTCATTCAGTACTGATAGTTCACTTCTAAGTTGTTCGATTTCTTTTTTATTTTCATTTTCTAAGGTGGATCTTCATGTCTGCAAGACTACCTTGTTTTTAATTTGATGTTCAATTTTTTGTTGCTACTATTGCTGATGCATATATTGCTTCATTGAGATTTGCATGAGTGTATTCTTCATCCAAAATTAATTTTAGTGCTGCATTGTAGAGCTTAATAGTTCGGAGGTTATGCTTTGTTGGTTATAATTTTGGGAGCTGTCCTCGTTCCTCCATTGCAATATTTTGTATTTGACTTATATGGTTCTTGATTTCTTCCTTGGCTTCTTGTATACTGTTCTAATTTTCCGTAAAATAATTCTATTAAATATGTTCTGAACTCGTTTTATTTTCGTCTAGTAACTGACTTAGATCACACCTTTCTATCACTTTTAAACTTACAGCATTATCTTCACAGTGATTTGTGTGTATCACGGTTTCTACATTATGAACTGTGGCTTGTTTGATGTTATTACTTTTTATTTCTGATTCCGGTTTCTTTTCATATTTTGTTGATTCTTCTATTCTGGTTACAATTCTTTTAATCTCATTAATTTCAGCCTCTGTCAATCGGTTATTACGAATGATGTATCTTCGTACATTGACTAATTTATTTTCGTCAATATACTTTCTATTTGCTTGACTAACTTTTTCACGCCAAATATCATATGCTTGGCGAGTCATGTTTTTTTGAGGTTTGAATAAGCCTTCATAAAATGCAGTCATAACGACTTTGTACTCCACACGCGACCATTTTACTTTTTCTTTCTTTAAATATACGGTTGTAGATCTAGCTGTAGAATTTTCAGGACCATCATTAAGATTATCCTGGTTGTGGGGTCCTGAAGATTCATTTTTTGTGTAGGAGTTTGTTCCTATGGCAGATATTTTGCCCTCAGGTAGGTTCCCTTCTGAAGGACGGGCTCCCTGTTTATCCAAGAGCCATACTGGACTTTTTATTTGTATTTCTCATATTTTTCCCACGAGTGACGCACGGATTCAAAAGTCCACCCAAAGTTGCCCGGCACGTTGGGTAACGGTCTTTTACAAACAGGTTCCCGAAGCCTGTAGGGCATCGTTTGTGACCTCATAACGCAGTAGCCATTTACTCCTCGGCACGATTAACACCTTGAGTTGCGGGTTGTTGTTCGAAGTTTTCCTTCTCCTAAATGGGCTGCCAAGCGACAGCTGACATAGACGCGATTAGAATTCAAAGAGAAAAACGCTAGTTTAAAAAAATATATTATTATTATTATTATTATTATTATTATTATTATTATTAAAGATTATACAGTAACAGATTTTTGCAACTAGGAGAACTGAGGAAAACTTCATCATTTATTGAATGTTATTAATTATATCTAATTTAATTATCATGGCTCGATTCTAATGCTTTGTAATTTATCAGCAAAAATTATTACTGCTCTGGTGTAATATTGTGTATTTTCATAGCAAATATTATTATTTCCTTAGTCTAAAATATTGCATTTTATTAGCAGAAATTATTATTGCGCGAGTATAATATTGTGTACTTTATTAGCTGAAATTATTATTACTGTGTATTAAGATTGTGTACTTCCTTAACCTATATTATTGCGCTAATCATATATGGTGCACTTTATTTATGAAAATTATAATTGGTTTAGTGTAACATCATGTCATTTATAAGCAGAAATTATTATTTTTCTTGTCTAATATTATATACTTAATTAGAAGAAATTATTATTGATCTAGTCGAGTATTGTGCATTTTATTATCAACATTTACTATTGCTCAAGTATGATATTGTGTACTTTATTAGCGGAAATTAATATTGTGCTCGTCTAATATTGCGCATTTCATTCGCAGAAATTATTATTTATTTAGTCTAATATTGTGTACGTTATTGGCCGAAGCTTGTTTCTGCGAATAAACTAAGTATTATTTTATAAACGTTGGTGATGTAATAAAGATTATTTGATGTTTATAGATGGTAAAAATTTTAACACAGACTTCTATAAAAATTAATTCTATAAGAGTCTAGAATATGCGTACCTGATACCAAACCGCTATAACTTATTCTTTCGCCCTCACACAAAAATGGCTAAAGTCTCTGTGGACTTACAAGTAGACACACACAAAGGCACACACACACACAAAGTCATATGCACAAGTGAAGAAACATTATAATCTGCATAGATAACTGGTATAATGATACACATAAACAGGTGAATTATTCACACGAACACTGATCGACAAAACTGACACATGTGAGGTCTTCTTGACAAATAAAATCAAACAACACAATAATTTAAATACTGGAAACTAATTTCTCTTTTTTCCTACATATTTCATTCTCTGATGAATCTATAATTTCGTTGTTCTTTATTTTATCATTCTGTCAGATTAATATCCATATTTGATCTAAACATCAGTCAAGCAGACCTCACGTGTATCAATCTTGCCAATTTCGAATGTAACTATTTATTGTCTTCCAGGACACATCGTACAGTGGATATAAACGTTGGTTGGATTCAGTGTTTTAACCCAAAGAGTTGTGAGTTCAGTGGTTAACAAATAATTAGAGATTTCAATTATAGAGAGATAATTACATAGCATGAGTAAGTGGCATGGCAAATAGAACGAGAAAGATATATCCAGTGATTGAAATGAATGGTTCGGCTCAATATTTTAAGCATCAAAAGAAGGCTGGGATGTACAACTGCTGAAACGTCGTGGATATGACAATGAAGTTAAGAAAAACAATCCAAACAATGTAAATAATGACAGATTGTATTACCTAATTGTGTTTAATTGGTTATGTCTCTCTTCCGGATCTTTGCATTTAATACCTCCCAAATAATGTAAAGTTACTTATCGCAAATATTAATACACCACAGCAAATTATGGATTTTAAATCAGAGTTTCTTTGTTTTAATTAAAGTTTTGGTCAGGAGTTAAGTGCCATAAGGGATTCACACTTTAGGCGATCATGTCTCGAAAGGGATATGACTGACTGGGCAGAAGACTATCCCGCAGGAGCTTGCTATTGCCTTTTGCGGTAGACGGGTTGCCACTCAAGGCTATAGAACCAAATCTGTTCTGTTATTTAACCCATAACTGGAAAAAACAGACGGATTAATACCTTTCCCAAGAGTATTTGTGCGTAGGCGAATGAAAGGAAATCAACTGAAATTCAAACTCGGCTCCACCGATTTGTCGTTCCAGTTGATATCCATTGCTCCACAACGCACATTTGGTACTCTTTTTAAATTATAAATTTCAAATCAAAATTTGCTTAGATCTTCTCGCAACAATTTCAAACCTCAGAATTCATATTTCGGAAGTGCGGGTGTTATTAGAAATACTGTAAAATAATTTTTTACATTTTATTTTTCTAAATCTGATTTTGGCTTGTTTAATGTGGTTAGCGCGAATGCTGACTTCACTCTTACAAATAGCCAACCATTGTACACAATATTTGGAACAATCACAAAGGTCAACCAAACTGGATAGCAATGAAAATGGGTCGCTCTAGGCCAATTTTGTGTGAAATTTGGAAAATATAAATAATTTTTCTTTTATGTGAATTAGTATTCTGTGGTGAATTAACAGAAAAAGATATTCTTTCTCCTTTCATTTGCGTTCGAGCCGCCAGTATAACGTTAGGGCGTTAAACATTTTCATTTGACCTGTCTTTTTTCTTTCTTATAAGATTTTTCTCACATTATATATATATATATATATATATATATATATATATATATATATATATATTATTAAATGTTATGAAATGGGTTAACTCCGACATATGTTTAATTTAGTTTTTAAACAAAAACTTTAATAGATACTAATTCTTCAGATCGGGATATATATATATATATATATATATATATATATATATATATATATATATATATATATATGTATATTATAAATTATATTTTAGAACATGTACATAACTTCTCTATATATAATCGCTACGAAGGCGCATCCGTTTCTGCATCGGAGGACCGATGCTTCTTCAGGCATTGTGGTACCGGGAATCCTTTTCATTTTCATTTATTTCGTTTTGTTAGGGGTATTGGCTGGGTTTTTTGATATTGTGATATTTCGTTGACAGTTGGAATTTTTTGTGGAGAGTGTTAGTGTGTGTTGGTGGGTGTTAGCAAGATAATGTAGTCAGTCTGTGACCGTTGGAATTTATTAGTTGATGCGGATATTTTTTTGTTTATTTTTATTTTTGCAGAGTTTTTACAATCTGTGTAAGTTCGCATATTTAATCTTAATATTGGGTTTAGGGAATATGTTATTTGTCTTACATTTTTAATTTTTGATTTTTTATATCATTGTTTGGGAATCGCTTTCTCTATTCAATTTTTAATTTTAAATATTTGATTTTTAATTAGATCATTTTTTGAAAATCATTTTCACTATTAAATTTGTAAGTTTTAATTTTCTATTCTCATATAAATATCTATTCTCATATCTAGTCTATATATGATTCGATTTATTATGGTTATGGTTATTAAACTTACTGTAATTTTATTTATGGTTATAAATCTTACTCTAATTATGGTTATTAACCTCGCTCTAATTATGGTTATGTTTATTGGCCTTACTCTAATTATGGTTATTGACCTTCCTAATTATGGTCTTTAACCTTACTTTATAATTAATATTGATCAACATCAATTGTGGTTATTAACCTTACTTTATTACTTAAAACTTCTTCTACACCTTATTTTAATTCTTAAATTCTATTTTCATATTTTTTTAATCATTTCACCCCGAGCAAGGCATAAACGCCACTGATGTGCAGGGGGCTACATAACTGTAAAAAGATTAATTAGAAAAGAGTGACGAGTACAAACTAGTTAGAAAGGAGCAATAGAAAGCTGAGAAAGCACGTGCGATGACAGATACATAGTTGGAGAGAAAGGTAATGTTAAACAGGGGTGGGGAGAGAGCTAGGGTCTACTGGTTAGTACATGAATATTGACTTTGCATTTAAATTTCTGGAGGTTGTAGCCGTCAGGAAAGCAAGAATATGGGAGCGAGTTCCACAGGCGGGAAGTGCGAGAGAAGCTGCAGAAGTAGAATTGTCGTCTGCATTTGGCTAACCTGACTGTGAATGGGTGGGACCCAGTTGCCATTCTGGTTGCACGAGTAAACACCTGTTGAGGAGGCACCAGTGACTTAAGTTCGTCCGAGCAGAAGCCATGAATGTATTTAGAGAACAGAGAAAGGGAGGCCACATTTCGATGGTGGGGAACTGGCTGCAGTCGAGCCGCCAGTTCAGTACTTATCACATTACAGACTCTCCTTTGGAGCCCGTCAAGAACACTGAGGAGAGTGGCAGGAGCGCCTGACCATAAATGGCAGCAGTACTCCATGCACGGACGGATGGTTGACTTGTATATATGCAGGATGGATTCAGGCGGAAAAAACATAGTGACCCAACCTTCTTAGCAGTAGATTTTGCTATGGATTCAATATAGTAGTTCCATTTGATATCTGAGAACAGGGTAAGTCCGAGGAGGCGTAGTGTATTGCTCTCCGGGAGAATCGCTTGGTCCTTGCTTATGGGAGGCAGGAGGGGTTGCCTGTAATGGTTGACAGACAACAGCTTGGTCTTAGACGAATTGAAGTTGACAATCCACTTCTTGCCCTAGTTCACCACAGAGTGTAAATCCCGTTCAAGGTCAGCAGCGAGATTATGTCTGTTCGCCACGACAGGTTTCTTATTTGTGAGGGAATATAATGTAGTGTCATCTGCGTAGATGCCTACTTGGGAATTGATCTCATCTTTGAGGTCGTTGATGAAAATAAGGAAGAGCGTCGGGCCCAGGATAGAGCCCTGTGGGACACCAGCATTCGTGCTGTAGGACGAAGAGGCACGTCCATTCAAAATGACCTTCATTTTGCGGTTATTTAGAAAAGATTGGATTAGGTCAAGCAGGTGACCGATAATACTGTAACCCCGTCGTTTGCATAGAGGACCAGAGTGCCAAACCCTGTCGAAAGCCTTAGAAATGTCCAGAGCAATCGCGCGAGCCTCATCAAAGGCCTGTAGCATGTACTCCGTTACGGTTGTTAGCAGGTCGGCCGTGGACCTGGCAAAGCGGAAGCCATATTGCCTGTCAGAGAAGAGTTTGTGGGCAGTGAAATGATGAACTATTTCAGCATTGATTATGGCCTCGAATACTTTCTTGGATATCGGTAGAAGACTGATAGGGCGATAGTTGGATGGGTCCGAGGGTTCACCACAATTCTTAAATACAGGAACGACTGAAGAGAACATCCAACATGCAGGAAAGCAGGAAGCAGAAAGGCAGTATTTTCAATATATAATTCATCTTATTTTGGTTATGGTTATGGTTATTAACCTTAATTGATCCTATTCTAATATTGATTATTAACCTTACTCTAATTATGGTTATTAACTTATGTATGGTTATATTCTTGGCTCTTGTTGTGTTTTTTAGCAAGCTTTTAAACCAGAGGCATGAAATCACAGTAAACTGTAAGCACACCAGAGAGCTAACCTTACAATCATGCTAAAAAAACACTACAAGAGCCAAGAATATAACCCATACATATAGGTGTATATATATATACATATGAGTATATATTAAAAAAATTTTACAAGGTGTAATAATAACTACAAACAAGGTGTATAACCATAATTAGTATTGACTAAAAGAGTAAGGTTGGTAGCCATAATCGGTATTAATTAAGATTAATTAGAAAGTAAGGTTAATAGCTAAAATTATTAAAGTTAATAACCATAATTAGAGTAAGGTCAATAATCAATATTAGAATAGGATCAATTAATGTTAATAACCATAACCATAACCAAAATAAGATGAATTATATATTGAATAGATATGAAAATAGAAGTTAAGAATTTAAATTAGGTGTAGAAGCATAATTAATTTTAAGTAATAAAGTAAGGTTAATAACCACAATTGATGTTGATCAATATTAATTATAAAGTAAGGTTAAAGACCATAATTAGGAAGGTCAATAACCATAATTAGAGTAAGGCCAATAAACATAACCATAATTAGAGCGAGGTTAATAACCATAATTAGAGTAAGATTTATAACCATAAATAAAATTACAGTAAGTTTAATAACCATAACCATGATCATAATAAATCGAATCATATATAGACTAGATATGAGAATAGAAATTTATATGAGAATAGAAAATTAAAACTTACAAATTTAATCGTGAAAATGATTTCCAAAAATGATCTAATTAAAAATCAAATATTTAAAATTAAAAATTGAATAGAGAAAGCGATTCCCAAACAATGATGTAAAAAATAAAAAATAAAAAATGTAAGACAAATAACACATTCCCTAAACCCAATATGAAGATTAAATAAGCAAACTTACACCGATTGTAAAAACTCTGCAAAAGTAAAAATAAACAAAAAAATATCCGCACCAACTAATAAATTTCAACGGTCACAGACTGACTACATTATCTTGCTAACACCCACCAACACACACTAACACTCTCCACAAAATTTCCAACTGTCAACGAAATATCACAATATCAAAAAAACACCAGCCAATACCCCTAACAAAACGAAATAAATGAAAATAAAAAGGATTCCCGGTACCACATCGCCTGAAGAAGCATCGGTCCTCCGATGCAGAAACGGATGCGCCTTCGTAGCGATTATATATAGAGAAGTTATGTAGATGCTCTAAAATGTAATTTATAATAAAGATTCACAGCTCTATATAGAAAATTATATATCGATCACTGTTTTAAATTAATGTTTTGGACGTGAAAATAATTATTCGTTCTGTATTCACTCTGATATATATATATATATATATATATATATATATATATATATACTGTTTAATTAAAAAAGGTATTTACTCAAATAAATTATAGATAGATAGATAGATAGATAGATAGATAGATAGATAGATAGATAGATTAATGTCAGACTTTTTTTATTTATACAAGTGTGGTTAAAAAATAACGCATGTTCTTTGTTTATTGCATTTTTTAAAAACTCTGGGCTGCAGTTTTTGATCCTGAGATTAATCTGATCTTAAATTGTTCAATTTCCTAAGTCACGTTGAAAGGGAGTAATTTTCAAGGATCGATAAACCTATGTCTACAGTTGGTTAGAGGTTTTATTTTATGGCATTCGCATGTCGCGACTGCAGGCGTCAGTGGATTTCATTTACATTTTTGTTGTTTTTAATATATCGCAGTTTTCATGTTAAGTTTTAATAATATATAATTACATGTTTACTGTACTTGTTCTTTTATGAAATTTTATTTAATTTTCTTTCTCTTTTCGTTTTTGTTTTTCAAATCTATGGTCTCTCATATTTTTGACAAGTATTTTCAGATTTCTTCTTGGGATTTTATTATTGTTTTGGTTGGTGATAAGCAATTTGACATGGTCATTATTGTGTAATGGTAACTTGAACGGTGCCAGGATGTTGTAAATTTGTCAGCTCTATAAGTGTTGTTTCTATTGATATAATGAGATAGTCTCCAAGTGAGCAAGGATATTTGCAGATTACATTGATTTGCTGAAGTTTTGAATATTTTTATATTTTTTGTATCATTGTCGGTAATCAAGTTACTCTTTGTTTGAGTAAATGAGAAGACTCAGTTATTTTTTGTAGATATATTTATTTAATATGCGTCTTAGCATTGTTCTTCTGGTTATTTTTTTATATATTTTAATATATTTTAATGTTATTATGTTGTTCAGAAAAGTTCGTTTTAGAAGAAAGGTTTTAATTGTGTTCCAATATATCATTATAATAGTAGAACAAAAATATATGCATTCCTAATGATTAAAATGTTATCTTCATTAATATTATATCACTCATTGTAGAGTTTAAATTAAAACGTTATATTTCATTATTTAATACATTATATTCCATTATTGGATGGTACAATGTGTGAATGTGCGTGTTGTTGGTTGGTGACATTAGAGTGTGTTTGTATGATATATATTTCAAATTAAATTTGTAGCGAAATAATGTATACAATTGTCATGTTTACAGACATTATTTCAAAAATACAAGGTAACCAAAAAATTATGTCCGTTTTTCAAAGAAAAAAGAAAACGCTTCACAGTACGTGTAACTTATATTTAGTCTTCGAAGTAATCGTCATCGGCATCCAGCACCTTCTGCCAACGCATTTCGAAGAAGTCTGTGAGGGCTTTGCGAAAGTCTGCTTCATTGGTGATAGATTTCCCACGAAGATGATTATCCAGAGAGTGGAAGAGGTGGTAATCGGATGGCGGAAGGTCAGGTGAATAAGGTGGATGGCATAAAGTCTCCCACCTAAGTTGCTGTATGGTATCCCTGACCACTGAGGCCTGGCGTTGTCACGGAGGAAAAGTCCACCTTTGCGATTAACCAGTGCTGGATCTTTCTGGCGCAATGCCTGTTGCAGACGTTTCAATTGCGGCGAGTATAGGTCTCCAGTGACCGTTCGGCCCGTTAGTAACAGTTCATAATGAACCACTTGACGACCTGTCCACCAGACACAAAGCGTAATCTTGCGTGGATGCATAGGCGGTCTTGCGGGGTAAGGGAGAGCATCCTGAGGAGACAACCAATGTCTGGAACGCTTGGGAGTTTCGTAGAGAACACACTTTTCATCACTGGTAAGCAATCTATTTAATAAGGTTGCGCTACGGTGGCGAGAAAGCAACGATATGCAGGCGGCCCTCCTTGTCCCTTGTAAATCTCTAAGAGCGTTTGTGGAACCCACTGGGCTCAGTTTTTACGTCTTACCTAGGCGGTGCAGGTGAAGTTTAACTGTTTTATCAGAAGCGTTGGACTGTCTTTCAAGTTCACCACGCGTTACACTACTGTTCTCTTCAATGGCCACCTTCAGGACTACGTCATTCAAGACCTGTGGTCGTCCACTACGTGGCTCAACATGGAAACACAAATCTCCCGACTTGAAGTTTTGAAACCAACGCCTTGCATTACGCTCATCGATAACACTATCCCCAAACGCTTAAAATATGTGGCGACTTAATGCAGCTGCTGATAAGCCCACTTTGAAGTCTTAAAGCAAACAGCTCCGAACGAGATCTCTAGACACTTCCATCCTTCTCACAGCTGTCCGGCTTATAACTTATGGCCGGGCATGGTGCGCGTGATTTTTAAAAACTCTGATGTTCCTACTTTCGAGTGACCGAATTTGAAAACAATTACTACATGCATTTTGTATATATTTCAACTTCATTCAATGACTAATAAAAAAAACGGAGAGAACTTTTTTGGTTACCTTGTAAATAAGTTTTGCGGATATAATATTTCATTGAATTAGTTTCTATGTAATATACTTCCAATTTTTTTTAATTATTTATATCTTAAAACAGTATATTTAAGTAATATAAAGAAATAATAAAAATAATAGGCGGAAATAAAGTAATATTTCATTTTTATGTATAGAATGTTAAAATTAATTAAAATCTATTTGTATATATAATATTAGATTATTAATAATGAGAACAATATTATTTATGTAAAGTATAAAATATTTTGCATATAGAGAATACATCGAATTTTTTAATAATAATATTTATAAGTATTATATATATATATGTACATATATATTTGTGTCTGTGTGTGTGCGTGTGTGTGAATGCATGTGTGTGTTTATACATATGTATGTATGTATGTATGTATGTATGTATGTATGTATGTATGTATGTATGTAGCGAACATTTGGTTCAACACCCAGAGGCAGGAATATGTTTCATACTTAAACTATACAATTTTTTTTTCAAACATTGAATGCTCCGTGAAAAGTTTCTTTATGTCGAGATGAAATTCGTTAAATAAGACACCGTAAAGTTTGTTTATTTTTTTTTAACCCAAGTACTTTCGATATGTTTTAAGGTGATCTTCAGGAATAAATTACAAAGACAAACATGGTATTCTAACTGCAATAAAATCTATATTTCGTTTTGAACGCTCTCTGTTAAAATCCTAGAATTTTCAAATTTATTCGTTGTAGTTATGGAATTGTTTACAAGCGTTTCAATATAAGGGAGCTGGTCGAAAATTGTCAGAAATTTAAAATGGTATTAAATTTTATATGCGCTTTACTATGTTGTAGTTATAGTCGTAATAAATTTTGTATATGTTGGTTGGTTGATTTCGACAATACTAATGAAGTACACCATGAAGATAATAAACGAAAATGATAAATTCTTGTGGTCCTCTATACCAAAATCTAAAAACGAAATGTTTCAGATGTAGCGTTTATTTGTTTATCTAGGATTACATAAGTTTTACCTCAAACAACATCCTCCATACTTGGGGGGAAGATACATTGCTTTGTGTGATTGAAGAGAAAAAGGAGGAGAAATGAGAAAGGTGAATGTCAAAAAATAATATAAAGAACACGAAAAAGTATACATTGCATAGTGACGTTAGAGAGATTTTATCAGGGAAGTAAAAAAGCAATTCTCTTCTATCTCAACAGAGATGTTTTAAAAAGGTTTTATTCGAAGTTCAAAATCCATTAGCATTGGCTTCACGATAACATTCTAAATGAGCTCATCTTACACGACACAATTGTGGTGCATTCATTTACCTTTGGCAAATGTTTGATGAATGCAACCCCCTTCGTGCTCCAAACTCATTGTAAAGGAATACTTAAAATAATAAACCTGATGATGGAGAGATAGACACATGTCTTAATGAAATTGTTTTTTTCAAATCAAACAAATCATTTGTAATTTTGTTTTTTCGGCGTTTTTTTTTTGTTTATTTTATTTTATTTTATTTTTTTGTATAATCATTTCAACCCAACGCAAGACACGATTGCCACTGGCGAGCAAGGGGATACAGAGAGAGAGAGAGAGAGAGAGAGAGAGAGAGAGATGGAAAAGAAACGAGGTACAGGAGATGCCGACGAAAAAATGTTGATGAGAATAGGGAGATGGAGAGATTTAGGAAAGTAGAAAATTGCAATTGACGTTTCATTTAAACATTTTTATAGCTATGAGAGAAGCAAGTATAATGAAAAAAGCAACACAGACAGTCAGTCAGTTAAGTGCCATACGTGATACAAGCTTTGGGTCCAATATGTTGTATTATTTAACCCATAACTGGAGGGAAGAGACGGATTAACACCTTTCCCAAGGTCATTTGCGCTTAAGTGAATGCAGGGAATTCAACTGGAATTTGAACTCGGCACTCCGAGTCGTTCCGAGTTGATATCCTCAGCATTAACCTTCCTAGCAGTAGATGCAGCTATACATTTAATATAACTATTTTATATGTAGTTGGTTGAAGAATTGAGGCTAAAAGGGCGCAGCCTATTGCTTTCTAGGAGACGAAAATCATCCATAATAATAGAAGGCAAGAAAGTTCTCTATAGGGGTTAATGAATAACAGCTTCGTTTTAGAAGCATTGCAGTTTACAAACCATTTCCTACCACATCTCAACGGAAATGGGAGATCCTCTTCCAAAGCAGAAGCAAGATTTACATTCTCAATCCTAGCATATTTCCTCTTGAGACTGGAGTAAATAGTTGTATCAGCTTCATTGATATCTACTAAAGAACTACCCGAAGATCATTAATGAAAATCGGAAAATGCGTAGAACCTGTGATAGAGCCTTGAGTGACACCCGCTATCTGGAAGCTTACATGTTGAAAAGAAAAAACATCATTTCATGATTTGATACTAACAATCGAATTAAATCAAACAATTGTCAAGAAATACCGTAGCCCTGGATTCTGCACAGCAGGCCAGCATGTCTAACGCTTCCGATATATGTAGAACAATAGCTCGGGCTGCGCCGTTCTTATCAAATTGTTGTATATATATTCATTGATAGTCGTTGGCAATAGACCTGGCGAAGCGGAAGCCATATTGTTTGTTAGAGAGGAGGTTGAAGGATGTGTTATGATAAAGTATTTCAGTATTGATAATAACCACAAAAACCTTGCCAAAATAGATAAGAAGCTAATTGGGAGATAATTTTAGGGATCAAAGGGCTACCTCGAGTTGTAAAAACAGGAAATAAATAGAAGAACTTCCAACAAGCAGGAAAGCAGTTCGCATTGAGGCAACAGTTATAGAATTTGGAGAGAAACAGAGAGAGAGAGAGAGAGAGAGAGAGAGAGAGAGAGAGAGAGAGAGAGAGATCTCAGGGGCGCATTTCTTAAATACGATAACTAGAATTCCATCACCTCCCAACAGTTGGAAAAGAATTTGCGAGCAAATCACTTATATTTATCTGCTGTAGTTGTAAGAACCTAAAATTGGTTAAACAGAGGAGAGATTGAGGGTTTGTTGTTGTTCAACACGCTCTTACAAAGTCGCCAGTAATCTTTAGAAGCAAATTTGTGAAATGCTATACGCTGCTACATTTTATCTGCAAACAACAGCTTAGCATCATTTAGGAAACGCTTTCATTTATTACGGGCGAAGATAAAAAGGCACCTATTCTAATCAGACGAGTCGCTTTGGCAAACCTGGATGAATTGATTCCTGTGGGCAACAGCCAAGCATGCAGGACATAACAAAGGAGGTGAATGAGGTTTAAGTCGAAATTTTATTTGCTGGGATGAAAGCATAGATGCCGGATTTCATCTCAGGGGAAAACGTCAGATGATCAGTCTTTGACAGAGAGACTAAAAACTTTATTCTAAGTGACATCACAAAAAAAATATCTCGGAACCAGTCCCAGTCTTCTCTTTGATAGCAGTAAGATATTCAGCGGGTAGAAGGTTCCTGGATCGAGTTGGTGTGGAAATAGATATAAACAGACACTCCAGCATGATTAGATTTACCCAGAGGGCAGAGTTATATGGCATAGTATGAATCAGGAATAGAAATAAAGAATAAATCTAGAAGAGAATCGTGTCCTTCAGGGTGACTGGGAATTGCGAGAAGAAACCCACCAATTGTGTGTGAGAGATTAAGCGATAGAAAAGTTCAGAGATTGTACACCGGCAATATCAGAGTTTTCCAGCCACTTGGCATATTGTTTAACGTCTAGTAAATAAACTAAAATTTACGTGTTCTGTTCTTTTCCCTTTTTTTTTTTGTCGAAAAATGAACCCAGATTTCTACAATCCAAAATGACTTCTAAAACGAAATATACATATATAATAATCGTAATGATAATGGTAATATGAGGCGTTTCAGTGCGGGAAACCATTTAACATTCATTGGCCGAGCAAACAGTACAGCTTTTCTTTAAAATTTATAAAATATATTTCTCAAAAGAGTTTTTTCCTGTTACCAAGTCTTTTAGCTGTTACCACTCTTTCCAGTATTGATGTGAGTTTCTTTCTTAATCTTTTTTTTTAATGTAAAGTGAAAATTTAACATCTCAATTATACCATTATTTCCTTTTCAATTTACATGTTCTATCCATTTTAGTTGTTGCTGCTGTTGGTAGTCCTCGGATGATGTGCATATTGTTAAATGGTACAGTGATTAGTATGTAAATCTGCAGCTTTAGTTCACAATATTAATACATGTATTATTTTTGTCATATCCGTTTTCAACAGTTCTATGTATTAGAGCTTTGTGACACGCAACAAAAGCGGTTGAAAAAATTCCCCACAGCTCAGCTACACCAGTAGTGTTAAAAAGCAAAGTTATCCATGTGAGAAATTCTCATTTCCAGTATCTCCTCTTGGGAAATATTCTTTTGAGATCAAAAATTAACTGCAGTGAAATTATTTCTCGAGGTCGAACTAGAAAAGTTATCTCATACAACCGGATTAACTGCTGACAGCGCTTATTTCAACCGTGGAGATCACATCGGCATAGGCCAGTTGTCTGGGCATCTTTCTTGTACTAGATTCCGCACAAGGATATAAATCGGTCCATAATTTGCGCAAGAAAATTTCCAGGGAAGATAGTGCAGCATGTGAGAAACAGAAGAATATTCGATCTTACTCGTTCACTTTTACAATAACAGCTGAACTGAAAGAGTGACAGGATCCTTTGTGAAGACCCTTCTGAAGGTAACTACATGTCATGTTTCTGTTACCGTTCTTTCATGTCAATTGAAATCAGAGAAGAAACGAGACAAAACAATGCATTAATATAAATATTTGAAAAATCATACATTTTACGGCAGTATGAATGTTTCTGGGTTGAACTAGACACACGCGCACATACACAAACAGATGCACACACACGGGCAAACACACACGCCCATACACACATATATATTACTATAATTGATAAAATATTTAAAAAATACTAAAAATTACTAAACATTTAAAAAAATTACTTAACAAATTACTAAAAAAAAACATACTAACAAACTTACAGAATGAAAGATAAAAAATAATGTCCTGATGTAAACACAACGGAAAATGCATCCTAGGATCATACAAACCTGGATGAAAAAGTTTAAAATCCTTACGTAACCTCCTCTAGTTTTGAACATTTTCAGTTTTTAAAAAAATCCATTCGTGCGTTCGTAGTTTTATTAAATTTAACCGACGGTCATTAGATCTGACGGGCTTTGACATCTTCAATTTTTAATTTCGAATTTATTTGAGATTGATTTGTTTCACATTTCATCATTACAATTATACGTCCTCCACGTTTTTTAAAATCTGGCATATGCCTTATTCTAATGTGTAAAAGTACAGTGAAAAATCTCTCGAAGTATCTTTCTTTACTATATACTATTCTATTGTCAAAAGGTGTATATTCATTCAATGACAATTCTAATCAAATAAAAAAAAACGTTTATTTACGTCATATTTATAAACCACCTACTCAATTCAAATCAACTGAAAGGCATGGAGATATTAATCTACAAATGACCACGATGAATGAATAGATAAACCAAAATAGCCAAAACAGACAAAGAGAAGACTCAGTGTAAGATACAAGAAATTGAAATTATCATGGCAGACCAGAATTCCAAAGTAAGCAACGAGAAAGAAGGTTTAATAGTTGACAACCGCGGACTAGAAAACTGCAAAAAGCAAGGATAAAAAATGAATGACTAATGACGAGAGAATAATTAAGAACTAAAACGATTATGGACACGTAAAAATCCAGGAGGAGACACGAAAATCAAATAGATAATATAACTATAAACAGGAGATTCAGGAATGCAGTTGTTAATAGTAAAAATTATCCAAGTGCCAACTGCGGAAGCGACCACCTTCCGGTTGTATGTAAACTGAGCATAAAACTTCGGAAACCAGTGCAACAACCAGACTACAATACAACATACTAGTGAACGACGTTAACCTGAAGAAAAATACACGGAAATTGTAAAAGGCTATACGAGAGACAAATTGTAACAGAACACTTTATTTGGAACGCTCTACAGGAAGCATTAGTTACATCGGCATCGTCCCAAATGAAAACAGACGCAGGAAAAAGAAAATGAAGGGATCACAGATGATTTTCTAGACATGTAGCAAAAGCGACAGAAAACAATGCAAATACATAAAATTGAATACAGAAAACTACATGAGCAAATAAGGAGAAAATGCAGACAGGCTCAAGAGAAATGGCTCAGCTACCAATGCACAGAATTAGATTAATAAAGGAGACATGCAAAAAAGAACTACAAGGACAAAAGAAATACTCCTTAAAACGATGTATTAAATCAAAGAATGGAACGATCATATTAGAAAAAGAGAAAATACTTAATCGATTAGAAGAATATTTTGGAGACTTCTTCCACAAGAGGGTGCAACCAAAAATACACATAAATACTGATGAACCGGAAATATTAAAATTGGAAGTGATAGTTGCACTAGTCAAATTGAATAGAAACAAAACAGCAGGAATAGACGGTTTTGTAATAGAGATGCTGAAAACCTTAGACGATTTCGTTTTAGACAAAATCACAAAGTAATAAATGATGAAAACAGTATATAGTAGAATTCTTCAACGACATGAGAGTGCAACCGACATTACACAGAAATACAGACGAACCGGAAATATTAAAATCCGAAGTGGAAGTTACACTGGCCAAATTGAATAGAAACAAAGCGGTAGGACTAGACGGTATTGTAATAGTGATACTGACAGCCTTAGACGATTTAGGTGTAGACAAAATCACAGAGTACTAAATGAAATCTACAACAGTGGCGATATTCTGGAAGACCTAAGCAGATTGATTTTCATTACAATGAGATACAGTTGCGATATACCGGAAAACTGAATTTTCATAACATTGCCTACGAAGGCAGGCGCAAAAGAATGTGAACTCCGTTAAACAATCAGCTGAAACGTCACATAAAAAAGTTCATCATCCGAATTCTGAGAAATAGGAAGTGCAGCAGAATAGTCTCATAGATAGGACAAGACTAGTACGGTTTCGTCAAGGACATTGGAACCAAAAACGCGATATTTATACTTAGAATGCTATCAAAAAGGCCAATTCCGATGTAGAAAAACGCCTACCTATGTTTCATAGATGATGCTAAAGCATTCAACAAATTAAAGACTTGCGAGAGATGGTGGGCAAACATGAGATATTCAGGAAAGACTTTGCAGTAATCAAGATCCTGTACTGGCAGTAAACTGCCTGCATACAGAGTGGAAACGAGTTCAACAAATATGCAAAGATAGAAAGGGTGTAAGTCAATGATGTGCCTTCTCACCAGATCTATTCAACTTTTGCGGCGAGACAATTCTCAGAGCTCTAGAAGTCCTGCTAGGATTCATCAATGGTGAGCACAGTCTCAACGATACGCAGATTATACAATGCTGATTGCATACAGGAAAAGGATAACTACCTAAAGAAAGCGGAAAGAAAGAACACCATATAAACTACAAGAAAACTGAATGTATGGTCATCAGTAAAATGATTATCGCAAAATTTCGACTATAAACAGGGTATACTAAAATCAAACAAGTACAGAAATTAATAACTTGGAAGTGTTCTAAGAGAGGACATAAAGTGCGACCATAAGAACCAAAAGGGGAATTGGCATGAACAAGAATGTATTCCAGAAGCTGAAATAGACAGTAAACTTTTGCTGGAAATAAAGAAAAGTGTGCTGGATTGTTATGTGATGTCTCCCATTTAATATGGCAGCGAATATTGGATAATGTCATCAAAGATTAAGGAAAGACTTAAAGGAACTGAAATGTGGTTTTACAGAAGGATGATAAAGATACCACGGGTCGAACATGTGAGCAACGACGAAATTTTAGATATGAAGGAAGCAAAAAGGAAAATGATACATAACAACAGTAAAATGACGGCTGAAGTTTGTGATACATGCAATGAGGAAGGAGGGCTTGGAGAATCCGATACACACAATACATATAAAAGAAAATAGAGATAGATGAAAACAATGCATGACATATTTGATGGAGATGAGCAAGTAAATTGCAGAGCAGGATTTGAAAGGGATAACAAGATTGAATGTGTTAAACCCTACAAGGAATAAGAAAATGTGGAAAGCCATGATTGCCTACGTTCTAAAAGGACACGGCGCATAAAATAAGAATATATATCTTGAAGGCAAATACGTTATTCTATTCTCCCAAAACAAGCAAGCAGATAGATAGATAGATAGATAGATAGATAGATAGATAGATAGATAGATAGATAGATTGATTGATTGATTGATTTGGTTTGATTTCCTATACGCCATATAAACCTCAATGGGTTATTTAATGCCGACATGATTTTTACAATAGATTTTTATCAATAGAATATATATTCTTTGTAAGAAATAAGTTTGTAGATCATCTTTCCTTTTGAAGTGAATTGTATTTCGTGTCAGAGTTATTGCTGCTATGTAATCTTTTACCAAAACATATATAGCTGGTATTATTTTTTTAGCTTAAAAATGTTTTGCTGGTAATATTTTTTCTTTAAATATGTATTTCTGGAATATTTACTATAAAATTCTATTTTTGTATTTCATAGTGTTTTGAACCCAGTTTAGGGGTTAACTGTTTGCCCATAGCTAGGACTTTAACAGGTGCTACCACTCAGGTTTTGGGTAGACCTGGGAACAACGGCAATAAGAAATAGTTCCATACCCCTCACAATCTCTCAATCAGAGGTCTTGCTGTCGGATGCAGTTTATTGTTTTACCCAGGACCATAGATAGATAGATAGATAGATAGATAGATAGATAGATAGATAGATAGAATGAAAACAAAAAAAAAAAATAGAAAGAAAAAAGAAAGATAGAAAGAAAGGTAGAAAACAGAAAGGGAAAGGATGTGAGAAGGAAAAATAAAAAAGATGAAATAAATAAAAAGAAAGAATAAGTAAAAGTAAGAAAGAAAAGTAAGAAAGAAAGTATTAGAAAGAAAGAGAGAAAGAACAAAAATTCTGTAATGCTGGGGAGATAGAAACCAATTGCAGATAAAATCAAGAATGGTATCATCCACGCATATCTCGATGCCTTCTGGCGATCGATTAAACTTGTCCACGTGATTTTTTGAGTCCCGCAGCTATGGGATTCAGGATTTCCTTGTATAACTTCCATTTTTTTCTTTTTTTCGAGCTTTCTCAGTCGGCAGCAACAACTCTCACGCAAATCTAATCTCCGTCTCACATTTCTTCGTCAGACAATCTTAAAGATCAAGATGAGCACTCTTCACACTGTTTTCCATTATTTTCATTTTTGTATAAATATCGTTTTGTCGAACTGCAAAACAGTTGCTATATAACAGAATATACCTGTCTATGTTTTGTATTTTCCTTATTATCTTTTTATTATAATTAAAACCTTTTTTTTACAAGGCTGCTCGCTGAATTATTTGGAAATTGAATGTAATATTTCCAGGTAATAGCAGTCACATATAGATAATAAAATATGATGAAGTGCAGGTGCTAATCAATGGCGGTATGCTAAAGAAAATATTTCTTGAATGACCCAGCGTGCAAAGTCGACAGATAAATTGACATTTAGATATAAAAAAAAATAAATCTTTACAATATTTGAAAGTTGCAGACTTTCTCCAGTTCCGCTGATTCCACTAAATGGCTTCAATCAACGAATCGCTAGAAAGATCTTGTCTCTGATTTCTAATTACCTATTTAAGTTCAAAGCAAATTTAATATTCTGTTTAAAAATTGCGAGATATTTGGATTTGTAATACGATTTAATGGTATTACTGCATCAATTACTCTGACTGGCATTCTGACTATACTTTAGTTTGTGAGATCTCTGGCCGTACTCTGCATTGAAATTTTCAGAAAAATATTTTAGTCATTAAATACAAATTTGGGATAATAGCCATTTAATTCTTTATTCAAGTTACATACTATTATTCGTTACATTGGAAATATCTATGATTTTTTTTCAATCAAAGAGAAATATTAATACACATTTCTGAGCATCTATCCTGTAATATAATTAAAATCAGGAAATTCCTCTAATCTCGTTAATCTAGAATGTTGAAAATCACGGGTATTCCATTCTGGAACATAACAGAAATATGTATCTCTTATCACTAGTTTTGAATCTAAGACTGACACATTTTCCAGTATAAAAAAAGTAATGAATACACCTAAAAATTTCTTAGGTTTATTATCATAAGCATTTAGTCAATATTTCTTCAAATTTTAACGAATTACTTAGCTTAGTTTCTTTAATATTTTCAGCAAAATATTTTCAACATCTCGCTTTTCATTTCAAGCAACTTTTGTTTTACAAAACCACTTCTAGCCCAAGAATCTATAAAGGTAATTTCAAATAGTCTCGTGAAAGATAATAAACAAAACTAATGTCTTACGGTTCACCTATGTTTATTTCCTATTGCTTTCTAGATTCAGAGAAATTTGAGTGTAGCATTTGCGCTTATATTGTATTCTCTCTCATCTCAAGGGCAAATTTCAACATTGGAAAATATGCGAAACGCAAAGAAAACGAGTGACATATCATCCACCTGAGCGCCATTCACGCTACCATTATTAGCTGCTTTAATATGCATCAAATTTGAATAAACTTTCATTATTAATAATCTTCGGGCAAAGAGCTTTTCTGTCTTACAAAAATATTTTAAAACTTTTATAATTATAAAATTCAATCGATTGTCTGAACAATTTTTTTTTCAAGGACAAAAATGAAATGCATGAGTCATACAGATTCATGACTTGCAAAACTTTTTTTTTCATCTTTTCAAAGTCAACGTCTTAAATTATTGAAACATTCAGAAAGAAGTAAATAAATGTATGCGCAAATTATACTCCACTCGCTTCTTTTCTTGCACTTTCCGCCTGTGGAATTCCCTTCCTTTACTTGCTTCCCCGTCAGCTACAATCTCCAAGAATGTAAAGTCAGTAGTCATCTCCTATCTCACTAACATGCATATTCTCTCTCATGCTGTTTTCTCCGTCCACTCCACTCTCATCAGAATCCTCACCCTTTCCTTTACCCACTTCTTGTTACCCCCTATAACCTGTCGCTTTTTCTCATAACGTTGTTCCTATGTAACCTCCTGAACAGCAATAAAATGCCTTGCTTGGGGCAACCCGATTATTAAAAAAAAATATATTTATATCTACTTTAATAAAGCGGAATTTGATTTTTTTAATTTTAATTGTAATAATAAAAATATCATGAAATCCAACAATTCATTAATAATTATTTCAGCTATCTTTAAAAATATAGTTCCAAACTTACTTCTATCTTAATATCACTTTTGCACTAGACGTACATGTACAAATCTTTTTTTAACATTATTTTGTTCGTCTCTATGTGGAAAATGCACATGTGCACCTCAAGTTTGAATTATCGATTTCTACCCAGAAGAGATGATTGGCTGTAACTGCACTTTTTCAGTAAACGTTTACATTGTATGCATTTGATTTCTTTGAAAATGGTAGAATAAGTTCAGGGGATATCAGACAATAACCTAAAGATGACTAATTTATAAACTCGGTTTTCTATCTAAAAGAATTGAGAAAAAGACAAACATGCGATATTTAACTGTAAAATTGTGCAATAAATATCCGTGAAGGAAACCAGTTTTTGGTACATTTAACAGCAAAACGATCAATTTCGAAATATAAATGAGTAATAATTTACTTTGAAAATAATTTTAGTCGTAAAGTGAAAGAAATTCTTACATCTAGAGAAGAATAACATAATGCAATTTCAAACTTCCTGGTACAATACTTTCCTCTTAATAATGACATGAGTCGGAGTAAATGATACAAAAAAAAATATGAAGTAATTCCAGTGAAACGTATTCCTTGTTAAATTTTAAGAATAACCGAGGTGTCTAAAAAGTATTTAACCTTTTATAGACCTTTAGTTTAAAACTATATTTCCGGAAAACATCTTAAGATTCTTTAGGACAAGAGAAGCTAATTATTATCATTATTATCTCGTTTTGACTTTTGTTGAAAACAAATCCTGACCAATTCCTAATATGAAAACTAGGCAAGGCAAAGTCGTAAATATATACATTGCCTTTGTACATGTAAATATTTCGAGCGAAAAGTAACATGTACAGTAATAAAATTATCTTAACTAGATGAGCTGTTTCATAGTTTACAATATAAATATTTTGAATGAAATGTAACATATACTATGATAATATGTTCATATTCGTCCGTGTATTGAACAATCTAGTCAGGCACTTCTGCTGTTCATCACGTTTAACCGTGCAACTAGATTGTTAACTGGGTCCCACCCTTTTACAGTCAAAATAAACAAATATAACCGCCAATTCTCCTCTATCAGTTTATTTCCTGGATTATAAAAAATGGAGATGAACTGTTTTACAGTTTAAAATGGTTTTGAATCGATTTCAACACGGACTACCAGGATGTTTCTTAATGTGGTTTTCAGCACCGTTCTTGATCGTACCTAGGGTTTCAATTATTTTAATATTAGTTATAATTTGCGTTTTGTTTCAATTGTCACTTGATGATACTAATAATTAACTAACTTGTTCTAATTCTTAACATATATTTCTTTTCCGATAAGACCGTGATCGGTGACAAAACATTTTTTCCTTGTAATCATTAATAACTCAAGTCTATTATCTTTTATATGTCTGTAAGTATGAATGGTAAAGTCCCAAAGAATAGTGATTTCATATAACTGGTTCCGGATAAATTTCTTGCCTCTTTTCAATATGAAAGTACGATAATACCTTTTTTCAAATGAATATACAGTCTAACATTATGATGTAGATTTTTGTATTTTTCGGGTTTTAATACATGTCAAGCAGAAAGCATTATCATTATGTCATTTTCATTTCGATTTCTGCTATAGTCACACTGCATACCAAGTCTGCGGAACGATCAAAGGCAAGTTGTGGTGTGTTGTTATGGTTATCGTAATAACATAGTCGTTTGATATCCAATGAGAATCGATCATACAATTCCCAACTGGTCAATAACTGATTTGCTATTACTCTTTGGTAGACACATTTATTTACTAAACATAGTTTTGTCTCTCACAAGTCCCGAGAGTAAGAAAGTCATACACTGAGAATAAAACAAGACAGCAAGATAGATTTTTTTTGTTGTTAAACAATGTTATTTATTTACCGAGCTTTTTAACATTACAATAGGTGAGATACTCTTTTGATTTTACTAAACTTATTTTAGTCTGTAATTATGTTACAAGCGTGGGACACCCAGTGAAGTTCGATTACATTGAAACACAAATATTATTTAAAAGTGTTTCGTTCTTGGCTGCTTAAATTCAAACAGTAGAACTGGAATCTCTAAATTATATAAAAGTATTCCAATAAGAAAAACATCAAGAGGATAGATAGTTAAGTTATCAGTGTTGTTTTGGAAAAAGTTGACTTTTTACTTCGTTATCAGCCTATTGATTCGCTGAAGGACGCCGCTGAGTTTCGTATGTGGTCCTCATTTATTGGGCTGCCTAAGCCAGAATCCGGCAATTAAGTTACATTTTGGCCATGTTTTCTGGAAGCCCCTCTCATGTCCGAAGCCAATTTTATTCATGTCGACTTCAATCACCATCTCTTACCGTATTATCAATCTTAGGTCATTCTGACAGAGAAATCGATATTTTTGCCTGTTTGATCCGCCTTGTACTAAAACTCCTACTTCGATATGAAAGCAAGCCCCTAGCTTAGATGGCAATCTTGGTTGACTTTTCCAAAAAGCATTCACACAGAAAATACAAGAAAATAATTCCAAACGACACATTTATAAAATACTTTATATTTAGAACCTAATGTCCACGAATGTATGATTTGGGTATGTGCAATACTTTTCTCCGTCACAAGTGTCCAATTGAGATGGGCATATTGCCCATATCTATTCATAAACCATCCCGGTGTTAGCAGTAGAAATAAGACAAGCCAAATGAGAAATATTGTCTTGGCTCAATATATAAATAAACGAAAGTATATAACATACTTTTAAATATGTGTTTATATCGAAAATTAGTTTTATCTATTATGATTGCTTTCACTTATAATAAGTGTTAAGTAATGGATATTAGTTATAATCTTCCGTTTCACTTTGAACAAAGACAATATGAAACATTTTAAGTAAAACATGTTTCTTATTAAAGTGTAATAATACGATACATAAAAATTATGTCACCTTTAATAAGGCTTTAGTGAAACATTTTTTCTGGAACATGTCTAAAGTCTCTAAAAACTACATAGACTAATTATTATCATTATTATCTTGTTTTCATTTCTATTTGGAACAATCCCTGGCCAATTCATTAAAAGAAACCTAGGTTATGTCAAGTTCCTCAAGATATTCATTTTCATTTTATTTGAAGTTTTTGATTGAAACGTAACATATACAGTGACTGTATTCTATGAAATTGATGAACAGTTCTATAGTCTACCATTATTTTACATTGCTTTTAGTAGGGAATAGCAAGGCAGTGTGTTTCTCAGCAAATTTCTTGATGGTACCCAGGTTTTGATTTATTACAATGGTAGCCATATATTTCAGTTTCAACTTAAAAATATTAAAATTCTATATTCTTTAACGCATATGTTTTTTTTATTTCATGATAATGTCATATATATAGGAAAGCTTTTTGCCGTTTTCTAATCACTGACTCAATAAATAAATAAAAAATGCATTGCATTTATTGTTTTGTTTTAATATTATATAATTACAAAGCAATGGCAACATTATTCATCTTATATTAGAGTATGTGCTCAAAATGGCGTTTGACAGGGTTTTGGATTGCTGCGTTATGGCTTTTCAGGTTGAATATCTTGTCAAAATAGAGTAATTTGGTGTTCTAAATGGCCGCGCATCTAGGTCGTTGTATGCATTAATACGGGCGTCTTCAAGGGCTGTACCCTTTGACTGACTTTATTCCTTATTTTCATCGACGTCCTTTGAGATATGTCTGATTCGATATCGATGACGATGACACAAAGTTTTAATCTTGTCTTGGTATTTAATCTAATAGGTTCGTTGAAATCAATTTGTGGGTTAATTTTGAAAATGACCTTCAATCTGAAGTTATATGGGTCAGTGTTAAATTTAACAAATCGAAAAGGAAGCTAAAATATTTTTTACTATTATATAACCTTTTTATGTTTGCCATCACCATGGTCTTTGGTAGTTTTTTCAGGAAAAATGTCATTGCATTTTTTCACATAAAGTGAAACGATTTTATTGAATAACGTGCTCTCAGTCGATTGATAGGAAAGTTGCTTCCCAACGCTATGCTAGACAATTTTCTTGCCCCCAAATGGTCAGGTGCTTTGTCATATATCAACAGCTTGATGACAAAATAAAAGGAATGATTTGCAATTTTATTGGACCTGGCCTAACATCTCAGATTCAGTCCTATACTCACTGCCGAAACGCATTTGCCTTGTGCATTTTCTATGAATAATTTGGTATTAAATATGCTGATCAACGTTTCTCTTCTCTTTTGTTCATCGAATTCGTGTATTTATGTAAAGTACTCGTTGAGACATTGATTTGAAAAGGATTTCTTACATTCACTTATGCACAAATGCCCTTGGGAAAAGTATTAATCCGTCTCTTCCCTTCAGTTATGGGTTAATTAATAGGACAGATTAGGTTCTATAGATTTGGTCGGCAACCAGTCTACCGCAGAAACCAAGGCAACATACTGTCCAGTCAGTCAGGTTTCTTTTGAGACATGATAGCCTAAATCGTATATCACTTTTGACACTTAAATTCCTAACTTGTTTGGCAACTAGGTATCATAATTTCAGAGTTGAAAAATTGTGTTTTAGTATTTTAATTTTACACTGGATATATATATTGTTTTAAGCAACTATTTAGAGTTATATTAATGTTTCAGTTTTCAAACAGTGTCAGCAAATTGTAGCCTTGTTCCTAGTTGATGTTATTTAATATTAGCTTTTTCTTTCTAATACTTCCATAATTTTTAACATTTAGTAATTATATATTCTACACACACAGACACAGACACTCAGACACACACGCACACACACACACACACACACACACACACACACACACACACACACACATATATATATATATATATATATATATATATTAGAACCTATATTTTCAATTAAATGCAAAATTAATAAATCATCTTTGATAATGGCTAAAAGAATAACTGAAACTACTCACACATACAGAATTTTCAAACAATAGTACATGTTCAGAAAAGTAGAAATCTATAATAAATAAAAGAAAATTCAATAAAAGCTTAAACGAAGTACCTTGTTGGCAGTTTTTAATCAAAATTAACTTTACCCGCATATACACACACACATTCACACACAAATATATATATATATATATATATATATATATAGAGAGAGAGAGAGAGAGAGAGTGAGAAAGGGAGAGAAATAGAGATAGAGAAAAAGAGAGATCGAAAAAAAGAATATAACAAAAACGTCATGTAAATATGCGATACTTAAAAAAGAGAAAACACATTAAGGAACGATATTTTAAAATGATGAAACTAACAGAACAGAAAAACAAAATCCTTTTCATAATAGACTAAAATATCCGGCAGTATTGAGACATTGGAAAATCTAGATTAAAATTAACAACAGAAAGCACGAAAAATGTTCAAATTATAGAACATAACAAAGATCTTAACTTTAAACACACACACACATACACACACACACACACATATATATATATATATATATATACTTGGCTAAAATGCTACGAAAGATTCCTTGTAACTTTTTTGTCCATATCATTATAAAAAGCGTATCCCTCACATAGATGGAGTTAATTCTCATACAGTACAATTTTATATGCAAACAGATTCTCAAATAAAACAAAAAGAGTCAATTATGTTGGAAAGTAGAGAATTTTTAAGCAGAGATTGTGTGTGTGCGTGTTTGCTGAAAATATATATTCACGCATTTTTTTTTAATATTTATCTAGTTTGATATTTGTCTAATAGCCAAATTTGTATCTTTTCAATGCAATGTTTCATTCTTGTTTCTTATGGCACGAGACCAAAAAGAAAAATGACATGGAAGCAGGCATACATAGATTTTCAAAGCCAAATTCGCTTCCGTCAACATTCAATGCGCCATCAGGAACATTTAGTCGGTAAAATCTTTATTTTGTCCAATAAGCTTTTAAGAAATGATGATGTACAACGTTTTCGCTAAAATTTAGGTTTAAAACAAAAACATTTATGAGCCAATTCTTGTCATCTAAATCAGACTAAATTATATATGCATATATATATATATATATATATATATATATATATATATATATATATATATATATATATAATGCATGCACACTTATATATAAAATGGGACAATAGAGTCAATACCAAGCAGCGAAACTCATGTATTTAAGCACCACGCTTGCACATCACTTTTTGCCGTTAACCTTTGTGTACAATTTTATATTTGCATTTGTGGGGAATACAGAATTAAAAGTTATTCTCTTTACATCCTTGCTTTTACAAAATTCACAATTAATTGTGAAATCTAAATTGTGATGAATCGAAAAATCGTTGACCCCGTATTAAGAGAAAAAAAAGAAGCCACATTTCGCGATTCGATGCTAAATTAATTATCTAACCAATGAAAGGAAGCGATTTTCAAAACTGCTTAGAAAAAATCAGTTTAAAAAATTTCGCTATAAAAAGAAAGAATGTTGAATCAATCAGTCAGATGGGAGCTGAAATTAGAGATGACACCGCAAGTATGTGACAAAAGAAACTCCAACCACTGACATGGATATAAGGTCTCATCACATATTTGTTCTCCTTCTTCTCGGATGCGATTATTCTTTATCTCTTCTTCCTTCTCACCATTCTCGCCGTCAACAAAGAAGAAGACGACAACAACAAGAACAAAAATAAGAATATGACACTTAAACTGACACCTAAAATTTAAGTCGATTAGTACAACCTTCCATTATTGTTTTACCCCTTTTGTCACTTTCTCGCCGGCCTTAATAAAGACAAGGAACACAAAATTTATTAAGCACATTCTGCTACCTACAAATACAAGCACTAGATTCATTTAATTATTTAATACTATTTCTCTTGAAACATTTAACTCCTACAATTGATGCTATTCTGTTTTGTTAATAAAAGTGTACTTTAACATACAAACGAAATACTTTTATTCTTCCACATTCAACCATCTGGTAATTCTGATGATTCTTATAACCTTTAAATGGTGAGGTGTGTCGGCTTTGTTTGTGAATTGGTGTGTACCAGACCGTCTCTACTTCACATTCAATCTGTATCTGAATCTCTGGTATTGAAAATTTTCATAAATAAATACAGCATATCTTAACACTAATATTTTTATACTGCTATATATATATATGTTAGAGCCTTTAATAGGTTCAGGTGATAACGCATCTATATGGAAGTACTTAAACAAGCTTGGGATTCAATGTATATCATTTTGCCGAAGTTTAAACAACTTTGTTTTCATTGCTTTAAACATGTCGACTTTCGTACCAAAGAAAGTGTATTTCTGAACAATTTTACTGCAATACTTTATTCAGATGAAATCTGCAGCTAAAGCACACACATTATGTTTATACTTACAGAGAACATGCTCTGTAGAAAACAGCAAACATACATTGGTTTAAGCAAATCAAAATTTATGATTTGGATGTAGATGCTAAAGAACGCTCTGGCGCACAAAAACATTTGAAGACAAAGAATTGCAGGCATTACTTCATGAAGAATTATGCCAGTAGCAAGCTGAAATTGAGAGATCATTAGGACTTGATCACACAACAATTTCGAAACGTTTGAAACATTAGGAATTATTCAAAAGCGAAAACATTGAGTGCCGTACGAGTTGAACCCGAGAGACGTTGAACAACGTCTTGCCCCGTGTAATCAGCTGGTTCACTGGCAGAAAACCAAATATTTTTACATTAAGTTATGGCAGGCGATGAAAAGTGAATACATTTCGATAACCCTAAACGTAGAAGATCGTGAGGTAATGCATCCAAATTGGTAGCAAAACGAATATCCATTATGTGTAGCTTCTGCTCTGCATTTGGTGGGGACACCAGGATCTAGTTTATTACGAGCTGCTCAGTCCAGCCGAAATCATCGCGGTAGATCGCTATCGACTACAACTGATGTGTTTGAGCCGAGAGTTAAAGAAAGAATTGCCGCTGTACGAACAGAGAGTCGACAAAATAATTTTGCATCATGACAACGCAGGCTACCCACCGAGCAAAGGAAACGCTTAAATTGGATATCACCAGATATCACCCCCTTTAATTATCACATGTTCCGTTCAATGGCACATGACCTGGCTAAGCAGCACGATTTATTCTTATGAAGATACCAACATTTCGATCGAGTAATGTTTAGCTTCAAAACATATCGTTTTTCTCACTTGGAATTGAAATACTGCCAAAAATATGAGAAAACGCAATGAGTAACGATGGACAATACTTTCTATGGCATGTTTTCTAATCTATTTTGTAAATATGCATTAAATTTAGTGAAAACTCAGCAAGAACTTATTCAAGGTCCTAACATATATATAGTGTATCGAGGTAGCACATACTTTTCTAAGCATATATTGTTAAATATAACAGAAAATTAATGTCTGTTATGTTTACTCACGAGCCGTTCTAAACATAGAATTTTAGCTTTAATTGAAGGTGAAAATGAAGACAAAAATTGTTCAAAATTTCGATATATTTTTATTATGCTAGTCCTAAGGTTTCGGCTCACATGAACCATCTTCAGAGAGGTTACATGAACGTTAACATTAGGACATCCACCACGATATTATCTTGTGTTGACGAAAAAATACCGAATAGCAGACGCAGGTCGTAAATTTGTAATGCAGTTCTATGACGTCACACCGCGTTAGAGACCGAAATATTAATAGAACCATATCTTTAAATGCAATGTAATGTGTTATGACTAGATTGAATTGTGACTTTATTGAATGCGGGTTGCTTTGATTTAATGTAGACGCCCTCTAATATCTGAAGGCTGTTTTTGCTGTGTTTATGTGTGAGTATTATATTGTTATCGACTAAAATCTGTCAAATATTATATACATGCCTATATTTTTTAAGAAATGTTGTTTAATTTAGCTACGATCACAAAGGTGGCAAATAAGTCTACGGGAGAGTGGTGTTGTATTAAAATGTAGTGGGTTTATTATTAGTACAAATGATGCTATGTTTATTTTGATGTACATTATTATTATTAATATTAATGTTCAGAACGACTCATCATTAAACATAATAGACACTCATTGTCTGTTATATTTAACAACATATATATATATATATATATATATATATACATATATATATATACAAACACAGAAACAGACACACACACACATATATGATTTTGCTCTTTTTTGTAAATACCAAAAGATTTGAGCCCAGCCACCATGTAACTGATGTCTATGTCTACAATTCACTTCCTGCCTAAATTTAACATTTCTCTCTTAGCCGTTTTCAGTGCCTTTCTTCCTGACAATGTTTTCTCTCTTCTTTTCCTCTTTGCTTTCCGGTTCCTCTGTGTTTTTCTCTTCTTTCCTTAGTATTATTTCTCATTTTGTTATCTCATCTTTTCTACCCATTATCCTTTCTTCTTTTTTAATATATTTTTACTTTGTACAGAAATATTTCTAAAAATGAAAGGAAGTGGTGTTTTTTGTTAATTTTTTTCAAAAAATGTTTATGACCATCATTCTTATTTACCTGATACGACATTCTTCCATCAATGTCGAAACAAAATGTACAGTTTTGTAGTCGTTTGAACATTCTACATATTCTTATCTATGATTAATCATAAATATTCATTGCTCTGTTTTATATTGAACACGCTTTTGAATGATTGTTTTGAACGTTACGATTTATTTTCTTCGTTCCTTGTTCATGCAGTTAATACATACATACATACATACATACATACATAACAGACCACTCTATAATTCCCAGGCATGAATTATAGATGGCACCATTAATGAAAAATCTATATGATTTTAATGAAGTAGTAATGTTCAAATCGTACGTGACAAATTTTGGACTCAATCGGATTATTACTTTACAAATTATAGTTATTTATGTGAAGCTACGGTTGCAAATTTTCCAAACAATAGAAAAATCGAAAATTTCGTGTGTTGTTAAAACGTTGCTTTCTTATCAGAAAAATATTGTTCAAGCAAAGCAGTGGATCGATAAAATTTATTATGTCTTTGCTCCGCCGGGAAGATCGGTTAAGACGTGGTATGCTGACATTAAATAGTGTCGTACAGACAAAAATGATGCTGAACGCTCAGCTCGGCCAAATCGGTAGTTGTCCCAAAAAACATCAAAGATATCTACAAACGCATTTTGGCCTATCGTAAATTAAAGTTGCGTGAAACGGTAGAGGATTTGAACATATCAAAAGGCAGTGTATTCACCATTTTACATGAACATTTTTCAATGAGAAAGCTGTGTTCAAAGTAGGTGCCACGTTTGCTCACAGTCAATCATAAACAACAACGCATCGACGATTCACAGCGTTGTTTGCAAATGTTTCAACGCAACAAGCAAGAGTTTGTGTGTAAATATATGACAAGGGATGAAACATGAATCCCCCACTTTACTCCTGGACCAAATCGACAGTCAGCTGACTGGACAGCATCAGGGTAAAGCCGTCCAAAGCGACCAAAAACGCAAAGATCAGCTAGCAAGGTTTTGCCCTTCGTATTTTGGGAGGCGCAATGTATTTTGTCATAGATTACTTTGAAAAAGGAAAAACGGTCAATAGCGAATATATAATATTATTGGTGTGCTTGGAATAAGAAAGCGCCAAAAACCGGCTATAAATAAAGAAGAAAAACTGATCTTTTACCAAGACAACGCACCGTGTCACAAGTCGCTAGCAACAATGGCAAAACTACCATAAATCGCACTTTGTATTGCTTCTACTTCCAGCCTATTTTCCAGATCTGGCCTCCAGCGACTACTGGCTGTTTGCAGACCACAAAAATATGTTCCAGGGAATCAGATTTGGCTCCATTGAAGAAGTGATATCGGAAACTAACGCGTACTCTAAGGCCAAAGACATATTGTTGTACAAAAAGAGCATCGAATTGTTAAGAAGCGTTGGAATCAGTTTTTCATGCAAGGAGACTAGGTTGATGAATAAAGCCGAATTTTGTCTAAAAGCTTTTGTTTTCTTAGTTATGCCCGGGATTTATTGAGTGATGTGTTTATATATATATATATATATATATATATGCAAATTTTCGGTGTATCCTGTACATAAGGTGGTAGGATTCCTGTAAAATCTTCTGTACAATAAAACGGAAGCTGATGAAGGTTCGCCTGAAATAGGCCTAACATTCCGTATATCCATGGAATAACTCAGTAAGTGTCTGTCAATGTTTACACACACACGCGCACACACACACACACGCACACACACACACACACACACACCCACACACACACATATATATATATATATCTGTTCTCATATACCACAACTAGTGCCTACCATTATTAGCTTGTTTCGCTCTAAATTCTGATATATTTTTGTACTTATAAATCTATCTGTCATCGATATATATCGGCATTTTCCTTTCTATTTTTGTCAATTTCTGTCTCAAAATCAATCTTACCATGTTATGCAAATCTGGCCTATTAGCAAATCTGATCATGTTGTGTATCTATAAAGGACTCGTTCTTATCTCCCTCTATCTAGGAACTTTCTGTCCACGAGCAAACTAGAACTTATTTCGTGATTTCCTTTGCGATGTTCTTGGGATCAAGTATTTTGTCTCCTTGTACAAAACTGTACCTTTGAAGTTTTCTCCTGGTTGTTAGCTGGCATGTATGCTTTCATCACAACCAAGAAATTCCGACCTAAACCACATTTATCTCTTTGGTTATATCTTGCTTGCTCGGCTGCCTTTGACCACAGGAATCAATTTTTTTGTCTATACCAAAGTGACAGGGGTGATCACAATAGGCGTCTTTTGTCTCTGCTCGTAATGAATTTAAGCAAGTCCTAAACGATGCTAAGCTGTTTTTTTCTTGATAGAAAGAAGTATCGTATTGAATCTCGCAAGTTTGGTTCAATTTATTAGTGGCAGCTCTGCAGGCATGTGCTGAACAACAGAAAACCCAGGATCCTACCTCTATTCAATCAGTTTGCAGCTTTCACAACATTCGACTCATTATAGTACGCACACCCAATTTCTCACCTAAAGCTCAATCGAGTAATATATATGTATATATATATATATATATATATATATATATATATATATATATATATATCTGATCTCTAAGAAAATCTTTAAGCTTAACTTTCATAAGGCAAGTGGAGGTGATGGAATTTCATTCATCGTCCTACAAAATGTGGTCGTGGGCTTGTTCTTGTCCTCTCGTATAACTATTGCTTTACTGCTTCCTGTTTTGCTACTTAGAAGTTCCCTGTAATTCATGTTGTTAAGACCTCATGAGAAGTCTCTGACCCCTCCAATTATCGCTGTATTAGCTACTTTTAGCAAGGTATTCGCGGCTATTATCAACGCTGAATGAGTGAGGCATCTCACATCTTACAACTTTTCTGTCAAATTTATGGCTTCCGCTTCGCCAGATATACTGCTGATATACTAACGAATACTGAATATATATATATATATATATATATATATATATATATATATACCAGGCTCTTGATAAGACCACTGAAGCTCGGAGTATTTTTGTTGATATCTCGAAAGCATTCAACAGATTTTGGCATGCTGGCCTTCTGGAAAATCTCCAGAGTTACCGTATTTTTGACCGGTTGTCTGATTTAATCTAGTCGTTCCAATCGTAAAATGAAAGTTATCATACTACTGCAGGCGACCCTCAAGGCTCTATCTTAGGCACTACGCTTTTTCAGATTTTCATCTTTCTGCTGTAATCAGTTCCGAAGCAGACACCTATGCAGATGACGCCACTGTTTACTTTCGTCTTAGGAAGAAATTTGTTAACTCGAACAAAGTGAATTTAACTGGTACTCTTCAAAAGAACCTAGAATCTGTGATTGAATGAGGGTAGAAAATAGCGAGTAATTTCTAATCACTCCAAAACAAAGCTGGACTTCATAATCACCATACAGCAACTTTTTTTCGAAATGGATGACGCTAATCTCATCAACACAATTCGCTTTCTTTGCCTTACTTTCTCAAATGATCTCATTTAATTTATATCTGCATCTACTGCCAAAACGTTTTGATCACTTTGTCGGGCCAGCAAGTTTTTCTCGTCAGAATCCATTTTTCACATTTATAAATCTATCATTCGTCTATGCATTGAATAATGTTGCCATATCTAGTTCGCGTACCTATGTGACCCCTCTACTAGGGTTTATATTACACACAGAATCTCATAAATCAAAATACAAACGATCATTGCGCATAGAGGTCTGCCTAAATTCTTGCTGTACTTATCATTTCTAAAAAGCCTGCCGTTGATAACATACTCAAACGAGACAGAAAATATAGAACATAGGAAAACATCTAAGGTTTTATATATCCGATGATGTTTCCACATATTCCCGATCGAAGGATTTGTTTGCCATTCTCATAGCTCTAAACTCCCAACCAACTTAATCTAAATGTGAGCTTGATTTCTGTACTAAATATCTTTGCTTACTACTACCCACAATGGTATAAGGAAGCTAATTCAACCCCCCATCATATCGAGTGCTGTTCCCTTTTGCAACATTTTAAACCGTCAGAAATCCTCCAATGCATGTCTAACTTTCTATTTCTTTTAGTATCCCTCAAAGACCCTCTCCGAACCCCATATTACCCATATATTCTGCTCCTATAAAATCCCCGAATAACCTCTCAGAACTTGATTATCACGGCTTTTCACAAATCAACGATAGGAGGGAATTCCAATAACGTCTTTCACCTGCCAAAAATTGGTTGTGGACAAAACCGAACTTAGATGGAACAAAACCGAACTTAGATTCAAAATATATTTTCATGCTTTACAAATTATTTCTTTCACCAGCTATACTTCCTCTGACTATTGCTTTCTCTTATCTCCCATCAACGCTATTTCCGTTTTGCTTTCATCTTTTTTCTGGATTCCCTGACAACTTTTATAATTTTTCCCAAAAAAAAACAAAAACCCCAAAAGCTAACTCCACGATCAGACACTGCAAAAGAATGCTGTTCATTGTTAGCTTTTGGCGGAAACATCAATATTTCGAATTAGAAAATAACTAGCAGAGACTCCACAGTTAAACGAAAAAAATGTAACTTATATGCTGATATCTGGGTCGTGACCGTCTAGCTACGTTTTTGTCTTACTTTTTCTTCTGTTTCGTAGCAGCAAAGGTTCACATCACAGCATGCCACTTTTCACCAAAACCTACCTATTATATTATATATCATATAGTCCCCTTTTTGATGGAAACAATTCTGCTCAAACAAAATGCTGGGACCACGCTGCTGAATGAAGGATGCTTGATCAAACAAATGAAGAATATTGCACGACTATGTTGACTGGTGACGAACTTTAAACTTGATATACTCGGCGGTTGTAACTGGACCGCTACGATAACGATACTTCTCAAAACCTCTTGGGCGACGCTTAAACTTCAACTCTATTCATAAATGCTTTTCGTCGGAGACCACTCAACCCGACTTCCTAAAAAAACATCAGTGTCACATAATCATTTCATAATCTTCTTTTCCTTCTCCTTTTTCCTTTCTTCGTCACCGTCAGTAACAACAAACGCACACTTCGAATACAATAGGACCAGACACAAATGTAAATAAAATACAAAATATATTTAAATTTTCTCCATCATACAAAAACATTTTCGGTGTCATGCCATGCTTTAGGAGGTCATTTGGTCAAAGTTGCTGGCACCGCCTTCTCATCGGGGAGAACCGATTTTACTCAACCGTTCGCTTCAACGGTAGTGTCCAGACGATTCAAAATCAAAATCAAAATTACTACTAAAGATTTTCTAACAGTCAGCTTTACATCACTTTCTCTCCTTCGACAGCTAATATCCGGTATCCAAATGTGTTAGATAAAACTTTAGATCTCGCTAGACAAAATAAAACTTCCAATGCGAGAATGTTTTGTCTAAAAATGTCACCTGGTTGATACATTTCACTCAAATCACCAAGCGCAAATACACTTTTCAAAGATTTCATATTTCTCTAAAATATCGTCTAACGAATAATCAACAATATGTTTATGTCGAATCTCATATTTTAGAGAATCTTTATTATTTTTCTGATTTTGTCTGTGTTTTGTTTGTTACAGTTTCTTACGATTATGAAACCAACATCCCTGTCTTGGCCTGTATCTATTTTATCGATTATTTAACTTACTTCATGTAGCAAATGTATAGCTATGAGTTCGCAGGTCTCTGCACCGTCATAGATTCCCATTATAGTGTCAAATGACACTTTTTTCTTTATCCACGCATCTTTATTGCCGAATAAGACTTATTTTTTGGGTGGGGGGTTAATGTTTTCATTTCGTTTGAGTTTATTTTATTTTTCCTAAGCTAAGGAGATGGCTATATCCATTAAATGGGATGACGATTGTATTAAGCATAAAACAGACTGACGCCCCTGGGTAATAACTAAAAAACTCCTACTTTTATATTTAAATACATTCTTTTGAGCCTTTTGAACTATATACATATATATATATATATATATATATATATATATATTGGCTGTCCTTCAACGTCCATAAACATTTTGTCTCTTCACGATGAATGCTTAATACTGGTGTTGAGCTCTCAAAACAAATCTCCACAGAGAATGGTGTCGAGTAGAGAGACATTCCCACTACTACATTTTTTATCATATACTTTTCAGTGGTGTTTGCGATGACTTTGTTCTCAAGGCAACTAATATAGATATCGCACGTCAGGAAAATTGTTTAATCTACAGCGAGCTGCCGACACAAAGATTAATAATGCGAACGTCCTTGTGTCCTGACAACTGTAATTTATTAGATCAATCCGAGAGGGAAATATAGCATTTGATTGTTTCGTTCTCTAAAGCTTAAGGTCTCTGGGAAAGATACGAAGTTTATATATGTCCGTTATCATCTATCCGCCTGTCCCTACTAAAGTCTATGTTGAGCCTTCTGCATATATTATGGGCCGAAGTTAAAGACTGAAGATAGGTTTGAATACTTGGGTAATGCTCTGAACAAATCAGGCGCCCTTGACTATGAGATATACTTGCAAGTTTGCAAAGACAGTGCTTCCTTTGACAAACTAAACGATCGATTGTGGTGTTGACATAGCATATATCTAGACACAGAAGTTAAGTTATATAACACCTTCATTCTACCTGCTATTCTCTATGTATGTGAGACGTAGCTAATATGTAATAGACAACTGAAGACATTTTCTGAACGCTTTTCCGGACAGCATCTGAGAAAGATTGCTGGAATTTGATGGCAGATGTTCATTAGTGATGTATAATTAATTGTCAAGTGTAAGTGCATGAACATTTAAAGTATCATCTTGCAAAATTGTCTTAGGTGGCGTGGTCAGGTAGTGAGAATGAAAATCAGCGCTGTCAAAGACAGCTTTCGATGGAGAGTTGTCCGAGGGGAAGCGTCCAAATCTCAAACCTAAAATGAGATTCAAAGACTGCCTGAAGCAATCACTGACAAATTCAAAAATTGCACATATAGAACGTTGCTTTAGATCGTGGCAGCTAGGATTTTTCCTTGAAAGCTTGTGCAAGTGCATTAGAAGGTAAAAAGCAACTTCAGAAAAAGCAAAAATATTAAACTTCTAACGTATGTCGGCATTGATCGCGGTCTTACGTGTTTAAAAAATATAGAGAAAAATGCATAAGCAATGCACATGTGTCCCAACATTAGTAGCTACATTGAATGTCAGCACACGCCATTGGTCTTTCGCGATATAACGTTTGTGGTTTGCGGCTGGCTTGAAAAATCATTTCAGAGCGAGATATATGGGGAGTGATCATCGCAATGGCAATACTCGAACGCGATTAGGCAGCTATCATATATATATATATATATATATATATATATATATATATATATATATAAGCAAGGACTTTTATATAACACAAAGATAAAAATATACAAGTTGCAAATGCACCAGGTGTTCTTAAGAATATTTATGCGAGATATATCATGGCATAGCCACACGTCTCTACATCTCAATTAACTTTTGAACACAACAGAATCGTGAAATCTGAAAATAAATATATACATTTATAAATAAATATTCTTCAAGATTGTATTTTCAACTTCAGTTTCATATATATATATATAAATTGAAATTTATAAAGGAAAACTCAACACGTCATTTCAAGTGGTTATAAACTATAGCTCATTTCAATAATTTTAAGTAGCTCATTTCATCAGACCCTACAATAATCCTTCCATCTGGTACAAAATTCCGGCAGAAATTTTGTACCAGATGAAAGGAATATTGGAGGGTCCGATGAAATGAGCTAATATATATATATATATATATATATATATATATATATATATATAGGGAGGTTGTGTGTGTATATGATTTTCACTTAACCGCTTTCGAAATTTTGTGTAAGGAGTATAGTAATGCCTCAAAACTATGAGATTTTGTTTCTGCTGTTGCTGTTTCGGGAATTGTTCTTATTTGTATGAAGCTTGGTGCAATTTAATATCTTTGTAGGTAAGCAATTCTACAGATGGGTAATTGCTTTTTGTTGTGCTGAGACATTTTAGCGTGCTGTTATGCCTACTGTTGGCTATTTGCTTTTTATTGTAGTGAGATTTTTAGTGGGTTTAAGTGGCTGTCAGATTAATGGGTTGACATTGGGTTGAGATTGTTTAATTGTCTTGGGTTGACCTTTAATTTCGAATTTATACAACTACATTTAAAAGGTTTCTACCCTTATATAACTGACCACATGCTCAAAAATAATTAAAAAAGGAAAAGAAGTCAAGCCAGCAAACCTTCTATAAACCAATAGACATCTTCTTAGCCATTAGCCACAGGACATTATTTAAATGGGAATGAATAACTACAGTGGACTTGACCACTCTCAAGAGTGAAAATAATACAAAATTTTCTACAGCTCTCAAAACTAAATGCACACTTTAAATGAAACAGGTCATGTAATTCAGTATTTAAAATGATTTAGAGGATGTAATTAAATAACTGGCATTTGAATGGTAAAACTGAATTATTTTAATATAACCGGAAATATAACCGAGCAACTTTATCCTATACAGGATCAAAACCTGAATCTAATCAGTTCGTGTCATTTACGAGGACTATGTTTCATCCGAATAAATCCAGTGCGTCTTGATTTCTATTGACCAGGGATAGACAAACACATAGACAAACATGACATTAATACCATAAAATGCATTCGCTGTGATATGAACAAATTTGTAAAAATGATTAAGCACCATCTAAAATCAATATTAATTGACAACGAAAACACGTTTCTGAAGAAAGAAAAACTTCGACGTTATAATAGGAAATTTTTAATTGAGCCGAAACTGGCGAACTTACAGGTATATACTGAATGCATTAACTAAGAAAAGTATTGGGTTAAGATCATAAAGGCCTCTACTTAGACAACGGTTTCATAATTTTACGAAACTGTGCAGACACGAAACGGCCAAAAATTTAAAAATAGATATTTTAACTCGACAAAAAATAAACCTAAAGTAAGTAGATTTCGTAGATAACACCCTAAATCAAAAAACAAAATACCACATACCGACCACCTAAATGCACAACGACAAAACAGTTTACATGCACACGGTTTTCTAACTACTCAGCAAGAATAATCAAACATAATTCACAATTAATTAACTGCAGATTATCTAACTATTTTTCTAATGAAACCATTTAAAGCAAAGCCTAAGAGAATTATAAAACAGCCTTAAAATATAGTGATTTTAGGCCATACTCAAATGCACACTCTACAGTTCAATAATGCCAACAGGAAAATATACATACTGTTCAACCCACATTACTACAAAAAACGTCAAAGAATCGTAGAAAAATATTAATTAAACTCCTACACAAACATTTCGCCGTATCAAACACTCTTTACACGTTATTAAAGAAAAACAAACCTGCTACAGTTGCACCGAGAATAGAACACAAGTAAAAGAAAATCTCAGAAGAATCAACAAACCATGCATTCAAATCAGCACTCAGCCCTTCCTTCACTCCAGATCAAATAACGAATGTTTCTGAAATAGCGTTTGTTTACAAAACAATATAATATGCAACGTCATTGTAAAATAAATAGATAACAAAGATGGAAGATGCATAAGAATAATTAAGGAACCAAACAAAAATTACTCGCACAAAACATCCTTTAAAATAGTAAATTGACAAACAGCACAATACTTTCTAAACATAAATGAGTGGTTAAAAACAAAACTCAAATTACACCAAAAATATCAGGGACAATAAAGAAAAAACATCAGCCTAAAAAAAATAAATTTCACAAATGTAAATACTGATATGTAGTAGAATATCCATATTTACCTTCTCCAACGATTAGAATTTACTATATAAGCAATCAGATCTTATCTCCAGATGCAGATACGATAGACATTTTATATTACGTTAAATTAAAATTAAAAATTAGAACTCAAATAATGTAACATACTTCAGACAAAGCCAATACCTTAAACTACATGAATAAGATAATAATCCCCGAAAAAATTAGTAAGTAAAAAATTCAAGTAAAAATCAAAGAAATAATTACAAAACTTATCTAACTATAAAAATACACACAAGTAAATGTATATATTATGCAACAAATAATTATATAATCCATATCCAATAACAAATAAGCAATGACAGGTATCATTATAAAATAGATACAAATAACTGCATTCGTTGTCATAATTATTCCTAGTTAGAATAATTTGAAACATAACAGTTACCACCCAACAACCGTTAGGAAAACTTAAAATCCGTTACAATTCGTAATGAACCATTAACCACCATACATAAATAATCGAGCCAAATCACAGCACACATGTTTTGAAAATTCCGTTGGAACATACAGCAAGCTACCATAGATCGAAGAAAAAATTGTATGTCAGGTTATTGCTAGTTTTTTTTTCAGTTGGTCCGGATTGTTCTGCTATAAAGTATTTTTGATGCATCAAGAATATATCGACATTAACTTAATTTGATAGTGTAATTCGATTAGTTTCATATGCTAATGGATGAAGGGTTGACTGGTTTCAAAATATTAGCGATATCATTGTCTTTCCATGTATCGATCACTAATGACAATGAGAAATTACGCAACTGTCTCACCCAAGAAACAAAACCAAAATCTTTGCAATGTGCTTGGAAGTGGTCAGTTATTTAATATTAAAGAAAATTTTACCTTTCAACAGCAGTGTCGTCAAAGTCCTTTGAAATATTTTCCTTTAGGACTCGTCATATTCATCCCAGCGTCTATTTCACTTTTCAAGGCAGTGTGTAAAATCTTCTTTTGAAATCGTCATCCACTACCTCCAAGTATTTATTTTTAATCTCATCTCTGGTCCGTAATCTTCAACCCACAGCATGTCCAACAGCGACTTTAGATTAGGGAAAAAACAAAATTAGCAGTAAGTCAAAACTGGATTGAAAGACAAGTCTGAGACAATATTTTGTCCAAGGCGGGAAGAATTTGTAGTCAAAAGGATCTAAATACTTATCAGACCGATTTTCGTACATATAGAGACCGATCTAAAGTAAAACACTGGTTAATATTCTGAAAATTTAGTTCATGTCATTTAACAGTCATTGATTTTAGAAGTATTTTTGTTAGTGACAAATCTGACTTCTGTATTTGCGAATTAGTAGCAAACAAAACTTCAAATTTTTTCCATACCCGAAAAACATTAGGATACCACAATGGTTTCTTAATTAGAATCTATATTGGTCAATTTCATGTACTCATGTACAGCAGGGACTGTCCAAACTTTTTTCAAGAAGAGCCAGATTTGATGAAAGTAATGTACATGAGGACAAACTATTCTGCTTGACATTCATTGAACCATTAAAATTAAATGGAAATGAATTATCCTTACAAACTTTTATTGCAAATGGCATATTTTCATTTCTTCACATGAAAGACAAATAAATTATAAAAGGTCTTATCAAAAGTGTAGTAAAATATGTCTGCGAAATAAAGAACTTCCTGGAAGCTATAATATATTTTAAACATTACGTATTATTGGTAATTACTTTGGCCTGCAATTTTTAAGTTGAAAACACTTGAATAGGAACATAATACCAACATTGATTTTATTACAGAAATATAACGTCACACATATTCTAGTGTCCAAAAATATTTAGAACTAATATTGACTAACAGAAATTTTAGATTTAAAAATTTGTTCATCTGAGATGAACAAAAAATAACTCGCCTGCACTAATGTGAGGGATGATGCTGAGATCTGAACTACATTATGTAGGCCAGGTCTGGTTCAAAGGACGTGATTTTAGAAATAGGCTGGAAAAGGGAAAGTTCAGTGTCTCACCGCCAGAGGGCGGTCACACACTGCTGTTGCCATATTTTTATAAACATGAAATTGCATTTTGTGTCGTGTATTTACATACTCTTATACACAATCCTGCCGGGTTGTAAGGGATGCGTTCTATGACAGAGGATGTGGAGTCCATATGATTGGACTTTGCACACGTCTGGCGTATTAGAATTTACAATGCTAAAGTTAAATTATGTAATATTTGCATTATAGAAGAAAAATCCCATCCTAAAAAACACAATTTAAAAAACAAAATAAGGGAATTAGTTGTCACATGTAGACATAAAACCAAGTACATTTTGAAGAATGTTGAATCCGATTTATTTAAAAATTCAAGCCATATATATATATATATATATATATATATATATATATATATATATATACAGTTATTTATTTTTCTTTATGTCCAAATCTGGTATTTATATGTATATTCCTATTTACTAGTATTTATAAGTATATACTTATTTGCTTGTATGTCTGTTTATGTTATTTTAACAATATGTATTTTGTATGTATTTATCATTGATCATTTATTTTATATAAGATACAGAAGTATTTATAGATACATATATGTGTGTGCGTCTACAATTGCGTAAATCATAGGTGTGTGCATACGTATATATTATGTTACTTTTGCAACCATTAGAGTTTAGATATATATGTAAAATTTAATAAAAGTTATATTCTCACATGTTTATTCATATATATATATAGTGAAGTCGGATGAGAATCTGCGGGCAAAGCACTCAGCTTTGTCCTCAGATGACGTGAGAACCCCAAATTCATGGATTAAAGGAGGTATTGAGGATTTGATATTGTTCAGCACTCGTTTGTAAATCCTCCAATAGTCCTTGCAGCCGAACTTGCGGTCAGCTATACGCTGTCGCATTCTGTCAGCAAACAACAGTTTGGCGTCATTTAGGGTTCTCTTGCACTCATTGCGAGCAAACGTGAATAGGCGCATATTGTGATCAGATGACTGTCTCCGGAATAGACGGAAGTAATGGTTCCTGTGGGCAATGGCGGCCGAGCAGGCAGGAGAGGACCACGAAGAGGAATGAGGTTTTAGGCAATACTTCCTGTTGGGTATGAAGGCATTAATGCCAGCTTTCACCCATGACGAGACCTTAGTCACAGTCATCAACTGGTAGATCGAACACTTTTCCCCAAGGGACGTCGTAGAGGAAATCGCGAAAGGCATCCCAGTTAGCTTTTTGGTATAGGTAGGAGGTCCTGTAGGTAGGGGGCTCCTGGGGGAGTGAGAGTGGAAAGAAATACTGAGAGAGACAACTGCGTGGTCGGAGTTGCCGAGAGGGCAAATCTGCGAGACTTGACAGGCGTCAGGCGCAGAAGTGAAACATATATCTAGTAGTGAGGAATGACCCGAGGGAGTGCTTGGGAAGTTAGTGGGGAATTCCACCACTTGCGTAAGGGATTGGGAAATAGCGAGGTTCATGGCGTGAATGCCCGCTGGATCAGTAACAGCGTTTTCAAGCCAGTCAGAATTATGGGCGTTGAGGTCTCCGAATACAAATATGTGGGCGAATGGGTGGTAGGAAATAGCCTTATCTATGTCGTCAGCAATGCTATCTAGTTGGGAGCTGTCAGGAGAGGAGGGAGAACGGTAAAGAAAGAATATGTAACTAACCGAACTGAGGAGAGACAGGCGGAGACATGTATTGGTGGTCAGTAGATTCGAGTGAAGTCACACTAGCTATGGAGAGGTGTTCGCTGACGTAGACACCCAGCCCATGCCTGTGGACAGTGGAATCCTTCCTTAAGAGAGGAAGATAACCAGGGATGGAGAGGTCAGAGGAGGGAATAGCTGAGTTAAGGTTAGTTTCGCAGAGCGCAAGGATGTCAGGGGACTTTTCATGCAGGAACGCTTCTAGACTAGGAAAGTTATTACGAATGCCCCGGATACTAGTGAAACAAAGGTTAATGGGTTTATGCCAGAACCGTAAGTACTTCGAGTAGGAACATTCACGGCCAAGATGCGATTTCTGATCTTAGTGTGAACGTGTTGTTTAATTCTCATATATAGGCGCTAAGTAGTTCTTCCTAAGTAGCTGGCACCGCAACCACAATTATATTTATAAATAACAAAATTTACTTGGTGGGGAGGGATAACATTCTTGTGCGCAGAACCAAAATAGGCTTGGTTTGAAAAACTATACGAACATCAGCCGAGAAAAAGAAAACAATTACGAACACTAGATGAAATTTGTCCAGTTAGGCTTTCACAAACCAACTCCAATCCGGGGGAGTCTGAGATAAACAAGTCACCTTTTCACTCTACAATCTTCTCACAGATGACAGAATGAACAGTACTAGGGATATACCCTAAAGCGCATAAAATCTCTTAAAAAATTGATTTCATCATATAAAAAAGACCCTGAGTATATATTTAATGCCATATGAATTAGGGTTTTAATAATGTTTATCCTCGTTCCCTAGGACAAAAGGAATCCCAACGCGTGTATAACCCCACAAATGTCGTTTTCCTATAAAATGAGACTAGAAAGCTTATTAGTGTTCCATGTACTATGACATCCTAAAAAGGTAGTTGAGAATTAGATTCTTTCTCAGCAGTAAACCTCGGGGCTGGATGAATACCATTAAGGAAAGAGAGAAACTGATTAGCCTCAACTCTAGTATTAAAGAAACAAAAAGTATCGTCAACATATCGACAATACAGTTGAAGAGGAAGTTCGCTATTACGCGAGTAACTGGTGTGTGTTATGTTCTTTAATAAAATTATGCTCATCATATATTATAAACAACCACACAACTAAATTCTCTACCAAAAACCAATGTAGTGTATCAATTTACATGCCCGTTCAGAGATTGTATCTCTGGTACTAATAATACACCAACTACATATATTGGTTTTACTACAACCACGTTCTCCCATAGACTTATCTGACACTTTTATGATCAGAGTTTAATTAAATAACACTTTGTAGAAAGACATAGCCATGTAGGTAACATTAGACAGATTTTAGTCAACAACACACTCATACTCACTCATATACACAGTAAAAAGAACCTTCAGATATTGGAGGCCATTTACATTAAATCAAAACAACTCACACTTAATTAAATCACAATTTAATGTAGTCATAACAGAATACATTGCATTTAAAGATATGCTTCTCTTAATATTTTGGTCTTTCACGCGGTGTGACGTCATAGAACCGCATTACAAATTTACTAACTGCGTCTGCTATTTGGTGACTATTATCGTTCTTTAGCAATGTTTTATATAAACACAAGATAAAATCGTCGCTGATGGTAGATGTTTTTATGTTAACGTCCTTGTAACCGCTCTGAAGATGATTCATGTGAGCCAAATGCTTAGAACCAGCATAATAAAAAATTATACACATATTGGATAATTTTTGTCGTCATTTTCACCTGAAATTAAAGCCAAAATACGATGTTTAGAATGGCTCATGATTAAACATAATAGACATTCATTGTATGTTATATTTAACAGTATATGTTTAGAAAAATATATACATGTCGCTCATTTTCTTGCTGTCTTTGAAGGTACTGAGTGAATGGATATATATATATATATATATATATATATATATATATATATATATATATATATATATATATATCCATTCACTCAATACATTCAAAGACACCATGTAAAATTGTTGCTAATGAAATCTAATATATCACCTGTACATAGTTTTAATGATTTAACTGTTGATCTTATCAGAATCAGCTTACGGTTGATTTTTTTCTTTTTGACGCCGAATATTGTTTTTTAAGAATTTATATTTAAATGAAATAAGTTCACTATATTTTGATCAATCTCAGTTTATATATTAATCTCTTGTTACTCTGTTACGATATTCAAATTACTTTCCATCCATAGTGCTCTAGTTGTTTCACCGATCTTAATACTGTGAGCAAGTCTTTGTTGCTTAACTTCTGTTATATTTTGTGCTATCGTGTATATTAAAATTGTTCCAGTCTTTAGAAACTACGCGTTCTCCTCAAATAAACTCATAAAATTTACTTTTCTTCTTTTAGGTAAAATATTAGGTTCCTTATGGTTACCTAGAGAAAAACCGCTTTTAATATTTTAAACAATATTTAAGCAAACGTTTTTAAAATGCGGTCAGCTATGATTTGAAAAATTTTCCCACTGTGACGCATTAATTTTTAAAAGAAACCTTTCTAAGCTGATTATTTTTAAATCTAATAGAAAGGAATTTACAAATGTTAGTGTTTTTTTGTTTTTGTTTTTCATAAAATTTTCATCTTTTACAAGTTTTTGTTATTGTGTTCAGTTTGTAATACCACGCCGTTCGCTTTTATTTGGCTGATTCGTTGAGAAAGGATACATGAAAACCTCAGATATTTCTTTGACATTCCCAGCCAATTTGCCTAAGGCAAAAATAGGGGAGATTCTTGGTCTGTTTAGGTATATTTCGTGCGTATTAAGACGGTCGCTCGTAGAGTAAAAAACCTAAGATAGTTTATGCGGTGGGAAATCGGTTCTCACAATATGCGAAATTACTCTACTAGATAAAGTTATAGAAATAGCATTCCAGTCTCTCCGTTAATGAAAGTTTAATTAGAAATGTGGCAATAATTTTACAAAATTTCGTTACATTTTTTCATTAATTCATAATTATAAAGTTCAAAAGAAATGTTTTAAACAAAAAGACGTCCATGTAACTCGAATTATTAAGGCGGACTAAGGATATACTCATCTCAGAATCAAATTAGAATTTTCCTTTTCGGGAATAATACCGAAATTTAATATCAATATCTAATAATCGATTAAATTTATCTTAGTATGTTAAAGAGTGTATTCGAAATAAAAAAAATACTATTAAAATTGATAGGCGTTGAGTTAAATTAAATATTGGGACTTCATACAGACACACACACGCACGCCCTGTCATATTCTGATACGCTGACAGCACCTCTACAAATGATCCACTCTGACCCGGCGTGGTAGAAAATATTAGGGTCCGATGTATAGGCAAATAATTAATCTCCAAACTTGTGTCAAAACACTACGAAAATATGAAAAAATGGAATATTAAATAAAAATTCCAGCAATACATTTTGGAGAAGAAAATATATTTTTTAATGAAAAAATTACCAGCAATATATTTTAGAAGAAAAAGTTTACCAATATTACCTTTTTCTAAAGTAAAACTTCGAAGAAAAACATATTCCTAGCCATACACTTTTGAAGAAAATTGAAACAAAGAACATATTACCAGCCACAAATGTTTGAAGAAAAGTTAAAATAAAAAAAAAACATTAACAATCATACATTTCGGAAGAACATTGAAACAAAGAACATATTACCAGTCACAAATGTTTGAAAAAAAATGAAAACAAATCATTACCAGCAATATATTTTTGAAGAAAATTGAAACAAATAACATATTGCCAGTCATAAATGTTTGAAGAAATTTGAATAACAAATCATTACTAGCAATAAATTTTTGAAGAAAATTGAAATAAAGAACATATTACCAGCCATAAATGTTTGAAGAAAATTGAAAAAGAAAAACGTATAACTAGCCATGGATTTTTGAAGAAAATAAAAAAAAAACTATTACCAGCAATACATTTTCGAAAACAATCGAAGGAGACATTGCCAGCAATGCCTTTTTAAACAAAAACATGACCAGAAGAAATATTTGAAACAGAAAATGTTCATAAAAATGCACATGACTCTCGAAAAAGTACCTGATCTACAAACTGATTTCTTACAAAGAATGAATATTTTAATTAGTTGTTGTAAGAAGATTTTCAGCATGAAATAACACATTCAGTTTCAAAACCCGTAAAACTAAACAAACTACACACACAAACACACATACATGCATATATATATATATATATATATATATATATATATATATATATATAAGTTTGTTTGTATATGTGCATGTTTGTGTGCGTAAATGTTATTGTTAATATTATTATTAAAGTAGAATAAATATCGCACAACATATTGAAAGTTAACTTAGAGATTTGTGATTTACTCTTTGAAAATATAAAGGGAGCGTCTAGTCAGTTATTCACTAAAATAGCATTCCCGTAATAAAATACATAAGATTATTAAATAAAATAGATGAATTCTTTATAAATCTACACACACTCACACACACACACACACACATAGATAGATAGATAGATAGATAGATAGATAGATAGATAGATAGATAGATAGATAGATAGATAGATAGATAGATAGAATGAGTTAGAGAGAGGGAAGTTCTGTGTGTATAAGTACTATAAAATGTTATCGAAATGTAATATTAAATTTCCTATCAATAAATCAAATCGATTACTTATTAGCTGACTACACTTTCGACTGTTTGACTTTAGAAAAGACGATTTGATGTGTAAATAAATCCTTGTTTAACTTAATATCAATTTCAGAAAAAAATCATTACATAAGAAACTTATCCTTTTTTTTTATATTCATTTTCTATGCAGGCTTAATTTTGAAATTTGATACCATGAAGAAATTAGCCTATGTAAGCAATGCATGCTTTCTGATCGCAGAAACTGAGCCCAATGTCTCTTAATATTGCAGTTTGCCGAGAAATTCGGACCAAGGAAAGAAAATAGTTTCTGAACAAAAGAAAAATAAACTTGTGACTTAAAGTAGATCAGAAGCAGGTGGAATCGTTCATGAGAAATGGAAACTATTTTCGACATCTTCTCAAAACCATCAATAAATCTAATCGGAGATGGAGGAATGTTAAAGAAAAAAACTAACTCAAAAATAGATTCTATTGGATTACCGATGAATTGCTAAAAAAAAAGTATCATTCAATAAGATTCTGGACGCAGTCAAAATTCACAAAGTTTCAATTGTGAAAGAAATACCTTTTCTATGATATAAGTAGATTTACATACTGTAAATAGAATGAACGGATATTTCCTCAGAGAGACAATGACTTGTGCGTCTGTTGGGACTTAAACCTAACCCAGACCTCTATTGAAGCTCTTACATCCGATAAATCGCTAAGTATGGCCAGTTCCCTGTGAGGCTCCCCCAAGTACCTCACATCTACCGCTATTATCTACCTTTAAATAAGCCAATTCAGGCATGAAATGGAGTAATGCGGCCATAGAATTGCCCAGTCTTCACTTTCCAGTCTCGATAGAGTCTAAAATCGTCTACGTGTCCTTGTGGATAATGAATTATTTTCCATCCTGCAACCTCTTTCTCACAAACAAAAGGTCGCACGCTTCTCGCTGCTCCACTATATTCAATTTAGAATGTTCACATGAACTACACTCCCACCTAATCTTCACGGATAAGCAAACCTGCACAACTTCATTCCCTTCCTAATCTTCACGGCTAAGTGAACCTGCACAACTACGTTTCCTTCCTACTTCTATTCCAGCAGCTTCTTCTGACTCCTAAGACTCCGATCACTACAGTCTAGGCTTAACCGGTATGTTCGGTATGTTCTATACACATCCACATAAGCTGTGTTTCTTGCTCTTTTACATTGAAGCTTGAGTCGCTCTCACTATAAAATTGAAAGGTGGACACAGTTTAAGAATTCATGATTAGTTAGTAAATTTCACTCATCCGTTTTAACAAAACTTAATCAAAATTCTCGATAATAAAGTGTATTCTTTCCGTGTTTGCAGAAACAGGAGTCAAATATATAGAAATCCTTTTTACCCAAAGTTACATATGGAAGGAATAAATACAACACCTCTGAAGTTATAATACTAATCCCAGAAACTTTGATAGGTCCACAAAAGCATGTTTTTCAAATTTAAACTAATCCATTTGCAACCTTAGTAAAATTTGACATTAGATTTTTAGTCATGTTCAAGGGTCATATCTTGGGATATTTTAGAATTTACAAAAATGGACTGATTTAAGTTATTATACAGTTTAAACATTTGATTATGGCCATTGAAATACAATAAAAACAATTATATCTTTCTTTATATATTTAAACGTTCTTAATAGAAATGCACTTAAATGTAGAAAACCAGAAAATAATAAAGTTATCCACATTGGCAATATTAAAGGAGTCAGGCAGAGATCGTTCAAACATAAAGAGTGTTGTCACAGATATAAATAGTTTAAGAATTATATGCAAACGAAAAGGCTTTAAGAATTTGACTTCTTAAAGGCAACGTAAAATAAAGCGTGTTATCGCAAAACATCCACTTTTGAACAGTGAGCAGATCTATATACTGGTTAGAATTTAGGGTGTCAAGAAGAACAAAATGTGTAGAATAATTTGCAAATTAGAATCTGTTAAGAAATACGTTAGGCTCACTGCTCTCAGTAAAGTTAATATTTTTAATTACTAAATTGTAATACATAAAATGGCATTCTTTGGATGATACAATTCCCAATTTCGAAGTTTTAAAGTGAAGCGTGTAATGATGCACAACAATCCTCTTTATCGTGTTCCCATGGTTACCCATGACTTCCTTGAACTTAAAAGGTATACCGGAGAGAAATAATGGAATGTCCATCATCAAGTCCTCATATGAATCCGATCAAATATCTATGAACAGTTGGCAAGAAAAAATTATATTTGAAGGTAGCAAGCAATATGAGTGCTTGTCGGGTACATGGGAAGTAATTAAAGCCAGCATGTCAGAAATCAAACCTTCTGACGTAAAAAATATTTCTCGAAGAACGTAAAAAGTAGTCTTCCGTCAGCCAGGTGCCAAAGTTTGTGTAAAAGGCTACCATATACTTTTGCCAAACTTCATGAACTAGACGAGCCCAGCGTACATTCTTCACTTGTTGATTTGAGTTATGAAATTAATTTTTAATTTGTTTCTTCTCTTTTAGATAACATGTGATTCGAAACAACTTTAATACTGTTATTGTCGCAGCTATCATTCATTAAAAATTTACCAGTCTTATGCATAATAAGGATGAAACTTCGGAGACTGAAGAAGACCAGTGCAGCACCCAGACTGCATTATAAAAGACTTGTGAACGACCTCAAGTTGCAATTAAAATACACGGACAGTGGGAAAAACAAATATGAGGAACAGATTATAAATAAAACTCGAAATGGAACACACTAAGAGAAACGTTACTAACAGCATCAACCAACAATATGCCAAAGGAAAATAGGCGTAGAATAACAAAATGAGAGGATAACTGATTTTCGACATGATGAAAAGGAGACAGAAAACAATGCGAAGTCTTGGAACCGAATACAGAAAACAACACAAGAAAATAAAGAATTATAAATGCAGACAGGCTAAAGAGAAATATCTCAACGATAAATGTAGAGAAAAAGATTAAGGATGATTAATAAAGGAGACATGCAAAAAAAAATAAGAGAACTAAAAAGACAAAAGGCCTGCTCCTCAACAAGAAGTATAAAAACCAAAATATGAGACGCTCATAGTAGAGAAAAGGAAAATACTTCAGTGATGTGAAGAATATATAAGAGATCTCATCCACGACCAGAGATAGTAACCGACAATACAGAGAGATACCGACATAACGGATATATTAAAATCTGAAGTGGGAGCTGCACTGGAGAAACTGAACAGAAACAAAGCAGCTGGACCAGACGGTATTGTAATAGAGATGCTGACAGCCTTTGATGATTTCAGCGTACACAAAATTACAGAAATAATAAAGGAAAGCTTCAAAAATGGTGTTATTCTGGAAGACCTAAGCAGATCGATTTTCATAGCACTGCCCTGGGAATAGGTTGAAAAGGAATTCAAACTTACCGAACAATCAGCCTAATGTATCACATAACAAAACTTATCATCCGAATCCTGATAAATAGAGCGCACAGTAGAATCAAGCAAGAGATAGGACATGAACAGTGTAGTTTCGTCAAGGACATTGGAACATAGGCGCGATATTTTTGTTTAGAATAATATCACAATCTGAATAATATAAGATAGACATGGAAAGGAAACTACAAGAATCCTACAGAAGGTAAATGAAAAAAGCGTTGATATCCATTGCACCACCATTGGCTCGGAAAACCGAATTTGAATTCCAGTTTGATTAATTGCATTCACATATGCGCAAATACCCTTGGGAAAGGTAAAAATCTATCGTTTCTCCCTCTAGCTACGAGTCAAATAGCAGGACAGATTTGGTTCTATAGACTTGGTTGGAACCAGTATACTGCAGAAAGTAATGGCAAAATAGTACGGGAAAATCTTTTACCCATTCAGGCATGTCTCTTTGGAGACATGATTGCCCGAGCGTCTATCAAGTATGGCCCTAAACTGACTGACTCCAAATTATTATACAGTGAAGTAGGTTTGTTTGCAAAGTATTTTTTCAAACGAATTTAATTAATTATAATTTGTTAGATTGAACGAAAATTAGCATTTGTAAATCTCAACGAAAAATGTTAGCGATAACTTCAACTAAATAATGTGAATATAAGAAAACTGGGTTGAAACTAGTTTCCAGAATATAATAAATTACTTTATTGAGAGAAGAGAAATACGATTCCATTTTTAAACTACGTCTTTCAAACATGGTAAACTGCCTGTTCAGTCTCGTCTCAAAGTGATCAGCATAGGAAGAAAAGCGCACAAAAACTGCAACCCGAGTTCGATAATCCGTAGCGCAATGGGAAACGAGCAAATATTTAGCTTTTTATCCCCATATATACTTCAAATCATAGGTAAGATTGTTGCATAATTCAACATGAGTACAAGAGATCAAGTTTCGAGCGGAAATAAAATCCTTTCATCCAGTCAATATTTTCTTTCTATATATATACAGTTATTTAGCCTTGTACATTACTTATCTAACAAACAATACAAAAAGTGTCATAATATAATATCATGAGAAGAACCCCAAGGTATAGCCCATGGTAATGTCTTCATAAACAATTTGGATATTTGTATCCTAAAATAATAGAATTTGTCAGTGGAAAGGAAAATGCCGCAGGAGATTCAGGGCTAATCTTGGACAAAATGTAAACAACTTTTTAGAGTGATTTTATGTTACATCTAACACCATCAGCATACAAAAAATTCAAGGATGACAATACTTGTTTAAATTTATTAAAAAAAATAATATATTTTTTCATATATATATATATATATATATATATATACATATATATATGTATGTATGTATGTATGTATGTATGTATGTATGTATGTATGTGTGTGTTTTATTTAATTATACGCCCTTCTTTCAAAAAATCTATTTTACAAAGAGAAAACCTTTGACGGAGAACTCATTTAATTGTGACTGTTTTCTTCTCGAAGTCGATGCTTCAAAAGAGATTTATAAAATGCATGAAATTTTAAAGCTGCGATTTTTTACATTAGTGATTTTCAGAATTAAATATGCTATTTTTCCAGTCACTTTAAAATTAACACTAAGGCTATTTTACTAGTAAATATAAATAGTGTTTTCGAACTAAAGAATATGTCTGAGATCGTCAACAAAGGTTTTGTTTGAGTTGTGTAGGCAGGACTTGAACCACATGAATTTTGAGTCTGTGAGTGTTGTCTTCAGTAGGTGAACCTGAAATATATTGGCAAGAGAACAATGCCCAAAGAAAACTCATGGATTTTTAGAGACTTTTATTCTGAAGTTCGTAAATTATTCAAAGACTTCTGTATTTCTTTTAATAATTGATGATAAATAATTTAAAAATGATTGTGAAAATAAAAATCTGTGTGTTGTTATTTTTAACATTACCTGCCTTCATAAAAATAATAAGTAACTGCCGACAAAATAACCTAAGGGGCCGTATCAGATCACAGCATGTAAGACTGATTGGTGCCCATCTAATATATGGCCTACATCTTTGATTCTGGTATAGTATGTGGCCTACACTTTTTGAATATACCCTACTTCAGTCAGAGCTCGACTTTAGTGTTGTTCAATAAGTTTTATTTATGTACTGGTCGTCCTGTCTTTTCTATCTACAGTTTGCACATCGAGTGTATGTTACGTTTCTGTGTCCTCACTACTATATGAAATGGTTTAAACGGAAACGGTCATTTCTTGTTGCTATTCATATGATAAAGAGTGACAACTTAGATTCTAAGAGGTAGTCGAAAGAATGATGTCACAGGAGAGCATATCACATGTTGGTTCAACATCCTTTTGGAGGTGGTCTTAGTCGTTCTCAAACCGTGTGTGGGAGGCATATTCAAAATTCTTGAGATCCTCTGATTAATTCACGCCGTTTTAGACGTATATTCAAAACCCAAACAAAGGCAATCTGTCACTGCTAGAATGGTCCGCCCACGTGATCCTCCAGACAATCAATGACCATTCTGTAATTTGTCACTTGTGTTGTAAACTTTAAAGTTGATTATTCCTTATATTTTATACATTTAACTATACGTAATGATAAAAGTCTTGCTATCTGGGTGAAAAATGTTTGGATTCATAGCTTTTCCAAAAGTATTTGTCTGTACAATTGGAATTCCAACTCATTTCTACGGGCAAATAGAAAATTTCAAATATGACTAGCCTTGTCTGTCTTGCATTCTAGGACATTTAAATGTAAGGTCCACCTTTGCTGAGAAGTAGTATGTTAAGAAACATTTTTATCTAATGTTTTTTAGAACTTTGGTTATATCATAACAACCCAGTCACAAAGAGCACCAAAAAGACTCGTACAAGGCAGATCATATGAACAAATTTATTCGACTTATTTTTTAATTTGTGTTACTGTCCCAGAGGCGTTAAACCCATAAATTTGTCGTACAAATTGTAGGAGATAAGTTTCTATTTTTTCTATGAATTATTAATTCATCGATTTTGCCAAAATATTCGATTATAAGAGAGGTGAAACCAATATGAAAACCTAAGACTTATTTGCAATACTTGTCAAGAAAGTAATTTGTATATACAAATATGAACAAATTAATAATTAAAACTAAGCAATCTTTCCTCTGTAGGTATAAAGAACCGCCGTTGGATTTAAATGTAATTTGTCGGTAATATATACTGTGAATTCCTATGGAACTTTTTCACACTCAATTTAGTATTTATTCATATATTTTCGTCCATAATTATCTCGGAAGACCGGGAAGCAAAAAAACTGTTAACTCATTTATATTATGTTATTTTTTGTTATATTGTTGATCCAATACTTAACAGTAAGTAATGTTGTTTTATCCTTACTTTTCCTACAGTTTATTTCATATTTTTATATGTTTATATATACTTTTCAAATGTCCGTTTGCAAAATATTAAGAAAATTTTCTATCCTCAAAGAAAGGAGAGCAATAAATTTATTATGTATCTTTCTGTAAATTCATTAAAACATTGCATCGTTAATTTATTGAAAAGGTTTTTGTAAGATCGCTGTCTGAAGATAAGGAAAGTTACTTCATTACGGATAAAAAGTGCTCGCTCAGTTATGAAAACAGTTGTCTTTATAAGATGATCACTCGTATTGTCTCGCTGAAAGATCAAGTTTTCTATTTCTACTTCATTTATTAGTAATTTTGGAATCAAGCTGTGTTTTGGCAACTCTCAGTAATTGAGTTATTTCAATCTTCTATTAACAATAAATAGACAGTGTAGGTCAGTGTCAATAAAAGTCACGCCGAGCCTGTAATTCTTTTCGCAGCGTACCTACGGCCAAACCCTTTTTGTGCTTTTCATAGTACAAAAGATTGTAGTAATCAGGCACATTTAGATTGAAAGTTTCATCTGTTTAAATAACATACTACAGATTAGGGTTATCATTGAGAATCATCTCTGCTCAATGGTTTTTGCTTCTTCGTATATTTTATGTAAACTGTTATTTTTTCTTTTAGCTCGGCTCAATAAATATGTAAGTTACTAGTCAAGATTTTAACGACTGACAAATTTGGTACGAGTTTCATCTCGCTAATTTTGTACAGTTTTCATTTATAACTTCTAATGTATCTCCTATAGCATATCTTAAAATTCATCATTAAGTTTTTTTTGTGTAATTCTTTTCCATGCTTCACTATAATCGTTAAAATTTTTCCACACGCTACAGTGATACATCTAGATTTTTCAGTCGTGTAACACATTTTTAATGCTTTTTTCCTTGGAGTCATCAAGGTATTTTCGGAATCTCCGTAGGACCTCTTCAGCATTCGAAAGAACCAAATACATCAAATTCTCAAAAACATTTTTAGTTACTGGAAACCAAGTGACGAACTTATAAATCAAGACTCATTTGACTGAAAGACATTAGGATAAATTCATTATGTGTCTTAGAATTTTCTTAATAACAGAATTAAACTCACAATAAATGCAGAAATGAAAGAACTTTCTCGATATATTTGCGTCAGAATAGGTTCAATATAAATTTATGAGCAATGAATACAGAATTAAAACACTAATCAGTTACTTATGCAGTGTTCTTATAATTCTGTATATATATATATATATATATATATATATATATATATATGTGTGTGTGTGTGTGTGTGTGTGTGTGTGTGTGGTGTGTGTCTGTGTGTGTGTGTGTCAGATTAAATAAATTGCAAACAATATATTTGCTTACTTTTAATACAATCCGTTCACACTCACGGATAGTATTTCGCGTATTACAATCGAAAGATGTCAAAAAAGGGCTGTAACATTTACAGATGTTATTTTCATTAAATGTCGAAGGTATCCAAGTATTTCCGACCTTTTCCCGAGGTCATCTTAGCCCTGAAATATGACGGAAGCATAACAGTGTCGTCAAGAAACATCGAAAGCGGCATGAATCTGCTCAATTAAGTGACAAACGCTGTATTAATTATATTAACACTATCTCCATTCCAACACAAACCACTTTACCTTAAAAAACATTCTAATTGTCGATTAGTAATACTGATCTCTATTTTAATAATAAAATATTAACATTAAATGCCCAAATGAACTGTTTTTAGAGACTGTTTTATGCTCCTTAAATTAGAAATTAATTGTATTTTGATTACTCACTACACATTATGTAATAATGACTCCCTGATTGAGGGGGTTTGGCTAGTTTTGTTCCTTTTAAAAACCTTCAACTAGAAATTAGCACCATCACTTGATAAGATTCAAATGATGATGAAACAAAATAGCTACTTATGTGGTGATATTATAACATATTTATGTTATAAATTCTAAATAAATATCTCAATACTATATATATATATATATATATATATATATATATATATAAAGTATTGAGATATATAGGTGTATGTGAGATAAAAAGAGAGAATAGTTAAGAATAGTTAATATGAAAGAAAGTTTAATTAACTTAATCTCCCTATGTGCAGTTAATGTTTTAAGGTTTTGTTGAAGGGAAAGAATAACAATCTTGAAATGTCAGATAAGGAAAAAGCCTTAACACTTTCTTAAAAAATCAACATATAAAATAGTTCTGATTTTTTTCTTATTTTCAATAGTCCTTGTCAAAGATGAAATAATATTTATTCTAATCGCACAGGAACAAAATAAAGAAAATACATTGGACGATTTAAATGCAACAACAATTAAACGCTGGGGTGCAGCACAAGTCAATCCCGCCAAATAAGCATCGACGATTGAGTGCCGGAACAGATCAACAATGGAACAACTCAACACCGGAACAGATCAACAATGGAACAACTCAACACCGGAACAACTCAGCACCAGAAAAATATAACATAAATATAAAATATAACAGAAAAATATAAACGATGTACACATTAATAAATATGTTTTCTTAAAAAGGTAGTTGAAAATACATTATATAAGATATAAACCAGTTTTTGTTCTTAATTATGCTTAATAAAGTAAATCTTAAAGAAATTCATTTTTAAGTATACTAAAATATAAAAATAATGTAATAAAACAAACTAGTTTTAATTATTTTTTATAAATAAAATCAAAAATGCAAAACAAAATGAAGCAGTTTTTTGTTTGTAATTATTTTGAAAATTTTGTAAATCGTAATGTCATGTAGTTTTTAAGAAAGTGAATAGACATTCAAAAATACTTTCATATAATTGTTCCATTAATTTGCAATTTACTTTAAAGAAAATAGTTAATAACAAAAACTGGTTCTTATTTTATATAATGTCTTTTGAAATGCCTTATTTGAAGAAATGTATTCACTAATTAATCTTAATCTTTAATGTATTATTTTTTCGGTTATAGAAAAAGATATGTTTTTCTGGTGCTGAGTCGTCTCGGTGTTCAGTTGTCACAGCGCTCAATCGGCGGTGCTGAGATGTCCCTTTCCGGTTAGGCATTATAGTTTTCATACTTGAATAATCATATTGCACATATTAAAACATTGATTTCAATAAGATCACCGAATTTAAGCAACATCAAGCCTGATGCGTATCTATATGGGTCACCACTTAGAAATACTAGGTGCTGTAAGCTTGGATGTGCGGTGGAGTAATGGATAATGGCCTGAAATTGCTAACTGGAGAACCGATATCAAATTCTCCTTGGGTTTCAAATTATCCTCGGGTTTCTCTATATTCACTTACGTGCAAATAACATTGGGAAAGGCATGAATCTACCTCTTCAGCTATAGGTTAATTAGTCGTACTTGTACGACTAAAATATAATTATCCTAAAATAAAGTTGATTCAATCTGAAAAATATATTTTCTAGCTGTGAATAACCTGCAAAGAAAACGAATGAATAAAAAGAGATTAAACTTTTAAATTTGATGAATAACTCACTGTGTTATTTACATATTTTTCTATGAAAAACAGAATAAGTACGCAACAGAAACAATGTGTCACTATATAGAGGTTGGTAAATAATATGCCGTTTTCAGTTCAGCTTGATTTTGAGAGATTGAGAGGTAATCATATGAATACATTGTTGTTGAATTAAAATGCATTAATACCTTTCATAATAGTGATGTAATGAATAGGTAATGAATATGTAAAAACGTTGGTTCCCCCTCACTAGAATGTGATTGGACGAGTGCCGTACATTATGTCTACTTACTAGATTGTTCCACCCGGTTACATTTGCCTGAACCACTTAGCTACCTTGAATGATATATATATATATATATATATATATACACTCCCGATCAAAAATTTAAGACCACTTAAAAATCTTTAAAAAGAATTTTTTTTTTACAGATAGATTTTAAACTCCTTCCACTTAAGGTTACCAATACTACAATCTAAAAGGTTATGGAAACAAAAAGCTACATTCCAAACATTTTATTTAGAAATTTACATTTTTATAAAATGAGGCGATTTACACATGATCAAAATTATAAGTCCAGAGACAAAAATTCTACGAAATTGTACAAAAAGTGTATGAAAATATTCAACAACCAAATTTAATAATGAAGTCTACCTCCACTGCTTTTGATGACTTCAAAAATGCTGTCGAGCATGCTAAAAATAAGCGTTTCAATTAAGGTGCGGAGGATGTTGCTCTAGCTTCTGAAGATGGCTTCACAAAGTTCATTTTTTGTTGAATATTGTTTGCCATTTTGATAAACATCTCTTGTCATCCATCCCCAAACATTTTCAATTGGGTTCAAGTCCGGTGAGCATGAAGGATGTCCCAAGAGATGGACCCCATTTTCTTGTAGAAAGGTCAAGGTCCATCTTGCAACATGGATTGCAGCATTATCCTGTCGGAATAACCATCCATCCCCACACAAACGATGGCCCTCCGTCATCAAAGATGCTTTCTGTATCATGTTAACACAACCAGCCGCTCTCTGACAACACTGCATCACCTCGAGCTCCATCGTCACTCTGTAAGAAAAGGCACCCAATATCATTAGGGACACCCCACCACTTTGACGTGCGGAGAAAATTTCAGGAGGCATGTTTTTATTATACCAATATCTTTGGAAGCCATCAGGACCATCGAGATTGAATTTTTTCTCATCAGAAAACAGGACTTTCTTCCACTTCTCAACGTCCCATGTTTGGTATTCACGACCAAACTTTAAGCGGCCCAACTTGTGACGTGGATGCAGCTGAGGAATTTGTTTACGGTTTTTATTTACCATGACTTTTTGTCTTAAGTGTCGTCTGATGGTTACGGGACTGCAATCAGCATCTGTGACTGCCTTAATTTGACTAGAAGAAAGTCCCTCGTCTTTCATAACAACCCGTCTTATTCTCCTACTCAATGCAGGAGAAATTTTTGGGGGCCTACCAGAGGATTTTGCTTTTCCATAATTCTCACTATTCTTTAGAAAGTTGCAAATCACAGTTTTACTGAATTACCTTAGCTGCCATCGCCAGCTGTGACAAACCTTGCTTATGGAATTCTAGAATTCGAGAACGCCCAACTTTGGTAAGTTTGCTTGCTTTAGGCATGGTAACACCTTTACGCAGTAATTGCTAATCCCTAACTAAAAACGTTGGAATTACCATAGATCTAACAATTTATACCCCTGGCCTTATAATTTTGATCAGGCGTAAATCGCCTCATTTTATAAAAGTGTAAATTTCTAAATAAAATGTTTGGAATGTAGATTTTTGTTTCCATAACCTTTTAGATTGTAGTATTGGTAACCTTAAGTGGGAGGAGTTTAAAATCTATCCATAAAAAAAAATTATTTTTAAAGATTTTTAAGTGATCTTACATTTTTGATCAGGAGTGTATGTATATATATATATATATATATATATATATATATATATATATATATATATCCCTTTCCGGGACATATCAAATATGAATAAAAGCCAAGTGGCTTAAATACTGAAATACTTTCAGATTTTGATGCGAGGGTTTGCAGTCTTTCGTACTTGCAGTTTAAATGGTGGATTTAAAAAAAACAATATATGCACTGCTGGCCATCGAGCGAATTGGTAGTTGGAAGAATGGCTCGTATATTTGATACGATAGTTCCAAGGCACACATATCGTTTATATATATATATATATATATATATATATATATATATATATATATATATTGGTTGGAATGAGTATGAGATTGGAGATATCAATCCCTTTGAAAGGCGAGTGTGGGACTTCTGGCCCACGTTGGTGGGATTCTCTGTCTCACAGAGTTGTCCACGACAATCAAATTCACACGAATGGCCTCTCCAAAATCTATTCGATTCACAGCCATCACCACCAGGAGTAGAAACATAATAGAAAAGGAGGATGACGATCAGATGCGATCTGACCATAAATAATGACTTTTCCTAAGTAAACTGGCCATAACTGGGAGATCAAACTGCAAAAAGAGGAAACGTTTTGACAGCTCATAACTCAAATGAGGCGGACGCTGAAACTGAGAATATTCTCTCCTTTTCCATTATTAATATTTGGTAGCATTTGTTCGTCTCGTTGTTGAAGTACATGAATAAAACAGAAATGATTCCTTCCACTGTTGTTTTTGAACGTGATTTTTAAATAACTGTGTCCCTTTCTGATAACATGCCCTTTACTATGCATTATGTCACAGTTATTTTCTAAGAAGTGACAGCTAACACATAACCATGTGCTGGTCCAATACACGTTACAGGTTCTAAGCAAGAGTTTTACTAAATAAATGTAAAGTTTAAAAATAAATTAATGAGTATAACAAGATGTCGGTTTAAGAAAGGTTTTGCATATTTCAGCATATCCAATACAAAATATTTATTTCATTCTCAACAATCAGTGCTTCCTGCAAACAAGAAGAAATTAAGAATAATTGACTTGGCAGATATTCTTCACGAGTTATAGCAAGTTAGTACTAAGAAATCACAGCTTTACAAACAAATGTACGTCGCTCTAGGATAACGGTTAATTTGAATTCCTAGAATATTTCCTTGCTTGATAATTGAGTTCTATCCTCACTGTGTGCCCTCTAACTGTGACCTTTTTAATTTAGTAAATATAGAGTAACCATTACTAAGAAACACGATAAGTACCCGTAGTTGTATTTGTTTGTAAATATGCTATTAAGAAAAAATTACTTTAATTCCATTATTCTTTATATTACTTTTTTGATGGTCAGTTAGTTAAGTGCCATACGTAATACACTCTTAGGCGATCATGTCTTTTTCGAGTCATGACTGACTAAGAAGAATATTTTCTCGTAGTAGTTTACTTTAAGCGAGAAAATTTAAACCAGAAATATATTTTATTACACATAATTATTTCATTTTGTATTAATCTACTATTAACGACTTCTCTCACTCACAAAACGTAGTGTTTACTAGTTTCTAAAAGTTTTTAAAATTTCTGAAAGATTGTTACGAAAAACTGAGACCCCCACCTCAAATTGTTTAAATGTTTACATTTTTACAACTCTTTTTTTTTTTTTTCAATCGGAAAGTTTAGGGTTTAATCGATAACATTGCACTGGAAAAAAGTAAAAAAAAAATTGATAATCAACAAATTAAAAAGGAGGTGGTAATGTCTTACCGGCGAGTGGTTCCAAAATGGAGGATCGATTTACTATAACGTTGTATGAAAAACTGAGCCCCACTAAAATTGTTTAAATATTGAAATTTTTCCAAAATTCTTTGTCAATCTGGATGCATAGGGTGTAATCGATGAGATTGCACTGAAAAAAGTAAAAATAAATTGAAAAACAACAAGTTTAAAGGTGGTGGTAGTCTCGTTCAGGTCCACCGGAAATTCTTTCAGTGCTCTCATCTGATATTTAGAAATGTTTTCTTCCCTTACCGAGGGTGAGCTCTCAGGGACAAAGACCGCAAAAGATTTGACAGTTTATATCCTTCCCCATGCCATTAACTTCCGATCACCTACTGTATGGTCTTTTATTTTAGCACAATTTAACCTGTTCAAAGTTAATACTTCGAGTTTTACTCACAGAAAGGATCTAAGAATGAAGATTTATTTAACCTTCTAGTCTACCGTTCTTCTTTATTTCTCTATAACGGGAATTACAAACTTTTCTTAACTCCTCCGACTATTCCTCTTCGATTTATTTCACTCTCTTTTATTTCTCTTGCGTATTTACGCCGATTAAAGCTCATTCTATCACTTCAAAAGTCAATAACAATAGATGAAACAAGATTTTCTATTTTGGCACGTCTTCATTTCTCATCTTCTGCTCTTATTTTTGTTTCTTCAAGAAAACAAAATTGACTTTTCCTCGTAATTCCATCATATCCATAAGAACCATTCCCATATTTAGGCAACAGCACAGCTAAAGCCAAGAATAACGTTCATGCCCATTCTTCATGTTGTTGAATTCGTTCAGTCAATTTTGGGTTTATTTTAACATCTTCCGAACCTTCTCTTGTTTGACTAATTATATATATATATATATATATATATATATATATATATATATATGTGTGTGTGTGTGTGTGTGTGTGTGTGTGTGTGTGTGAAGCGCACAATAAATATTAAAGAGTTTGAAAATGCAAAATATTGGCTGTATCCAAAATAAATGTTTTTGCTCGTGATTCATTTAATGTTCTGTAATTTTTCTTTATGAGACTATTAACGTCCTTCTGTAGAAACATATTTCAGCTGCTTCAAGTTTTTTCTTCATCTTCGAAAATATTGTCCAACATTCACTGCCATATTGAAGAACCGACATCACATAGCTATCAACTACTTTTCTCTTTGTTTCTAGTGAAATTGTCCTGTTTCTTAATACTTTACTCAGCTTCTGGAATGCTTCTTTCGCCATGCCAATTCGCCTTCAGATGTCGGTGTCGCACTTTCCGTCTTCTGTTAGAACACTTAAGGAAATAAGCCCAATATTAGAGCCACTAATAAAGAAAAAATGAGAAATAAATTAGTTCACTGGTGCCTCCTATATATAAATTTAATCGAGCCACAAGATTAGCTACTAAGTCCTACTCTTTTACTGTGAAACCAATAAAACATAAACGCAAATTCTACTCTATCAGCTTCTTTTCTCGCACTTCCCGCCTGTGGAATTCCCTTCCATTTACTTGCTTTCCCGACAGCTACAATCCCCAAAAATTTTAATGTAAAGTCAATAGTCATCTCTTATCTCACTAATCTGCATCCTTTCTCTCATGCTCCCTTTTCTGTCCACTCCTCTCTTATCAGTATTCTCATCCTTCTCTTACCCACTTCCTGACACCACCCATAATCTGTCACTCTTTCTCATAACTTTCCTTCTATGTAACTCCCTGCACAACAGTGGCAGTAAAATGCCTTGCTTGGGGCGATATGATTATAAAAAGGATAGATAGATAGATAGTATTCTCATCCTTCTCTTACCCACTTCCTGACACCACCTGTAACCTCTCACTCTTTCTTATAACTTTCCTCATATTTAACCCTCTGCACAACAGTGGCAGAAAAATGCCTTGCTTTGGGCAATATGATTATAAAAAATGACAGAAGTTCTTCAACAGTATCAGCAACAGAAGTTTTAGTAAGCAAAATCATAGGCAACAACATGCATGACAGTCATTCTCAGGGACAGCCTCATCAGCAGGGATGGTTTGGTTTATATCTCAAAGTTTACTTCAGCAAATAGTTGGAGAAAGAGTTGGTTTATGAATTTGATGATATAGTGGTTCTGACTTCAATCCCTGGGCCGGGCGATGTTTACTTAGTTAATATTGGCGAGCAATAAATGAGCAGTGCTAAATAAAATAAGAACTACACAATATCACTAGGAAATGATCAGTCGAACGATAACTGCCAACCATGGTGGATTAAATTATTCTCTGTATGTTAGCCAGATGAATTTATGCTTGAGGAATGCCATTTACAACGGCTGAGACGTTGGGATAAACAACAAACATCAGGACTATATTCCGATTATAAATACTATAAATAATGATACGTATTCATCCCAGAATTACCGATAAATTAGATTTACAGGCTATTTCCTAAACTTAGGCAATTTTTACTCGGTAATTCTAAGTCATACGCAGTACATTAATTCTTACAAATTATTCTTACTAAGTAATACTTTGTACAAGTTATACTTTGTTCAAAACCTCTTACTTATTAATATTTTGTGCAAGTGATTCTTACAAGTAATATTTTGTACAGGTAATTATTACTAAGTAATACTTTGATCTTTTGACAGTCAATACTTAAATAATTACAGCCATTTACATTTCGACAAATGCTGAAATAATTACAATTATTCCACGATTTCTTCTTCATTTTTTAAATATTTTTGCTGTGTATTTGAACTGATGTATATATGTCGAGGGCATTGTCTTTGGTTCAACAATTGTGGTGAATATTGATATAAATTCTACATATAGAATAGCTATGTATTTTTTGTATTAATATATAACACGGACTTTCAACCATGCCTGTACATCTGCCATTTTTATAGTGAACATCGAGTGGCTCAAATTCTTAGCTGACCTGTAGAAGTTTACAGATTAAGTAAAAAAGGACACATCTAAAATGATGGCAGTACGCCATAAACTTCAAAAACAGTAGATCATTCCAATTAGAGTGTGACAATTTCTCCAGCAAATTTCAGCTGTTTTTAGAAACGGCTTTCTTCCGGCTGCACTATGATTAAAATACATTAATACGTCGGTCTTAATCGAATTTCGACACACTTGTCATTTTGCAAAACGTGTTTTTAACCCCCCTCTCTTCTTACGAATGCATCATTTTGATAAAAACGATTACACAAAAACAAAAAACTCAAATATATCGAAGTGATAAACGATCTGAAGTATTGAAGGAATTGGGAAAGAAAGGATACGCCTTTGATATAACATGATATGTTTAATCAATTTAAGATGACATTGCGAGCTATCTTTGATCAGTCTGAAAAACATTTTGGTTTAGGACGAGTGTAAGCTGGAAGCATTAATTTATGATCTTCACTAATTAACGTCATAGAAAATAGGAATTCAAAGAGAAACTGTTTGACTAGATAGTGCTTCATTACCCCTATCAACTTCGATTTTAAAGCTTATTAATAAAGTAGAATGATACTGTATAGATTTCAAAGCTTGCTTTTGGAATTAAAGCAGCACCAGTGATTTTCCAACAAACGATGGATACAATGTTAGCTGGATTAGAATTCGCTATAGCATATCTAGAGGACATTCTAATAAAGAGCGACAGCGTCGAACAGCATGAGAAACACATTCAAGAAGTATTTATGCGAATCCAAAGCTACGAATTCAAAATTGAAAAACAAAAATTCGACTTTTTTCCTAAAAAAAATTAAATACCTAGAGAACATTATAAACAAGGATGGAAGAAGGCCGGATCCGGGAACAGCGGCAGCAATAAAAGGTATGCCGGCATTGAAAAATATCGCTGAACTTTCCTAAGTTTCCTAGGATTGGTAAATTATTACCAAAAATTAATTGTCAATATGAATGAATTGCGTGCTCCATTAAATGAATTACACACACACAAAAAAAGAATAGAGTTGGACAGCACAATGCCAAGAAGCGTTTTAAAAATATTAAAATATTAACTTCTGACTTGTTCTTGACACACTACGATCCATATTTAGAACTAATAATAGTGAGTAATGCGAGCTCGTATGGCGTAGGTGCTTGTCTATTACACAAAATGTCAAACGGAAAGAAAATACCTATCACATACGCTTCGAGAACACTATTACCAGCGGGAAAAACTATTCACAAATTGAGAAAGAGGCTCTAGGGATCATATTTGCGGTAACCAGATTTCACAGGTACATTTACGGAAGACATTTCACTCTGCAGACTGATCATAAACAGTTGTTAACAATCTTCGGTTCGAAGGAAGGCTTACCAACATATGCAGTAAACAGGCTATTACGATGGAGTACCATATTACTTAACTACGAATTCAAATTGGAATACTTGCCTTTTAAAAAGATTGGACACGCAGACGGGTTATCAAGATTAGTGCCAAAAAATAATGAACCACTGGAAGATTCAGTAATAGCTGCACTACAATCAGAAAGCGAAATGAGAACAGCAGTGGGAAACACAGTACGCGAGCTGCTAGTAACGTTACAAGAAATTAGGAACGAGGCAGAAAAGGACGACTTCATTAAAACTACAAAGAAAAAATACAAGATAGGGCAAAAGCCTCCCTGACAGTTTTTCGCATTGTGACAACGTATTAATGTATAATGAGAGAGTAATAAAACCTAAGACACTGCAAAAAAAGATACTAAATGATTTCCATATGGGACATCCTGTAAAAAGTGGATAAAAGCTTTAATGGGAAGCTACGTTTTTTGGAAGAACATGGATGAAGATTTCACACAAATGGTAGAAAAAATTAGGGTTGCGCCTTAGCTGCCAGGCACCCCAATTATACAAAAACCTTGGCCGAAAACTGATCGACTATGGTCAAGGATCCACGTAGATTATGCGGTATCTATAGACGGATTTTATTATTTAATAACAGCAGACAACTCAGCAAGTGACCAGATGTTTTTCACTATAAGAATCCAATGGCAGAAAACACTTAATTGCCTACATGAACTGTTCGCAAAGTTCAGGGTAGTGGATTGTCTGGTAACAGACAACAGAACGCAATTAACATCCACAGACTTCCAGGAGTTCTGTGAGATGTTCTACGTTAACCACATAAAAACTCCACCGTATCACCCACGTTCGAATGATCACGCTGAGAGATTCGTTGAGACCCTAAAAAGAGCGTTAAAAATGTTAAAAATGCATACGGGATACCAACAGAGAAATCATTGCAACAGTTCCTACATGTGTATATAATTACCCCAAATAGCAACACACCATCAGGACTGTCACCGGCGGAGGTGATGTTTGCGAGAAAAAAAATCTGTATTCGACAAATTACTGCCAAAGCAAAACAAAAAAGTCAACGTCATTCGTACCAAAGAGGACCCATCAGACCAATTGAAAGAGTTTATTATAAAATGTTTGAAAACAATATGTCCTACTGGTAAGCTGGTAAAATAACTAATAGGATCGGAAATATGGTATACATGATTCAAGGACCAGAATGCACACACAGAAGGCACATAAACCAAATAAAGAAAACGCGGTTGGAAGAAACAAACATGCCACTAGAAGAAGAAGAAACAATGGACACGATCTTTGATACATTCGAGTTACAAAGTACAGGAACCTACAAAATCTGGTAGGAAAAGGAAATTCGTTGAACCGTTGATAACAAATCATAAAAGAAAGAGAAAATAAGGATCCCTATATAAAGAAAACTTGTGAGAGGGGTTTCATAGTGGCATCACCCATTACAACGAAGTGAACTCTTCCTACAACTACATATACTTTGCCTCACAAGAGGAGGGTACAGCCAGCCAGCCAGCCAGCCAGCCAGCCAGCCAGCCAGCCCGCCCGCCAGCCCGCCCGCCCGCCCGCCCGCCCTTTTGTGAGGCCCAGTTATAGTATTACCAACTAACCCATATATATTCGTTCTACTAACAGAGTTCACGTTGTATTTTGCTGTGTTTAATATATATATATCGATATTTCCTATTTTGGTGTTTGTATTATTTCTTACTGGACTCTTAAACGGGCCCACGACGAGAAGACGTCATTAAAAGAGGTTTTCCTTAAGGTATTTATTTTTCTTCCCACTGTGGACAGAAAGAAATTGGTTGCGAGGAGAAACTAGAGCTGCATCAACAGAACTCCAGAAAAATGCTCTTTAATCGAGAAAATAACATAATCTGCAAAGTGATTCTAATGGAGAGTGCGACATTGAAATTCGAAAATAAACTGTTATAGCCAAAGATGCATTGCAAAGTCGAAGAAGAGTATCAAGAAAAATAAAAAACTTCATGAGAAAGAAAGAAAAAGTACTGACCTGTTACATGATATCGGTTGTTTCTATATGACAGTGAAAGATGAAAAAGTGAGTTGAAGCAACACACATGTTGCTCTACAGAAGGATGCTCAGGATATCATGTAACGAATGTGTAACCAACAACGAGGTTTTATAGAAAATGGAAACAAACAGAAAACATATTACGATCAGAAAGGTTGTGGGACACATAATGAAGGCTTGGAAAATATGATAAATACAGGACAGATTGAGAGTAAGAGGAACAGAGTAAAACTACACATAATTTAGACGATGAGTTTGGATAAATGAATGGCATACAGGATTTAGAAGGAAAATGTACAAAGGAAATGAAATTGTGGAGAGCCACAATTGCCTTTATCCTGTGGAGATACGGCACCTAAAGATAAAGAAATTCTATAATCCGCAATTTTCTTGCAATCTTTATAAATAACACACGAAACCGTATACGTTTGGTGAGAAAACATTCAGAGTCAGACTGCCAGATTTGCGCTATACGTGTCACTACTATCCTAAACCAGAACCGACGATTTTCATTACTAAATGCGTTAGTGCATTTTAAATCATTTGTGATTCTACTGACATTTGCTAAGAATACCATGGACTGAACATTTGAGCAACAAGAAAGAAAAAAGAACACTTATAATCAGAAGACAACAATTGAAATTGCTACGATACCTATTGAGGAAGTAGTGCTGTGCAAATGTAACACTCACGAGGATGAAGACAAGAAAGACAGAAGAAACAGTTGATAACCTACCTATGAAACTTGTGTAAATGTTTCGCAGAACGGGTTTAGATGAAATAGAGAAAAGACAAATATTGCTAACAGGAGGTTGCAGAGTATCATGCTCTCCCACGTGTTGAAGTTACACGGTACATAGAAAAAGAAGAAAAACGTGCATTTTATTTAAAGAAATATGCTAATATCAATAAAAAAACAAACTTTTTTATCATGCATTATATCAAATGAAATCTTTTCCCTTGAAAATTAGTATTAAAATCCATGAATTTTACTTTGGCTCGAACTCTAGAAACAGCTGCTGCAGAGTAAAAATTACTACGGACAACACAGAAAACCTTCAACTATCTCTGTCTTTGTTCAAAATTCGGTATTTATGCTGATCACTCAACTATTTACATCTGTTTTAATAGCAAAGTTTGATCGATTTGATTAAATCAAATGAGTAGTTGATCTAAAAAGTGAACTACCTTCTGTTTTTTACTGAGGTAGGTAATGTCTTCTTAGTTCTAATACCTTCAAAACGAAAATGCAATTGTGATTTTTGATAGAAACTAAAGAAGAATCGGCAGTAGTCATCTGGCATCATTCTCACTGCCCTAACGAGCCTTACGACTCTTTTTTTCGTAATTATTGTTCTGATGAACTTAAATCTATGGTACCTAGTTATTATGAATTCAAGGATTTTACTAGATTGTCGACAAGTTCTCATTTTTCATAATGAAATTGCTAGATGTATCCATAAGTCCTATGGAAATGTTTTTTTTTTTGTTTTTGTTTTTTTTTCAATTGCATTTCTCACTTCTTGGAACACTTTTTCGGCTTCATTCTCCAAATTAAAAATTTAAATAAAAACTTATTTTTATCTTTTGTCAAATTTCTGTTCTACTATTGTTCTGCCCAACCCACATGGTTAATAATATTATTTTTCTCATATTCTCTGATACTCATTAAAACTGGCATTTAATTACCTGGGTTTTATTCCCTTCCTTGGGGTGAAATTATAAAAAATATATTTGTTATATAAGCATTATTTTTTAAACTTGTATATTTCTATTTACCCTATTTACATTAATCGGTCTGATGACTTCATCTTTATTGTCATATTCATGATGTTTTGTTTGTTGTACACTCCGTCCTTCTTCAGATGGAATAGTTTGGAGTTTCGAACCCTACCCTTTATTTAGACGACGAGTTATGACGCGGTCCATCCGCCTGACTACGTCTATGTCTAACCCGTTCTCGGAAACCAATTATGATGAAAACCGGAACCTGAGTCAGGGTTTATGCTGTCGATACGGCACCAATTATGACGACGTTCCCGGGCTGCTAGTCGTGATGGCCTCGTCAAAGTAGCTGGTCTTCAAGTCGTCTCTTACGACGGGGTTCCTCCCTGCCCACGCTGTGAAATTTGATCTCTAGGAAGACACGTTGAAAACCCGGTAGCCGTTTCTCTACCACTTCAAACCAGACCGGAAACACGTGCATATGTTATATGTTCATAAAAAAATAACGGCACCAAAAAAATAATTAAATTCGATAAGTTGCGGAAAAGTCTTTATATATGAAAAAAAAAACAGAAATAAACAGCCGTCAAATTCCTATTCTTACACCGGAGCAAAAGTTTTAGCCTGAGATTAATGGTTGTTGTCTTCATTCGGAGATTTCAAATTTTTCTTGAAATTTTGACGGTTTCAAAACTAAGTCTAACCAGGGCTTTTCACTGAAGCCTTACGAAAACAGCCGAAGTTGGGTTTTTGTGACGGCGGCGGTAAATTTGTCTTGTCTCCTCTAGCTCGGCCCAGCAACCAATCTTTCTGCCTTGGCTCTTTGGGGCTCTATTATTTATGTATGTTCTAAATTCTCTTCGAAGGTGATGGACACGGGGTGTTCATGCTTATCAAATATTTAACCAATGAGATTACTCCCAGGTTGTATCATGAGGCGGAGTGATTTTGTTCCCTTGGTTTAACCAATATTTCTATTGACGTAATTTCTTTTCTTCATCTTTCCGATTACATGATTTTTCAAGTTTTCAAATTTTCAAATTTTCAAATCTTTTCCCAGCGAAATTCGGGAATAATGTATTTGACTTTCCTTTACCCCATCAAAAGTTTTCAACAATCGTCTTTTGACTACCTATATTTTTCACTTCTACCGGCCGTAAAACCCCAAAGCTCCCAAAGGTGTCTTACTTAGTTACACAATGACGGCCAATAATGACCTCGCATGACCCACAGCCCGCAGCTGCATTTTCCTTTTCATTCTCTTCAATTTTCAGCTACTGAGATTGATATGCAGTCAAACAAAATAAAGCAAAATTCTGGTTTACAGCCTGATTTCATACAAAGAATCCATATTCTATTCATACGAATCTATCGTAAAAGTCTTGTTGGCATTAAATAACCCTATGAAGTTAATATATAGTAAAACAAAATATATAGTAAACAAAATAAAATCAATGATTGAGGCTGAATGAAAAGAAAGTTTCTTTTAAAGATGTGGAGTTTCTTATCTTCAATCTTCTTTCCTGTCATTCAGTTACATGACGTCTGATAATCAAATATGTTCAAAGAACAAATTAATATAATTGTACTGTTATTCTTAATTCAAATTGATATATATTTTTCTTGTTTAAGTAATTTGAATCCTGCAAATTTGTTACTTTCCTTGCATCACGTTCACATAGTCTTTCATATTCAATTTAGAAGAATAAATATAAATGATAAAAGCGCTCTTGACTGCTACGGAGTTTAATTCGACAATTATAAAAGGTATATGTTGCTTTCATAAGAATTTTTCGATTTGAAGGTTCATTCTTATCATGACGCTGCTATTATGAAAATTGAATGAATTTTTGTATAAAAAAAGGACTCGTGCATTTGTTAGAAAGCGACAAATAAGAAAATTCTTTAAATTTCATAATTTTCATTTGCCTCAGTAATATGATTTGTTTCCATTTTATTCATGTGAGAAAATTGAATTGGCTCTTGTCTCCTTTCTTCATAATTTAGTTCACTTACGTTGGCTTGCTACCAATTCTCTATTTGATACCGTGCGTCTCTCAGTTTGTTCTTGACTCATACTATCGGCTCATTTGCCCATTACTTCGAAATCAGTTGCTCGTTTCCTTTGGCCAGTGAATTCAGATTGTTTAGGGTGAACAAGCACAGCCTGGGTGCAGCAAAAAAATCGATTAACTCGCTTAGGTTTCTGCTAAGCGTACGTTGTTCTCCTCAAACTCTTAAAAGACACTACAGTCGAATTCCCACTTAAACTTTAAGGGATGTTTTCTCCTTTACTAGATTGATCTGATAAGAGCAGAAAGGTCATATTTAGGTGGATATTTGGGTTGAGTCTATCTTCATGGTGATTTAGTCTGCATACGTTGAGAATAAGAATTTAAAACATTTATCTATTTTAAAGACTAGTGACACTTGAGGTAAATATTCTGCTATATCAGCCACGAGACGCAGCACTTCTAAATACTTGACATTTAGATTAATTTTTTCCAACTGAAATTAAAGCCAAAAATACGTTGTTTAGAGCGTCTCATGATTAAACATAAGAGACATTCATTGTCTGTTATATTTAACAGTATATGTTTAAAAAATATATATATATTAGTCATCCACATACAAACCTTTTTCGCGACTCTTCACTGTAGCTAGACATCCACTTGGTTCCAGCCGGGATCGAAAATCAAACGATTTGGTATCCATTTCCAGGTTCCTGAAAAAAAGGTGTGACGGTTAAGTTTTTATGTAATTTTTAATGTGATCTTATGATTATTTTTTCTTTTGGGGACATGAATTATGTAAAAATTGTCTAACTGTTTTGGTTTTCCAAGCGCTTTCTTCTATACTTTTAACTGGTGAAAATGGCAAAAATAGATAAAAGTATAGCCGAAAGTGCTTGGATAAAAAATTCTTTGAAAATTTTTTTATTATATATATATATATATATATATAGAGAGAGAGAGAGAGAGAGAGATAGAGAGAGAGGGAGGGATTGAGAAAACCTGAAAATGTCTTGTCTCGATTAACTTCCGGGAATTTTTTATTATTGCCATTACTGTTATCATGTTTAGAAAAATGGTAATAACAATAGTAGTAGATTTTTTTAGTCACTAAAAACTGTAGACTAAAATCCTTAAAATAATTAAAATATATACATTTATGCATGGATAATCAAAAAATTATAAATCATGAAAAAAATATAAATGGTATTCAAAGTTAAAATAAAACTCAACAAAAATTTTTATTTTTTGTGTTTTTATCACCTCCACAATTTACCTTGCCTTACGCAGCAAGCTTTATGAATATTCTCGAGCCGTTTCAAATTTAAAATTTCCAAAGTTGACAATTGTTCCATCATTTTTGCATAAATACAAGTTACGAAATACAATTTCGCATTTATCTTGGCAGATTTAATGAAGAAGTTTTCCTTTTCTCATCATGTATTTCACGCTGGCGCATACAAGCAGACACGCAAATTCATGAAATTGTAACGGATGTTAAACTACACAGAGTAAAGACAATTGCCACTGATTGACCTTAAACTTTGTAGCACCTGAACTATAAGTTATAATGTTTTTTATGGCAATATTTGAAAGGAACACTTGCTATTTTACGTCTTCTGAAATCCAATCTACTCTGAAATGAACAAGATTTCAAAACATCGATAAAATCTAAGAGAATGCGCCAAGGCGGCCGATCGCTATACTATAAAAAGACGTTCGGGGAAAGTTTGAATCAATAAAAACCACGCTTTGATAATTATATGGATTCAGATGAGGACTACTCCGAAGGAAATTAACTGCCGAATTGATATGTACTCTAGATCTAAACACTTTGTACCTGCACCATTGAGTTCAAGATCAATCTCTGTCAAGCGGTTTCATGATGTGTTCATTGGCTCCGTTACCATAGCAACAATCCCGATACTTTGTTAAAAGATATTACATATATATATATATATATATATATATATATATATATGAGTGTGAGTCTGTGTGTGTGTGTGTAAATTATTATCAGAGAAGGTCTATCGTTAAAAAATGGATAAATAAGACAAAAGAAAGAATGTTCTTAGCTAACGCGTTTCGTTCTGCAAGGAAATTTATCAAGGCAAGAGTAGGTCTTACTTTGCTATACAAATACGTGAACGAACATAAATCTTACATTTGCCTTGATAAAGTCCCGCATCGGACGAAACTCATCGACTCAGAAAAGATCTTATAATTTTCTTTTTATACGTGTCTCCATAAATGCTCCTATTAAAAAAAAGAAAAAGAGAAAATGAAAATAATTTAGAAAGTTAAAACACGAGGAAAAACAACAACAACAACAACATCTCTTTTTGAAAATTGCTAAAAAAGTGGCCGAAAGCGCTTGGGACAATGAAAATAATAGAACTAAAAGAATAAATAAGAAATTAAATCGACCTTATCTGCCGTATTTAATGAAATATGTCTAAAACAAAGTTTACTAACCAACTATTCATTATTGACCATTTGGGCAGCAATCATATAAATCTCTGATGATGTTAAGATTTTCACTATTTACAACGTGAGATCCAAAATCCAAATGGTCAGTTTATAATAAGCACCTGATGTTTGCATAGTGCATGATTCTCAGAGTCCTGCTATAGACATAAGTTTATATGGATATTCAAATATATATATATATATATATATATATATATATAAGACCCTGATGATTTTCATTATGAACAGCAACTTTCTGAAAGATAAAAAGAAAAAGTATTACAAATATGAAATTAATGGAATTCCTTCGGAGAAGCAAACAGGAAAGAAAGACGAAGCGTTTTAATTCGGAAAAAACAGCAGGAGTCACGATTCGTAAAAGTAGAAATAAAAAAAATACAGTTGATGGCAAACGCGCCAAATTAAGGGAAAATGAAAGAAAAATATTTTTGTTCTTTCTTTTTATTTGGAGACGAGTATTTTCATAAATAGACATTTTATTGAATTCGTGAGAACTGGACGCTTTACGTGCTCGACAGAAGATCTGCGTTCTTTACCAATCAAATTACAGACTCTGTTGTCAAGATGATAACGAAAATTGAGAATGAAATGTTTTACTCACGGAAAGGGATGAAACAAAAGACTTATTCAGATAATTTCTTCTCTTTCTTCTCCTTGTCATCGCCAATTTTATTATTATTATTATTATTATTATTATTATTATTATTATTATTATTATTGTGAGCGCTAACGCAGTAAGCTGTGATAAAAAAAATCTGAAGTCTAATCTATAGCCATCATGACACTCACTTTAATAAATAGATGTTAGGCACAATCATCACAGACAAAATGTGTGCAACATTGTCACAGAATTTGAAAGCAGTAGATAAGACCTTGCAGATTGGGTAAAGTTGTTCCCTTGCATGTTGATCCTTTTACTGCCAAAACAACCTCCTCAAAACCGAACTATTTTGCGCTCTGATTGCTACTGCTTAACCGTGATGCGCAAAGGGATAATAGACAAATAGTTAGGGTCAAGTTGCTGAGAAGTGAATCTATGATAGTGAAAGCGAAATTTATTGGAGTCGACCCAGATTCACCAAAAAGAAGGATTTTCATCACATGTTCAATCAGTAAAGATGGGAAGCGATTTGAGCCCTACTTGGTGTAGCATCAATGACATATTTATAACTATTATTATTATAACCCCCCGCTTTAATGCTGTGTATTTACAAAGCAATCCCTCTTTTATGGCAGATAAGGTGCTATGGCTAATTCTTTTATATATTTTTTATATACTTTTTAATATGATTTTATAATTTATGTCACATATAAATAAATATTGAGACCTATCAAACTCTATCCATAACATACTCATTGATAATACAAATATAATAGTATCATACACATGTAAAAAGTCTAAAAATAATGGAAGCCTTATTAATAAAAAAAGAGAAATCCAACAATCAAACTTAAGAAATACGAACATGGCCACAATATGCCTATCGTGTTTTGAAAATAAAATGTTTGTAAGATTGTATATGAAATACACAGTAATAATCTATATATTCAGTTACGGTAAAATTAATTGTTGATAATAGTTAAAAGTATAACCGAAAGCGCTTGGAAAAAAAACATTCGACCAGTTTTTACATGATATATTTTTGTAAAGATGTATAAGAGCATTGGAAAAATTATGACTGTACCATAACACTTTGTCTTACATTTTAACAAAACCTTTTACACACACACACACACACACAGACAGACAGACACACACACACGTATATATATATATATATATATATATATATATATATATATATATAATTTTTATTTGTTTAAACATTTTTAATGCATAACTATTTTTGGGTAGATGCTCCGTTTTTTTCAATTAAGAAATATATTTATTTACATCTACTGGCTTGAATGAATAATTGAGAAAATATGACAGCAAAATACGCGTCCTCCAGCAGGACATTTTCCTAAAAACATTCCTCGATTATTCAGGCCAAATGTAAATAAATATACTGTTTAATTATAGGAAAACATAAATAAACAAAAATATTTAAAATATATGTCGGAATTAATCAATTTCGTAAATCCTTATATATATATATATATATATATATATATATATATATATATATATATATATATGGGGGTATGTGTGTGTATTCCTTTAAGATAACATTCTTGGTTCAACAGGTGATCAGAATAATCGTTGGCGATCTAGTAAAATATTCACATTAAACGAGAAACTGCTCTCTAGTGTTCTCCATACTTAAAATCAGATATAAACAGCCTGATGAACATAATTATTGCTAATCGAGTCATAATCGAAATAATAAAGGACACTTACTTATTAGAAACGTTGATCTTTCTAAATGTTCTCTTGAATTTTCTATCGAGCACCCAGTGAGAACTCAACTCATTACTCAAGTATTATTGATGGTCACCAAGTTTTGCCTTCTTAACAATTTACATATAACGAACGACTTGTTTTCCAATTTATTTCTTGTAATCATCTCTCTAACGCACTGTAATATAAATCATCTATACAAGAAAATTATGAAACAAACACTTTGTATTGAATGTGCTCTTGTCAGTTTCTGTCAGCTCCTTCGAATACATAATACATTTTTTTCTTTTTTTTATTTGCTGTATGAAATTTACAGGAATAAATATTTTTTCTTTTCTTCTTCCAATTTAGTGTCCTCCAGAAATTATCCATAAACAAAGCAAGCTTCCACAAATGTCCAGCAAATGTAAATATTTACCGTAGAGATTTATTAATGGACATGTCAAACCCTCAGACTCCTGGAAACTGAATCTCCCGAATGAGAATGGCTCATCCTATGAGTGGAATACTAAATACGATTACATTCCTTCTTTTAGCAAAAGCAATGAGTAGAGGTAACGTCGATGACTCAAAGAATCAGCTTCTTGAGCCCCAGTATTGTGCTACTGCATTATCTTTCTGCGGTAGACTGGTTGCTAACCAAGGCTATCGAATCCAATCTGTCCTGCTATTAACCTCCTAGTTGGAGGAATTAGAGATAAATAAATACATTTCCCAATGGTATTTGTACGTAAGTGAATGAAATGAATTATACTGGAATTCGAACTCGGTTCTCCGATTTCACATTCTGAGCCGATATCCATTTGCAGATCCAAATTATGTAGCAGAAGTAGTGGGGTACGTTCTCTCAGCTCTCAGCATGATTGTAAAATTAAATTTTCAGAGTATTTGCAACAAGGACAAGGAGTTACATATAGATGCAAAATAATATCTGAGAACATGTATAACTGAATATAACTGGGTACAATTATGAACAATATGCAGAACTTTGCGTACGAAAGATAGTTCTTTAGCATAACATATATATATATATATATATATATATATCCGCATCGTTCATTCAGCAATTAATTAGAACTCTCTCAGCTATTGGGCGTGTATAATGATAATATCAACGCTAAAAAGTCTGCTTTCTTCTACCTAGCGCCAATAGCTCAGAGGTAGAATCGCCGACTGACGCCAATTCCGTCGGGTTTAAGCCTGGGTAAAAAGCAATCGGATGTCTAACCGTACTGATGAGCTGTGATACAGCGAAGCAGATCTGTCTGCGGATGACAATATATATATATATATATATATATATATATATATATATATATATATATATATATAAGTAATCTGAATCAAATTATACATAGATAACTTTAATTTGAATAACAGTTTTAAAGTTTTCAGATTCATGGCATTAACTAATCCATATCGGAGTAACTATAGGATATAGCTACCGTGTCGAATTCTCCATTTTGTATTTATTTTTATTCTAATTATTTTAGGATTATTAAAACTGATATTTGCGAGTGAGTTGTTTTATTATGACAAATATAGTAAACATTACCTATATGTTCAAAAACTATCCGTGAACTTAAGATAAAATGTGAATCAAAGAATATACATACATCAAAGCTATTTTTTGAGCAAGTACTTTGCGATTTACAAACCACATGGCGCAACAATTAAGGACGAAATCGTCAACAAGTTTTAGTTTATATGGAATGAAAAGTAAAAACCAAAAAGTTCTCTCTTCAACTACGTCGGATCTTATTTCAGTTTTAGTTTCAAGGCGACTAATATGATTAATTTGTTTTCTACGGTTTATCAAACTTTTGCAAGTATTTCCAAGCTAGAAAATGTGATTATATAGTAATCATTATTTTTAGGGTGGGAGATATAAAATAGTTTAATGATAAACGTTATACTAATTAATCCATAGCGGGGAGAGAAGTTAGATCAATCTTTTTAGGTTATTTAAAGATTATTTTGATTGTATTATTTTTTGACGGAATATTGTATTAACAATTTTTCTGAAAATAGTAATAATATTGTTCACATGCAGACCCTACTATTTAATCCTTATATGGGAAGAAAATAAAGACTCATACCTTTCCCGGAGTTATTTACGCGTAAGTGAATATAATGAAACTAACAGAAATTGGAACTCGACCCATTGATTAACATTTCCGGTCTATTATCCATTACACCACCTATACATCCGAGCTTACAGCACCTGGTATTCCCAAGGAGTCTAGGTTCTGACTAAACTCTATTTATCTTCGGTGATCGTACGGGAATTGATGTTTTAACGTGATGTTTCTGTAATCGTCAGTGGATATAAAAATTGATAACTTTGATATGGGAAAGTGTGTTAAGCAGCAAAAAATATTTGTTAGGAACACACACGAACGCACGTAATCTTTCTAAACTATATATAATTTATATACAGGCAAAACGGCAAATCTGGATCTCCTGAGTGAAGGATTCTGATGTTAGATAAACCCGAAACTTTTAACGATCCCTGGGCAACATTACTGAATAGGTGATTGAGTTTACATATGCGTTTCTAAACTTCCGGAATATTGTTCTCATATTTGTTGTTGTTGTTATTACCGTTGTGCTCTCTGGCCTTCACTAGGTGTATATAATTCTGGGTAACCTACAGACATTCCTGAACTGCATTCTTCATTTAATTAACAGGTTTATGCCCTTCTCATTCCACTGCTAATGCTTAGAGTTATCTAGTTCTTTTTCTTAAAAGTTTCCGCTAAGTGTAAGTACACACTGCCTAATCCAGGAATTGAACTAATTGGTTGTTGTCTGTCATATTTTTATTGTTGTTGCTGACATATTGCATTTAATTGTAAGTTAACCCTAAAGGTGAGGTCTTCATAGAGTCTGACGTTTAAAATAAACATAAAACTATTAACTAATACTATTGCAACCAAATGCATAATAATTGCAAACATGAAGAACTAGCACTCAAACTCATGACTGGTAAAAATGTTAAACCCATTAATAATAATAAACACATTAATCTCATCATATATGATAAAAAAATTAAAATAATTTACTTCATAGTCTATAATAACTCTACAACCACACAACTAAATCCTCTGGATTGCAGTATATCAATTTACATGCCTGTTCAGAGATTTATCTCTAGTACTAATAATAAACCCACTACATATATTGATTTTACTATAACCATGTCCTCCCGTAGACTTACCTGTCACTTTTCTGATCATAGCTTTATTATGTAGCCATGTATACAATATAAACAGATATTAGCTGATAACACAACAATACTCGCACATACGCACAGTAAAAAGAAACTTCAGATATTGGAAGCCATCGACATTAAAGCAAAACAACTTACACTTAATAAAGTTACATTTCAAACTAGTCACAACACATTATATTACATCTAGACATATAGTTCTGTTGTTAGGTTTTCAGTCGCTCACGCGTTGTGACGTCATAGAACCGCATCACTAATTTATGGCCTGTTTCTGATATTTAGCAATCTCTTGTGGCCCCATAACAGAATGTCATCTTTGATGGTGAATATTATAATGTTGATGTCCATACAACCACTCTGAAAATGACTCATGTGAGTCGAAAGCTTAGATCAAGAACCAGCATAATAAAAGATATCCAAATATTGGACAAATTTTGGGATTATTTTCATCAGAAATAAAAGCTAAAATACGATGTTTGTAATGGCTCTTAATTAAACATAATATATATTCATAGTTTGTTTTATTTAAAAATGTATGTTAAAATAATTATATTCTGCCTCAATACACTATATATATATGCTACCATTCAGATGACTATTTTTTTTATAAGGAGAATAAAAATGATTGTTATTGAATGAATGAATGAATGAATAAGATATTAATATTACAATATTTTGCCTAAGACTTCATATTTTGTTCTTCAACAACCAGCGTGGCATACCAGTGACAAGATATATTTTGTCAAGATTCGAACAAATGGAACACGGTTCAGGAAAAGATGATTCATACTTTCCCTAAAAAGCATTTCTGCTAAGTGAACTCGAATAGCCTGAGTAAAATTTCCTTTTCAATTTGCTGATTCCGTGCTGGTAGACGTTAAGTTACTTTGAAGTCACCGTTCATGTGAAAAACATCTGAAATCTTTAAGTAAATATCGAAGCATAATGTTGTCCAAGAATAGGAAAAGTAAGCAAAAAAAAGGGAACCTGAGATTCTTTCAAGGTTGAATTGGTTGAAGCGTAAGTGACGAGCCAAGATGAATCTTGTATTTTGTACTGCGTACGGCCGATAACCCACGTAAACCCCACCCTGTCAGAATGGCACACAAATCACTGCTCTTCTAAATCTGTCTTGACTTTTTACTGGTGAAAGAGGAAATCCACAAAGACGTGGACAGCAACAAGACGCATTCAAAATTTTAAGAGGATTGGTGTTTATCCTAAACCAAGTAGACAAGCCTATATGAAGAGCAGTGATTTTTTTCTTTGGCCTCGACCATTCTAGGTAAGCTCGAATAAATTGGAGTAAAGTTAAAGTTTTATGTAGGGGAAAACATGATATGAAGTATTACGCAAACTTATTTTGCTTACATTTAGTATACAGTAGGTCACATTTCATTATACAATCAAAGTTTTCGTCAAAAAATAATATTAACCAATCGATGACTGAATCATTTTTGCTATATGTATAGGTTTGTATTATCAATATACCGGAAAGATCTCAGGTAAGAATATCCGTTTTCATTACATATTTTACAACAAGAAAGATTAAAATAAAGAAATATTTGATTGAGCAATGAAAAAAATTTGAAACAATTTATCTTGCAAATTTAATTTTAAAGACAAAAAATAGAATATTAAGAATATTGGCGAAAAGCATGAAAGTAGCAATGCTATGTCATTAAATGGAATCAGTCTACACAAGCCCTAAGCATTGTGTTCAAAATGCAAACAAATTGTAGCTACTCGGTGTTGATCCCAGTGTCTATATATCTATATATATTAGCTATTGAGCGCGTATAAAGGTCGGCCTACTTTCACCAAACGCCCATAGCCCAGGGGTAGAGTCGCCGACTGAGGCCATTTCGGTCGGGTTTCAATCCTGGGTAAAAAAGCAATCGGAGTCTAACCGTACTGATGAGCTGTGATACGGCGAAACAGATCTGTCTGTGGATGACAATATATATATATATATATATATATATGTGTGTGTGTGTGTGTGTGTGTGTGTGTGTGTGTGTGTGTATTTGGGGGATTGAAGTCAACAACCAATACGGAATCTCTGTTTCATGCTCAACGGATCAGGCCATGCGGGTTGAGGTTTTGCTCGAATTTTTATATATACAAGTCAGTGATGCAGTGTGGGTAGTCTATTGTATTGTACTAAATATTACTTTTTGTCGGCGTATATATTGCTAATTTATAGAGCTATATATTTAAAAAAAATTCTACACCTCTATAAAAGAACCTATGCTAGATATTATCATCTCCACAATCCAATAAGAAATAAAACTAAAACAAAAATTAAATAAAAATCTTTAAACACTTCTGAACATCAATGCTCACAATGATGATGCACGGATAAAGAAGGAATGGACATTTGACACTACAATGAGAAGTTTACCGGTGCAGTTAATTAAAAACCTTATAGGTATATCTTTGCTACATGTAAAAGAAAACAAAAAAAACAATATAAATTATATAGGACTCGACAGACACGACGACTTCTAATCTTATAAAATTGTAGCAAACAAAACACATAGAAAACCCACCATAAATATTATAAAAATATAGGATTCGGTATAAACATAATAACTTACCAAAAAGAAACAGACTTTCTTGGTGTCACATTCAACCTAAATTTTTTTTTTCATAAACCATACAAAAAGCCAATAAGAAAACACTGTATATACTCACATTTTCCTGTCACCCATGATAAGTAATCTAGGACATACTATAATCAATTAACCGCTGGGTTTCCAACAATTCTTCGAGTGAAACCGTATTCAACGAAGCTTAGAACGACGATGAAACAGATATAAAACATAGAGAATTTTCGGCCACACTCACATACACACCACACAGCACAAAAAAGGCAACAACAAATGAAACATCATGTGGTTTAACCAACTGTGCAACAAAATCGTTAAAGCAAAGTTAGGGTTATATCGATTAAGCTCGCAAACACACACACACACACACACACACACACACACACACACACACATACTTCCCCACATCAAACACTCTCCACAAGATATTCAACAAAAAGTAAAAACCACCTATAGTTGTAGCATGAACATGACAAAAATAATGGAAAACCGGGAAATATTAAACAACCACCTGAACAAAATAAACACACTGAAGATTAAATAACGAATAGCCCTTAAATGGTAGTTGCATGCAGAACAATGTAACATACCAAGCCACTGTCAAATCAATAGATAACGAAGAAAAGAATATATAACAGTAACTGAAGGAATTTGGAAACAAATAAAGTATGCACACAAAACAATTTTTACAAATAATAAATGCTTTCTAAACTAATCTGGGAAATTAAAAACAAAAACCAATTAAAATATGATGGAAAAAAAAAGAAAATGAATATCAGTCTACAACAAACGGTTCAAAAACTGTAAATCTACACCGTCGAAAAACAGTTATACTTGCCTATACACAGATCAAAAGACACTACTAAATAAACGATCAAAACTCATCTCAAAATACAAATGCAAACACAATTTTTTACTACATTACTTAAAATTCGAAAAGTAAAAACGAACAAAGACCAATGAAAACAAATAAAATAAAAATGTAAAATAAATTAATCTAAGCAAATAATTAACTAAGTAAACAACCCAGAAAACCCCACAGACCTGTATATATAAAAATCTAGCAAAAAACACAAAGCACATACCCTGATGTTTGTTTTTAATATGAAACAGATTGTCTATTCCTATATATTTACACACACTTTGTCCCGCATATTGAACACTTTAAACCATAAACATAGCATATCTTAAAACTATATTTTACACACACACACACACACACACACACACACACACATATATATATATATATATATACATATATTCAAATTATATATATATATATATATATATATATATATATATATATATATATATATGCAAGAGAATTAGAAATTTTGTATTTCACAAATGTAGCCGGCATACAGAAATTAACTAACAAATCATCCGCATAGATTAGGCCATTCTATAACTGCCGAATAAAGAAAAAATGTCTCCTAAATGGAAACTGCATGCAAAACAATATTATATTCCTTGCAGCTGCAAAATCATTGATAAAGAACAACAGATATACATAGGCGTAAGTGAATGACTAAAAAAAGAAACTACGCAGACAAAAATACGCGATCTGAACATTGCCTTCTATTAAGAACAAAAAATATCAGGCAAAATGAATAAATCAACCTAAAGGTGTCTCCAGGTGAAAATATCTCTAATCACTTTCCTTGACCAACGAAAATTAAAAATGTATGCACGAAAACAAGTATTGACTACGAAAAACGAATATCTTGTAAACATCTACATGGAAAATGCATACATATGCATTATATACAACCTAAATACTGTAACTTACTTTATACGTCCATACATTAAACTAACTAAATAAGATAACTAAGCATGAAAAATGTAAAAATTAAAATAGAATAAGAAGATAATGTTAATAAATAATTAAACAAATAAAATTATTTAACAAAATACGAATAAACACATTCATATGTAAATTATGTTAAAAAATTAAAAATATCAATAATCAAGAAATCAACAATTTATAGAGATTTAAAAGTTAACAACTAATCGCATTCAGATTCAAAATTATTTTGACACAATAGCTTCTACAATTGTTTAAGACATAGTCTTTACCGTCCAAGCATACAACTTAATAGCATATATAAATAGTCGAGTCACAACACAATACACATGCCCTGATGATTGAGCCAGAGCATTATATACTGAATCAACTCAATACAGATCAAATACCAATCGAAGTCTTAAGAGGAATACAAATAAGATACGCATATCAGTTTAATATGTTCAACATAAAGTATGCGCTAACCAAGTTCCTTTTTCTTCATTAAATATGCAATGATCATTATATATTATTCCAAGAGAAGACCCTATAACTATGCAAATAGTTGTTGTTGTTGCTGTTGTTGTTGTTGTTGTTGTTGTTATATGATTATATTTGAACATTTCAAATGTATGTGATGTCTGCTTAATAAACAAAACAACATAAAAATACAAGCATTTTTTTACATATATTTGTTATATTGTTATTAAAAATATTTGGTATTGTATCTACCTACACAATCCTTTGAGAACTAGAAGTCCTAATTGAATAAATTATTCGCAGCCACAATCTTAACAGTTTAAAATATGCGTACGACACAGCATTGAGGCAGACAGTTAGAGAAGCCAATAGAAACTCTCACAGAAGTAAGTAAATTGAGAGTAAGAAGTAAACAGCAACTGCACAAGACAAAATTTATCGTTGTAAGCAAGAGGAAAAAGACAAGCGCAAATTCTAAATTAGAGAATTGAAAATCAACAACACGAAGAAAAATATGGCATATAACTTCTCATTCTTCGAGAGAGAAAGAAGAATTTACAATTATTGCAAAATTTATACAGTATTTTCAACAAGAATATCAAAGATTTTATTTTCGATATCTATTGTATCTAAAATAATACTATTGCTTTAGAAAATTGAGTATAATATTCAGTAAATATTTAGAAACTGACTTAAAAAAAAACAAGACATTGCCACCATACTCCGTAACTGCAAAGACAGAAATTTAACTCTTCTACAAGACAAAACTAATGGAAATAATTAAACCGTGACAAAAATAACCTTGAATTGCAAAATAATTTACACAAACTAAGTGAGAAAAAAAAATCAAAGACGAACAAAAAACGAAAAAAAAAAAATTCCAAAAATTACAGAAAAACAGACTGAAAAATGGACTGAATCTAGGTTGACTTACCACAAGCAGCTAATACAACCTGTCTGCATCTCTTTCACTAACATACGCGGCATCCGCACCAATTTCCTCAGCGTAGATTCTTTCCTCCATAATAACTCACCTGATATATTAGCCCTATGTGAAACTAATCTTAATCCTTCTATCCCCTCATCTGAGTTCTACGTTCCTGGCTACCTTCCCCTCTTCAGGAAGGACTCCAATGTTCATATGCATGGGCTTGGTGTCTATGTCAGCGAACACCTTCCCTTAGCTAGGGTGTCATCTTTTGAAACCCCATATCATTCTTTCATTTGCTTCCGCCTCTCACTTCTCAGCTCGATTAGCTATCTCTTCTTTCTCTACCGCTCTCCTTCCTCCTCTGACTGTTCGTTACTTGACATCATTTCTGACAATATCGACAAAGCCATTTCTTCCCATCCCACTGCCCATGTATTCGTGTTTGGTGACCCTGCTGGTGTCCACAGCATGAACTTTTCAATCACCCAATCCCTTACGCAAGCAGTGGACTTCCCCACGCGTTTCTCCGACAACACTAACGGAAGGGACTCACTTCTAGACCTCTGCTTCATTTCCATCCCAGACTCTTGCACTACCAGACAACTCTGCCCACTCGGAAACTCTGACCACACTGTAGTGTCCGTCAATATTTCACTCCACTCCCGCCCGACCCATGAAACCCAGACAAGTAGAATATCCTACTGCTATCAAAGAGCAGACTGGGATTCGTTCCGAGACTTCCTCTGTGACATCCCTTGGAACAAGGTTTTTAATCTTCCCATCGAAGAATGTGCATCCGAGTTCTCCTCCTGGATTAAGGCTGGCATCTATGCCTTCATCCCTGCTAGGAAATTCCAGCTTAAATCTCATTCGTCTCCATGGATCTCACCCGCTTGCTCGGCTGACATTGCCCACCGGAATCATTTCTTCCGACTCTATCGTAACTACGCGTCGGACCAAAACAGGCGCCTTTTCACTTCAGCTCGTGATTAGTGTAAAAGGATACTTAACGAAGCTAAGATGTTGTTTGCTGCCAGAATGAAGCAACGCATAGCATGCTCTAAATCCGGCGCTAAAGACTACTGGCGACTCTGTAAAAGAGTACTTAACAAGAGGCAGTTCACAATACCCCCGCTAATCAACAAATTTGTGGTCCTCACATCCCCAGGAGATAAGGCTGAATGCTTTGCCCACAGATTCTCGAACAATTCGAGTCTGGACGCATCTGTCCTTTCTAAGCTCTACAACCTCTGCCTATCTGCTTCCTGCTTTCCTGCCTGTTGGAAATCTTCCTCTGTAGTTCCTATATGTAAAAACACTGGAGAACCCTCTGACTTCTTCCGATCTTTGGCAAAGTGTTCCAAGCCATTATCAACGCCATAAGAGCCCAAGTAGGTTTGTACGCCGATGACACCACAATTTACTCTCGCCTCCTACAAAAATCTGGTGTAGGCGTCAAAGCTAACCTCGCAGCCGAGATTGAAAAAGACCTCCAATCCATATTGGACTGGGGTAAGAAATGGCTAGTAAATGTTAATGCTTCTAAAACGAAGCTACTCTCAATTAACCATCATCGACAATCTCACCTACCTCCCATTAGCATGGACCAGGCCTGTCTCCCAGAGAGTAAAACACTACGCCTCCTTGGTCTCACACTTTCAGCGGACCTCAAATGGAATGACTATATCGAATCCATTGCTAAATCCGCTGCTATAAAAGTCGGTTCTCTGTGTAGGGCCCGGAAGTTTTTTCCGTCTAAATCTATCCTGCACATATATAAATCTACCATCCACCCGTGCATTGAATACTGCTGCCATATCTGGTCGGGTGCCCCTGCTATTCTTCTCGGGCTTCTCGATAATGTTCAGAGGAGGGTCTGTAATGTGATAGATACCGACTTGGCAGACCTCCTGCAGTCTCTATCCCACCGGCGCGACGTGGCTTCCCTGTGTCTCTTCTATAAATACTTTCACAGCTTCTGCTCCGATGAACTTAGATCACTGGTGCCCCCTAAATACGAATTTGCACGAGGTACTAAATTAGCAACTAGATCCCACCCTTTTACAGTGAAACCGATAAAATGCAACCGCAACTTCTATTCCAATAGTTTCTTTCCTCGCACTTCCCGACTGTGGAATTCCCTTCCACACGATTGCTTCCCCGACGGCTACAATCTCTAGGAGTTTAAATGTAAGGTCAATAGACACCTCCTAACAAAATAACCTGCTCCCATTCTATCAAACACTCTTCCCATCTGCCCAACCCTCATCCTCAGTATCCTTACTCATCTGTCACCTTCCTACTGACATTCCCTATGCCTAACCACTCCTTCTCTTTACTTTCCCCTATGTAGCCTCATGCGCAATAGTGGCTGTGGAATGCCTTGCTTGGGGTGAGATGATTAAAAACAAAGTAGAATTTACGCTGCATTTATTGGACACACATAACTATATAAAACAACCGATCTTCTTCGTTGCGTTGTGTGTTACGTCATCATAACGCTCGAAAGCTAAACCTTATAATTCCGATTATTTTGATAATCATTTAACACCAAACAAGGCAGGACTGCTACTTAGAGAGACAAAGGGTACAGGTGATGCCAAAGAAAGAATGATATTTAGGAAGGTGTATGCAATTTAGGGAGGCAAAATATGGCAGTTGACATCGAAATTAATTTAACGTCAACTGTTATCTTCTGCAAGCAATTATACGAGAGGAAGTTCCACTGACAGGAAGAGCGAGAAAAGAAAATGTGGAGTAGAAGTGTTGGTTACATTTGATTATTTCGGCAGTAAAGAGTGGGAATTTGATATCAATCTAGGCGCAAGAGGGTGAGATATTGATGCCAGCCTAATAAGTACGCGTAAACTCAGGATATCGGGGCAACAAGAAAAGATCCTGTCGAGCAGAATCCGTGAAAATATTTGTAGAAATGTGAGAAACCCACATCCCATCCGAGAGAAAGCGACTGAACGGGTGCTGCCGAGTCATGACAGATTATGTTGCAGATTCTTCTTTAGAGTTTGTCGAAAACCTTGAGATGAATAACAGGAGCACCTGACCAGATATGGCAACAGTCTGTGGTATAAAGATTTTATCACTTCGTCTTGAAAATGACCAGACGTAAATTCCAAACTTGAATAATATTTACATTTACTTTGCCCAAACATGCCTGCTCTTATACGTAAACAAGTCAACTGAATTCATCTCCTCCCAATGTTCGTACTCAAATCTGTATTAATGTAGAAACAGAGACACATCATAAATTAACTGCACATCATATATATGCGCGCGTGTTTGTTTGCTTAGGTGTGTGCGTTCGGCGATTATTGAAATTACATAAATAACAGTGCAAGCGAAACAAATTTTAGATATATAAAATTATCAACATGTTAAAAGAGAAAACAGCAATTTTCATTGAATCTTTTTTCCAATTGATCAGATTTTTGTTTACTTTTTTAGACAATTATTTTGTCTTTCATGACATTTAACAGGAAACCTAAAAAATAGCGAAATTGTGTTTTTTGTAAATCGCTAAGCGATACAGATTCCAATATTTTTTTGTGAGCTTTTTAGGACTTTATTTCCCTATTTAGCATCAGCAGCGAAAAAATAATAAAAGTAGAAGACTAAATTAATCAGTCGGCGACAGTTGCAAAAACAAAAAAAATTTGTAAAATATTCTTAGAGACCTCAGGGACGATTGATATCTAGCTCCAAAATTTAACCGCTTGGCGTTTATTTTTTGTATATTTTATTTTGTTTTCTTTGATTTGGTTAATGAATATAATGATACCTAAAATAGAAGAAAGGTAACATTTTATGGAGTTAAATATTTATTGGTTATCTTAGTTGTGTTTTAGAAGCACACAATTGTACAAACTAAGCTAATTGTGGTTATTCCAGCGTGGTAAGTCTTATATTTAATTATTTGAAAACGGTTTTCTGTTTTGCACTCCATAATTATAGAGCGTTCTGCTCTGCCATATTTTAATTACGATTTTATATTAATTGTGCACAATCAGTAGAAGAGCATGAGTCTAGACCTGCTACACATGTTTTACATTCAAAGTAAATATGAAAATTCCAAAAAAGCCGATGCCCTAGTTGCGCCTGGCTGTCATATATATATATATATATATATATATATATATATATATATAGAGCTCAGGGGTAGAATCGCCGACTAACGCCAATTCGGTCGGGTTTCAATCCTGGGTTAAAAAGCAATCGGGGTCTAATCGTACTGATGAGCTGTGATACAGCGAAACAGATTTATCTGCGGATGACTATATATATATTTAAAAAAGGATTGAGTCCACAAATGCTTTAGGTCAAGTCAGGTTAAATTAAGGAAGCCTCCTGAGTAAAGATAGATATAATATAAAGCTTGTACTCCGTAAGGCGGAGAAAAATATAATAACATCAGTGGCATTTACAAAAGTTCACTGTAACGGTTTGCCTTTAGTAGGGTTGCGTTTATGATTTTCAAAAACTCTTGACACTTAGTTTTTGGTTTGGTTCTTCTGGTCGAAAACTTTACTATTTGCATTTTCATGGCTTCTTTTATATTGACGCCGTTCAGTTTTGTATGTGGCAAGATTTCTGCTCCACCGTTCTCTTTGAAAAGTTGGGCATAACTAACGCTTGCTATTTGACATTTTGTTAAAGACAAAACTTTCTATGCCAGAAAAATCCATCTGGAAATGATAAAAATTGTTCCGGGAGGTTCTTGTTTGAAGAAATCTGAGAGATGTTACAATTTCGTGTTGGTTTACCCATCGACATCTCTCAAAATTCACTCCCAAGGCCTGGTTTCTACGCACTTTCCAAAGGTACCGCAGGCTGAGATTCTCTTTACAGGCTGATAACATTGACTAAAGTTAGATTTGAACCTAGGTCTCATGGTCAGAATTCCAAAGTTACCACTTGGCTAGGTCTCATCATTATTAGTTGTATATATCAAGTGATACTACGGGTCTGATACTCGGGGTATGATAGAGAAGCAACATACAGTATCTGGATGACCGATGTATGGCAGCTGTTCTCTCATATGAGCTAATTTTCATAATTCAAATGGGTAAAAAGAGGATGGTATCGTTTACTATTTTCAGAACGAAGCTAGCAACGTTTTATCAACATCAAATAAACACTGAATGTGTTGCAAACATAATGAGCGGTAGTACCCTAAAAATGACTTTGTTTCAAACAACTCTTTAGTCCGAAGATCATTCCAGACCTAAAATTCAAGAAGTATATACGTGCTGAAAGAATGTTTCGTCTTTTGTGTTGCTCCAGAAAACAACTAACTACTACTGTCAGACTCTATTTTCATCATATCAAGCCAAGAATTGCTGTCATATTTCTACTGGTGCAGTCTTGTGATGAATTATTTCCCCTGAAATTATTATCATCCACAGACAAGAGGTTGTTGCCAGCCTTTCACTGCTATATTGCTATTGTTATGGCAAATGTTCTATTCGTTAGTCCATTATCTCAGACCTTCACATCAAGAACCTGCCATGTCATGTTGGCGTTAGAAATTTGTCCCAGTTCTCTTCGTATTAGTTTGGTAGGGGGGAAAGTTCTACTCAAACAACTTCTTATCAAGAACTTTACTTTGTTGAAAATGCTCCTACGAGGATGCTTCCATGACACTAAAGAACGTGAATTTTTAATAACTAAAACCTATGTAATTATTCCTAACTGTAAGCTCTCCGACGCATTCTTTTTTGCAAACCGTGAATGAACTTTACTTGGTAGCGTCTAAAATTTAAAAAAAATACTTTATTTTTTTAAATATTCTATGCGACAAACAGTCTGTAAATGAGTTAGTAAATAAATATGTTATTTACATTACATTGATTTTTTAAAAGAATTTAAAACTGAGCACTCATATAAATGTATTAAAAGAAATATACATATTATATAAATGTATGTGCAGTGTGATAAGCATTCCATAATAATTTCGACCTCTCTTCTATTAAACAACTTGAACGTTATTCATCATATTGTAAATAATTATATAACTTTATAGCTATTTAAAAGTATTTTTAAATTTCAGAGATATTACTATAAGTCATTAAAAATATAAAAGAAAGAAATCTAATAAGATTGTTGAAAGATAGAAACATAACTTTGAAAATTACTATGATATTTAATAGAGACGCAAAATAATCAAAAGACATTGACAACATGGAGAAAAATAAGAAACATCTGGCTTTAAAAATATAGAATAATTAGACCAAATCTTACGTGCTCTATTTTTTTTACTGTTTCTTATGTGGTATATTTTTTTACTGTTAGTTTATTTGTCGAACGTCATTTCCTCCAACCTTATGAGTTGTTCAATGTTCTATTACTTTTTATAATAGCTTCTCAACCCGCAATTTCTAAGAAGAGATCGCTTATCTGGTTTTCTTCTCCAACGGATTTCATATCCTTTAGATTTTGTTCTAGCTTTAGCTGCTAGACCTCTAATTCATGCTTGCGTGTACTCGTATTTTTCAAGTGATAAATGTCCCTTATTTTGTGGTGTTATAAACTCTCGGGAAATGGTAAGCACTAACTACGTCATGAGAAATAGGTGTAGCTATGCATATTCTTTTTGCCTTCCTACTTAAAAAATTTACATCAATACTAAATATACCACTTTAGACCATAATACTTCACGAAATAAATCTAAAATAACATTCCAAGAAGAATTAAGCAAAATTCAAAAACAATTATGACTGGCATTCGTATATCTTCACAGATGGACTAAAATGAAACTGGATATGTATTAGTGTATAACCATAAAATGCAAAAGAAACATCTTCCAAAAGAAACAATTTAGAGTTTTGTTCAATGGAATTACAAAGCAACTTCATTTCTAGAAACGAAACAAAAAATCTGTAATATTTTCTGACGAAAAAGAAGACAACTTCTTGTGAAATTGCTATACAGACATAACTCACTATACAAAAGTAAAAAATAGTGATATCCTGTATTTCAAACCACATAAAAATCTAAGGAAATAACCAAGTAGACTAGTTCGAAAAGTCTGCCCGAAATAAAAGCCCTGATAATAGTTTTAATATTTCTTACGCGGATCTCGGAGATTAAATAAATAGTTTAATGAAACAGAAGTGGTGGAAGCGCTAACCCGACAAATCGAATAACTAACTTCACACAATTAAAGGGAATCTGGATGAATAAAGGCAAGTGTCTAGAATAAGGGATGAAATAAAGTTGGATTGGTTGCACCTAAGCCTCACATACCTCACTCATTCATACTTGTTAAACATTGAAGATCAACCGACACGTACATCATACCAAGTCGCACTCATAATGAAGCATATTTTATCTCATTGCACTGTAAGACATAAATAGTACAAGGAATCCAAAATAAGAAAATTATTTCAAAATAATGAAACATAATGTTCTACCATAAAGAAAGTGGTTCATACCAAAATATGTAATACACGCAAAAGATTATCGATAAACTATATATCTATAAAGTATAGTTTTATCTTGAGAGCATGTGTGGATTTTGTAGATTATTTAAAAATATATTTAATAGAAACCATAAAATTTTGTCTATGCTGCCGAACGATCAACCAACTAAACAGAAGCCTATAACTGTTGATGTATATCATATAGACAACAACCTATTACGATGTAATACACTTAATAACAGTTTTAATAGCAAAGTGTTGAAATAAACTTTCTCGAAACTAAAACATATTTACATGAATAAGATCTGTGAAATAATATCTTTGTGCAAAACCGATGTGAACTTCATTAAAAAATAACCTGTTTCTTGCTGTCAATATTTTTGAGCCAAGACATCGAAGAAGATATGTAAACTCTTGAGAAATCCTTCATTTAGCGCTAACTGAACATGTTCAATCTGATTTAACATTTCCCCACTGTGATGTGGTTTCTTGCTTTCAGCAACAAGGCCACATCCAAAACTATTAATATCATGAAGCTATCGCGTACACATAACAATATTATAGTTGAAAAAAGTTGTCAAATTAACAACAAATACCAATAAAGGACAGAAAAATTACTACTGAAAATGGAAGAGATAAAATTAATGTGTCAAGAAAAGATAATTTGCCTGACGAATGCGAGAAGCTACAGAGAAATGGTTCTGCCAAATATTAGATATCGTCATTCCCTTGACGCCTATCAATCGAATCACAAGGTTTAATTTAATTAAAGTCTTCACTTCCGGACTGTGAAATATCGAGTACTCAAGAGCAGGTACAGATTTTTTTTGTTTTTATTTATTTCCCTTTGATATTTTTACCAAGATTTTATGATTTTTCAGAATAGTTTTCAACATGCCAAGACAAGGAATTATGTTACAAATTGTCAAGCTTCATGTTGAAAAAATGGTGGGAACAGTGTGTTATTCCATATGTTTTAATTGCTGAAACAATTGTCAAAAGTATAATCCAATTGATAATTTCAATTTTAAGGCCACTATTTAAAATTATTTTTTCATTTGGTTATTTTTTATTCATTCTTACGATTACCGAAGATAAGCAACGTTGAACCTGGTCAGTAAATCGAGGGGTGATTGAATGGAAATACAACGTTCTGTAAGTTTAGAAGTGTGAGTAATGTAAAAGATAAGAGTTCAGAAATTTTAATCTTAGAACCGAGTTCGAATTCCATTTATGTTCGATTAAAAGTGCGATACGGAGATTGAAAGGCGTATTGGCGGCCATTCTAGAAGCTGAACAGAGTGTTAAGAGACAGAAAAAATTCGCTGGAAACGAAGAAGTGGGTACTGAATTGTTATCCGATGTTTATCCTTCAATATGGCAGCTAATGCCGGACAATTTCACCCAAGATGAAGAAAAGACTTGAAGCAAACGAAATCTGATTTTACAGCAGGATACTGAGAATATCATAGACAGAGCACACGAGCAATTTAGCGGTTTTGGAGAGGTTGGATACAGAAAGGAAACGAAGGCTTAGAGAATCTGATGCTCACGTGATGAATAGCAAAAAAGAGGGAAAAGGAAAAGCAACGCACGACATACTTGATGGACTTGAGCATATGAATGGTGAAGCGGGGATTGAGTGGAATTACAGGAAAAAGAATATTAAGAGCGACAAGGGATATGGAAACGTGGAGATCCATGATCGCCTACGTCCAACCCTGACTAAGAGGAAAGATCAAAGTTTTTAATTATTTTAAACAATTATTTAATCCTTTCTAACATGTTCGAAATATTGGTAAAAATCTTGTTTTAATTTTCTTTAACGTGGAGCTAAATCTTTACGAGCGTTTACAATAGAAAACCTAATATTATATAACTCATGTATTATTTTTAAACCATATAGCCCCTGTTGCCGAAAATATGCTCTCAATAGTAAAATAAAAAATTAATAACACTATGAATTATTTAATTAGATAAGTTTTAATTAATTTAATAAATAATATAAATTTCAGACATTATAGTTTGATGAAAAAAAGTTTCCGATTCATAATAAAATTTTAAAATAATTGTTTTCAATTTTTTTTAATTATAATAATTTGTAAAGTTTCAAAACAATTTTTAGAATATTTTCAAGAATTTTAGACCTTAATTTGGTAGGTTATAAATTGAAGATTATATTTAGTAATCAAAAATTGAAAAATTTAATACAAATCTTTGGTAATTGTATTTTAAAATTATTTTCAGTTTTTTTCATTGTTTATTTAAAGTATTAATCTTTGTATAGTAATTTATACGTGTACATTAAAATGCCATGTGTTTCACGGTTTCTTCTTACAGGAAAAAATTATGCAGTTATGTTATTTTGATTCTCGTACACTTATCTTATCTCGCATCTGTCGAGCTGTCAACACATCTCAAACGGACAGGTCAGAAAGTACAACTCTGTGATTAGGAAATAGTATTATTCTAAATTTCATGCTATAAATAAGTAATATTCGTGTAAATCAGATTAATTTAACATTAAATTTGCTAATTGTCCAAAATTAATGTGTCACAGATGTATGTTTTATTTTTGTAATATTTTTGAAAGCGATAATTAAATTTTGTTTACTAATGTGTCGATCGCTCAAATATGGCCGAAAAATTAAAAAAATTTAAAAAAATCTCAAAATTTTACATTTCGATCAAATTTCTTTTTGAAATACACCAGAGTATTTTGCTTACTGGAATAAGTAAATTTAATCATAAGTTTTCAATTAAAACTAAAATAAAAGTTTCAAAAGCTTTTTTTTAAAATTCAGTTTAAAAGTTAGTAATCGAAAATGAGTGTAGGTACCTACATTATAATTCCAATAAATAAATAAAATAAAATTGTGCACAAAATATTTAGATTTCTGCAAAAATAATTTAAACGGGTTGATATGCCGCTAAAGAAAACAACAAGCAAACCTACAATCATTCCTACATTCTTGTTCTCGCACATCTTACCTTCTTCCTTATTCTCTCGCAGATCCTAAGAAAATAATTTTTTCCTTTACTTTTCCATCTACTCTCTTTCTCTTTTTCTTCCCTTATTTCTTCTCGTCTTTTATCCTTCCTCTACCGATGTTTTAGTTTCCTGTTCCTTTATTCTATTTTCTCCATTTCTCTCTTACTTATTTTGTGATTGCCAGAAAATTTTTGAATGTGTTTGCCGTAAATCGGTAGTTAACAAGTGGAACTTCCGTTCAGCGTTTACTTCCAATCTGTTGCCAGCCGCTATTTACTTTCTTGGTTTGTATATCATCAGTTTTTTCATTCCTTGGTTCATTAATTTCTGTTCTTCTATTATTTAGCATAAAAAGGCACTTAAAATCAATCATGCATTTCATATCCGTTTTAACCTCTACAAGTTGTTTTTCCTGGGTGGTCTTTTGATATAATATTTCAATGCTTCATTGTTTAAGGGAATCCAGATCTAGGATTCGAAAACTTTTCTTCTACAGATAATGTTCGGTTTTTGGTTACCTCCTTTTGTTCTTTCTAGAATTAAGACTGGTTTTTTCCTGAGCCTGGATTCTAATTCCATTTTCCCCATACATATTTCTAGAGTTTGACCAATACTTATAATTCACCCGCATATTTGACAAAGATTTTAATATTGGCTACATATCTTCTATTCTAATGATGGACTCCCTCGTCACGGACAAAAAATGAGGGCACAATAGAATAAAGAGCTGCTCAACTTCAATAAACATCCGTGTGTCTTCTAAGGTCTGAGGGTGTTTTCCAAAATTGTTGACAGATGGAACTCGTGGTTAAGACATTGTGTCGCGAATAGTTCAGGACAGCAAGGCCTACTTTACTGCATGCAACAAAACTACAGAAGCAGGTAAGGTTGTCAGTGGGAGGAATATCATGCTGCCAACTTTATATTACATGCTCAAATCGGCCTAGCTTAAAACAATTTATACATGAAAAGCGGGATTATCCGAGGGAAAAAAGGGAATACGGCATCGCTTCAGGTTGTCTTTGAGTTTGTCTTTGGAATGCACGTGTTACTTTCCAAATGACCTGTTTGAAAATAACTGGCCAAAGATACGGAAATAAGTCTGCTATCGGTCATACATAAAAAATTACAAGGCCGCTTTAACTTCTCTGTTTTTAATACGATCACACATATTTCTGTTGCATATATTTAGAGTTTATATGCAACATCAATTGGCATTTTTTATTTCTTTGACTCCCACCCAGGCATACACACATACACATGCACATATATATATATATATATATATATATATATATGTATGTATAGAATACAAGTTTATTGATATGTTGCCTGTACAGACTCCAAAGTTCTGCACTATAGTATTCTAACCCCCACACACAAACATATACAGGTATGGATGTAAACAAGTATACATACGTGTCATACACGTAGATTTACACACAGGCATACACACACACACATGCACACACACACACATGCATATATATATATATATATATATATATATATATATATATCAGAGTTAATAGAATATTGATTAATGTAATATAGCAGATCTATTATGTACATATTAATAAATATACATATTAAGCACGACTCGGAGTTTTAAGCACTATGCAATCAACAGGCACTTATTGTGTACTGACCGTTTTTACATTTGAATTTTGAGTTTTGGATTTAGCGTTGTTTAAGATCGTTATAAATTATAAATCTGAGACGCCAATTTTTTTCCATTTTTTAAATATATAATTTTAATTTGATTCATACCTAAACCTGAAAATGAAAGTAAATTCGAAGGACTTAAAAAAATAAAAAAGGAGTAAATGTTAAATATTGGTAGCGGGCATATTAACTTATGTTATAAGGGATAACTTTTGTTTTTGTAATATTGTATTTTTATTTATTCTCTGTTGATAAAGACATGAAAAAAAGGGGAAAAATATCAAACGGCAATAAAAGCAAATGAAAGAAAGAAAAATAAAAACGAATAATGAACATGAATAAATAGATGAATAATAACTAAAAATCAAAAGTGAAAGTGGATGACGGTTTAGTCAGGGTATAGTGCCTGTGGTCATCAATTCACTTCTTTTGTTTAATATATTAGGGTTATTCAGGTGTGTAAGAAAACAAAATTTTCTAAAATGCATAAGTTACATCTATTTCCTATACAATTATAAGATTTGGTTTTCGCGATGTCGTTCCTGGTAATATGTAGGATTTTGTTGTTGTTTATTAATTTTCAAAAATATTGGCGAGGGCAATGCTATTCTTGTATTTATTATTATTTAAAGTCAATTTATGGTTACAGAATCGATTTTTCCATTTGTTTTCAGTTGAACCAAAATGATATTTAACAGCGCCTTCTGAACGACTGTCAGCTTTGTAAATTATACATTCAGTCGTACATTGAGAGTTAAGTAGACAGATTGTGTTTTTCGGTAGTTACAACTATTTTTTGTAGAATTACTGTGATTGATAGTGGAGTTACAATTATTTTGCATTATGTTTTTATTAAATATCACACTGTTATGTAGTGAGATATATTTTACCGAAGTTCTTGATGCAACTGTCAGTTAAGTGCCATACGTGATACACGCTTTTGGCGATAATGCCTCGAAATAGACATGACTAACTGGGCAGATGGTTATCCCGCAGCAGGTTGCTATTGCTTTCTGCGATAGACTGGTTGCTGAACAAGGCTATAGAACCCAAACTGTCTTATTATTTAAACCATAGCAAGAGAGAAGTGAGAGATTAATACCTTTCCCAAGGGTATTTGGGCGTAAGTGAATCCAAGGAATTCAATTGGAATGCAACTATAATTAACCTTAATATTAATTTTGTTGAAAGTATTTTTTAGTACAGGAGAATAGCAGAAATATTTGTGGATTAAATTTTGAAAAGTTTTCCTGTTTGTGTTGACGTTAAGATTAAAAGATGGGTTTTTAAACTGTATGATATTACGTTTGCGTGATTAAAGTATATGTTTGCTATCTTTGTTTTTATCGATAAATTCTAAGCGTACGTTATAATTACGGGTAGTTGAGGCATTACTATATTTAATTTTATTGTTATCAAAAACTACCTTCTTATTAGAGTTAGAAAATAATTTAAATTAGATAGATATATGAATATTATCTCGTATTCTATAGTAGTGGTTAGAATCTTTTCTTAATCAGTCATTTTGTTGTGTGCTTGTTTTTTACAGAAAGATTAATTCGTCATCTAGATATAACGAATTAATCCCCAGTTTATGTAGACGTAAACTGCGTTTTTTCTTTTTTTTATATATTTTTTTTTTATCTCGAAGATATATCTATGTCTCTATAATAAGAAAATGCGACCAATTCACAGGTCCGCGCAGAATCAAACGTTCCAATAGTAATGCAGAAATCTAGATTGATGTTTTTTGTTCACAGTCAGCCGTCCTGAAATAGAATAGATTTTTGTTAAGGTTTGCTATTTTTGAAGGCTTAGTCACTAATTGGGTAGTAATGTGTAGCGACGTTCATAGTTTTCCTGTAGCAGACGAGTAAATTTCGCATATATAAAACCGTATTAACGTACATTACTTTTTCGTTACTATTTTCTGAACCATTCAGTTAAATTAGCAGTATTTCGTCACTCTTTCAGACCTAAGGCATTTTTCGTATGATTGCACGCATTTTCCAGGAAGATTTTGCTATTCGTAATGATGGATTGAGTAGATGTTATTGTGGGATGTTTATTTAATTTTCTTTATTGTCTTTGATTGTGATGAAAATCTGCCAACAGAAAATAAACAAGCATAAAATAAATTTAATAATCAAAAGTCTCTCACCCCTTATAACGTACGTTAATATCGCCCCTAAATACTTAATTTTTTTTTTTTGTAAATTGTAAGATTTTATTTTCATTTTTAGATTTTTGTATAAACCAAAATTAAAATTATACATTTAATAAATGAAAACATTGATATTCTACAGCCTCTTTAAATAATGAGTTTGTACAAAATCATTTTTAAAAGCCCTAAAATTTAACCTGCTGTTAAAAATTATTGTCTACTCATTTAAATAACGTATGGTACCAGTATGTATCATACCCAGACAAAATTAAACATTGTCATGCCATGATATTTTGCTAATCTGTACACTTTTGCGACCCAAATGTTCAACTCCATAGTTCAACCTAACTCTCGGTTTTCCTTGAGCAACATTGACACACCTACAAGCATAATGTTTGACATTCTCTAACTACCACTCCTCACTAAACAACCATGCATTCATCTTATATTTTCAAATAAATAATTTTCACAATTTATTTTAAATTATTACCTGAAGAAGAACAGGTTTGTTCTGAATCATGAAAATTTCTATTTAGTATATAATGTTTATATACCATTTCTATAACAAAATTACAATATATATATATATATATATATATATATATATATATATATATATATATATTGAACAAGTTGTGTTAAACAATAGAGACAACATAGTTTTATATTTTGTTTTAATTTTTTCATATTTTCTGATTAGACTTTTTATTTCCGGATTATATTTGTACAAAAATTGTCTTATAATAAACCCTCTAATTATATTTCAAATAAACCTTTGAAATATAAGTAAGGTAAATAATTATTTGAGTTTGAGTAATTTGATTATTTACATAATTAGTTTCTTCGAAGTTCAAATTCTCTGACGTATTTTTACGACATCTAAATTGTTTAGAAACCAAGTATTACATTTAATTCACGCATCTACCTGAGCACATATCTTCACGTGTGAATGTTGCTTACATTATTACTGCCTCTGAATTTAAAAATTCTTCATAACGTTTATTTATTTTCTTTTAAAATGTTGTAACACTTTTCCTGCTATGAGGCAAAATTTTATTTTTAAACTGTAATATAGTCCCTGATGATGAACCATGACGTTCTTAAGTACTAGGACAAACTTTGGACAATTTGTATACAAATACCATCTGAAAATAAAAAGTCTAATCAGAAAATATGAAAAAATTCAAAAGAAAATGTATAAGACAATTTAGTCTCTATCGTTTACCACAACTCGTTTCAAAGAAAAGGTGCTCCCAAAATATACGTACTTTATATATATATATATATATATATATATATATATATATATATATATATATATATAAAACAACAGGAAAAATAGAAAAAAACGAAAACATACTAGCATACGTCTCCATTCACAACAAAAAAAAAATCCGGAATTATTCACTAGGATTAAAACCCACATAGAATTACTAAACAACAATGAAAAAATAAAAGAAATCTTAGAGACAACCCAAAATAATCAATAGCAAACGCCAGCCCCAAAATTTAAAAGACACCCTCACCTCATCAAAATTTGAACAACAACACAATACAGGGGGTCACAAAATGCAACAAAAAAAAAGATGTAGGGTTTGCAAAATAATAATAGAAGGCAAATATTTCCAGTTCGAAAACGCAACTACATTAGAAATAAAATCGGATCTAAGCTGCAACTCGAAAAATGTAATTTACGCTCTAAAATGCGACAGATGCACAAAAATATACATAGGAGCGATACAATGTTTAAATCATCGTATCTCACTTCATAAGAGCAATATCAGATTACCACATAACAGAAATTATATGTCTCTAATCAGCTACATGAATACAGTAACGGCTTATTTTCAGTCCAACCAATCTATCAAAATATTAATTATGAGATTCTGCTAATGCAGGAAGAAAGATTCATAAAAAAATACAACCTTCGCTCAACAAAACAACATAAAAAACAAACACACTGAAAAACATACGGAAACACGCATACATATACTCATAGATAAAAAAATACACACACCAATCTCAAAAGCAAATCCAATTCATACTAAATAAATAAATAAATAAAAACACCCACACACGCAAACAGACACATAGAGACACACACTCACAGAATACAATCCAACTAACACACACCGAAAAACACACAGAAAGACGCATACAAATACACACAATAAAAACACCCACACACAGAACGGACATAAATAAAAGAGGCCCTCACACACACACACACACACACACACACACACACACACACACACACACACACACACACACTAACACAAAGACATAAAATATCACCAAACTCATAAGATAATAAAGAGGCGCCAGAATGTCTTAAGACTACACTTTACCCTTTCATCTCTTTGTTTATTTAACTGGTCAACCTATTAGGAGACATGCTGATAGAGAAGTGACGATTCAAATAGCATTGAACTCACATCATTCTAATTTAATTTATTTTATGATATACTTTTTTATTTTCTTACTGTCCTTTTTTTTGTATATATTTTTTTACTGTTCATATGTTTCACGTCTTCCTATTAACTTTAAACAGAATGATCAGATACTCAGAGAAACCCAAACGTAAAACAACGAATTTGTTCGCCTGAAGAGAGTCAATTTTAGACTCAAAACACGTGTAGCGCCAACCATGACAAATTAATACTCCATAACTTGTATGAATACCAAACAATAAATATATATTTTAAAGAAAACGTTCACGGCTTCTCACACTGTTTTATTTTATACTAATTACTCTCGTTGGAAAACCCTATTTCTTTATTCGATATACATACATACATACATACATATATATATATATATATATATATATATATATATATATATAGAAGAATACAGGTGAAGAGATACAAGAGTTTTACAATTCCGTGTTCTCTGGATTTTTTTTATATAAGGGCTAAATACAATAAATATTGTAGAGCATCATATAATCATATAACTATTTTTTTTCAGTCGGGAATACATTGCATCAGGGAAATTTCTTTGTTTCGAGATTTCTGTCTTATCATCAAAATATGTTAGATCATTGTAAAAATGATTCTCATTTAAATATAAAAAACAATATCTTTCTCCAAATCTCAACATTTTCTAAATCAAAAAGAAAAAAGAGATGAAGAAAGATCAAAATGAAACATTTTATATTTTTGATATAGCTTAAAGAAACATTTGAGTATAATATGCTACTTTTATTTCGATTTATAATAATTTTATTCTAATTTTTCAAAACTTTTCATTTATAAATTACATTTTTAATATCTAATTATTTATTTATTTAAAAATTAATTTTATTCTATTTATATAAAATCTATTATTTTATTATTATATTCTAGTTCAATTCTTAATAGAATCTTTCATATATTTATTTAATTATTAAAAGATTTAAATATCCATTTAAATAATATAATATATATTTAATTATTATTTTTATAAAACAAATTATTAAATATATGCAAGTAAATATACATACATACATACATACATATACACATACATACATACATACATACATATAAAAAGAGAGTGCGATTGTTAAATTGTTGACATTTTATATTTTTTAATTTTGCAAATGCGTGTTGTTTTTTTTTTTATATTTTGTCGTCTACACGTTATAATAGTGTCAGTTTAACAAAGAAAAAGAGTACCGTAATTCAAGTTACACAGTCAGAAATTTTGAAATGGAATGTTATAATGCTTGGTATTGCGCCGAAAGCTTCAAAACGAGTATTTCAGAGTGTTTTGGTGTCTATCTGGAGACAGTGCAGATGATTCAGAAAAATCGGATGAGTTTCATGGTGATTACAAAGGCGTTAGGAGTAACTGATGATGACCTTATTCCTCCATTCATCTTTTCACATGGCCCCAGACTTAGCATGAAGGCCGACATCATGTGCCTTGAGAAGATAGAGCTGTCCTGGGTTAAGAGGGTGGCTGTTGGAAGTCGCTATGAAGAAAATGTATTAATCACAATTTGGCAATTATTATTAAGAACGCTAAACTTAAAATATTATATTCATTATTTTGTCTAACTTCAGATTGTAATCTAACCTCCCTCTAAGTATTGAAAACGCAGTGTCATTTTGATATCGTTATATTCACATATTTGCTTAATCTTGAACACCACTGTGGGGCTTAATAGTTAGCAAGTTTGTCTAGCTAATGCAATTAAAACTGATTAATGATTTCGATTCTCAATGAGTGCCAAATTCTTTCAGCTTTGCGCTGCATCTAAGCTACGGTTAGATCCTATTATAATCGTTTCGTTTTCACCAGTGATTATGAAAACGACTCTTATTATTATTATTATTATGTCATTTTTCATCATATTTAGATTTCTGCATTGGTCTCACTACCAACCAAGTCTGCGGGGAGACCTAAGGCAGGTAGTGGCGTGTTGTTATGACTCCATTTCATGTTTTTCTATCCTCCCTATCATCCCCAGCTTTACATAGATAACGTTTTCCTTAGTGTGTGGGCTGTACTTAATAATACAATTTTTTGTATATCTCTTAAGCTGGGGTTTCCAGGGATTCTTTCAATGTGTTGTTTTGTTCCATTTTTTATCATTCCAAGTGCACCTACTATCACTGGCACAACTCTTGTTTTCAATTTCCACATTTTTTCTATTTCAATTTCCAGGTCTTTATATTTTGACAGTTTTTCAAATTCCTTGATTGCTATGTTACAATCCGCTGGACAAGCCATATCAATTAATAGACAAGTTTTCTCCTTCTGGTTTTTAACAATAATGTCTGGCCTGTTTGCTTCAATTTTTCTGTCTGTGTAGATGGTGTAATCCCATAGAATGGTTACATCTTCTATTTCTGTAACCGGTGCTGGATGATGTTCATACCAGTGTTTGTTTACAGCTTTTCCATAATGTTTGCACATTGCCCAATGTAAATATTGCCCAACTCTATCGTGGCGATTTTTATATTCGTTTGGGGCAAGCACAGAACAGCCTGAGATTAGGTGGTCTATTGTTTCTTGGTGTTTATCACAAAACCTGCATTTTGGATCCATATTATTATGCATAATATTTGCCTGAAAGTTTCTCGTGAAAAGACTTTGGTCTTGTGCTGCAAGTATAAATCCTTCAGTTTCAGACTTTAATCCAGATGCACGTAACCATCGATGAGTATTAACTTTGTCAACATTGGATTTATTGGCACGTACTGGATATTGGCCATGCAGAGGTTTGTCTTGCCAGCGCTGTTTCATCTTTTCAAGAGCTTTATCTTTGGCTTTCATTTTCATATTTTTTGCCGCAATAGTTGGTTCTTGGCTACTGTTTTGCTTTTCTACAGAATCTACTAACTGTAATTCTTGTTTGTATTTACTGCCTTCTTTTATTATTGAATATTTTTTCTTTCTTTCTTCATGTTGCCTTACTAATTGTATCATCCAATCCTTTGTTGTTTCTATGTATGTTAGTAAGCCAATAGTTGTTGTCTTGTATGACAATTCCAGCTGAATAAGACCCCTTCCACCTTCTTTACGGGGTATGTATAGACGGTCTACATCAGCCTTTGGGTGATGCATCCTATGCTTAGAAAGAAGCTTTCTTGTTTTAGCATCCATTCGCCTGATGTCGTTTAGAGTCCAGTTTAAGATGTTGAAGCTATATTGGACAACTGGGATTGCAAGGCTATTAATGGCCATAACTCTATTCTGTGAATTTAATTCAGTTTTTAATATCATTCGTAGCCTTCTATAGTACTCTTTACGCACTATTTCTTTCATTTTTTTATGGTGAATGTTTTCGCTCTCATTTACACCTAGGTATTTATAAGCTTCTTCTGGTTTCAATTCTTTTATTGTTACAGCAGGGTCTAGGCTAATTGAGGATGTTTCTTGTATTGATCCACGTAAAACTGTAGCTTTAGCACATTTATTCAAATTAAATTTCATTCCAATGTCTTCGCTGAAGCATTTTACAGTTTGCAGAAGACCTTCCAGCTCATTATCATTCTTAGCATATAACTTTAAGTCATCCATGTAAAATAGATGGCTTATTTTCTTTTGGCCTATTTTATACCCACATTCTGTCTTATTAAGTTGACTGGTTAGTGCTATTAATGATATGCAGAATAGTAAGGGAGATAAAGAATCACCTTGAAATATACCTCTTTTGATGTTTATTTCATCAGACTTATAGGTTCCATTATTTAACTTAAATTCTTTCAAGGTTTCGTAATGTTCAATATATGATTTTCTTATTTGTTGTTGTTTATTGTCTCGTTTATCTCACTTTTTCTCTCCTTTAGTTATTTTAACTTTTCTTACATCTGATGTCTGTGGTGATCTTCGATAGACATCAAGTGAGTGCAATTTTCTTACAATCTCCCAAATACTCATCGCTATTTTTGTCGTTGTCTACTTTATCTCATTGTTCAGGAGATCTTTAAATTTTCCAAACTCTTTGGCAATCAGTCAGAGGGGAAGGCACTTCACAGAAGTTGAAGCATATCTTTACCGTTTTATTCATCAGGGGAAAAGTCCTTGAATTAACTTGTGTATTGGTCTGACCCTCGATTTTGTCTTTATTATAAACACGCCCATTATTTAATGCCTTATATCATGCAGATCTCTCTTCTGATTAATCTTCGTTTGTTTTTATCATTTTCCAATTAAAAATTTTCAATGAAAATAAGGTAAATGGAAAATAACAATAAATTCTATATTTGAAGAAGACACAGAAGAATAATTGATAGCGGCTCTGTTTGACAAATCGAATTCCAATCGAGAAGTTCATTATATACGTTAACAGGGTCTAATAGATAAATTGTGTATAAATGATACAAAAATAAAAAATAACACTGACGTTTCATTTTAACAGATATATTTACGAAATTGCACAAAAATATCTTTAGATACTACAGTAAATATCACCAATAAAATCGTTATTGGCTTCAACCACGCCCTCCAGGTTACTTCGGAATCTTCTGCAAAACTTCCGGACAGTCTCCTTTTTAAGTGAATGCTGACATAATCATTGCATTTATTTCTTTTTTGATGTTACAATGTGTTTTGTTAGTTTCCCCCTCACCTGCACCCCACATATATTAATCAAGGGGCGTTTAGTTCAGAGAGCTGGGTTACCAGATATAAAGGAGAGATGCGGTCGGAGAAATTGCCTGACTGTCAGGACTGAATTTCCTGCTTGTTTGGCACGGTGCTAAGTCTTCTTGACCCAGGACAGCGTTGAGTCTGAGGCCCTGTGGTTGGATGAATGGAGGCATAACGTCGTCGTCACTAATGATCATTCTAAACAACATGATGATGACTGAATATTCTGTTTTCATTACTCTCAGTACATTTTTTTCCTCAGATTGACACCCAAGCACTTTGAAATATTCGTATTCGAGCTTCTGGCCAAACAGTACTACATGCCATTTTCAAGTTTCTGGCAAAGGGAATTCCACAATGTTGCGCTTTATTTCTTACAGACTGTTCCTAACTGACCCTACTATACTATGTAAACGACAAATTAAAAACAAAGCGAAGTTCAAAATATAAAATGGCGTCAATTTATTCATCTCACTTGCACGTGCAAATACCTCTACTGACGTTATGATTCCATCTCTTCTTTCATGATAGAAATGTTGAACAAGCCATGATAGCTAAAGTTCTGAAGCGACAGTGGTACGTTTTAGTTTTTTAAATTGAAAAAAATATACCCGAGATATTTCAAGCCTTTAAATCTGTATATCACTTATTCCTTCTTGCATAAACGTACAGTCGGTAGAATTTTCGAAAGAACAAGAAGTTGTCATCAGGCCGGCGATACTGTTGTTGTTAAATGGTTTTATTATTGTTGGTAATTGTGTCGGAATTACTATTAGTAATAGTATCAACCTTAATAATAATATTATGATTCTTTTCTTTATTACCGGCATTATTGTCATCGTCTATTTTATAGAATCTTTATTGCTCTTCAAACTGAACTCAATTTACAGTCTTCCTGACTATCTTAAATATGCACATGCGAAATTGTTCTTTTCTATTTCATGATCAATATCATTTACAGAAATTCGCTTTTTAATTTATTGACTTTATCTAAATTTGATAAGAAATTGATTTTTATAAACGCGGCCTTTTTTTTTCTAGGAATACGGAAGCGTTATTATAGTCCCGGATATTTTGTTTATGAAAACCTAATCAATATTTGCAGTCAATATTGTTATCGGTTTGGTGTAATGAATAGGAATACAGTAACACACAAATGAAGTTCAATGTTGAAAGGAATGAATTGGAATAGGTAGAGAGAGCAGATACTGATGGGTGGACGAAAACTTGATAGATAGATAGATAGATAGATAGATAGATAGATAGATACATAGATGAAACAGAATCGTAGAGAGACTAAAGCAATCATTTTTGCACATCTTCTTAACAGTCTCACCATTCCCTACTTTTTGCGTGTCATGTAGCTTATTTCATATTCCACGACAACATTGTTGACATACTGACAGTGAGAAAAAAAGTTCATGACAAATAGAAAGTGAAGCAGAGGCACGAACAACTCTAGCTCTTCTCGTACACTTGTGGACGTAAAGCAATCATCGATCTGGTGGAAAATTCATCCCAGGAAAAGAGCATGACGTGTCTCCATTGTGTCGCCGTGGCGCATTTCCAACCGACATGTTTTCTAATTAAAAATATTGTCACGCTGTTTCCGAATGAGATGTGAAGTTTCACGCAACGGATTCCTATCGATGATGAGTTTGAGTTCAATCCGTATTTGGTCATCTAGAAAAACAAAATGTTGTATGATTTCAAATTAGTTTTATCCACCAACTAAAGATAGTTTGTTTGAGTGATTGGGAATGTAGATAGATTCACCAATAGATAGATGAGATATCGCGAAATCAGTAAATATAACTTCAAATCCCACATAGGCAAAAGGTTGAGGGCCGCTCTCTAGGTTTCTTAGTATCACATAAATATTGATGGTTAAGTGCTATTTTTGAAACCACTTTACATCATCTCTTCAGATTAGCGGTATTTTCTCTTCCAGAAATGTTTTACCATTTATCTAATAAAATAAGAATAATAACGAAATTAATCAATTATTTGGCCAGGAAGGTACCGATCTCTCCGCGGTGAATTTGGTTTGTGTGTAACGACTTTGTGATTGCATGAAAACGCATGAAACTTTTAGTTGTGCCCGGTCACTATTTTACAAGGAATTTATTTAGAAATATTCAGTCCCTGCCTATGAATATGGCATTAAGCTCTTTTTGCTTCATCAGTGTACCTTTGTATCAGACTCTATAAAGTGTTATATACTTAATATTTCATCTAACTTTATATAATTACAAAGGTTTTGTTTCTTTGACAGAGCAGATTCATGCTGACTTCGAAGTTTTGTGAGGACATTGTTATGATGTTCGCTGCCTTCATGAAACTTGTAGGTCAACATGAATATTCTCTGTTAAAGAGACAAAATCTGTGTATTTATCAACGATCTATCTAGAACACGATATCGAGCACTTTCAATAAAGAAACTGGTCCCCAAATACATTTTATCACTAAAACCACTGAAATCAACAACCTTGGCGCTAAACATTATAACAATAAAACAATATATATATAGTTTTTTTCTGTTAAAAGCAGGTCTTTGGTCATTAAATAGTACATATCGAGATGAACATAGATTGTTAATCGAATTCATGGGAAGCAGAAGAGAGAAAAGCCCCTAATAGTAAAGACATTACAATAATGCCTTTATGAAATAGCGAAGTCGGAATGATTCTGGTCAGTTAAGTGACAAACCTCTCATCATTATTTCTATATCTATCTATCTATCTATCTATCTATCTATCTATCTATCTATATATATATATATATATATATATATATTTTCTAGACATATTCTATTAAATATAAGAGACAATGAATGTCTATTATGTTTAATCATGAGCCGTTCTAAACGTCGTATTTTTGCTTTAATTTCAGTTGAAAATAAAGACAAAAATTCTCCAACATTTGGATAATTATTTATTGGTTTTCTTCTAAGCTTTCGGCTCACATGAGCCATCTTCAGAGAGGTAGTTTAAACTGAAATATTATAAAATCCACCATCACCGACGATTTTATTTTGTGTTGACATAAAACTCCGCTTGGCAACGGCAGTAGTTACCAAAAATAATAAACGCAGTTCTTAAGTTTGCGATGCGGTTTTATGACGTCACACCGCGGGATAGCGCGAAATGACAACAAAACCATCTAGTCAAATGCAATGTAATATGTTATTTCCTGTTTTAAAGTTGATTTTATTGAGTGTTGGTTGTTTTGATTTGATGTACATGGTCTCCAATATCTGCAGGTTCCTCTTACTGTGTGTATGAGTAAGGATCACCGTATTGTTGACCAAAATCTGTCTGATATTACCTACATGTTTATGTTTTTCAGAGAAATGTTGTTTAATAGTACTCTGATCAGAAAGATGACATGTAAGTCTACGGGAGAGCGTGGTTGTGGTAAAACCAATATATGTACTAGGTTTTTGAGTAGTATCAGAGATGCAATCTCTGAATGGGCATGTAAATTGGTACACTACATTGGTTTTTTGTAAAGAATTTAGTTTAGTGCCTGTTGGGTTATTATAAACTATGAGGTCAATTGTTTTAAACTTTTTATAATATATAATGAGTTTAATTTGATTATTACTATCCACTGGTTTAACATTTCTACGTATTATGTTTTTGAGAGTTTTTTCATCTTGTTTATAATTATTATGTATTTGGTTGCAATAGTATAAGTTAATAGTGTTATGTTTATTTTGATGTAAACCATTATTATTAATATTATCATTATTGTTAGAGCTATTGTTAAGTTTGTTTAGATACATTTTAATTTGTTGATCAATAACGGAGTTAGGAAATCCATTATTGACTAGTGTTTGCTTAATATTGTGTAATTCTTTATAAAATATAGATTTGGAAGAAGATATCATTTGTGTGCGTTGAAGTAAGTTTTTTATAACAGCTAACTTATATCGTTGGGGACATTCACTATTATAATTAAGAAGACACGAATTTATGCTAGTTGGTTTCCTATATAGAGAAGTTGCCAAGCGGAGTTTTATGTCAACACAAAATAAAATCGTCGGTGATGGTGGATTTTATAATATTTCAGTTTAAACTACCTCTCTGAAGATGGCTCATGTGAGCCGAAAGCTTAGAAGAAAACCAATAAATAATTATCCAAATGTTGGAGAATTTTTGTCTTTATTTTCAACTGAAATTAAAGCAAAAATACGACGTTTAGAACGGCTCATGATTAAACATAATAGACATTCATTGTCTCTTATATTTAATAGAATATGTCTAGAAAATTACTTGCTGCCTCGATATACTAAATATATATATATATATGTGAGTGTGTGTGTGTGTCTGTGTGTGTGTGTTTTTAGACATCGAAAGATGCAATCTGATAGCAGAGAACAGAGTAGACAAGGATGAATATAGAAATATACATTGAAAATACAATAGTTATATTTATTTATTTAACCATTTCACCCTATGCAAGACAATTAAGCCACTAAGACGGAGAATATTACTGAGTGTGAAAGACTATGAGAAAAATGTTATTAAGGAGCCAGAACAAGTCATAAGATCAGGATTGACATTGCATTTAAACTTTTGAACATCAAAGTTGACCGCAAGGCAAGAATCTAGAAAAGATTTTCACAAACGATTAATTCTTGAAAAGAAACTATTAGAATAGAACTTTCTGTTATTTTTATTAATTCGCCTCAGAAGGCCAAACACTATATATTATTTTTAAAATATTACTATGCACTTTTCATTATATTCTTTATCAGGATAATAATAATGAGAATTATATAAGTAAATAAAATCGTTAAAAATCATTCATTAATTTGTTAAAATATTTTTTATTTTGTTTTATTGAGGATTAATTCAGAATCTCCCTCATCAGAAATCATTAAGGATTCTCTATATTGAAATTTTAATACGTTGAACATTTAGTTATCAATAATGATTTACTCAAGTAATTCCCTAATTTACAATGCAGTCACATTCGTATGTCGTAAATCGGCTTTGAGGAATATTTCCTCTATTAATTTATATTAGTAATGGATATTAACATTTGGGAACCGTAGAATTAATATTTCCTTTGATTTTGAGTGTCGTAAAACTTAAGCAGTAATAAAATGCTTATCTATTCTCACAATAAAGAAGAATTTTCTAAAAAAATATCTCTGATTCTATATATATCAGGTACAAATCAATATTAATTGTGACTATGACTAATTATTAATGCCTCTGTAAATCTAACTATAAGTAATGTATTCGCGTTACAACGAAGTTCTCATTGAACCATTTCGTTCGTATACCCACTGTAAGTGAATTGTAGTAGCAAAATAATTTAACTCAAATATCTCACAAAATTTGTCTTTAACAGTTTTTCAGATCTGAATATTTGCAAAAATATTAATAAGAAATACTATGCGTAATTTTAATTTATTGTAATTAATCAATATTTAAAAAAGATATAAGATTAAAACTTTGTGAATGAAGATGATGTCATCGATATTAGGGTTAACAGATGTTGCACTTGTGAAAATGCTGGGTTTAACTTCATCGTTCATGTGATTATTAGGATAAAATTAATGTTACAATTCTCAACCACACATGTTCAGTCTTTTGTCATAATTGCACGTGGGTCTTGCTGATGATCTGATAAACGTACAAATATAAAGAGTTAGCCTACAGTGTAAATGCAGCCGAGATAAGGCTGCTAACTTCAGAACTGCTAGACAAACACTCGTGAATCCATTACAATACTATGTAGATACGAATGCAGACTATGCAATTCATGAAATAATTGGCCATGTTACGACGTTTACAATTGCAAATTGTTGTACTAGTAGAACTTAATGACGACCCGAATATTTAAATAAACGTGTGATATGTTCTTTTTCACACATCCGTTCGCAACCTTTGGTAATGTATTTTTTTTCTAATCAGGAAATACAATTTGAACTGAATGCACTAGCGTCAGCAATATACACGACTTCAATATAGCGGTCTTTATTAGTTGATTATATGGGTGTTTTTAAATTAAAACTCAAAGTTGCATCTCCAAAAATAAATTATTTTCTCAGTTTTGTTAGCAATTTATTTATTTTTTCATTTATTTACTACTCTTTTTCAAATATATTTCCCAGGTACTTTGAAATGATATTTATATTTCCTAAGCATTACACAAGTGTAGCACAATGACAGAACCTGGTCACTAATTGTTGGCTGATATTGCTACTCTAGAATATATCAGCCTTGAATATCATTAGAAGTTTAGTTTTATATCACCAGGTGTCAGTGTAAAATACACATGTTTCTTATATACAGGTCTTACGCACTTTATAGAAACCTACAGAAAATATTATCAAATATTGGGTTGTGAGATGAATTTAAACGTTAGTTTCTACATTTATTTTTATCCTATTATTCATCAACAAGAAATCAGTCAATAATATATTCCTCTTCATTGTTTCAGATTTCTTTCCAGCGTTCCACTCACTGATAATTCACTTGACTGGAAGTAATCACAGTGGATGAGATTGTCCACTCGGTCCGCATTGTACTAAACAGATCGGTCGGGGCCTGGAGAGGCTCTGAGTTCGTACTTCCACTTTCTGAAGCATGAAAAACTTTTATGTGCAGTTCTCTCTCTAATATAACCACCCCCATACACAGCACAAATATCTGAACCATCTTTGGAAGCTTCATTGAAACAGAAGAGAAGCAGGTGTAGAAAATGGTAATTCGTTTTCTTTGCTATTCCTTCGTTATATGTCTAGAAAAAGATAAATCAAATTTCGAAAATGAAAACGAAAATTATGGCAAAAGGTTAGAACCACAGAAAAACTATAAAACACTGCAATAAAAATAGTTTACATTTTAATTGAAATATCTTCGACAAAACGAATAGATTCATCTACAATAAAAGTGGCAAAGTAAAGGGAACCGTTGTGATTCGCAAATGTTTATGCTAGCTCAAGGACAACAACAAAAACGATAATCCAGTGATTTAATTGTTTCTGAATTCACCCATAACAATCCCTATTTATTTCTTTTAAAGCTCAGACTAGGATTCGATCGTAAAAAGGAATCATAGAAAATGCATGCAATTACTGGCAGTAATAAGACATTTTAGGGTTTTTTAACCTAGCAAAGGACAATAAATTATTTGTTACTTTAAGGCTTTTCTTGTCAATATGTTTTTCTGGTAATGTCAATTGGGACTGGTTGATTTTCACTTGTTTCTGAAAATCACCATTGAACTCGGTATAAAAGATGGTCTTTCCTGTGAGAAGGACTGACACTAATTATTTCATTTATATCATTTACTCATTGCTGAAGATTTAGTTTTAATAACCGCCTAAAGAACTGTATAGAATACGTAGTTTCCGCGGATTTTTGCTTGCAAACTCACTTCAAACGTTTACTTTTTTAAGAATAAATCCAAATTAACGTGATATATTTCATATTAGATACATTGAATGAGGAATATATTCAAACCAGGATTCTAAGTGGGAATCATAACATGCAAAATATGCAATGTTTTACTGCATTCGATAAGTACATGCGGTGTAAAAAACTATGCAAGATTGCTAAAAGGGCAACTCTATGAATAAGAATTTTTAGACTATGTATTAGATCATTTGATAGATCATAAAAATAGCAAAAAGTAGATGAAAAGTGTATATTACATCATAATACTGCTTGCTACAAATTATCTAAATAAAAGTTTTACATTTTTATTGCTTATTGACAATTGTGCTAGACCTACATAACTGTTTAGCATATTGCATCGTAACAGATATGGCAGCAGTATTCAATGCACAGACGAATGGTAGATTTATAAATATGCAAAATGGATTCTGACCTGAAAAACTCCCTGGCTGGTAGACATAGCTATAGATTTATATAGTCTTTTCAATTGAGGTTAAATAAGAGAGTAAGGTAAAGTAGAGCAGTCTGTTGCTCTCTAGAAAACTAGTGTTATCTTTTTTGATGGTAGGCAGAAAAGTTTTTCTGTGGTAGTTAAAGGAGATAAACCTTATTTTTGAAGATTATTAAAATTTAAGAGCCAATTTTATCTCATTGAATCACAGGTTGGATGTCCTTTTGATGGGCAGCAACCAGGTTTACTTTGCTAGCCATGTCAGATTTCTTAATGAGAAGGGAGTAAATTGTGGTGTCATCTGCATAGATGCCTACTTGGAAACTGATTGCATCAGGAAGATAATTTATGAAGATTAGAAAAGCGTAGGACCTAGGATATAGCCTTATAGATACCCTCGTTTGTGTGGATGGATCTGGAAGCATGCACGTTCAAATCAGCTTTCATTTCAATATTCGATAGTAACAATTGGCTTAAATCAAGCAATCTTCCAGAAATACCGTAGCTCTAGAGCATGCACAGTAGATCAGCTTGCCAAACCATATCGAGACCAACAATCGCAATTCTTATCAAGAGCATGGTATATATATCCAGTGATGGTTAGCACATCAGCTGTAGAAGTGATGAAGCGGTAGTAAGAAAGAAGGTTATAAGATGTTAGATGCCTATTTCAGCATTGATACGATCCTCGAATACCTTGCCGAAAAGAGGAAAGAGGCTAACAGGACAAGAATTAGAGCTGTCAGAGGTCTATACAACGTTATTAAAAACTTGAACAACAAAGGGGGCCATTCAAAAAGCAGGAAAGGAGGTTGGAGTGATGCAATAGTTATATAGTTTGGAGAGGACAAGAGCCAGGTCAGGAGCACATATATTTAGGATGATGTCTGGAATTCTCTTACCCCGATTGTCTTCGGTGAATTTTGCTTGGAAATTATATTAGAGACAAGATAGTGTCATAATATATATATATATATATATATATATATATATAAATTACATTTTAGAACATGTACATAATTATTCTATATATAAACTCTACGAAGGTACGCTCGTTTCAGCATTGAAACTTCAATGCCTAATCAGGCGGTGCTTAAAGAACTGGAAATCATTTTTTTATATTTATTTAGTTTTGTTCGAGGTGTTGGTAGGGGTTAGTGATAGCGGGATAGGTCTTTGACAGTTGGAATTTTTGGAGATAGTGTTTTCTTAGAGGTGTTGTTGGGGGTTAGCGATGTGACCGTTGGAAATTTTTAGGATGGTGTGTCTTAAGTAGTTGATTAATGAGAGTCTTTGATTATAGACAGTTGTAAGTTTTAATTATCTATTGTCTAGACTATATCTTTATGGATTTCTTAGAAGAGCCGATAATAGTTGGCGTGGATATTTTTTATTTATTTTTATTTAAGCAGAGTTTTTATAATTAATGTAAGTTTGCATGTTTAATTTTAACTTTGGATTTAGGGAATATGCTTTTGTATTAAATTTTAAATTTTTGATTTTTAATTAGATCATCTTTTGGAAACCGTTTTCTGTATTAAATTTTAAATTTTAAATTTCTATTCTCATATCTAGTCAGTATATGATTCATCTAATTATGGTTATGGTTATGATTATTAACCTTACTCCAATTATGGTTATGGTTATTAACCTTACTCTAATAATGGTTATGGTTATTAAGCTTACACCAATTATGGTTATGTTATTAACCTTACTTTAATTATGGTTATTAACCTTACTAATTATGGCTATTAACTTTACTTTATAATTAATATTAATGAATACTAATTATGGTTATTAACCTTACTTTATTAATTAATACTAATTATGGTTATCAACTTTACATTATAATTAATATTAAACTTTACTTTAGAATTTTGTAATTCGATATTATTATAGAATTTATATATATATATATATATATATATATATATATATATATATATATATATATGGGGTCCTAGTTCTGGCTCTTGTAGTATTTTTTAGCATTATTGTAATGTTAGCTATCTGATGTGCTTGCAGTTTACTGTGGTTTCGTGCCTCTATTTTAAAAGCTTGTTACTCTTCATATATTTAAGTATCTCAATTTTCTCTTGAAACAGAGGAAACATGGTTCCTTTATAGATTTAGCTGTTCTTGCTTGTTTAAAGATTTTTCATTTAACTTTGGGCGTTTTATTTTCGTCTTTTGACTTCCTAAAATATTTGGAGAGAGATGTCATGTTTTGTTTTTCTTTGTTATTGAAGGATGAGAGGTGATTGTAAAATCGCTTTTTAAATACGTTCATGTTATTTCCGATACACATTTTTCATCTTTAGGATTCTCCATGGATGAGATCGAACACATATATATATCAGGGATTTCGTTAGACATTTATTGGTCATGGGCATTGGTTAGGGTTTCTACAGTTACAGAGGTTGTAATTATGGGCCCGACTGGTATTAGTGTTGGTGTTATTTTTGTTGTGTGCTTTTAATATATTGTTGTTATCTACTTTCATTATTTTTTGTAGATTATTGGAGCAGATATAGTTTAGTTTAATTTTTTTTTTATTATTGAATAATTTATTTAGAGGGTTATTTTTGGGGAAATGCTTATCTATTAGTTGAAGAAATTTATGTCCCAGCTTGAAGTTGATTGATTAAAAGGAGGGTTATACCATATCATTTTTCGGTTTCTGTCTTTGTTTTTGAACTTCTTAACTTTTCCACAAAGCTGATTTTTGATGATTGATATTCGCTATCCTTAAGGATTTTATCGTAAATTTCCTTGTGTTTATCAAATATTTCTTTACTAGATGAGTGTGTGTTAATGCGGCGTTCTATCGATGATGGGATGTGTTTGATAATAGATGGTGGGTGGTTAGATTTGGGGTTTATATATATATTGGGTTTGCATTGTTCTTCATGTAAGGTTGGAAAGTGTTCGATACTAATTCTAATGTTATGTCTAAGAAGTTTACTTGCTTGATGTTGGGGTTAATTACTGCGTTAAGACCAAAGGATTTAAAGACTTTATGAATTAATGTTCTAGTTCTAGCGACCTTACCTCCAGTAGATTCCTTTATTATCATGAGTCCGTCATGTCTATATAGTACTATATTGTTCGTAGCGTGTTCTTTATGCGCAGTGAGGTTGTACAACAGGAATAACCCCACCAGATCAGAAGATTCTGCAGAATCCAGGGCTCCCATATATAAATCAAAATCATCCGTTTAATGTTTAGTCCACTAACCCCGACCAACACCTCGAACAAAATTAAATAAATATAAAGAAAAAGGATTTCCAGTTCTTTACACACCTCTTGATGAGGCATTGAAGTTTCAATGCCGAAACAAGCGTACCTTCGTAGAGGTTATATATAGAGTAATTATGTACATGTTCTAAAATATAATTTATAATACATATTCACAGCTCTATATATTATATATCGAGCACTGTTTTTAAATTAATGTTTGGGACGCTGTAAGAATTCTTCGTTCTGTATTCACTTGTATATATATATATATATATATATATATATATATATTATTTAGCTGAATCTCAGTTCTGGGTAGGAAATTGAACGCGGGTACTTCAGACGAGTGAAAGGTAGAGTTGAACGAGAATTTACAAGCAAACCATTTCATGTGGATGTGGATGTGATAACTTCAAATTGATTAAATAGAGGAAGGATTGAGTGATTTCTGTTGTTCAGCCTACTCTTTCAGACTCGCCTGTAATCTTTGAATCCAAATGCTTCACATTGCTTCTTTCTATGAGCAAACAACATCTTAGCATCATTTAGGAAACAAATATTTAAAAGAAACAAAAAAGAAATTTATGCTTGACATCATCAGGAGATTGGAAATTTCTGGCACATGTAATGAGGAAGGAGTGCTTAAAAATCCATACTCACATTACAGATAGACAGAAATATGGACACTGGCAATCAGCGCGTGATATACTTAATGGACATAAGCAAATGGATGGCAGAACAGGATTCAGGAGTAATAACATGGCAAAATATATTAAGAGCTATCAGAGACAGGGTGGGCATTATTTTTCACTTTCGTCTTAAAATTACACGGCATATGAAAGAAGTTCATAAAAGAAAGTAAAAGGCTAGAAGATAGCAGTTTAATAAGTTTGTATGAATTGATGACAGAAAAGGAGGTGTGCAGGGTGATAAAAAGCAGAATTTCTAAGAGATATAAAGCATAGAAAGAGACACGGAATGTAGTATAAGAACGCAGGTAAATACAGTTTTTATTTCATCTTGCAGTTTGCAAACCTGTAGTATTTAATTTTTATTTAATATAATGTTAATCTACATGCCTTAGTCGTACCAGAAATGTGATGGCCATCTTAATCATAAGCCGAATGTAAAGAAAATAAATCTTATGTTTGATGAATAAATAAAGCGACCGTTAGGTTAGACAATGAACCTTTAGACTTTTGCTAGAATTCTCTGTTATAAGAGCAAAACAATTTTCTGTATAAATTCTTCAGTTGAAAAGAAAAAAATAGTAGAAGCAGATAGGATATATCATCCGGATAATCTCCTATCTGCCTTAAGGTGAAACTCCACAGCCCAGCACTATTAAGATTTTAAGAGAAAATATAAAGACAACAACATGCAAATGTGTTTCTCTTTTGACTTTTTGTTTGTCTTTTCCACATTCCTAAGACATTCATTTTAGTGGCTGATTGAAATGCCACCCGTGTACTGACCAAATGTAAACTCGAATTTATTAAAACGGACAACTATCGCCAAGAAATAAGCTTAATCTGTCGAACCAAACAAGCGAGCATCGACATTGAACTGAAAAAGTTTTGGCTTCGGCCTATATAATCTAGGTTTCTTACATCAACCGTGACCGAGTGATCTCTGAACGTATAACCTTTTGGAAACAAACGCTTATTTCATTCATCTACCACTGTTCACTATGCTTTTATTTGTAAACCAACAATTTCAATGTCGAGACAGAATTAGCAATATAGTTTTACCATTGACAATATTTATCTACCAGTACCGTGAAGTACTTAATTTCTTCTAGTGATGAAGATTAAACTTTTTTTTTTTGCTCACATGCCTTCACTTTTATTAAGGTATATCAAAACAATTCTCTCAATTAATAAACCAGACATAACCCATGAGTTCAAACAAAGCCTCTCTCTAAAGAATGCCACATTTATTAAAAGAGAAAGCAAGTTACAAGGTAAATTATTGAGATTGCAGCTATCGGTTCTTACAATGTAAATCTGAACCTCCGACTTTTATCCATTCTTGAAAGAAACATTGTTTCCGTTACATGATACATTACTATATATTTTTAATCAACGAAAAAGACTTAAATTCAAAATCTTCTATAATATATTACATAACTTATTGTCCTAAACTTAAATATAAAAAATGATTACATTATAGGAAAAAATCAACATTTATTTACTTTCATTTATTAGACATTAAATCATATGACTTAGAATTGTCCAGAGTTTACCTTGACTTTCAGTTACTTTCATATACTCTTATGAGCAATTTCAAATTCATAATTCTGAAAAACTAACCACATTTTCTGTGTATAAATGTGGTTTCCAAATCAAATACTGAGATTTGCTTTGGTAAAGTCTATTTGTGTCGGTTAAGTTATTACCTTTTCTCTTTATACATATTTTCTTTTTACAGATATATTTTCAGTTATATCTGAATTTTGACACACACACACACACACACACGCACACACACACACACACACACAAACATATATATATATATAAACAAATATCTGGAGATACAAAATTTGTATACTGTGGTGATACCACCGACCGAACAAAAGCGAGCAAACCGGATGCTGGTTCTATGCCGACCAGAAAGCGAATGAATAAAAATCACCTCTGCGCAAGTGGATTCGCGCAGATGTTCCGGTTGAAAAATAAAAATTAATCAAATATCAAATTACCATTTTTATTTACCAGCCAATGGGAAGCCCGAAACCAAATACAAGGATGAAATTCGAAACTAGCTGCGTTTTGATAAAAAAATGCTGATATAGAAAGCGAAGACACAAAGGCTCCGTCAGATAGTCAGGACTTGAGGAGAAGAGTGTAACTAATCCCCTTGACCTAAGTCGAGCGGCTACTATGCTTGCCTCTTTCTTTCTTCCTTCCCTGTCTCATAAGTACTATTCTGATCTTTTACTTTCTCCCTGTTCTCAAAAAGTACTAACCGACCTTTTCAAAACATCCACATACCAACTTACTGACCTACTGACCTTAGAAACGGCAACTTGAAAATGAACATTCTTTTATCTCTTTCAGCTCATCATTATCTTTCATGCACATTCTTTTAACTTTTTCAGCTTAATTCACTCTAATTGCCTTTCTTGAATTTATAATAATTTTAGAATTATAGTGGGCTATCTTCCCACAAGGCCAAATTCCGTTAACCTGCTACGGAATCCTACGGAATAAGGAATAAGAGATATCCTCTATAATACTGTTTTCAAAATAAGAAATCTATTGACAGTCCCTAAGGCCCTTTCGTTCAACGTCTCATCAGGAGAAAATCGTTGGAAATATAAATTAAATAAAAAGAACAGCAACAAAAATGAAGAGCAAAAAATGTTTGAGAAACTTTAAAATAAATATAACGAGGGTAGGAGAAATAGCGTGTAATACGTATATATCGTCATCCGCAGAGAGACCTGTTTCGCTGTATCACATATCATCAGTACGGTTAGACACCGATTTCTACACAACCCAGGCTCGAAACCCGACCGATTTGGCGTCAGTCGGCGACTCTACCCCTGGGCCACGGGGCGTTATATATTCGGTAAGTCATCAAGTTTTTTATTAGACCTCAACAGAAAGAACTGGACGTCCATTTCGTTGCATATTTGGGACTCAACGGCAGTGAGCATCGACTACCAGGAACTGAAACCCAGACAGTTGCCTTGTTAAGCAAATTTCATACCAACTGTACCACGGATCACGGTGATCTTGTATTAACATAAAACTTTGCTAAGCAACAATAACATAACGATAATTCTCACTATAACAACAACACAATAAACATTGATTGTCTCTTATATTTAACAGTATGTGTTGGGAAAATTATCTGCTGCCTCCATACACTATATATATATATATATATATATATATATATATATATATACAAACCACTGATGCAATACTGCGTTGCGTTTAAGCTTTTCAATTTTATTGCATTTATTGCATTTATTGCGTAAAAGTATTACTTTTTCTGATTACATAAAGTTTGTAAAAACAGTCTAAAAGCTCTAAATATCCGAGTATTTTCCGGTAAAATGTTAAACTTGTCTAATATCGCAAAGTATTTTATCTAACTAGCTGTCCCAATTGTGTGAGCTGTGCGTTGAATATTATTTTACTACTCCTCTTTACCTCTTAAAAATCGACACTTTTTTTCTCATGTCCAGTGGGCTAGATTCTATTCAGAGTTGAATTCCTTCAATGTAAGTCATTTGTTTGCATTTCTTTATGACAATTTACTTTGCTTTACTCATTTGAACGTTCTTCTAGTTGGTCTATCTTTAACTTGTCAGAAATTTTTGTTGCAGGTAGTTTAGAGTTTAATTCCATTTTTTTCCTTTATCACCTGGATGAAAACCCCTCTCTGCTAGTGGGTTACTCATATTGATAGGGTAGTGGTGTAGTAAGATATCAGATTCCCCAGCCCAGTTCGATTTTTGGCGTTTGCTCAAAGTAAAAACTTTATTTCTCCCATAAAAATCATAAAAATCACCACTATTCTCTCATGTCCAGTGGGCTAGATTCTATTCAGAGTTGAATTCCTGATGTAGAATCTTATATATATGTATATTTATAGTGATAGACATGTTTTGATTTTATCAAACACGGTTAGCATACTGTGGTCCTGTTCATAGTTGAAAATCTCTTTTATTATTAATATTTCTCTTATTTTTAGATCTTCGTTATATGTCAATGAATTATTAAAAAAAATTAATAAAATGAGATAATTTAAGTTATTATAATGAAAAGTTTACTGAGTCAAAAATATGGTTAGTCGCTTTCTAGATCAATGATATTTATATAAAAATACTGAAAATTCGCGATATTTATCCAAGATCGGTTTCGTGCCTTGCGATGTTTCATTCATCAGGACACATATAGTATTCTTTCACTATTTTAATTATATATATATATTTATATGTGCGCGCATGTGTGTGCATGTATGCGTGTGTTTGTGTGCGCGTGTGTATGTGTGTGCCTTTGTGCGTGTGTGGGTGCGCGCGCTCGCCTCGGAGGAGGGCATGTACCAAAATTATGATACAAATACACATAATTTATTCATAATTACAGCTTTGTGAAATACACATTTTCACTAAATGTACAAACTGCTGCTTATGACCGTTTTTGGAAAAGTGTTAATAATCGCACGTACGCATGATTTCATGAAACAAGTAGTAATAAGATTTTGCATGCCAAGAACAAAAATCCGAAATCAGATCTAAAATCATTTGACTAAAAAAATTAATGGAAAAAGTATCGAAAAGCTGATGTGGTCATTCTAAAATATTTGATGACAGGTAATGATACCTGGTGACCACATGCTAACCCAGAGAATAAGATTGATAATTTTATTATATGGAAGTATCCATGGTGAACGGGATTTTTCACAAAAAGTTCAAACGTTCAGCAGTCAGTGCAGAAATTAATGACGATTTAGTTTTAGAATGCAAAAAGCATACAGCTTTTCACGTTTCACGTGATCGTCGTGTCGGATGGCGAGGTAGTTTTCGCATTGAAATATTTTAAAACACACAGCTAAACGAGAAAATCTTTTTAATTAAGGCAATGAGAGCGTTTTCCTAAGGATATCATGTTGCTGTACAACATCACAACATACACAATATACATTTCAACACGACGATGCCGTAACGATTATTTCTCACCTCAAACGCATAGACGTAATTTTGATCCTTTAATTATCTACTTTGACCATATATATATATATATAAACTAAAAGAAGCTGATTTAAGGTACAATCTAAAAGAGATTATATTAATATTAATTATGAAATATAAATATTTAATATTGAAATTGACCTAGCCAGAGATTTCAATATAATACAAATGATTTATTTATTCTGCCAACATTTGTTACATTTTTTAAAAATTCAAATTTTACAAGAACTTGTGATAATTTAAACGAATGAAGCTAACACCCGCAATATTAGCGATCATAATCATTATGTTAAAATGCAATTGATGTAATTGAGTATGTCTACATGTACAGAAAACAGAAGTAAGGTTAGCAAAAAGTAAAGGAAAATCAAGAAGGATAAAGGAGAAGAAAAAAGAAAAAAAGAGGGAAAATGAAAAGGAGAAAGCGGAAAGAAAAAGCGTGTCACATTGGCAGACGGAACGGAAAAGCTGCCAGTTGGTGGCGGGGGGGGGGGGCGGTGAGAGAAGTTCAGATAGATGCATTAAAAAATAAAAATGTTATACAGAAAGAAAAGTGTCAGGCTTCGCCGGCCATTTTTAATTTTTTTTTCCCCGATTTAATTCAAAAGTGGGTCCGAATGGTGTTAATATCAAACTACGTTAAAAATTTACTCCAGGAATTAAAAGGAATAAAAAACGGGAAATTAATTTATAATATAAGTAATTTTTTCCAGTTAAGTGCCATACATGATACAGGCTTTGGGCGATCATGTCTTGAAAGAGACATGACTGACTGGGAAGAAGATTATTCCGCAGTAGGTTGCCATTGCTTTCTACGGTAGACCGGTTGCCAGCCGAGGCTATAGAACCCAAACTGCCCTTTTATTGAACCCATAACAGGAGGGAAGAGACGTATCAATACCTTTCCCAAAGGCATTTATGCGTAAGTGAATGCAAGGAATTTAACTGGAGTTCGAACTCGGCTCTCCGATTTGTCGTTCCGAGTTAATATCCACTGCACCTCAATGCACATCCTCAAGTAAATTATATGTCTAAAATTAAGAAAAAAATATTTGAAGGAATACTAAAATCTAGATTAATTATAGAAAATTAAATTAGAAATGAATCCAAGACGGCTTCAGTGCTTAAGTAATACTTCGGATATACATAATCCTAAAATCGAAGGAAATAAAAAAATTATTATTAGAAAGTTAAATTAAATTTAAGACTATGTCTGCATTAATACTAAACCAAATAGACTTAAGTCAAAATAAAAAGTATATGGAAACGGTATTTTAAAAAAAACCCTGAAACTAGAGTAAAAAGTGATATAAAAATCGGGGAGTATTATAATAAATATGTTGTAGTATAGGGCTAAAAAGAGAAAGCAAATTAATTATATTGGAAGAAATATATTTTAGATTAAACAAATTTTAAATTTATGACACCAAATCATATAGAATGATTAAACTGGAAAAAGTAAAAGTTAAAAAAGATTAACATGTACTATTAGTATTATTATTATTATTATTACACTGTTAATAAGAAGAAAGAAAAAGAAACAACTATTTAACGTAAATTTATACAAAATAGTTCCATCTGTCAATCTGACACGCTTTTCTCTTCCTCGTTATCCTTTCCCTTTACCTTCTTTTTTCTTTCTCCCACGCCTTATTTTTCCTTTACCCATAGACGCACTCAATCAACTAATTGCTTTTAAAAAAAATAAAAAAAATAATTTCACTCGTTGAAATGGCCATACCAACTTAGAAGGTTTGAAATTTTACACACACAAACACACACGCACGCACACACACACACACACACACACACACACACACACACACATATATTGTGTATTTAGGCAACAATCCCTCTTGTATGCTAGTTTTGTTAAAAACATCGGGCAAGATGCTATGTTTTTTTTTTTTGTTTTTTTATAAGCGTTTCACCCCGAGCAAGGCATGTCACTACCACTACTGCGCAGGGGGCTACGTAGAGTGGAGAAAGGATGATTAAATATAGGAAATGTCAGAGGGTGGGTGATAGGCGGGTAAGGATACCGAGAATCAGAGTTGGGTAGATGAGAGTGTTCTGAGAATAATTGGGAATTAGTGTGATAGGAGGTGTCTATTGAACTTACATTAAACACCTGGGGATTGTAGCTGTCGGGAAAGCAGACTTGTGGAAGGGGGTTCCACAGGCGGGAAAAGAAGCTGTTGGAGTAGAATTTACGGTTACATCTTATTTGTTTAACTGTAAAAGGGTGGGACCTAGATGCTAATCTAGTATCTCGTGTAAATTCGTGCTTAGGCGGCACCAGTGATCTAAGTTCTTCGGAGCAGAAGCCATGAAAGTACTTGTAGAAGAGGCACAGGGAAGCTACATCACGCCGGTGAGAGAGTGGTTGCAGCCAGTCTGCCAAGTCAGTATCAACCACGTCACAGATTCTCCTTTGTATTTTGTCAAGAAGCCCAAGGAGAGCAGCAGGGGCACCCGACCAGATATGGCAGCAATATTCAATACACGGGCGGATGGTAGATTTGTATATGGGCAGAATAGATTCAGGTGGGAAAAACTTCAGGGCCCTGCACAGGGAGCCGACTTTCATAGCAGCAGATTTGGCAATGGATTCGATATAGTCATTCCATTTGAGGTCCGCCGAAAGTGTAAGGCCAAGGAGGTGTAGTATTTTACTCTCTGGGAGGCTAGCCTGTCCCATGCTAATGGGAGGTAGATGCAATTGTCTATGGTGGTTAGTTGATAACAGCTTTGTTTTAGAGGCATTGAAATTTACCAGCCATTTCCTACCCCAGGCCACTACGCATTGGTGGTCCCTTTCAAGTACGGCAGCGAGGTTCACTTTGTCGTCCACACCTGGTTTTTGATCGATGCGAGAGTAGATTGTTCTGTCATCGGCATACATGCCAACTTGGGATCTAATGGCGTTGGGGAGATCATTAATGTAGATCAGAAAGAGAGTGGGACCTAGGATAGAACCTTGAGGGACGCCCGCGTTCGTATGGTAGTTTTGCGAGACATGCCCATTTAATACCACCTTCAATGTGCGGTTAGAGAGGAAAGACTGGATGAGGTCAAACAGATGTCCAGTTATCCCGTAACTCCGCAGTTTGCACAAGAGGCCAGCATGCCAGACCCTGTCGAACGCTTTGGAGATATCCATGGCAACGGTTCGGGCTTCACCATTCTTGTCAAGTGCCCGGTATATGTACTCGGTAATGGTCGTTAGCATATCAGCAGTAGACCTGGTGAAGCGAAACCCGTACTGTTTGTCAGAGAGAAGCCTGTTGGCCGTGAGATGCTGAATCACCTCGGCGTTGATAATGGCTTCGAAAACTTTGCCAAAGATCGGAAGGAGACTAATAGGACGGTAATTGGCGGGGTCTGAGGGTTCGCCAGAATTCTTAAATATAGGAACTACGTAGGAGGACTTCCAACAGGCAGGAAAGCAGGAAGCAGATAGGCAGAGGTTATAGAGTTTAGAGAGGACAGAGGAGAGTTCTGGGGCACATTTCTTCAGTACTATAACTGGGATTCCGTCACCGCCCCTCGCTTTGTGTGGGTCAAGTTGTGCAATTATCTTGGCGACCAGCGAGGGTGTAATGTGGACGTTATTTAGTTGAGCCTTTGTTATGGGTGGGAAGTCTGGTTTAGGTATTCCTAACGAGTCCAGTGTCGAATTGGTTGAGAATCTACGGGCAAAGCATTCAGCCTTGTCCGCTGGGTAGGTGAGAACTTCAAACTCATTGATTAGTGGAGGTATTGAAGTCTTGTTCCTGCTGAGCACGCTTTTGCAGGGACGCCAGTAATCTTTGGAACCAAACTTAGAGGATGCTATGCGTTGCCTAATTCTGGTAGCAAACGCTCTCTTAGCTTCGTTCAGTACTTTTTTACACTTGTTCTGTGCTGAGGCGAAAAGGCGCCTGTTTTGGTTCGACGAGCAGCTTCGATAGAGCCGGAAGAAATGGTACCGGTGGTCAATGGCGGCCGAGCAAGCGGGTGAGAACCAGGGGGACGAATTTGGTTTTCTTTATAAAATTTTTATATGATCTTATAATTCTTTTCTTTATAAAACATGATTTATATAAAATTTGTCCGAAAGTTTTATATGGCCAAGCGCTATAATACACGAATAATAACATCATCCATATGTAGAAAAGGTCAAACTATGGAAACATTTATAATAAAAAACAAAAGCCGATGCTCAGCAATATCAACAGTGAATACGGTCACAATTTGCTCACTGTGTTTAGAATATAAAAAATATCCAACAGATTAGAACAAAATTTATCGATATATATAATATGCTTACCTTACCGATTAGAGCACACTTCAAAATATCTCTTGAGAAAGAAACTTAAAATTATTAAAAGTGTCTCAGTTTTGCATTCCTATAAAAATTGAAGTTTATGAGGTGAATTTTAAACAATTTTTATTTTTTATATCTGTAAATGTAAAAATGCGTAGCAAGCAACAACAAAAAAATATGTGTTTTGCACGGTGAAGGTGTTTAGCTGACAGAACTCCACGAAAGTGGTTGGCTAAGTTTATAGTTGGTGATTGTAGCCTTGTTGTTGAAAATCACTCAAGCAGACGCACCCCGCTAAGGATGAAGACTGAATTGATATTTTGATTGAGAATAAGCAGAATTACACAAAGCAAGAATTGACAGAATCACAAAGAGTAGAGTAAAGAGAAAGACAAACAAGTTAAGGATGGGGGTACAGGTGTGATGACAGTTGCAAAGGTGGAGAGAAAGAAAAAATTATACAGGGTGGTTTAGAAAGAACTAGAGTCAAGTTGTTAAGAGATGAGTATTGATGTTGCATTTAAATTCCTGGAGATTGTAGTCGTCAGGAAACCAAAAATATGAAAGCGAGTTCCACAGGCGGTAAGTGCAAAAAAAGAAGCTGATGGAGTATAATTGTCGTCTGCATTTGGTTGATGTAACTGTGAATGGGTGAGACCCAGTTGCCAGTCTGGTTACACGAGAAAACACCTGTTGCAGGGGCACCAATGACTTGAGTCCGTTGGAGCAGAAACCATGAAAGCCACATCCCGTCGGTGGAGAAGTGGCTGGAGTCGAGCCGCCAAGTCGGTACCTATCACATTACTAATTCTCCTTTGGAGCCTTTCAAGAACACTGAGATGAACAGCAGGTGCGCCTGGCCATATATGACAGCAATACTCCATGCACGGACGGATGGTTGATTTGTATATATGCAGGATGGTTTCAAGCGGAAAAAAACATCCTAACACAACACAGTGACTCGACCCTCCTAGTAGTGGATTTATCAGTTGACTCAAAGTAATGGTTTCACTTGAGATCGGAATAAAGGGAGACTCACTTGGTCCATGCTTATGGAAGGCAGAAGAGGTTGCCTGTGATGATTGTCAGACAGGAGCTTCTTTCCCCATTCCACCACAGAATGTATATCCCTCTCAAGATCAGCAGCGACGTTATGTTTGTCCGACACGCCGGATTTCTTACTGGTGCGGGAGTAAATTGTGGTGTCATCTGCGTAGATTCCTACTTAGCACTTGATCACGTCTGGGAGATCATTTATGAAAATAAGGAAAATCGTCGGGCCTAGGATAGAGACCTGACGGACACCAGCGTTTGTACAAGGACACCAGCGTTTGTAGGATGTGGAATCATGCCCATTCAAGACGACCTTCATTTTGCGGTTATATAGAAAAAGTTTGGATCAGTGGAATATTCTTCTATGTGCCGTGTCATTTCAGGATGTAGACGATCATACCTTTCCAGGTCTCCCTATCCCTGGTGGCTCTTAGCACGTTTTCTTTGTTACCACACTCAGGCCCCGCTCTATCATTCAGTTGCTCAGGCCCGTCAAGTAGTTATACACTGTTTTCTTCTGTCTCACTTACCTTTTAACTGACCTGTGTGTATCAGATTCCCCAAGCTCTCCTTCCTTATTACATGACGCAGAAACTTTAGCAGTCCTTTTCTTATGTTCTGTATTAATAACTTTTTCTTTCCCATCCTTTCTAAAACACCATCATTGCTGTTATGCTCGGTCCATGATATCCGCAATATCTTCTGTAGAACAACATTTCAGTTGCTTCAATTTTTCTTTCATCTTTGTTGAGATTGCCTAGCATTCGCTGCCATATTGAAGAACTGGCATCACATAGCAATCCAGTATTCTCTTCTAGGTTTCTAGCGAAATTTTCCTGTCTGTTAATACTCTACACATCTTCTGGAATGCTTCCTTCATTATGCCAATTCGCCTTCGGATCTCTGTATCGCACTTTCATTATTCTGTTAGAATACTTACTAGGTATTTAACTCTTTGTACCGGCTTGATTTTAGCATCTCCATCATTAGTTGGCAGTTTGGGGTCGTCTTTTAGCTGGTGAACATGCATTCGGTTTTCTTGTAGTTTATTTCTATGGCTTTCTCTCGGCTACCTTCTGGAGGATGTTTAGTAGTTTCATTTCCGTGTCTGCTATCATCTGCATATTTTATATTGTTCAGACTGCGGCTGTCAATGACGAATCATAGCATGAATTCTAGGGCCCCTAGAATAGTCTCACTCTCCAAGAAGAAAGGTGAAAAGACACATCCTTGTCTTACGCCATTTTCTATTTTTGTATATCTACTGAATTCGATTACTGTCCTTATGAAAGGGCCTTGCTGCCAGTAGAGACTCTTGATTATTCTAATATCTCTAACCAATTATGTTGAGGATTTTGGCATTTCTATCAGTTTTTGTGGCGTACTTTGTCTATAAAAACAGGTACACGTACTTCCTCATTTGCATTGCCCTTTCAGATAGCATTATAAGCTTAAATAACTAGTTCCTTGTTGCACTGTTCTTGATGAAATCGCTGTTCTAGTCTTATCACTGGCCTGATTATGCTTTGAGCTCCATTCATCAGAATTCGAATATGAGTTATTTGCCGAGAAACCAGTGAAATTCAGAGAAGATGGAATCTTTGAAGTGAAGAAAAGAATGGAGAAAGACTTTGTAACAAATGGTTCATATTTAGTTGAAAAAATATGTAATGGCATAATTTGATTTTGTGATTTTTTTTCCTTAAAATCGATATGAACTTTCTGGACAACTCAATATATATATATATATATATATATATATATATATATATGGTGCGAAGGATAAATTGTTGTGTAAATTACGTAAAAATGAAAATAACAGTGACATTTGATTTTAACAGATATATTTACTAAAATTATACAAAAAATACTGTAAAATAAAAATGAGTACATAGACTCTATAAAATCGTTATTGGCCTAAACCACAGCCTCCATACAACCTAAAAATGTGTTGTAACTGTCCTGGATGATCTCCTTTATTAAGTTGACAATTACTGCCATAATCCTTGCTTGCACTTCCACACTAGTGTTACAAGGAGCTTTGTTGGCCTCTCGCTCAACTGCACCGCACACATAATTAATAATCAAGGAGGTTGAAGAGTCCAGATATAAGGGGGAATGTGGCCGAAAAAGTTGTCTGACAGTCATGACTAGGTTCTCCTGTTTGTGTGCAGATTCCAATTGCTAGACATAGGGTCTTCTAACAGCCAACCTCTTATGCCAGGGTAGCACTACATCCTAAAGAAACTTGATGTAGGCGTCCTTGTTGATTCCGAAGTTCTTGAGGAGAATAAATAAACTTTGCTATCTCTAGTTATCACTACTAAAACGCCATAATGATGACTTGGTATATAATTTAACGCTTTCGAAATCCTCTGCACTCTCCTCAGATTGACACCAAAACACTCTGAAAAAATCGAACTCGAGATTCCGGCAAAAATGCCAAGCAGTACAGCATGATGTTTCCAAATGAATTTCATTACATTACTCTTTTTCTAACACAGGCGCCTAAGTGACCCTACTATACTGTGCAATCGACAAAATCAAAAAGAAATAACGTGCATGCGCGAAATTACGAACATAAAAAGTGCTCAATAACAGCAATAGAGCATATGTAAATATGGAAATAGACATTGACGTCAAAACCCAGAGTCGACTGTAGGTTTAAAGCTTATAGTTAACCTCATAATTGTGTGTAAGTATAAAACTGACTGTCCCTACTCTGTGTTAATTATATATATATATATATATATGTGTGTGTGTGTATGTGTGTGTAAACACCCCACTTACCTTCAAATACAAATATATAACAATAATTTAAATATGAATATACACATTTAATAACATTATGCGGTTTTTAATATATAAATTTAGAAAAAACATCCTGTAATATCCACATATAAAACTACGATATGTATATTCATATAGACACACAACGTATTACATGCATTATTTATAATATTTTATCTACATAGTAATATGTTTTCTGTTACTTACATGCAAAAGTATAAATATATAAAAAAAGAAAAAAATGTACATTCATACACATCTATTCCTAAAAGATATATATATATATATATATATATATATATATATATATATATATATATATATATATCCGAGTGAGTACAGAACGAAGAAAGAATTTTTTCACCGTCTAAATACATCCATAAATATACATGTATGCGAACATAGATAGAGATATATATTCATATATTTTTTTGATTTATTTTTAACATTTTTATAGATGCTCGTATTTGTGCTTTGATCTTTCATTATTGAACAATATACTGTTCGATTTACATCTACCGGCCTGAATATTCAAAAAATCTTTTTAGAGAAATATGCGTTAGCCTCATCCATTTCTTAAAGAATTGTCTTTGTTTACGTTAGAAAACATTTGCATGTATGTATTTTTTGAGAATCTGGAGAAATGCGAGTTCAAATGCACAATTCAGGCTTACTTAGATGAACGACAGAAGTAATGACGGTTTCCCTTAGTTTGCAGGCTCAAATTCTGATTAACTAATATGAGTACCCAACAAAAATAGTATCTAGATAAATAAATTAAAAAATATGTTGATTTAATCCAATAGATAGATAGATAGATAGATAGATAGATAGATAGATAGATAGATAGATATTCATTTATAGAGTAGGTATTGATGGAATAAAATTCCGTATTTAAAAAACATTATTCTTAAAAATGTGTTCAGTGCAAAGTAGAGCGAATAATGTCTATTTAGAATTGATAACATAAATATGTTATAATATCACTATAAAAGTAGCTATTTTGTTTCGATACTACTCGTGTCACATGAGATCAAAGTGCTGATTTCAAGTTGAAGAGTTTTACAAAGTTTCACTAATGAGTTAAAATGAATTTTAAAAGGTATCAAAGGAAATCAGCACTATGACTTGATAAGATACAAATAGAAAGAAAATAGCTACTTTTGTAGTGATATCTTAATATATTTAGGTTATAAATTCTAAATAGATAGATAGATAGACGTGGGGGTGAATATGCTACTTTCCATAGATCTAATATATATGTCTTAACTGTAATATATATAGAATATTGTGATATAAAAAATGTATATATATATATATATATATATATATATATATGAGTGTCTGTGTGTGTGTGTGTGTGTGTGTGTGTGTGTGTGTGTGTGTGTAAGTGTGTGTGTGTGTTTCACATAAGTATTATTAATATGCATATATTCAAAACACATATTAATAAAATACCACAAACATGCATACAAGCCAATCGGAAGATACATACATACTAGTAAATCTACAATCATATATCTGCTATAAACTCTTTAAAACTTAAATGTGTTTCATCTGAACTACCGATTTCATCTTGTTTGTTATCATGAAAACTTTTAGTCTCTTTCTAAGCTGACAATCGTCATTATTTTACTCCGATTGTTTTTAACTGATTTACATATTCTTAGGCTTCCGTCCTCGGTCTACTGATTGCTTTCAAATATAATTTGGTATCCCTAATGGAACATGAAAATGTCCAGTGTGTATTATGGCCGAAACCTGACTATAACAAGCAGTATACCCTCCTACGAATAAAACACTGTATGATAATTATATTTCTCCATCTCTGAATTTCAAAGAGAAATGCAAATCTCAATTTTTTTAAAAATTCAGTGCAATTTCACAGATACTACATTTCTTTGAGACAATCACAATTCAATAACCATTTAGTGTCTTTCGAGAAATATTTTTTTATTTCCAAAGGAACCGATAGAAATCTATTGTCTGAAGAACTCCACAATTCAATTGTTTCGAAATTATTTCGCTGCAATCTTCCTTCTTTAATTCAATAAAATTTACAAATCTAATGCTTGCGAATTTGTGAGAATCGACAAAGCTTCAAAGAAAGATATGATCAGAGTGTTCATCATTTCCAATAGAGATTATTAATATTTATTAATGTAATCCGCAATACAGATTATGGCTTAGGTAAGAAAAGACATTTTTCCCAATATAAAATACAGTCTTTTAACAATAATAATTGCATTTGAAACTTTCTGAATTATTCAGATAGCAGCAATCATGTGGTTGGGAAGAATGAGACTAACGTGAAGATAGTGAGAATATGTTCTGCCACTTCATCTAAGGTGATATGCAGCGAGTTCAAATATTAGCAATGTGTATGAAACAATAGTTTCTGTTGCGATCAGACCTCCAGGAACTGCTGAAAACGAAGCAGCAAAACATTCTGGTCGTTAATCTACAGAGATACTTTAAGCCAAACGGTTACGAATTATAAGTTGACAAAGAATTTGATTCGCTAAATAGAACAAGAAGATATATAACTATTTTGGCAGAAACCAAAAACAATCGACGCTTATAGATCTCTTCAAACCTGAAATGAATCCAGTCAAGGAGTAAAAACATGAAGAAATCTTTAGCTAAAAAAATCGAAGAAATATAAAAGAAGGAACACGTAAGAGGAATCTCTAGCTGTGGATCCTCGACTAATCATAGAGTGAAATAAAGGAAAATGGAAGTTTTCAAAATTATACAATGAACAACATTTTAAGAATTGTCTCAGATGCACGCATCAATCTTTTGCATCCTCTCATTTGAACCCAGTCTAAACTTTGAACTGGATGCGGAAAGAGCGGCTTAGGTTCATATTCCAGCCAAGCATGTTGCCCTATCATTTGCACTAGTAACTTTGAGAAAGCTCTGATTTCAATTAGTCTGCCATTGACATATACGCTTTAAAAAAATTGGATAGATTCGTTGGAGCCATTTTAGAAAGACAACATTGAGTTCACTAATATGCAAAATGCAACGTGAAACCACTTTCTGAAGTTGACATTACAGTTCACATGTATTAAAATAATCAATGTTGCCCTAAATTCTAAAGGGATGGGGTATTACAAAATATAGACATTTAATACACATTCTATTCTGAAAAAATAAGTGTTAGATCCTGATGTATGATAAAATAAAATTTAACTCTTAATAGAAGAATACATTTCGACACCATACAGAAACAAGCAGAACAAACAGGCATGCATATGGTTCTCTATTTCTTCCGAACAAAAAGTTTCTTTAGTAAAGAAGTGAAATTTCCTTTCAATAATTTCTGTTCGCTAAATGCCCCCATAGATCGACTGTGTTGTTTTTAGCATAAATTAAGCTACATAAAAAAGAAACCCATTAAAGAAATCTGGAAAAAAACATCAGATATAATTGCAATAAGAGTTACGTTAGAAGATACCAGAGATCAAAGAAGCAGTAGGAATGGCGTTAACATTAAAGTTAGCTCATAGCATAAAATTAAAAGAAATAAAGATGAAATGGAATGTAATGCCTTTTGCATTACAATTGTAGTAACGACTTTAATCAAGACTAAATTTACGTTTTCTTTTTTTATCGCATTCGACACAAGAGATTAGGTTTTTTTTCTTTCTGATTGTTGTAAAGTTACTATGAGTCATTGCTCTTAAAGTCATTAACATTTTTGCATGTGGCTTTGTTTTAGCCTTCATGTTGTACATTTTATTCATTTTCTAACAATAAATTATCATCATTATACATTAACATTTCTATCATCAATCAACTATTTTGAATCATTAATTATTAAAAATTACTTCGTAACATAATATTTTGATAGAAGAAATTACACAGTCTTATATATATATATATATATATATATATATATATATATAGAGAGAGAGAGAGAGATAGAGGGGGGAGATAGGGAGTGAGAGAGAGTTGTGGACAGAATTACATTATTGATATCAATTTCATTTTTCATTGCTCTCGGATCATTGTTATAACTTTTGGCATTTTCTCAAAGATATGTTCCTATCATTCAATAATTTTGCAATATCTTTCTCTATGGATATTGTTTGTTTTGGACAATCCAAATTAGAGTAACCCTTGTATAAATAAAATTATAATATAAATATCAGTAAATATACGATTACATATGATGAAGCATAAAAATCTTGCACTAATACACAAGTTCCCTATCTTAAAAATGCTACCAATATAAATTGGTTGATATCAGTTCAACTGCGAAAAGTTTAGCTTGCATGAGAATATATATTGCAACTTAATTTCACCCCGTTGATTATTTACTTGTTTCTTTTTTTTTCTATTATGACAACAAATTACTTCCAACACCAGTGACACTGATCAAGAGATTGGAAATTTTGAGAAACGTAGAAACACTTCTTAATTGCTGTTGTTCCCAGATTCACTTCGACTCGGGATAATAGCGCCTGTTAGTCTTAGCTATGGTAAATAGTTTAACCTCTACGGAAAAAACATTATGAATGTATAAAAATAAGGTTTTATAATAAAAAATACTGTTTTATATAAAAAAAATATATATATATTGTTGGCCATTTTCTATAAATGTATAGTTATTGATGATTATGTATAATCATCAATAACTATACATTTATAGAAAATGGCCAACAATTCTTGTTATCTGTAGTTGAAGGCTTACTTTGCGCTCAAAATATTTGTTTGAAGCCATAGAATTGTGTTCAATATATTCAGATTTCGGCATTAATCTATTTCGGCATTAATCAGTATTATATTATAGATTTCATTAATAGTTATATATTTCATGAATATATATTTTTCATAAATATATATTTATAAATAATTTTATATTTACACGCATTTATATATAAATTCTTATTTATTCGTAATATAGATTTCATACATAAATAGAAGTTTGAAAAATATCGTATATTTCGATATTAATTTCGGCATTAATAGCATTTTTTGAAGACTCAAAATATATTCAGTTGAAGACATGAAATTGTGTTCAAAATATTTTGAATACAGCTTTAAGTAACCCAGAGGGATTGACTTGCCTCTCCTTCTGTTCCTCTTCCCTGAATAATCTTCGAACAGACAATATGTAGAACAGATTGATCATGTTCTTCATTTGCAATCCAGTAGAACTTGGTAAATGTGAAGTCAAATGTGAAATGTGAAATCTCTTGTTGAACAGACGACGATCTTTTACTACCTTCAACATTCTAATAGGTTTTAGTCTGATCATATATATGTGCAATATATGTGCGATGTGGTGTAATGAATATCGATTCGGAACGACAAATCGGGGAACCGAGTTCGAATTTCAGTTGAATTCCTTGCATTCACTTGCGCATAAATACCCTTGAGAAAGGTATTATTCTGTTGCTTCCCTCCAGTTATGGATTAAATAACAGGACAGATTAGGTTCTGTAGCCTTGGCTGACAACCAGACTATCGCAGAAAGCAATGGCAACCTACTGCGGGATAATCTTCTGCAGAGTCAGTCATGTCTCTTTCGAGACATGATCGCCCAAAGCGTGGATTACGTATGGCACTTAACTGAATGATACATATGTGCTCTGCTTGGATTATTACGGCACACATAAAAAAATTGGGTATATGGTTTAACATCAAATTTCTGGCATTTACCCGATCTAAAAAACTCAGTTTTACTTTTTCTTATAGATAACTAATTTCCTCCTATCTTCTCAAGTAACATTTTACTCTCATCTTATTTACAAATCTTGCTAGCTATCTCATTTTCTCTCTCCTTAAATTAATCATTTCGTATAAATGTATTAACTTTGCATATACCACTATGTGCTAAACATTTCAGCATTTTTATTGAAATTATAATAAGGCATACATACACTAAAAACCGAATGTATGAGGCTGCCATCTGGATTTCGAAGAATCGCTCAAGGTTAGTGCGCCTTATTCAGAACTAATTGAGGAACTCACTTCCAGAGAAAATGACGTTATCTTACAAGTTGCATGTGAAAATTCATGCCAATATTACACTCATTTTAAAGACAACTGTCATTTTGATTTCACCATATGTCAAAAATTATTTTATCCTAATATTTTGTCATAATATTCTTTTTAATTCAATTTTTTGTTGTTTGTATTTCCGTTTACAAAACTGTGACAGGTTTTTTAAGTGAATGTTTTTTTTTTTATCTCGGAGAATTAATTTCTTCGTTTTTTTTGTTTTTGTTTTTGTTTTTTTGTTGAAAAAATCAATAAAATAACGGATATATTGTTATAATCTTATAAACTGTTTATTGATTTACAGCCACGAGAGCAACGTCTTGCACCTTCTTGGGAACACTGTTTTTCGTTTGTTTTTTTTTGTTTTGTTTTTTTACTGATATGAAGTAGAAAGACTCTATTTAATTACTTTCAAGGCCTGCTGCTAGGAAAGCAGGTTTACTGTTTTTTACTAGACAATTTTTCACTTCAGAATTTTTCATTTCAGAATCTGTCTTAAGCATTTATAAATCTACCATTCGTCCGTACATTGTGTATTTTGTCAGGTCATTTATTAGGCTCCTGCTTTATAACTCGCGAAGCAACAAGGCTTGCCTGCGAAATACGTATTACCCATGAAAATGTAGAATATCTAAATTTTTTCTCAATTATATTATTCTGTTAAATTAAATAAATAAATTTAACTTTGAGTACTTTTGAGTTCGTCTCTATCGGAATTTACTTGACTTATATACTATGTGCAATCAGGAGGGTTCGTCTCGTCAAGCCATGTCCACCACCCACAATACTCTGTGACTCTTGCTCACGATTCTTCAGGTGTGACTGCTTTACAGACATATCCGACACCGCCTCCAAAGGGGAAAAATGAATAAGTGGATGTGTCTGTGTGTGCGTAGGATGGGAAACATCTTGTAATTATCATTTACATTCACTTCAGAAGTGAACGATGGTTAGTTTCATTATCTCTCAAGCTAGTGTTCGTTTCAGGATTAAAATCTGCATGCGAAATATAGCTACATTAAGTATTTATATTTATGCTTTAAAAGTTTTCCTTTGCAGTCATTCGAAAAGATCAATGTTTCGATCGTCGCTTTCATTATCTATTAGCCAATATTAATGGGCCTCTCGTTAGCATTTGTAAAAATAATTATTAACCCTTCATTCTTAAACTTATCGATTCTTTAATTTTTAATTCAAATTTTCATAAATTTAAATATATTCATCCATTTTAAAATTCTTCGATTAATATTAATATCATGAAAGTGTCTTTGTATTATTCCAGATTCATTTGTCAGCAATTTTTAATAATACTTAGCTATACAAAATAAGCCGATGTTGTATGGCACAGTCTCCGTACATAGAAGAATTTTTGCCAAATATTTCTAAAAAATTATTATCTGAGTAGATCACAATTTACTTAATTTCTTATTAATGGTATATTTCTCTCGACGTATTTTATTCAAAAAAATTATTTTTTTAAATATATAAATATATAAAATATATAAATATATAAAATATATAAATATATAAAATATTTTTTTAAATATATATATATATATATATATATATATATATTCGTGTGTGTGTGTGTGTGTGTGTGTGTGTGTGTGTGTGTGTGTGTGTGTAAAATAAAATAATTCAATATCGGTTAGCCAAAATATAATACGTTTATCAAGTTAGTTGCCCAAAAAGATAGCTATTTGTTTCAGACAAATGCGTTATTTTGTGCAATAAACACATGTCCTCTTCAGAGTGTAAGTTTCCAAAGTTGACATAGTTCGATGACAGTTTGAAACCGGAGTTGAAATAATGGATCCACGCAAGTGATAAATATTTCGCTCTGATTGGAAGATGGCATAAAAATTTTAACTGCGATGATTTTCAGCTTCCCTCCCATAGAATCGATGGAATCGATTTTTTTCATCAAATATTTTTCCCTGAAAATTTCGTGTTCAATTACGCAACAGTGATATCTGCAATTGTTGATTTGGAGACGAAATTTCATCAACGTGTCAAATTGATTTGTCTTTTAAAATTGAAACTAGATTTTATATCCAAACAGATTTTTGCAAATAATTATCAAAAAGGTAAAATTAATCTAATTAAGACCCTAAGCCATAGGGTCTTGTGAATCTGCTGTAAACTAAGCTGAATGACGAACTCAGGTTTATTACTATCATTCTCTGTAATGATGCCTATCCATTAGATCTTATCCTATCGGTCATTAGGAATAAGGTATTGGAGTTCAGTTACATTACCAAGATGTTCCGTGTACCTGCGCCTTCCTTGACTGGGTTCTGTCAGTGATAGATTTGCTAAGCAGGTATCTGTTGAAGTTCGACAATGTTACTTTCCTGCCAATTCTCGTGAATTTTTTCGACTAAATCTGCCCTTTCTTCTATACGGATGAATTTTTCCCTTATACTATAATAGCTCTTTGATTTATATGTTTAAATGTACTTGTAGATTGCACGACATAAAGAGAACTAAATGCCAGAATTACACAACACGGACCTAAAATATCCGCAGTTTGAACTATTCCTAGTTACATAGGCTGACCAATAGATATGAGTCCTTTACTACGGAACACCTTATTAATAACCGGAATTTTGTCGCAAACTTTAGTGTGAATGCATTTCCTAAAAGTTGTACTTAAAATAGACGTGATTATATTTTATATTCAAAATATTCAAAACGTTGATTAATGATATCTAAAAAAGTATGTATTAGAAAAATTACTGTAAATGAAACTCCGATTCTTGTTATTTATTAATATATTACTTCGAGCACTATTTGAATTATACTTAATGTGCGATATATATCTGTAAATTCAGATAAAACTTAGACGGGAAATAGTCATTTTCAACATGTCATTTTAAGGCATGCATTCTTCAACCCCTTATGAACAGAGAATGAGGAATTCTATGCCCCGAGGTTAGCTTAGGTAAAGGAAGGGGTTGGAATGTATTATTTTTCATTGGGTTAGGATGAGAGGAGGTATGTGGCCTGACCCTTGGGCTAGGAGTAGGTGGTGGGAAAGTAACTGTTTGGCCAGCTTTTAGAATTTCTTTTTGTTTATTTTTATTGGGACTAATTGGGGGAATAGAATACCAATTTTAATTTATACTTTTTAATGCTTCCAAAACAAAGCTGTAATCTATTAACCACCACAGACAATCGCTCCTACCCGCCATTAGCATGGATCATGCTAGTATCCCTGACAGTAAAACACTGCGCCTCCTCACAACAGTTCTCAAGTGAAATGACTATATAGAACCAATTGCTAAATCCGCTGCTAAGAAGGTTAGTTCTCTGTGCAGGGCCAGGAAGTTTTTTCCCGTCTGAAACAATCCTGCACATATACAAATCAACCATCCGTTACCTGTCCGTATACAAGCGGTTTACTGCCAGTAAAGATTCTTGATTACTCTTAAGGCTTTCCCAAATATGTCAAGGCGACCGAGCATCTGCATCAATTCTTTGTGGCGTGTTTTGTCAAACGCCCTCGCATATTCAATAAAGCACAGGTATAAGTCCTTCTTCATTTGTATTATTCTTTCAGAGAACATACTAATCATAAATATAGCGTTCCTTATTCTGTGTCTTTGCCGAAATCACACTGTTCTTGTCCTATCTCTGGCCTGGTTCTGCTTCTCGCTCTATCCATCAGGATTCGGACGATCAGTTTTGTTATATGGCTCATTAACCTGATGGTTCTGTTAGTTTTCACTCGTTTGCTTCTGGCTTCTTAGGTAGTGCTATGAAGATATACTTGTTGAGGTCATCTGTTATTACACCGCTATTATGAATTTCATTTATTATTTCTGTAATTCTTTCTATACCAAATTCTTACAAGGCTATCATCAGCTCTATGACTATGCCGTCTGGTCCAGCTGCTTTGTTTCTACTCAGTTTGGCTATTGCAGATTCCACTTCAGATTTTAATATTTCCGGCCCGTCTTCATCTTTGTGTATTATTAGTTTCTCTCTCTTGTCATGAAAAAGATCTTTTATATGTTCTTCCCATCGCTGTAGTATATCCTTTTTCTCCAAAATGATTGTTCCATCCTTAGATTTTATACATCCTGTTGAAGAGTAGGTTTTTTGTCAGTTGTTTTATTTTTTTATGCATGGCTGCTTTATTATTCCTGCTCAATCTCTCTACTTTTGCACATTTGTCATTGAGCTATTCCTCTTTAGTCTGTCTGCATTTTCTTCGTATTTCCTTGTGTAGTTCCCTGTTGTCCATTCCAGGTCTTGATATCATTTTCTGCCTTCTTTGCATCATGACCAGAATCTCTTCAGTCATCCACTCGTTTTTTTTTCTGTGCCTAATTTCCTTTGGGGCAATGTTGCTTGCTGATTGTCCTTTTCCAATTTGTTCTTCTTATTTGATTTTTACGCTGTTGGTGTATTCATTCTGTAGATTGAGGTCATTTATGAGCGTGTTGTATTTCAGATTTGGTGCTGCACAAGGCTTCTTCAATCTCCGGAGTATCACCTTTAGTTGGCAGACGGCTGGGCTGTCGCCGATTCCACAGTCGGCGCCTCAATAGGCTTTGCTTTAAACCACTGCATTTCTGACTATCTTGTTTATGGTTATGTAGTCTATCTGTTTTTTCCTGTCACCTCCTGGGCTTCTCCATGTCCATAGACTTCGTGGGTGTTCTTGAAACCAGATATTAGTTTTTACCTGGTCATTTGCTATGTAGCATTGGAGCAATTTTTCTCCTCGTTTGTTGCGGATTTCTAAACCATATTTTCTAGTTGTCATACCTTACCTCTCCTTGCCTACATTGATATTCAAATCTCCTATGATGATTCTAATGTCTTGGCTTTTACATTGAGCCTTGGCATTGTCTATAGTAGAGTTAAAAGATTATATTTCTTCCTCATTGTTTTGTATTGTTGGTGCATATATGATTACAACTGCTTCGTAGAACGGTCTCCCTTTCAGTTGGACCAGGAGAACTCTTGCGGAGAATTAGTAGCATCCCAAAACACATTTCTTCATTTCTTTGTCCAGTATTAAGCCAACTCTTTTTTCCTCATTTTTGCCTGCGGCGTATAATATCCTATGGTTAAAGTACAAAATTTCAAAGAAAATATCTTCTGTTTACTGGATATGAGATGCTTAGTTTTTCAAACAGTAGTAGTTTTGGTAGCTCGGACTAGTAGGTAAGAAAGAAAACAAATCTTCGTTTCACCAGGATTTGCATGATTTCTTTTTGTATTTTCCTTTTCAGAAAAATTTATATATATATATATATATATATATATATATATATATATATATATATATATATATATACTGTTCTCATGTTTGTAAATATATTAAAGTTTCATTTAAAATGAGTTTCTAATGTAAAATATTTAAAAGCGTTATAATTCTTCTCACCGTCACCCATTTGATCGCGTGCTGTTCAGGTTCATAGTTGCAGAATATGCATTGGCCGGAATTATCCAAATGAAACAGAAGGTCTCTTTGAGAAAGTACGAAATTTAAAAGAAAATATCTTCTGTTTACTGGAAATTAAATTCTTTCTCTTTTGCTGTCAAATATACACATTTATGAAAAAAAGATGATGTTGAAATAACGAGCTTACAAGTTAAACTTTCCTGACATCTGAATTCAATCTGTATATTTGCATTTCACAATGTTACACAATTGTTTTAGGCTAATATTAAATAATATTTCTACCTAAGGAGCTGCCATCCATTTAAACTTTTCAGGAGATTATACTAGATTAAACAGCAAATATTGTTTTAATCTTTCTAAATTCAATAAATAATGAGAGTAAAAATTAGGTAAAGTGTGGTGATGATTTGTTCATAAAACGTAGATAAAGTAAAATAATTTGATAACTTTTGAAAATTTCATGGGGATCATTTCAATTTAACAATCGAACGCAAATTAGTCCTTTTATTATAATATATTAATATTTTCATTGGACATTCTTTATCTTCCAATGTTATGAGATTAAATATTTTCAAGATAGTAAACATATTTGACATTATACACTACAGTACTGTCATTCGAAACCAGCATAAAAGTTCAGTTTAAAATCACAGAATATATTTCCAAGTTTTGCTTATAATCAATTGTTTTAGGAATGTCTTTGAACTTAATGTAAAAATGATGCATTTTTGCTTGTCTTTAACAACGCATACCTCGTAATAAATAATTGTACATTTTCTTTTCATAATGTGACACTTACTGTTTCAATGTTGCTGTTTTGACTGCAAAATAAAGAATATAAAGTCAGGAGGTTTTTAATGAAGCATTAGTTATTTAACCTACATTGCATTTTTTGTGTTTAGAGTTTTTCCCTTTTTATATTGAAAATAAATCGCATAACTAATAATTCTATCCATTCCATTTTCCCGTAGCTGCATAGGGTGAAATTACAGGCAATATTTTTGGCAGATATAACAAATATTAAAAGTCTAATCCACGTTTAACTTAAATGTGTATTAATGACAGCTGCAAAACGATCAGTGTATACTAATTTGCTTGTTAATTATTTGGCATATCTAGATGGATGCTCAAGAGTGTTTTCTTGGCTAGTGAGCAAGACTTTTAATGCAGCATGTGTTCTTGCTTTAGCAAATCCGGTGAGCAAGCTTTGCATACTTGATGTTACTGTAAATGAGAAGTTTCTTCATCTCATTGGGTTTAATGCTCCAAATGACCATACGGTTTGGGTAGTGCGCTTTAGCTATCTAGGTCTAGTTCTAGTTATGAGAGTTCAACGATCCGTGGGTGCTCGTTACGATAGTTATCAACAAAATTCAACACGTCGTTAAAGCCTCGAAATGGCTTTAAATTCCAGCTTATAAGTACTGGATCTTTTCCCTATACGATCTATGTCCGGATCAAGAATGTTATTCAGTCGCCCTCTTAAACTAGCCGACAAGAAGTCGTTAAAAACGGTTCGATCCTCTCTCTGTCTCTGTATCTCTCTTCCCATATATATATATATATATATATATATATATATATATATGCACACACATATATCACATATATATGTGTGTGTGTGTGTGTGTCTCAGATTAAATAATTTGCAAATATAGAGTCTGTTTATTTTTAATGAAATGCTTTCATACTCACGGATAATCTTTCGCGTATAATAAGTGAAAGATATCAGAAATGAGCTGTAACTTTAACAGATGTTATTGTCATTCATTTCTCAAGGTAGCCAAGAACTTTCATTCTCTTTCCAATATCATCTTCAGGGGTGTGAGTCATTGTAACAAAAAATAACCGCAAAACAGTGTTGCTAAATATTACTGTAATTCTTTTTGCTTCAAATATAAAAGTTGAAAAATTGCTCGTGTTCATTAGAACAATTATAACACGAAGAAAACAACAATGGCAAAATACTGATTCTCGAGGCAATGTTCATTAAAAGACTTAAGCCGTCAATTAACAGAATCAGCTATGAATACTGTAGTAATCTTCTAAAGTGTTTGTATAAAAGAACAGTATTTCAGGTTTTAACAAGTACCTGACCATGATAATACAGCATTCAAAAAAACAACTGTTATATTTGAAGCAAAAAAAATTTACTCTAATTTTTTGCGACACAGTTTTGTATTTTGTTTGTGTTATCATATATATATATATATATATATATATATATATATATATATATATATAGTGATGTAAATTTATAAATATACATGTGTTGGTGCTACATTTTTTAATTTTCAATTTTAATTCTAAATTTTAATTTTTATTCTTAAGTTTTATTTTCATTTTATTTTATTGTAATTTAAACTCAACTTTTTTATTCACATGTAATATTTGAATATCTAATTACTTATGCCACTTTGATTTCTTTTCCCTACAATTTTTATTCTTAATATTTTGTATTTTTTATTTTAATTTTAAGTTTTAAATTTAAATTCTAAATTTTTATCTACATGAAACCTTAGAATATTTAAATTTTAAATCTTGTTAAAAGTCGGTAAATTAAATTCATAAAATTTAATTCCTACGAACATCGAGTGAATTTAAATTCCAATCTAATAATCTGTCAGTTTGAAATGTGCACCTGGCGATTGCATAACGCATGAAACTCAGAGTCATTCCATAGACGTAGGATAATATGTATATTTATTAATATATATATATATATATATCTATATATATGTGTGTGTGTGTGTGTTTGTGTGTGTGTGTGTGTGTGTGTGTGTGTGTGTGTGTGTGTGTGTGTGTGTGTGTGTGCGCGCGCGTGTGTGTTTGCATGATTTGTCAGCGATTGTCATACCCACGTGTCAATATTTCGGATTAGTAAATGATGAAAATCAGACTGAAGTAAAAACACCAATATATTTTTGTCAATGCTCAAAATTATCAAATTTCTGTTTATAGCAATCATGAAATGCTCCAGTTATAAGCAGATATCGAGTCTAAATGATTGATTAATTATGCATGGCAAAACATACATTCTTAGTTTTATATAACAGGGGAAAAAGTGCTCAAGTTAGAAAGAAGAAAGTTAAATTTTGATTATATTGTAAAATAGAATGAAACAAGTAAGAAATAACCAACAAAAGTTATCCGAAGTAAGACATATACTCCTTGATATTTCTTGTAATTCTTCTCAAAATCTTCATTCTTCCATATTATATACTAAAAATATATTTCTTTCAAATTACTTTAAAATATTTAGATTTATTTTCTTCATGAAATTTTAAAAATAAACCTAGAGTCACGGTTTTAACTTATGTCAGTTATAATTTACTTGAAACGATTTGTCAAAATTTGTTCTATAGCCTTGGCTGGCAACCAATCTACCACAGAAAGAAATGGCAACATACTGCCGGATAATCTTCTGCCCAGTCAGTCATGTCTCAAAAGAGACATGATCGCCCAAGCGTGTATCACGTATGGCACTTAACTGACTGATCTACATACCTTTAGCACTGATGTTTTTCTTATTTTTATATTATTTTACTTTTATATATTTTTGTTGGCATTTGATTAGATAGAACAAAAAGGATACATTCGAGACTAAATAAAATCACTGAAAAGCTGGTATTAACCACAATAATGGCTGAAAGAAAAACAGGACAATGAGCGAATTTACAAAGCTGACGATTACGTAGGCAACAACGTTTGACGATTAACAGATAAAAACAGTAAAACGATAATGCCCTCTGCTGCTTAACCTGTAAGCATCTACATCAATGAAAGAATTAAATTTCAAAACAGTAATATAAATATTTTCTATATGTTTTTATTCACTTCGTTGTGTGTGACGCCAGAACAGCATAAATCTTAGCTCAGGGATAAAGTCAGTTAAATCAGAAAACGGTAATCTATAGGCCTATGAAATCGAGCGATGACTGAAATCCGATATATTTGTATATATATATGATTCATTTCAGCGAATTTCAGTGTCGTCAAAATCTAAGTATGGTTTCAAAATAAGTTAAATTAGAAGACACAAATAAAAATGCAAATAACCAATATGAAATCGAGTCATCTTTCATGGGCACTGTGGCTTAATGCAAATCTATTTTTATTTTAAGAAAATTTATTTCAGAAAAAATAATTGCTGCAATTTTCAATTTACTAGAGAGTTTTAAAGTGCTTTCAAAAGAAAAAAGTGTGCTCTTTTTATTGATGTAACGATGTCCATTTCTACGTGCTAACGAGTCCACACACACACACACACACACACACACACACACACATATATATATATATATATATATATATATATATAAATTTACAATCACGCATTCCCAAATTGGTATATATTCATACATGAAAATAAATATAAGTTGCTTTTAAATTTATATGAAAAATAAATGAAGAATTTAAGTAAACACACGCATATGAAAGTGCTTATTTTAACTACATACAGAAAAATATATAGTCATAATTATATATATATATATATATATATATATATATATATATATATTATGTTAGACAAATTTACTCATGAAGGATATGTATGTAAAACAAATTTATACATACATACACAAGTAGCATTAAACTTGCCAATGAGAGGAAATTGTACATCTCCCAACATTACGCGGAGGTAAATACAGAGTAATGACTCTCTACCAAATGTAGATTATGACACGATCATGATTCAGGATGAAATATTTATTTAAAAAATAGAAGCTTCTTCTCAACAAAACAACATAAAAACCTCAAACAATCACACAGACACACTAAATTCCAACGAAATAAAAAAACAAATCGCGAACTGTTGCCAAAATTAATATTGCTAAACAAAAACAGAAATGTAAAGTCACAAGTTTATTCTCCTGAAGAGAGTCAACTTTAGACTCAAAACACGTGTAGCGACAAAAGTACTACTATGGGTACATAATATATTATATAAAAAGCAAGTAATATTATTAATAATAATAACAACAATAAATTTACACATCAAACAAAAAGTTCACGGCTTCTCGCAATTTTTTTCTGTATATATATATATATATATATATATAATGAAAGAACACGCAGGTTAAAACGACTGTTCAAGCAATTACTTTTATAAAGGGTTCTCGATACAGAGTACAGATTAATCAGTAAAATAATCCTAGAACGAATTAACAACCAAATCAAACAGAATCTTTCATTACTGCAGTGAACTAATACAACTGATATCACAAATTGGTTTTAAAGGATAAAAACAACTGTTTCTTAACCCGATTTGACATAATTGACTACTATCTGTCAATTTCCAAATATGTTTTACCTTGGCACTTCAATTCACCACGTATTATTCAAACGTTAATAAGGATGAATATAATATTTTAATGGCCACCAAGACATCAGTTCTTATGCACAATAAAGAGCAATGGAGAAAAATAATTCTGATAGCTAATTTGGCATTACAATGGATGCGTTAGACTCGGTGTGGTCTTCTGATCTCATGGGTATATTTGCTCTATACAATCTCACCGAACACCATGACATAAACACTCATGACAAAGGGGTACAAAGTGATGTGGACTTATGATAGTACAAAATTATACACATTTTAAAACCGATAAAATATGAAAGCTAATCCACAGAGAATTCAAAAGTCTAAATCTAAAAGGAATAATAAACATTAATTTAAAAAAATAAACTTCCTCAGTGTATCACTAGAGTTAGTAAATGGTACCTATTAACCATACATAACATTAAGGAAGTTCAATTATACATCCACCCAGTCTAGTCACTCCGCCAAGTATAATCAAACTTATACCCTTCTCTACAGAATATAGATTTAGTAAAAATCGTCCAGTGAAAAAATATTATGAACATAAATGTTTTAATAATAACCCTAAAGAATAGTGGTTACAAAAACCAGGATATCAAATACATAACAATATAACTATGACAGGAAAAATATAAATAGAAAAATCACTTCGAATCACTTTCAACCAAATGGTTAGCGTCCAGTTATGGCTGAAGTTCCTCAATTGAATTAAGAAACATTTCCCTAAGAATAACCTTGAAAGTAAAATTTTTAATATAAATGCCCTTAAATTAAGTAATAGTTGTACAAATAATATAGAAAAAAATCATAAAAAATAATAATAATAATATCTTAAATCAGCATGTAAACCAAAGTAAAAATAACTATCCAAATAATAACAATAACAAAATCTTATGTAAGTGTCGAAATCTTAACAGTTGCCTACAGGAAAATAGGTGTCTAACAAATTCAATTGTGTACCAATGTAATATAACATCAAATGAACGACCCAACTATTAAAAAGTTTACATTGGATCTACTAAGAACAATTTTAAACAGCGTTGGTATTTGCAGTTATATTCCATCAAAAACAATGCGTACCGAAACCAAACATCCCTTTCTTCGTATTTTTGAACGTTAATGGATACAAACAAAATCCCCAAAGTTAAATGGAATATTCTGGAAATAACAATAATTTTTAAGTCATTTTAAGACATTTGCCATTTGTGCCTGAGTGAAAATGTACATATCTTAAAGTTACCTAAAAATGGGGTACTACTGAGCCGTAGAGATGAATTGCCCGTTTTATCTAAAGATCGAAAATATTTTTTGCTAAAATTTGATTAAATATATTGTTTCATTTACAATTTGTGCTCCTATATAACTGGAAGATTAAAGTTTATTTTACTAAAGTAAATGGCCCACAAAATGCTGGGTGGTTTTTTTTACTACTATATGCTTTAATATCGTATAATTATTTAATTCTAATTCTAAACTAAACATTCCAGCCCATTTACACTAAAATAATAGAAAATATTAAAACAGTCTTTAAAATTGAATTAATTGCAACGTTTAATTTATAACTTATGCTCTAACTTCAAAATTAAAAATTATTTTACCAAAATAAATGACCCACACAATAGTTAATTAGTTTACTAATCTATAGTATACCTTAGTATACCATAATCATTAAATGCTGATCCTAAACTATAAATTCCACTCACTTAACTAATGAGGTAGTAAAAAAAAATTTAATTTAAAAATATCTAAATCCCAGCCTGCTGTTGAATATTGTTGTCAGCAGATTTAAATAATGTATAGTCCCACAATCTTTCTTACCCATCAAAATATTTAACTTTTAAAATTAATATTACTACAATTTATCCTTTATAGCTTATGCACCAATATAACTTGAAAATTAAAATTATTTGCTAAAATAAATGAACTACACAATACTAATTAATTTTATTAACGACAATATATATATATATATATATATATATATAGGTATATATATATTATATACCATAAATATTTAATCTTAATTCTTACCTAAACATATAGCCCCATTACTCATAAAAAATGTACAAAAATTTCAACATGTTTTTAAAAATTACTGTTTTTCTATTTAAGTATTTTTTGATCTCACTATGTACCTTACTCAGACAAAATAATTTTCTACTCATGAGGTAGTAAAGAATCTAATATTCAATTATTAAAAATAGCCTAAAATCAAACTTGCTGTTACAATTATTGTCTACCCATTTAAATAAATCTACTGTACCATTATGTATTATATTCTGACAACATTACAAAATGACATGTCTAGAAACCAGGCCATCCTGTTTCATTTCGCGACCCAAATCTTAAAATTCCATGGTTACCTAATTCTAATTTTGATTGAACAATATTGACACACACTCCCTAATTTATTCATCTTATATTTTCAAAATAAATTATTTCCACCATTAATTTAACATATCACCTGAAGAAAAAACAGTATTGTTCTGACAGAAGATAATATATGTGTAGTGATATAATGCTTTTATAAACCAATGTAATAATAAACTTACTATATATATATATATATATATATATATATATATATGAATTATAATGTTGCTTAGTGACAAGTTTACAGCTTCAGATCGACAGAGAATTATATTATTATACACACACACATAGATAGATAGATAGATAGATAGATAGATAGATAGATAGATAGATAGATAGATAGATAGATAGATAGATATTTTGTTTGATTAGTTAGACATAATTGAATATTAAGTGAAACAACAGTTAACAGCTGGAAAAATTAAAAAACGTATTAAAAAACAGACTTAAACAAATAACGATGACTGAAGAATTTAGAAAGTTTAAGTAGATAGAGAAGAAATTCCATCTCTTGACTTTTCTTTATTCTGATGTTTTGATATCGCGTGTAGGGCTGATAGCTTGGCACGAGAATGGTTTATAAACATAAGCTATGCAAATTGCATTGCACCGCTTTTGAAATAACCTTGCAGTGAAACATTAATCAAGAATTTACATTAAAGACGGTTGAATTTGAAAAAGAGAGTTGAATCAGATCAAATGACAAAGACTATGGCAGGCATCTGGCTAATATTTTGCTTGAAGGTGATGGAGTAATGCACGCATTCACACATATATACATGTACATACACAAGGACGAAATAGTTAACAGCGTTTATATATATATATATATATATATATAGATAGATAGATAGATAGATAGATAGTCATATTATATATATATATTTGACAATGCTATTAAGTACATGTAGATATATGTGTGTGTGTGTGTGTGTGCACGCATACATACACAAGGACGAAATAGTCAATAACATTTTCCTATATATATATATATATATATATAGAGAGAGAGAGAGAGAGATATGACAATGCTATTAACTATATATATATATATATATATATATATATGTGTGTGTGTGTGTGTGTGTGTGTGTGTGTGTATGCGTGTGTGTGTTTGTGTATGTGTGTGTGGTGCTAAGCTGCGTTATCTCTTTACATTTACTAAATCAGCTAGTGATATATATATATGTATATATATATAAACATTCAGGTAACATATTGCATTACGACCACACAATTACGAAAACGCAGGCATAAACAAACGCATTATACACACGCACAAAGACACAAAAATATATAAATCTGTATGTGTGTTCATAAGGATGTAAACAACGCAATGTGAGAAAAGTAAATTATTTGAATGCATAAGAATCTAAAACTATCTCGTTTCCTCTCTCTCTTTCTCTTTCTCTCTTTCTCTCTCTCTCTCTCTCTCTCTCTCTCTGTTCTCATTTTGCACATGAACGCACACATGTATATTTGTTTGCAGCATATATATCACTGTCACTGGCACGACTCAGTGTTTCATGAGGTCATCAGGAAGTGCATATTACAAACTGACATTTTAAGAGATTTGAATTCATGTTCCCTGGATGTTCGTGGAGGTTAAATAATAGAATGTTAGGGTTCCATGTTTTTAATTTATCAAGATTATAAGATAAACAAACAAAAATTACATAAAAATAAAAAATATATATTAAAAATAATTCAGTTTCAAAATTAAATTAAAAAGAAAATTAAATTAAAAAAGAAAGATGAATTTAAAATGTGCTAATTCATGATTATTGTTAATAATAAATATTTGCGAGAAAAAGACAGAAAGGAAGAAAGCAAGGCAGTGAGAAAGAAAAAAAGCAAACGTATAGAAGAATCTGTCTTAATCAGGGTTTAAGTATCTCAGCAAGTATTATTTTCTATGGCAATATGTGTTCATCAATTCGCTTTTTTGTTTAGTAAATTAGCGTTATTTCTTTGATTTAAGGTGATAAGTTTTTTTCTAAAAGACATAAGTTACTTTTACTCCTTTCCATTATAGGATATGCTTTTAACGACCATATTCCATGTTATAATTAGGTTATTGCTGTTTTTTAATTGTTAATGATATATAGATAAAATGGAGCTTTTACAGCAATTGTTTTTTTTAATCGTTTTACACCAAGCAAAGCAGTTACACCACTGATGCGCAGGGGGCTACATAAGCACGTAAACCTTTAAGCAGGAGGTGAACGAAGAGAAAGATGAACCAGTTACAGTGGGTGGTAGATAAATGGCAAGAGAAGGATGGGAATACAGGTATGATTACAGCTGATACAGAGTGACAAAGGAAAGGAACAAGGTACACGAGGTGATGTAGAAAGAACGAGGTGGATAAAAGATGGGAATTGATATTGCATTTAAATTCGTGGACGTTGTAGCTGTCAATAAATCAAGTATACGGAAGGTTGTCCCACAAGCGGGAAGTGCGAGAAAAGAAGTTGATGGAGTGAAATTATCTGTTAAATTTGATAGATTTAACTGTAAATTAGTGAAATCTTGCTGCCTGTCTGGTTGTTCGAGTAAATTCTTGTGGAAGTGGCACCAGTGAACTAAGTTCATCGGAGCAGAATCATGAACATATTTATAGAAGAGACAGAGGGAAGACACACCCCGCCGGTGAGAAAGTGATTGGAGTCGAGCTTCCAGGTCTGGACCGATCACATTACAGATTCTTCTTTGGAGCCTATCGAGAACCCTGAGATGAACAGCAGGGGTGCCTGCCCAGATATCACAACAGTATTCTATTCACGTTCGGATGATTGATGTGTATATATGCAAGATGGATTTAGGCGGAAAAAAATCTTCCTGGCCAGACACAGTGACACAACCTTACTAGCAGTGGATTTATCTATTGATTCAATGAAATGGTTTCACTTAAGGTATGAAGAGGGGTAATGCCGAGGAGGCAAAGTATATTGCTTTCAGGGAGACTCGCTTGGTCCATGCTTATGGGGTGCAGGAGAGACTACTTGTGGTGGTTGACAGCTTCGTTTTAGAATCACTGAAATTTACAAGCAATATCTTATCCCAGTCTACCACAGAGTGGAGTTCATTCTCAAGATCAGCAGTGAACTTATGTTTGTCCGTCTTGCCAGATTTCTTACTGATGCGAGAGTATATGGTGGTGTCATCTGCGTAGATGCCTATTTGGGATTTGATCACATCAAGGAGATCATTTGTGAAGATCAAAAAGAGCGTCGGTCCTAGGATACAGCCCTGGAGCCCGCCAACGTTGTGTGGTAGGATGAGGAGGCAAGACGAGTATCATTATGCTATTTGATAGAAAAGAATGAATCAAACCACGCAATCATTCAGTGATACCATAACCCCGTAGCTTGCACAAAAGGTCGATGTGCCAAGCCCTATCAAATGCTTTGGAGATATCCAGTAAAACAGCTCAAGCATCGCCAGACTTATCGAGGGCCTGGTATATGTACTCAGTGATTGTCGTTAGCATATTAGGAGTAGACCTGACAAAGCAGAAGCCATACTGTGTGTCTGAGAATAGTTTACGACAGAAAGATACTGAAGTATTTCAGTATTGATATTACCCTAAAACACTTTTGGTATGAAGCTGATAGGGCGATAATTGGATACAGGAACCACAGAAGAGAAGAGGCAGGAGTTATAGAGTTTAGATAGGACAGAGGAGAGTTCAGAGGCATATTTCTTCAAGACCATTACTGACTGGGATTCTGTCGGCTCCGCTCGACTTATCAGGGTCAACTTTTGAAATTATCTTAGATACCATAAAGGGGTTATGCGAACATCTCAGTTGGGCCTCAGGTTTAAAGTGAAAGTAGGGGTGCGGATTCTCCAGACGAGACAAATGTTGAGTTGGAAGAAATTCTGCGAGTAAAGCACTCGGCCTTGTCCACAGATCCCGTGAGGACCTCAAATATTTTGATTAAGAGAAGGATGGAGGTTTTGCTGTTGTTCAGCACACGTTTGCAGAGCCGCCAATAGTCTTTGGAGTCGACCTTGCGAGCAGCTGTGCGCTTTCTCATTCTCTCAGCAAACAGCAGCTTAGCTTCATTCAAGATCCTCTTACACTCATTACGAACAGAAGCAAATAGTTGTCTATTATGGTCTGACGCGTGGTTCCGTAATAGCCGGAAGTAGTGATTCCTGTGGGCAATGGCAGCCTAGTAGGAGAGAACCAAGAGGACGAATGAGGTTTGGGACAGAACGTCCCGATCAGTATAAAAGCATCAATGCCAGCTATCACCCAGGAAAAGATTTAATGAGCGCAATCATCACTGGGGATACTAAAAACCTTTTCCTTAGGGACGTCGCATAGAAAATCGCGGAACAAAATCACAGTCTGCTCTTTGGTAGCAGTAGAAATTTTTGTTGGTAGGAGGCTCCTGGTGGGGAGTGAGAGTGAAGGAGTATATTAATAGAAATGACAGCATGAAAGAGTTACCGAGAGGGCACAGCTGCGAGTCTTGGCAGGAGTCAGGGACAGAGGTGAAGCATAGATCTAGTAGAGAAGGGTGTCCGGAAGGCATACTTGGGAATTCCATGAGAAATCCACCACTTTCGTAAGAGATTGGGAAATAGCAAAGTTCATGGTATGAATGACAGCAGAATCAGTGGCAGAGTTTTCAAGACGCTTGGCATGGTGGGTGTTAAGATCTCAGAACACAAATATGTTACCGAGTGGGTGGGCGGAAATAACCTTATCTATATTGTCAGAGAAACTGTCAACCAGGGAGCAGTCGAAAGAGGAAGATGATCGACACAGAAAGAAAAGATACTTAACCGAGATAAGAAGGGAAAGACAGAGACACATATATGAGTGGTCAGGAGATTCGAGAGATGGCTTTCTAGCTAGAGGGAAGTGTTCTCTGACGTAAACTCCTAGATTATGAATATGTACAGAGGAGTCCTTCCTTCAGAGGAGAGGGCAGCCATGAATTGAGAGCTCAAATGAGGGTACTGACGGGTTGAGATTAGTCTCACAGAGCGCTAGGATAACAGGAGACTTTTCGTGGAGAAAATATTCCACGCTATTAAAGATGGAACGAAAACACGGATGTTAGTGAAGGAAATGTTGAGAGGTTTGGGTAATTTTACTTTGCTAGTTTAGTTGTGTTTATTGACATACGGTTATTCATGCTTGTTGGTGGTAAGGAGAGACCTCGAGTAGTGGTAGCAGACGGTCATTGACTGAGACTTGAGCTAGAAGGGAGCTGGCGCGGACTGCAGCAAAGTGTGGCCTTGGGGTTGCCTACTGGAAGCGCTTGCTGGTACACCTATCCATGCACGACATGGCACTGCATGAACCCCGATATTATGCAACTGTTGATCAGAGCCCCCGCTCCCGACGTTACGCAAGATTTAGTGCTCTTAACTACCAGTCGGAAGCATCAACCAGAAGACTGCCAACTCGGTACCCTCACAACGAAAAGACGTGGCCACCGATGATGCACATTGCAGAAAAATCGCAGAAGCACCAATACTGAAATCTGAGAAGAGGAAAAGAGCCAGAGACCATTTCCTAAACAGGAAACAAGAGATGATTTTAATGCTCAATAAAATTGAGAGGAGTCTGTTATTAATGTTCAATAAAATTGAGAGGAGTCTGAATCGGGTAGAATCTATCGACTGGAATTTGAAAAAACGAAATAAAATAAAAAGTTTCATTTTTTTTACTAACTTAAATTCCGAATGAAAGAAAATGTTGTAAAAGTTAAAAATAAAATAAAATAAAATAAAAAAAAATATGTGACGGCAAAAATTTTAGTTTTGGAAAACAGACATGAAAATACATTTAGAGGGAGAAAAGATAATTTAAAAATACACTAAAATAACTTACATTTAAAAGAAAAAATGAAGCATAGATGAAATCTGACGAGAGTTTTGACTGGACACGAATGAAGTAGTAGGATTTTAGTTAAGAGGAGAAAAAATATAAAGAAAATGATCTCACAGAAAACAACTGAGACGATCGTCTACTTAATTGCTGTGGCTCCAAATTAAAATTTAACGTCGTTATCGGATTGGATGCGAGCTCTATAAATAATACTTTCGATCGTGCATTGAAAATTTAATGGACATGTCTTGTATTTTCATCAGTGGTGATTATCTAAGTGGGCCATATATTTCATTGATATCATGTTATTATGTTGTGAAATATATATATATATATGTTCGTAATGTATCTTTGGCTAATTTTAATATTGTTTTTGTTGAAAATCTTTTATTAGTGTAGGGAAATGATTGAAATTATTATGAATTAAATTTAGGAAATATTTTCCAATGTTGGTTTAATCATTTCGTCTGAAGGATGGATTAAACCATATAATGTTAGGCTTTCGCAGTTTCTGGTTTTTTCTGCTTACTGTATTTTTAAATGTGTATTATAAACCAGTGTTGAGTTTACTTTTTTCTAATGCATTAATAAATTTAATTTTGGCGTTGTCAAAAACTTTTAAAACATGTTAAAAGTAACAATATATGGTTTAACCCACTCTTCAGCCGTATCACTAAAATTACGCAAGAGTAAATTGATTCATGAAAATTTCCATTGGCTTCAACCATGACCTGCAAACGACTTCGGAATATCCTATAAGTCTTCTCCCTTTTTAACTTAGTGAATGATGCTATAATCCTTACTTTCAGTTCATCTTTGGTTTTAAGACGAATTTTGTCGGTCTCTCGCTTAACTAGGCCCCACCCATAATATTCAAGAGCGTTGCATTGTTGGGAAATCGCCAGATGTAAAAAGTGATGTGGTTTCATAAGGTTTTGCTAGTGTGACTTCATGAACACTCGTTTTGGCAAACATAGCGTTTTACAACTCTATGTAGCACTACTTCGTCAAGGCACTTAATATAGACCGCCGTGTTGGGTTTGAGGTCCACACGATTAAATTTTTGAGTTCTTTTCACATCAGATCGATCAGAGTAAGTTTTCCTAGTAACCGGACCGCCATAAGAGTCCTAATCCCCATAAGACTCAACCAACTCTTTCCAAATACTCTGCACCGACATCAGTTTAACACCCAAAAGATAAAATGTTCGTATTGAAGATTCCGGAGCGAATACTAGGCATCACACCATGTCATTTCCAAATTTATGGCGGTGTGAATTGTGTCATGGTGCTTTTTTTCTCAGAGATGGTACCCAACTGACCATACTATACAGTACAGTGGACAAAACTAAAATTTATCAACGCGCATACGTGAAATTAAAAATATAAAATGGCGATAAGTTACTTATCGTACCCTGTGTATATCAGATACATGAACAAATATATATGAAAATATTTCATACACACATATATACATATATATATATGAATAATTTTTATAACGCACACACACACACACACACACACACACACATATATATATATAGTGTCTTTCAGCCTATTATCATGATTTGTTTAAATATGCAAGTGCAGCCCGTAATTCCACACTGAAACAGAAACGTAGTTTATAAACAATCCTGACAACAGCGGGCCAAATATACATCGAGTGAAAAGTTTTATTAAACGTCAAGACCGTTGCTTTTCTACCTGAAATTTCTTTTACTCTCCGAAAGACAAAGCTTACATAATATTTCCATGGTTCCATTCGTATTATCGATCTTATATGGTACTAAAACAATCATTCCTTTCTCGAGTTCCAGTTTTACAAGTAATAATTAAAATAAATATGCACACATTTATCACATGCATCTGGTTACTTTGTGTAAGATCTTCGAAAACTTTTGCATGCCAATTTCGCTTAAACGTTTGATATTATGCTTGCTATAATAATAAAATACGGGCTGCAGAATTTTATATAAACACCTCCATAATTCACGCTCAAAATCGATATCCGTATGAAAGTTCTATTAACAGAATGAGACGATGCATTTTTAGTTATTACTTTATTGGCCAAACAGATTTGACAACATTGTTATATGAGTCATACTATAGACATAATGGATTATGTCTATAAACAGAGTTAAATGACATGAGAGATTCTATGAAAAATATCCGGAAATTTTAACACTGTTCCGACAGCTTGATCCATAATCGGCGACTGTCGAAGCACTCAAGAGAAAAGCAGCAAGTCTATGAGCCATCAAGATACAATCATTTCCCATGAATGCTTTGAAACCATTGCTGTCAGCCATTTTGTCAACGACTAGCACCTGCGATTTACTTGAAGAGACAAAAATCATAAAACTTAGAAAGAAAACAGAAAAAATATGCTTCCATATTTGACATAACGAAACAATTTTCTATTATTTTACAACTGAGTGTCTCGATTAAATAGTAATATGAATGTATCTTACGACCCCTGCATAGAAATGATGGCGTCGTACTTTCCAAAGCTATATCTGTGGAATTGATTTTTACTTTCTTAATATTTTATTAAAATATTACTTTTTTATCATAATATATAAATTATTCTTCTAAATTCAATTAATCAATCCATTGTTACTTTTATTAAAAGAGATCTCTTTGACATTTAATTCCTTGTTTAACATTTATAGACAATTCAGAAGTTTCAGCTCAATCCTAATTATTTCGCTCTCATAACTGACGAAAATGATCTTGTGTTTTTGTTTAGTAATAGAAAAAAATCATAAGTTGGCGGCGTAATGGCTAGCTACTCGGAAAATGAAATTGGCGAAAAAGTGTTCGATTTTAACTGATTTCTTACATACACTTTCGCGCGAATAAATTTAGACAATATGAATCTTTCTCTTCTGTTTTTTTCTATGGATAAGGCATCAGTTTACGAGAACAGCAACACTTAATTCAAAACCGTATACAGCTATCAAGATCCCATAAAATTTACAATGGCACTTTAATCATGACTCTGAGTTTAATATTATTAAATAGAAATATATTGTTGTCTTTAATTTTGATCATATTCTAAACTATAAAGGGCTTACGACGTTATCATGCTGAAACACCATTTCTCGTACCATCGCCGAAGTTAAGCAACGTCGATCTTGGTAAGTACGTAGATGAGTTACTGCTTGTGATTACCAGAGGTTATAAGCATGCATGTGTAGTTGATGTAATGGATAATGTCTTGAAATTGCTAATCGAAGAACCGTGTTTCTGTTCCAATTGGTATCGTTATATTTACTTATGTGTAAATGGCCTTGGGAAATGTATCTTACCCATTATGCGTTAATTAGTAAACCTGTATCACTAATCCATCATTAAAGAAATCTTAAAATCTAAAAATATTTTTTAAATAACCTGCAAATGTGTAACACACCGTAGATAACGAATCAATCAAAGCTCAGAAAGTGAGGGATAACTTGATATATTGATTGTAATAAAGAATTGATCCCCACTTTATGTTCATAAAATCATTATTTAGAAATCAAATTCCTATAATGTACAAATATGTTCTGAATTTAAATAACCGGAAAGGGGTTAGTAAACTGTAGAAAACGAATCAATAAAATGTAAAATGTTTTTCTTTTGTTCAATTCTACGAATGAAATGTTCTGCCGAAATTCGAAAATCTGTGTCAAAATTATAAGCTGTTGTAGCGAGAGATATAATATTTTGCTTACACTATGTAGACTTATGTTATACTCCGTTAAAAACAATGTTCAACAATTGATACACTTCGTAGGGATACACATATGTGTGAACGTACTTGTAGTATCAAACGTTTGTCTGATCAAAGAAAAAAGACACGCCCCAAATTTTATTTGGACAACTAAACTCCTTTATGCTCTCAGGTTTTAAAAAATCAACAAGCTTACTACTTTCTAAAATGTTTGTGGATAAAGGTTTTTTACTAATGTTATCGAAACAATCCGATTGTTTCAAAAGGAACAGTTACGCAAACGATGCTACATAGCTCCCTATTTACCCAAGCGACTTCAAACATTTAGACAGTGAAGCTCCTTAATACGTTCTTTGAAAAGAAGAAACTTCACACGGTGCTGGTTTCTATATTAACCTGGTTAATGCACGTTGCTGAAATGTAAATATAACCTGCCATTATCAATTTACACTCCCTCCAACTGTTCTAATGTACCCCGGCTCTATTCAGATATAGCGTTCCATACTTGATTTTTCTCTCTTTCTTTTTACTATGGCATTTTTATATTCTTCACATCGGATTTAATAGGGGGTTTCTGTATCCAATTATATCATTTTCCACATATACAAATTATTATCAATTTCTTCCTCTGTAAATTGAATAAACAGTTTTAGTACGGAAGTTTTAATTGATTGCACGAATGAAAACAATTTCAATCTTTTCTGTTTGAACTCTTAAATCTAAAATATTTCTATTGCTAAACTAGATTTCTTGTTCTTTCCAAGCAAAAAAAAAAAAAAAAAAAAAAATGACAGAGAGTTGTTAAATTCAAAATTACATAAATGCCCAAAATTATTTTTCAGCACCCTGTTAGATGAAGCTGTGGTTACGTTGAAGGAAAGCGAAGGTTTCTTCTAGCTTTAAATTAGGTGGAACTATGTTCTTGCTGTACACATAAAATCTACATTTTCCCTTAGTACAGATGACCAAGACGCCCAAACTGTAATGTGATATATTATTTTCTTTCACAATTGAGGATTCTGTAGATGATCTAATTGATTGAAATGATTGATTTTCTATTTAACGGCATATCGCCATCTTATGGGTCATTTAATACCGATATTAAGTAAGAAAATATAAGTCATTCTGCTTTCACATTTAAATATATGGTGGATGATGCTCACAGGTGGTGCATATACAGGTTTGTCTGCACAAAATTATTAGAGGCGGCGATATGTTTTTTCGTGCTTTGTTGAAGTTATATTTTGTACAACAGTTTGATTTAAGAAATCGTCGGATATTATATGGATTTAAAGTAATGAAATTTATTTCATGATGGTTGTTTTGTAATATTTCAAACGGATTTACGTGGTCGCTCAAAATTTGTTAGTATGTGCGTCTTGTTGGAAATACTTTTCTATAAAAAATGTACTTTTTTTATTTTTACTGTGAAAATGTATTTTTACACTTTCATAGTGTTTTCTTTTGTTTAAGGGGTTCATTATTTGGCAATAGCTTGGACCCTTACAGTTGCTACTACGCTGGGTTAAGATAAACCTGGGAACAACAGCAATTAATGGATTCGTTCAACGCTCCTCAAATCCTCCTATCATAGACCTTTCTGTCGGATGTAGTTAAGCGTCATACCAAGAAATAATTTTTTAATTGAGTTCCTATGATCTAAAAATGATTTACAAATATGGAACATACGCTAAAAATATCAGGAACTATTAAAGCATTACCGTAAAAGAAGTAATATAAAAACAGTTGAAACTAATAATTGCGTCAGTCTAAAAAGGCTTTACAAGTTTAATATTTAATGGCGATCATAGCTCTATCGGCCATTGCATGCATTTTAGGCATTTGATCTCAATCAAAATTTTGTCGGCCACTGATTGTGTTTTCTGCCTTTGATAGCGATCATACTTTTTTCGGCTGCTGCTTGTGTTTACTGCCTTTGCTGTCAGTCAAATTTCTGTCAGGTCACGGTAATATATTACACTCCTCAACATTACATTTCTCAAATTTTCACCTCTGAACATTTTAAATATATCTCTCCTCCACCCACATCTCTGCCACAAATTGAGACAATTGTACAAAAATATATACATACAAAGACATGTCAATTTTTATTTTACATTTTCTAAAACATTCTCACATTTCTTTCTTTCCAGCTATTACGCTGCATTAGCTCATAAAATCAATCAATACTACAGAACAATACATGCAAACAAAAGTAATACAAAATTATCTCTATCAAGTGTAACACTCTGCTCTCTATTTCCTGTAATTGTGCGCCTGTTTTCTCTTTATTAATTTGATGCAAACATTCTCCCTAATGTAAGTTAGCCTTTTTAGTTAGGCATATTAATGAATCAGTCAAGAACGCGATTTGCATGAAAAAATGTTTTTTTTTACTTTTTCCTTCATCTTTTTTAAACTTTCACTGCGTATTTCGTCCGTCTACACATTCTGAGACGCATTAGGTACCATGACATGAAATAATGGTTAGCGCTAGAGCAATTACAATGGAGCAGTAAGCTCGATTTTTCCTGAGTGCTACATAGTTTCACCATTATACCACATCTAAGCTAAACTTAGAAAATCATCATTCCGAGTTGCGTGATTACACAACTGGTAACCACAATAAAATTTATATTGCGCTTATTTTTTTTAAATTCCAAAGTTTTCTGCATGTCTTAGACTCTAATCATATCTATAACTGACTTTTGGCATCTTTTGCAATAACATTGCTAGACATTGTTAGACATTAACTCTGTTTATATAGTACCAGGTTTTTTTTATTCTCTCTTTTTCTTTCATTCATTTATCTCTCATTAATCTGGATATTGACTGTCACTTCTGCTAAATAAAGGTCTGATTTGCTTCAACAATCCTTCACTTTTTTAACAAGTTTGGTATGGACTTTGGGGAATCAACCAATTCTTTTGTGATAGCCAGAAAAAAATTTTAAATAAAAAAGTAACACACATAGCACTAGAAGAGAAAATTGAGAGAACGCCTACCTTTTTCTCTGACTAGTATTTTTCTATTTTTAAGAACATACAAGTTTGAAGAGAGTTATGTACTGCTTCAAAAGTTCGTTCTTCTCCGCATTGTAATATACCAGTAATCATCTCGATGTACGACCATACGATCATCGGCGGTAACCGCGCCCCAATTTACAAACGGAAATCGAGTAAGGGGCTTTCGATTTACACAATGCGTGCTTGCCTCGAGTTCAACGTCACACACGTAATTTCTTAATTTCAACCATAACATTTTTGAACACAGAAATACGCTATTATCTGCAGTACATGTCATTTAAAGTCTGACCGAGAAAACAACAAAAACAACAAACAAAAGCAAACAAAAAAGTACCTAAAGGCCTGATTGTATCTGAAATTATGGGCATGCGGTTTGCTTGGAGTATTAGTCGTATCCCCTACAGTACGAATTAATTTATTTTAAAAAATGCACCCGCTACACTCTAAATATTTTTAACTTGTTTTCCACACGAAATACAACATACATTGTAACAAGGAATCTAATCTAAATCTCAAAAGTTCTTCATTCCTCCTGCAGTTTTATTCTTATTTTTCAGCATATCCACCAGGGCATGTCCAACTTCACTTCATTATGGTGGTTCTTATAGAACTCCAAAGCACCCACCTCAAGCTTTACATCCTTAGTCTTACTAAAGAACATCTATCACAGCTTTACTCGATTTTTATATTATTCTTAATAAAGCGGAGATAGTAAGAGGTCATTCCAATGAAGGCCCTTACTTGCTTAACATTAGTTGGAGTCTAAACTAAACATATAGCTCTGACTGTATCGAAATTTGGCTGTATTCCATTTTCAGTAATTCCGAAGTACAGGTAAAAGAACTCACACGTAGCAGCTTTCAACTTGAGGTTATAGAAACTACCCAATAATTTGTCAATGTGCATTAAGTGATCTTTTAATCTATTTGAAATTATTAAAATACTATTCAATAATGGAAGAGGTTGAAAATAGCTTTTCGCTTTGCAATATTTTTATTTCTCCGTCAACTTCATTTCTGTTGCCAACCCCATTTTCCCCATCAACTTCTTTACCCCTCCAGCTTCCATACATGTTCATACGACCCTGCTTAATGTGTTCGAACAAGCCACATTTCTTAACTCCAAGGTCAGACTCTGTCCGAAATTAGAAAATGTATGCTGTTCTATCTTTCGTTTTTATTCTAACTAGCAATTTTTTATAATACAATAAAAATATGAAATCACCTACCTTTCTTTGATGTCGTTTGTCTAGCGTCATCGCAGATGGTAAGCATTTTCGTTATGAATATATGTTTAAATAAAAAATAAAATAAAAACAAAGCAAGTCACTGAGCACCAAATCATCATACGTTATATTATCTAGTAAAAAACAATCGGCTTGACATCAACAACGGTCACTGGTATGGAGTAATTAGCAACTGGTGAAATATCGCGCACATACAAGAGAGCCGACGCAGTGCAATTAGGCAACGGAATTTTCTTTTCTCTCTCTCTTTGTTCTCCCTGGGTTCTGTTTTTCGTCAGAAGATTCTAAACTTACATAGCCCCAAATTTGCACGCATTTTTGCCTTGTTGTTGCTTAATTGTGTCATCTATGGCCGGGTGCATCTGTCAATCATCTTCGCCGGATATTGCCTTTCAATCCAGCTGCCTTTAATGTCGATCATAGCCCGTCGGCCATTACCCGCATTTTCTGCCTTTGATGTCAATTACACTTTTTTTCTGCCACTGCTTTTGTTTTCAACCTTTAATGACAATCACATTTCTATCGAGTAACTGTAATATATTACATCAGTACTTTTTCACTTGTTTAAAAGTAAGTGAAACATGAACTAATCGTGATTAACTCATTCTCCCTCGAGGATTCTCCATGCCTTGAGCGCCTGTTACTACTTAAATGCAAACCAAACCTTGTTGACCATGTACAAACGTTTCATCGCTAAAGTTGTTGGTAAAATGGTTGGTTCCAGGTACCGCGTAATCTTTCTGTCCACTACGTTTACAAGAGTTAGATCAGGGGTATACTGCTACCATATATGAGCAGGGGTCTTCTGGTCCTTACTCTCCAACTCTCTATAAAGCTTAACAGTGTCTCTGCGGACTTGCGGGTGCCGAATGAATTTCCAACCACTTTGGTTACAAAAGAAGTGTCACAAGCTGCTATTCTCATTGAAAGTAAAGTGTTCGGACGAGAATGCTTCCCCGAGGTAGAAAAAAAATCTTAACCTCAAATCTAGAATTAACAGTTTTTTTCCCTCAAAATCGTATTCACCTTGATTTTGGCTCTACTCTCGGGCTTTGCACAGGATAAATATAATTGTAAAAACATGCTTTGATACTTTGCGTGGAATCCATCTTTCGCTATAGGTTTGTGTCATTAGGTCTCTGTTACATTTTTCATTGTTTGTTACAAGACTTCCCAGCTAGTTGAATTTTAACACCTTTTTGATTATGACATCTCCAATGTGAATCACGCACATTTGATAACTCCTCTTGCTGACGGACATACATTATGTATTTCTATGGTTAATGATTAAACCTTTCTCTTTAGTGATTATGAAAATCCTTGAGAAGCTTTGCAAAATGAATTATTTTAGTCTGCGCAGAAGCACTGAACCTCATTTTTAGAAAGTAAATCTTATACGAAATTACAGGTTTTATGTTTACTGAGCACTCATCTGAACATGTGCGAGACACATCTGCGTAAATATTCATTTCGATTGACGTAAATCGATTGAAATAGAAAAATGGCTTTCAATGTAGAGAAAGAGAAAAACTCTCTGTTTTAAACAAAGATACTTTCTCTGTTTATATGAGATAGTAACACACGTTATTTCGCATTTTGACCACACAGCTGTTTTCCCTTGACTGCATTCCTCAGTTGCACAATTTCTAACATTTACGGTTAAGACCCGCCATGCTACGCACATTGTAGCAAACCACCCTCATTCACTTAGTAAACTATTGGTAAAACATGCGTTCTAATAGAACAGATTCCTTCTACAAATTGCTACTTTGTAGAATCAACTAAGAAGATAAGAATTCCCCCGGTCACGACAATCTTAAAATGTTCAAACCTAGGTTTAATCGTTATCTTCCACATGTATCGATTTAAACAGAGCCCCTTACATCTTCCTCTGCAATTCTCTATTTTGAGTGTACCTTCGGCATTGTACAGGTTGAAAATTATTGCAAAATTACTCAATATAATATCCATTGCAAAGATGCAGGTAAAATGGTCGATCCTTGTACCATCCAAATAAGTACGTGACTCTTCATACTATCTTCTACTTTTATGAGAGCCAGATCTCTCTCTCTCTTTCTCTTTCTCTCTCTCTATCTCTCTCTGGCGCGATGGAGCAAGCATCTTGCTGCTTTATCCATGAAAAGTGCTCAAATGAACTGCATCTATGGTCTCGCTACTTTTAACCTTCATGGCACGGACCTGCATGCAATTTATATTGTAGGAAACCTCTCACATTCCATCCTTGTTCTAATTGAGAGAAGTAAGTTTCACCTGAATAGCTTCTTTTTTCAAACCACAGATCTGTGAAATAGACTCCCAAAAATATTTCCCGGTCACTACCATGCTAACATCTTCAAGGCCAAGGGAGTTAACACTTATCTTCCACTCCTATCCATATAAACTACTCTTTAGCGTAAACATCCACCCCTAATGGTTCCCTGGCCTGGTGGACCTTACTGCAAAAAAATTAAAGGAAGAAAACAAAAGTCATTTTTACACTACATAATTTTATTTTTTGTTTTTTGTGAAGTTGTTCAGTCCTACAAACATTTGTGTCTTTCAAAATATCCATTTTTTATCATGCGTCAATTTGTATAAATATGAATATGTGTGAAGATTTATGTAAGCTAATTAAATGATATAGTAGAAAAATATCTGTAAAAAGACATCAGCCGACGAAAATAATAGTCTGGATTTATATAAACGCAGAAGCCGAGAGACGATATATATAAATATAAGCATCAGTTATACTCATGAACCGGTAGAATCGCTGAAAATGTTGAAACGCTAAAATTTTAACTTTTAAATTTTTTAGTTTAAAATATTTTGTGCACGCGACGTGTTTGCACACACAGCCTAACCCATTTCATTCAGTATCTCTGCTTTCGTTTTAATTATTGTTGTTTTATATATCCACATTGGTACAAATAAAGTTTAGTCAGGAAATGCGAAATGTTGTACGAAACTGGGCGCACATTTTCTTCGAATAGCATAGTAGTCAGTACATTTTCTATACATTTTGGCTGAATTAAATTCTTCTTTAACTAAAACAGCATTTCTTAAATCGAATCTATGGCCAAACTTATTACGATGAGTGACAAATGCTCTGAGTGTATCACTTTATAAAAGATCTCCTTTGTGTTCGTATAACCTTTTATAATAGTACCTGAATTATATATTGACGTATCTCCTATATATATCTTGTGGCAATCATAAAGGTTATATAGCAATTTTTTAGGTTAAATTTGGGTTATTTTCAATTGTAGTTTTTATAGATTTGATAGATAGTATAATATGTCTCATTTTATAAACTGATTGTTCATTCATTAATTTTGAAAAGAAAATGGAGAGCTTTGAGTTTCACGTTACATATGAAGTAATCAAATTATCGGAGAACTTTTATTATTTATTACTTTGAATGTATTACTACTCATCGCGTAAATAATGAGGTCTACAAATTCGAAGTGCTCTTAAACAGAATCGAATAATTATTATGGATTTTCTATTCGTGTACTACTGCAAATGTGTAAAATTATGTTTATATGTGCGATTGCGCTCATTTATATTAACGCATTAAGGATTCTATAATCTTCTGAAACAACTATAAGTAAAGCGAGGTGTGAATATTGAGATAAATAGAAATTGAAATTGTGAAACGCGATAGAAAAGGTGAGTAAACCGAGGTAGGTAAAGAAATAGATAAAAAAAATTAGTTACATTTTAATTTGTTTCTGTTTTTTGTTTTTTTATCGTGCGTCTCACAAAAGTTTTCTTTATATTAACGCACTGACAGATAAAATGAAAATAACAGATTTAAATTGATACAGTTAATTCAAAACCAACGAAGATTCACCTCGACATGTTGTAATTGTTAGCACGGTTGTTTTGCGACTGAACAGTGAGTTTGATTCCGATGCTTTCGGTCTTGTGTCACATCTAAGGTGCGCTTAGAAAATCACTAAAACTGAGATAGATATAAACAGAAGGGATAGGTAGATCGATAGAGGGAATAACCAAATAGTAGAGATGTAGGTATCAATCTACTAGAAGTGGTGACTTTCTAAACACCGCTTCAAAGGGGTACAAGGCCAAAAGTATAGGTGTACCTAGTGAGGATCGAACCTACTACTCAATTCTAATAGGTTCTAGTAATAGAAACTTGTTGACCATTACACCATGTCGAGTTGCCTTTAATCTACTAGAAATGGCTGCTAAGAAAATCCCCTATTCAAATTTATAGATTCTGCTCATGCATGTTAGGATTTCTTGCAAACCAATAAAAATGGAAAAAAAGTGTTGTATAACAATCTAACCACTTGACATTTGCGTGTAAACACAGTTGTAACATCTTAAACTTTAATCCATATTTTTGTTGCTTTGCCTATTTTTTTACTATAATTTGCATCTATATTATTTGCTCACTATATTTTACATATGTAATTTTTGCTTATTATATTAGGTTGTCTCAAAAGTTCGTAAACACTTGCGAAAAAATGAATTTTTATGCAAATTTGCGTTTATATTGTAATAGTGATCTTCATCTTTGTATTCCAGATGGAAGTTGATAAAATTGAGCTGCGAGTTTTGATTCGTTACTACTGGAAGCGAGGTCTTTCAAGCAGAAAAGCTGCAGAAGAGATTTGTGCTGCCGAAGATAAAGGAACAATTGCATATGCGGCGATCTCAAAGTGGTACAAGCGTTTCGATTCTGGCGACATGAGTCTTGAAGATAAGCCTCGTTCGGGACGGCCGTTAAAGTTGAATGATGGAGACTTGCAAACCGTGTTGAACATTGTGCCTTCATCGAACACTCGATAATTGCCTGATGAGCTTGGAGTTGGCAAATCGACAATTCACCGGCATTTGAAGCAACTTGATTTTGTACACAAAAAGCCGCGCCAAGATTCGCACGAACTCACGGAAGCACAAGCCAACAGAAGAGTTGAAATTTGCCGTCAATTGCTCAGCAATCCATTTGACGAGGGTTTTGGAAGCACATTATGGCATCCGACGAGAAATGGGTCTATCTGGTCCAGCACAATCGAGACAAGCGATAGCTTCAGAAAGGGCAAGAGACAATTGTCGGTTCCAAAACAAAATCGATTCGGCAAGAAAGTCATGTTGTGCGTCTGGTGGAACTTTGAAGGAATCGTGCATTTTGAGTTGGTTCCGCATGGTCATGTTATCAGTTCCAAAATTTACTGTCAGCAACTTGAGCGGGTCTACGAAAACTTGAAGCAAAACTACTCGGCTCTGATCAACCGAAAACGCGCTTTGATGCAGCAGGACAATCCCAAGCCCACACCGCCAGGAAGACCAAAGACAAGTTTGAAGAGCTGGACGGCGTTGAGGTTCTGCCACCTCCAGCCTACAGTCCTGACTGTGCTCCACCAGATTACGGCCTTTTCCACTCAATGCAACACTTTCTGAAGGGCCGCCGATTCGATTCGTTTGATGAAGTCGAGGAAGCGTGTCGAAAATTCTTTGATTCGAAGCCGTCTGAATGGTACTTTGACCAGATCCGAAAGCTTGCAGATCAATGGCAAAATGTCGTGGAAAATGATGGTCTTTATTTTAAGCAATAATTGTTTTGTTTTGTTTTGCGAGTAAAATTTCAATTTTTCGCAAGTGTTTACGAAATTTTGGGACAACCTAATAATATGCATCTATGTTGATTGTTTACCAAAATCTTGCTTTGTTTTTTTTCTTCCGTTTTATTGTTTATTGAGAACTCAAACTCAATTCTAATTGTTGAAAATGTTGTCAATTAACTTTAATGGCTAATTACGCCACATGAGAAACAGTGGATTGGATTACTTTCAAAATCTCATCAATTTGCAGTTGAATTCGCTAGATGTAAACATAAGTTCCAGGCTAACAATAGTTTATTATACTTCCTGCTTGTAAATTATTTTACCGGTTCCTCCATGTTTCCTAGCCAACTTTATTTTTCAAAAATTAAAATTCAATGTCAATATGTCTTCGTATTGTTCTCACACATTAATCATGTTTCTGTTTTCTGTTTGTATCACGCCCAGTAACTCCTTGAGTTTTAGTGACTTTGTTATCTTGAATGGAGTGAATTTCATTAAAAATTCCCGCGAAGCTCTCCTTTAGATGCGTGACCTAATAGGTAAAGCGAAAGACTGCAGAAGTACGGCTGTGGTACTGTAGATATGGTACCGATAAGATATGGAGAAAAGCGGATACTGTTTGACGGCGGAAAAGATATTTAGAGCCAGAAAGATAGAACATAATTCCTGAGTTAGCCGATTCTTCAGGTTTCTTTTTTTGTTTTTTATTGAACAACATTAGAAAGTCATACGATGAATATACATGTTATTTTCGAAGATACATACCCACATGCAAAAACAGCCAAAGAGCAAAGAATATCGCCATTGCATATTAAAGATTGCTGGCGTGTCAACTGAAGAGACGAGCAACGTTTCCAGACGACAGCGTTTGGGTATCGAGGAGACTGCATGTGTCTGTAGATGCAATTTCTCTGTAAGTATTTGTGTAAAAATTATTGGATTTTAATGGTTTGTTGTGTGTTATGTCAGTTTTTGCAAGATCAACAATTGAAAGCAGAACCTGTTGTTAATTAGTATAAACATAGAGATGACGGTAAAGATGTTTTGCACATTTTATCTCCTATGATCATCGAAGATAATTCTAATAGAATAACGCTTTTCACTATCGTGTATGGATGATAAAAATCTAATTTGTGGAACACTCGGGTTAATTCTAACAAATAACGCCATATGTAAATCTTGCATGACATGATGCGGACCTAGCTATATTTTGTATGATCAGATCTAACAAATGTACACAATAACAGAGTGCCCTAAACCATGGCAAGATAGCTTTAGTGCAAAAGACATGGAGTATATTATAGTCTTCAGGCCATGTCTTGTAACCACCGTTATTCATTCATACAACGAAAGAAGTTAAGCGTTATTAGATAGCTGTTTTAAATCTTTTGAGCTTTATATAAGTCAATTTGAAGAGAAGGGAAAATAAATATTTAGATAGAAAGACAAGAGAATAAAATAGATACATGAAAAAAGACTAAATGTTAATCTTTTCTTTTAAAGATGCTATGTTCTTCTTGTTGCATTTGAATATCACTCTCTCTCTCTCTCTCTCTCTCTCTCTCTCTGTGACACACAAACACACTCTACTCACATACACCAATTATTTTAATTAAAATAATTATAGATAGAAGAAATCACAGGAATGTTCAATATAGGATGCGCATGCCTACTGCAGGGATGGGCGATTTTAGATTTAAATCTAATTGATGTTGCCAACGTCACACAAAAATTAGTTAACGCTGTACATACAATATATATATATATATTTATATATATCTATATATATATATATATATATATATATATATATGAAGTTAATAATGCTAATAGTTGGGTACGGTATAACTATTATAAAAAAAAAACAAAATTATAAAATACCAGTTTGAAACAAACATATTTGGCACCCAGAGAAATTGTATAATTCAAATAATTATTCTTCTTTTCATGGACAATGAATGTATCTTAATTCCTTCAGAAATCTGTTAGGTTCTTCTCTGTTTATCAATTTTTATGCTTTTTTTCTTACAGGGATTGATGATCCCTTCCCTCTATTCAAGATCACCCACGCTTAATTTTATTGTTTCTCTCCTCATTATGGATTTCTTCACATTCTCTAGCATTGAATTAAAGTCTGTTTGTTTTCCCCTTTTGAATTCTTTGTCATGACTCTAAAGGGTTGAATACATACAATACAATATTCGCCTGTGTCATGCTTGATTCCGCAAAGTTTTATCCCTAAAACCAAATTTTTAATGAAAATTGTTATGATTATTATATGAACTTTTTGAAACCTTTTCGACATGTCGTTGATGCAGAAAGGACAAACTATGGCAGTTTTCAATCCTACTTCTCAATCAATTTATTTTTATCTGATTTCATAGCATGTGTCTGTTCTTTATTTTTAAGTTGGCGTAGACATCGGATGATATTCTTTTTACACTATGGCTGGAAGGAAATAAAGACCAGATATTTTCCGTAAAAGATTCACTTGCGATATACAGATGCATTGAACCCATTAGTACTATTAGTACAACAAGAAAGGGCAATATTTTTCTTCTTAAATTATGACCTGGATCAAAGATCAAATTGAGTTTACATCATTCAGCATGTATTTGTACAACTTTCTGGTCAAGCCTGTATATTAAGATGTTATCTAATACATCTCAACTGCACTGTGGACATCAGCGTTTCAGTTCTTAAAACTATTTACCCAAAATATTGCATATACATTTTAGACATCCCTGGTAACAAGAGTGAACCCATAGTCAAAACTTCCTGCTATTGCTATATGTGAGATCATAGTTGAGGGAAGTATGTCTGTACACAGAATGTCAATATTGCCATCAAGCTTTCTACTGAAATACAAAGGCTTTATTCAATGGAACTTTAATCGCGTCACCCGTATAGCCTCATTACCATGGATGGTACGTCATTGAGTCGATTATACTAAGTGGTCAGAACTATTTATATTACGAAAAAAGTTCTGTGGATTAGACACATTTCCTAGAAATCAGTCTCAACGAAATAAAGAAAACGAAGAACATATCTTCTGAAATTGGATTCATCAGCTATTGATGGTAGTTTATTTTAATTAAGAATTTACCATTGTCTTACTATGAAATATTAAATATCAACGTTCTTTCTAGATATGTAATACAATGTGATACTATATTATACTGTATAATCACGCAACGTACCACCGAAAAAAGTAAAGCTATTTGGCAGGGTCATTGCAATTCAATTTGGGGTTGATAACATCTTCTTTTGCCGTTGTTATATTATTCTCACATACTTAATACTCTATTTTTCACCTTCACTTTTTCAAAAAGTATTTTAATTCTTTTTCTATGGAACTTCTTATATATATATTCCCTTGATTTTCTTGCTTCTTTCCTGGTTCAACTTGTTCCTTTTTCTGAATTTGGAAATAGAACATCGTTCGTTTATCAAACATAGTTTACTGGAAAAGGGAAACTGGAAATTATGGTACTAAAAATTTTTTAAAAAAATCCCAAATAAGACTCCCATTTGTGCATAACTCTGCCCAGTAAATTCATTCCGTCATGTAAAATAACGAGGAAAAGAGCTAGCTCCGAATTTTCTATTTTAATCCTGAACTATATGGCATGGTTCGAGCTCTGCAAACAAAATCAGAGCGGAAGATAGATTCGTATCCTGTCAGAGCGCACATTTTTTATTCAGTTTCTCGATGCACAAATCGGAATCAGTGACTAATTTATTGAACATCTGACACTGACGAGCTTATTCAAGCGAAACTCTGGAGATGTTCAAGAAGACAAGTTTATTGAATTTTTACCAATTTATTAAATAGATAAGTTTATAAGCGTTTTGTTAAGATACAGAATCTGAATATCAGAGGAGAAATGTGCCAGACTTGTACTGACAACTCGTTTTGCCTTCATTAGGTAGGCGCCTTTGGTGTTTTTCATTCTAACCTGAAGACACTACATAATTATCCAACAACGAGAAAATCTGTTGTCAATAAAAATCATTTTTCACTTTTGTTTCTTTTCTCCACACACACACACACACACACACACACACACACACATATATATATATATATATATATGTGTGTGTGTGTGTGTGTGTGTGTGTGTGTGTGTGTGTACATATATATATATATATATATATATATATACGATTACGATTACGATTAATAACGCAGAGTAACAGGATATATCAAAAGTCGGTAACATTTTTAACAGACTTCCCCAAACTGATAAGCGTCAATTTTATATCTGAGTTTGAGTTTTGTATAACGGCATATCAACCTTTGTGTGTTATTTAATGCCAAAAAGATGGGGGTTTAAGGGAATCTTTGTTAATTTTCGGTTATATTTTGTCAGATTTTGATTAAATATTTTTTTATTTTGTTTTAGAAAACCAAACATGTCTTCTACTTTTGTATTAAAAATGTTTTGGTAATATTTTCTTTCTTCAAAAATGTAATGTGGCAATTCTTTCCTTCAAAAATGTGTTATGTTAATAATACTTTCCTTTAAAAATGTATATTTTTTATAATAGTCTATTTTTATGTATATATTTCTATAAAAGTATATTTTTATACTTTTATTGTGTTTTGATCCCAGTTTGAGGGTTAAACTATTTACCCATAGGTGGGACCCTAAGAGGTGCTACCATTCCTGGTAAGGTTGGACGTTAGAACAGCAGCAATTAAGAGGTAGTTTCGTGTTCCTCACAACCTCCCAATCAGAGCCCCTTGCTGCCGGGTGCAGTTTACCGGCATACCAAGGACAAATTTTATATCTGAATCATTTCGCCTGATTGTTTTCGGGTATCGCGTGCCGTCAAAAATGAACCAATGATTAATGTGTAAAATAAATTTTTACAGGTTTTTTAAAATAATTTTTGTATTGCAAAATGCAGAAGATAGGGTAATGATAACTGGGAGTGTGACATAAATTGTTGTAAAATTTATTTTTTAATGGGGTCGAATACTCATGCAAAAAAATAATTGCTAATTTTGGCAATATAGATAATTTAATAATGCATAGTCTATAGTATTATAAATTAAAGCATTAATAGTTTAGTAATTTCAAAAATGTCATGCAATCATCTTCTGAATTATAAATCAAAATTAAGTAAAATTATATACAGCTCAAATATTTTCGTGTTCATGTACATATGTAAAATTATAGTTAGCCACATACACATAATAGTTAGATAGAGAGAAAGAGAGAGAGAGAGGTAGAGAGAGAGAAAAAACTGCGAGAAATAGAAAGAGTAAATTACGCGCGGATAAAAATTGGAAGAATTTATCTTTACATACTATATATATATATATATACGCTCAAACATCTTGATTGAGCACTCTGGAAGAATGGTAAGCTTTGAAAAAACAGTAGCTACTCTAGCATCTATGCACCGTTCCTTCAGTAATGAATTAGAACACTCTTAGCTACTGGTGTATGAATACATGTTATATAACATGTTAAAAGTCTGCGTCCGTCTACAGAGTGCCCATAGATCAGAGGTAGAATCGCCGACTGACGCCAGTTCGGTCGGATTTCAATCCTGGATTAAAAGGAATCGGATGTGTAACCGTTCTGATGTGTTGTGTTACAGCAAACAGATCTTTCTTCGGATGACTATATATATATATATATATATATATATATATATATATATATAAAGAGAGAGAAAGAGAGAGAGAGAGAGAAAGAGAGATAGAGATGAAGAGAAACAACAGTTTTGCTATTCCTAGTTCTTCGGCATTTACTTTTTTCAATAAAAGTTATAAATTCAATAGATATCGCAGAATATAATAAATTAATTAAATTTGTTTTTTAAATTTTTTTAATTAAAATTACATTTGTTTTAACTAAAAATCAAATTTACTAATATATATATATATATATATATGCGCCTCTTCACTCGCAATAAAACAGTTGTCAATATTAACTATTAACAATTCGATGACTTTGGAATCACCTACCAGCAATAAAACTAACTGGATGAATTGGCCTAAAATTGTATAGACCTTAGGCAGATGAGTAATGATGGAACATAAAAGAGGTTTTTGAAAGGTAAAAAAAGAGGATATTAATAACATCGAATACTTCAGAAAAGAAAGATAAGCCCTCGGATCAAATGGACAATTTAATGGTTCTATTAGAAACAGCAAATAATTATGATCAAAATGATGAACGCAATGTAATCGTATTTACAATAATATTGCTGAATAAATGAATAAACCTCGTAATATAATCATAACCGACAGTATCAATTCCTATTTAAAGTTCTTTTCTGAGCCGATAAAATTCTGCAGATAAATAACATATAAAAATATTGAATCCCATATTTTCATTGATTTGAGTTCTGACACAGTTAGTTTGTTTTTGTTTTTAAATATGTGCACGCACACGCGTGTTTGAGCGTTTGTGTGCCTGTTCGTGTGTGCACGCCCACCTCTCTCTCTCTCTCTCTCTCTCTCCGTGTGTGTGTGTGTGGGTGTGTGGGTGTGTTTGCGACGAAATGGTTATCGGGAGAACTGTTCAATTTCCGACCCGGTCCATTTTGTCCACTTTTGAATGAATTCCTTTGATGGTAACAGTCTGAGCCTGAATGTCTTTGAATTTAAATCCGTGGGTAACTTTACATGAAATTACTCCACTATTTTTCCAAGGAAATACCTAGATAACAAAGAAAATAAATATTTAAAGAGACGTGATCGCCTATCGTAAAGGGACATAAGCCATGTCAATTATTTTACGGTCTTGCTGTATCCATGTTCTGCTTTTGTTTTGCCGGCCGAAAATCTGTTAACCCAAGATCAAACCAAATTTCACTAATGGATTAATGTCAAATTTACATAAAAATGTTTGCTGTAAAATCCGAAACGTGCTTATTATAGAATAAGCCTATTTTAAATATATATTTTTTTCTTTTTTTTCTTTAAATGTCAGTAATGATCCCAAAGTGAGATGATTTAATGCCGTCATAGTCCAGTTGATAATCTTCATCTTTGTAAGTATGGACGATTTGTTTTTTTTAATCGTATCACCCCGAGGAAGGCGGTAAAGCCACTGATGTGCAGGGGGCTACGTAATAGTGAAAAGATTGGAAAAGAGAAAGCCGGAAACCACATCCTAAACAAGGAACAAGGGATGAGCCTCTTAACCAGTTCAATAGACGTGGGTGGAGTGTGAACCAGGCGATAGGTAGATCTATCTACTCCAATTGAAAAAGAAAACAAAGTGAGAAGATTTGAAAAGAGAAAGCCGGAAATCACATCCTAAACAGGGCTCAAGGGATGAGCCTTTTAACCGGTTCAATAGACGTGGGTAGAGTGTGAACCGCGCGATAGATAGATCTATCTCCTCCATTTGAAAAAAAAAAAACAAAGTGAGAAGATTTGAAAAGAGGAAACCGGAAACCACATCCTAAACAGTGAACAAGGGATGAGCCTCTTAACCTGTTCAATAGACGTGGGTGGAGTGTGAACCGGGCGATAGATAGATCTATCTTCTCCAATTGAAAAAAAAAGTGAGAAGATTTGAAAAGAGAATGCCAGAAACAACATCCTAAACAGGGAACAAGGGATGAGCCTTTTAACCTGTTCAATAGACGAGGGTGGAGTGTGGACCAGGCAATAGGTAGATCTATCTACTCCAATTGAAAAAAAAAGTGAGAAGATTTGGAAAGAAAAAAGCCGGAAACCACATCCTAAACAGAGAACAAGGGATGAGCCTCTTAACCTGTTCAAATGCACTATTTATAAATCTACGCACGTTCTTTATCATAAGTGTGTGACTCATGCACATATATATGGAAACATGCACACACTTACGCATTCACGCACATGTATGTATTAAATTTGTTGTAACCATTGTATATTTGAATAAATGTAAGCTGTTTGCTCATTGGTTTGAGCTAGCCAATCAGAATCAAGGTAAGTGAACCATATTTTTGCCGTCAAATCTTAAGGATATTTGAACGCCTATTTAAACGATTTGTCGATTTATTTCTCGCCAGTTGGCACAAGAAATCCTTCTATGTATGTCATGTAAAATATTAAGTCCAAGTCACATTCTCTTAGAAATTCATTGTTCTGTACACTACAAAGATGAACGTTATTCCCGAACTCAAACATTTGCACAATTCTTTTAGCAATAATATTCCTCACACAAATTTCTTATCACACTGATAAATCTTTCAGAGACAATGAACATTTCAACTTACCTTAAAAGCTTTGACACAAATTCATGCATATCATGGAAGACACTTTCAAACAGAGAATTTCAACGTCTATGTAATGTATGTATTTCTTGTTATTGTTAATACTCATTATAGTCACAATTGATGGTTTGTCAATTTAATTCAACTTTCCATTTGCTTGTTTAATGAATGATTTCAAACCTTATAAAAATAATTGTTGATATACAAGAATTTAGTTAGGAAGTTATTTGGGAAGTGGCTTTGTGCCATATAAAATTCAAACCTAAATTAACCTTGCATAGTAAGCCCCAACAAGTGACTCGACTTTTTTAAATTTAATGTTTGTGCGAAGATTTTCTTCCAGATCTGATTACTACAGTGCCTCTGGTTGTAAATTAGAAAGATATTTTAAGTTCCTTCTAAATTAAGGCTATTCATGGAATAAATAAACTGAAGCATATCAAATGAGGACCCATCTCAAGATAACTTCTTTCCATTGTATGAATAACATTAAAGTCAGTAGGCCTTAATGACTGCAACAATTATCAAAAAAAAAAAACGGAATTTGTTGATCTGTTTGTAGTATTTTATGTGTATACGTTTTCTTACAATACAAAAAGACAATGTTACACTTCCAGGTGAAAAATAGCTTTGTTCGTGTTAGCATAAAAATGATCGCGAATTTATCGTCTTTTTAGAGAGATTATACACCTGATAAAGATCATATATAGACTAAGTGAAATGTTTTAATAACTCCATAAAATTAATTAGACTAATACCGAAAACTGAAAATCACTTCGTTTTGTAACTACAATAAGTCTTTGCCATAAACAGTCAGTAACTGCTTAATATTTACTATTCAACGAACAAAGTATTTTGATATTCCGTCTTACTTTTCTTCAAATTCGATCATTTCAAAGTGATATGAATATACACAAATGTTGAAACCTCATCTGGTCACACGACAAAGTGAAAATAGATTTTTTATTTATATGCCAATGGTTTAAAAAATGTGTTTTAATTTTGAGTGTCGTTTTTTCTGCGTCATTATTGCCAACTGAGTGATACAATTATAAGCTTGAACTGAAAGGTCTTAACGAACGGTGCCACCCGGGGAAGGACGGCAATGGCATTTAATCTGTCGTTATGTTGTCTCGATTGGAATGTCATTGTTGTCATTAAGAATGTCTTGGCAGAGCAAATTTACATCAGTTCGAATGAGAATGTAATAAAAGAATGGAAAAACAAAAAGAAAGAAACTAGCCAGACTAACGATGGAACTTTCTCTTTCTTCTGTAGATTTTCCTTTCTTCTTTTTTTACTTGTCTTGATTATTTTCTTATCTTTTCTTCTCAGTTTCTTTCCCCATTTTTTATATCTTTTTATTTCGTACGGAAAAAAAATCCTAAAATAAATGGGTATTTTCTAATTATTTTTAAAAATAAAACTTTTACTACCATAATTATTTACTGTCTGCTGAGACATTGTTCTTTCAATGTCGAAATATAATCCACAATTTTGTAGTAGGTTTTAGTTTACACATGTTCTAAAGTAATATTTAATAATAAATATTCGTCGCTCATACTCACGGATAATCTTTCACGTATTATAATTGAATAATGTCAGAAATGAGCTGTAACGTTGACAGATATTATTATTATTATTCATTTTCCAATGTTCCTAAATACATTCAATCTCCTTCCAAGATTATCTTCAGGAGTGTGAGTTAGGAGTAACAAAAATAACCGCACAAATTTGTTGCTAAAAATTGGAAATCTTTTATCGAAACAAAAACAGTTGTCATTATCGTTTGTCCGTGTTTATAATATGAAATGTAATTTGACATCTTTGACAATGACTAATGTAAGCCGAAAGCTTATATTGGATTATTAAAAAATTATGTATCATTATTGTAATTTTCTTTCTTCATGTAATGATAATGATACTAAGATTATCAGAGAATATAAAAAAAAATACATAAAATAAATAGACAAAGCTTGCCTATATTATGTAATGAAACATTAATAAAAAAATGCTGCTTAAATACACACAAGATAGATAGATAGATAGATAGATAGATAGATAGATAGATAGATAGATAGATAGATAGATAGATGTGAGTTTGTGATCCTGGGTTTCACACCCTTGCGATCGTCAGACAAACTCAGTGGTTTGTCTGACGATCACAAGAGCGTGAAACTCAGGGTCACAAACTCACACCTATCTATATGAATATGTCAGCTCTATCACTGATATTTGTGCGCTTTCAAATAAGTACCGCACATACATAATATGTAAATAATGTAATATAAGTATCAAATTGCATATATATATATATATATATATATATATATATTTATATTTATATACATACACATTTCACACACACACACACACACACACATATATATATCAATATATATATATATATATATATATATAGCATAATGATGACCCACGTATACTGTCTTAATATGTATAGGAAAAACTACTAAAAATTGTAAGTTTAAAAATGTATTTTTTGACAGTATTTATTTATTTCTAAAAAAATACATTTTTAATCTTACAACTTTTTAGTAGTTTTTTCCTATATATAATTTAATAACTGTGTTATTTTACAGCAACCCTTCTTTTATCGAAAATTTCATTAAGAATGAGTTTATCAATACTTTCAGTTTATTTAATGTTTTTGCATGTTGTTACCGTTTTGTTTTAAATAATAATAATAAATTATTGATACTATTTAACCCGATATTTAACTGTGATAACGCCTCAGTAGACATTCCCTTATTCAATAACCGTTATTTTCTTTTTTCTACATTTGTTTTATATTTTGCTGTTTCAAAATATGTTATGAGAAAAAGATAAGAAAGAGTTTTTTTTCTATATTTCAGAGTCCCTATCATTATATCAGCTTTAATCTATATACTAACACGACACTAGTTTTTATAATAATGCCAATGTCGTTAAGAGAAAATGATGCAACTACTTACAAATTTTACTCGGTCTTCGATTCGACGTCTAAATTAATCGTTCCAAATTTGGTAAAAATTGTGAAAAGCAAATCATTCATTTTTATATTATTTGCATAATAACACCAAACGGACTATAGATAGATAGATAGATAGATAGATAGATAGATAGATAGATAGATAGATTGTGTGCAAATACTTAAAAAATTGGCTCAATCTTCACACTCTTCACCGTCGATTGAGCACTCTAGAAAAATGGAAAATTTTACGCATTGCTCTCCAGCAATGAAAAGAACAGTCTTGGCAAATGGCGTTTGCATAAATTGTGTATATACCTAGCTAAAATCTGCCTTCCTCTACTGTGCGCCGGTAGCTTAGTAATAGAATCTCCGATTTGTATTAAATCAGTCGGCTTTCAAGCCTAGTTGAAAGCAATCGGTTGTCTAATCGTACTGATGAGCTGTGACACTGGACTGTCTCTGAGGGGGGGGGGGTAAGGATACTAGATCCCAAAATGCTTTTTCTCTGCTTGCAGAAAGCAGGCCCCCGGTGACCTGATGTAAATGGACTCCAGCACGTGAAGATGAATGGCAAGTGCAACCTAGATAAAATTGTAAAATATTCAGCACTCAAACCAACAACACAATTCCAGCTATTAATAATGTGTTGTCCTATCGATGTTCCGGATGTATTCACCAGCTGACTGCAATTTGCGGCAGAGTTCAAAATTCTCGGAAGCCTTTGATCTAAACGCTGAGATGTTCTACCTATGTAGTCGCATCCGAAACTAAACTGACACTTGTCAACAAAGGAATTTATATGATGAAGAATTAAACATCCTTACGAATAGTGGAAAGAAGTGTTCGTATAAAAAACATTACACTCACATTAGCAGCAAAATAACACTTGCAAATAGAATTAGAAATTCGCCTAGCTAAAACCTCGCCATCTGTACCAATGAAGGGTAGTCAAATAATTACAACATTTTTTAACATCCAACGACTTAACTTTATAAACATTTTCGATAACAAAACGCATATTGGAATCCAAAATGTCAATTGGATAACCATTCTTAGAGAGGGTCATCTTAATAAAGTCCTTTTCAACAGAAAAGTAGAAACTGAAACAAATTTTGACAAAGAAATATAAGTTAGGGTCTTAACTAAATTAATCTTACGTTGGCGGTGGCAAAAAGAATCCCAACGCGTGTACAGCCCAGTAAAGGATGCCTTTCTATATACTGAAGTAAAAAATCCTACATTATTTTTATGAACAAGAACACCCCCAAAAGAATAAACAGCAATTTGACGCCTTTTCAATAGTAAATTTTAAGGACTGATGTACAGATTTGAATCTGGTGAGAGAATATCAGCTTCGTCCTTATTAAATATACAGAATGTAAGATCCACATAACATAACACATTAAAGGACGTTCATTACGAGAAAATAACAAAGTCTCTCAATAACCAACAGAAATATTTGCTAGGGATGGACCCAAAGGCGAACGCATCGCGACCCCGTCGATTTGTCGATATATAATACCATTGAAACTAAATTCGACCGACGAGGCGGCGAATGTCATTAAATCAACTAATACCGACTCCGGTAAATCAGGAGGAGACGATGTAGAGCGATAAAGAAAGTCAGTACAAATTTCTATGGTCTCTGTTAAGGGAATGCAAGCGAAAAAAGAAGAAATTTCATATGAACATATAAAACAACTACGGGGGGGGGGGTGAAAAAATTTTGTAATGATTCAACAAAGGTAAAGGAAACTTTAATAGAAAATGTGCTAAAACTCAACAATACAGATTGTAACACGACAGAAAACAAACTAGCGATCTGATACTAGGTAGACCCAATCATAGACATAATTCGTCGTAATGGGAGACCAGTCTTATGAACTTTAGGTAAAACATACAAGCGGGTTATCTTGGTCGCACTCACCATATCTTCTTAAATTACTGGAGTCCATTTATATGAGGTCCCAGGGGTTTACTCACTGCAAGCAGAATGAATGTCTTTTTGGACGAAGTGTTATTGGGATCTACTATCCTTAAAGTAATTCCCCAACATCATAATTCCCATTTCACCTTTTGCGCTTAAAATCACATAGATTTAATTTGTTAAAGATCTGCGTAATTGGTTGTTTTCACTTCTTAATAAAATGACATCTAACCTCTATTTATTTCTGGCAAATATAAAATTTTGTCCGGTTAAGAATTTATATATATATATATATATATATATATATATATATATTCTAAAAAGCCTGTCACCTTCTACCGAACGCCGACTGACAGCAATTCGGTCGGGTTTCAATCCTGGGTAAAAATCACTAGGCTGTCTAACTGTGCTGATGAGCTGTGATATAGCGAAACAGATCTGTCTGCGGATGACTATATATATATATATATATATGTGTGTGTGTGTGTGTGTGTGTGTGTGTGTGTGTGTGTGTGTGTGTGTGTCTACGCGCCTGCACTATAGCAATATGTTTTCCTCGGAAGTGTGTTTTCACCTTCAGTTTCATCGCTTTTATTTCTGTCCCAAGTGCCCATTGCTATTAGTGTCTTGATAATTAGAGGACGTGATTGATGAATTGGCAGAAGGTCAGCTACAGGAAATCCATGCATTTTTTATTCTTTAATGAAATAAACGAAACAAATTGGGAATAAAGCAAAAAATCACACTGGAAACAATTAATCGAAATACAGTCCAATATTTCGGATTATTGCATCAAAAGGTATTTGTTTTTTATGTGTGTTGAGTTCTCATTACGTTGCTCCTACATTGAGAAAAACATGCTCATAAATTCATTATATTTCGAGCCAGGCTAAAAAGTTAGGGTATATATATATATATATATATATATATATATATATATATACCTAAGTCCCTATTTAACCCTAGCTTGTGTGTATTTAATTTTAAATTCCAGTATTTTTCTTTCTTTCTGCGTGTGTATGTAGAACTAAAATTAGGTGTGTTGAATCTTTACAAATATTTCAATAGCTAAAAAAGTTTTTTCAGATATTCCAAGAAATTTTTATCTAAAACAAACAGACTTTCTCTACGGAAGTGCCGCATGCTGTGAACAAACACACCACGTGATGTAAACACAAGAAAAATATTCGGACGCTATCGTGAAATACGTTTCTAATTCAAATTTAAAAATCACTCGTTTCTGATGAAGAACCGAGGGCGGTCTGAAATATAAAATACAATAATAAAAATAAACAAATACTGTCCAAAAAAAGTACATTTTTAAATTCAAAACTTTTTATTAATATTATTTCCTATACATATTAAGACAGTATATGTGGATCATCACTATATATATATATATATATATATATATATATACTACCAAACATAATTATTAGGCCATCCTAGTGTTTTCAAAATTGATGTATTTCATACTATTTTTTAGTATTTATTTCATACTTTGTTTTAGTATTTATTTTCAAGTGACTGCACAATAACATGTGCTGCAAATTAATTTTTAAATATTTAATAAAAGCACCTCTTTGTTTGGGTTCTAATAATAATAATAATTATAATTATAATAATAATAATGGATATATATTCCACAGCTTGACATTCTTTTTTACTTTTTTTTATAAATTACTGAATACAGATGTAGAGCATTTATGGCGACATAGATATTATTAGTCTGATAACAACATTTGCGTCTGCAAATCAAAAGCTTCCAGTTTTCGCTGCGAAAGCACCATCATCAAGCATGAAAATAATGTGCAGATACGGGGTCATATATATAGTGATAGAGAAATTCAAAAACAAAAACTTAAATACTACCATATGAGGTGAACGTTGGAGTGGGAGGTTATTAGGATTTAAAAGATTTGTGTGTGTAAACCAATGGATATTGAAACATTTATGCGTAGCAGTGTGAGTATAAATAAGTTTGTTACCAGGGGAACAGGAAGTGTCAGTTGTATCAGTCTAAATTAGGATAGAAGAATAATGTTGCCAATATAATATTTAAATGCTACGAGATCGTAAATTAAAATAATAATATCTTATTTACAATCTCGTGCTTTCATAAACCGTTGTTCTACATTTTTCCAGCTACGAAGATTAAAAATTGACATAAAAACTTCACACATTTATGTATATAGGCAAAAATATATTGCAGAACCAGGAGTGTTTTCAGGCATTATATTCGTATTACTATGTATATAAAGATCATTACGGAACCTACGAATAGATAATTTGCAAGATGCAAATATCATTGTGTGTCCAGTATAATGAAATGAACCATCGCTCTATCTAAACATAGCATTACATAGCTAAGATGTGTAATAAATAAGGAATATGCAAAAGGTTCTCAGATCAAATTAGTCAGTTAAGTACCAAACATGATACACGGTCAACTGAGCAGGTCTGTTTGAATCTCTGACTGACTAGGCAGGTGATTTCCCACAATACTTTGCCGTTTCTTTCTGCGGTATTCTGGTTGTCAACCGAGACTACTGAACCCAATCTGTCCTGCTATTTAAACTAAAGCTGGAGATAAAAGAAAACACAACGAATTCAACTGGAATTCGAACTCGGATCTTCAGTTCCATTCCACCACAACGCATATAGAGATCAAATACTTTTTCCCAGATATTTACACCTTAAAGCCTGCTTTAGCGCTGAGTCAAATGCATTTTACATTCACGAGCAATTGCTTTGCAGATATAGTCTGGCAATGGACCAAACATGTTCAAGCATATATATTTACTCCGTATATTTACTCCTGAATGTCTTCAACGGCGCTGGTCTAAATATAATTCAGTCATGTTACTTATTAGTCTGGCGAAAGGCCAAGTATTGTCTATAATTATTGATATTTAATTCCTAATGTCAGTTGGGATACTGTGCTTTAAAATTTATAAATATTTATTTGCTGAAGTCTGGGTTATCGCTGTATAAATAGGCTTACATAATGATGGATGCTTACTTCTAAGTCTGGTTTTTAAATCTGATATATTTCTATGCCATAATCCCAAAAATCTAGTATGACGCTGGTCGAAATGCTTTGCATAATTTTGGATATTTACTGTTATTTGTCGTTTAATGCTGTTCAAAAGCATTTAGCAATTATGGATATTTACTTGTCAAAATTAAATTTAGTCCTTGAGTAAAAGAATATTAAAATTATCGATATATATTTCTCTAAGATTTGTCTATCGACAATCGACTTGATTTCTATTTCTGATTGGATAAAAAGAAACTTAATACTTTCGGTATACAAATTATTATATTGCAACATCATATAGACTTTGCAAATATATGATCAACGGGTAAACAAGCAATAGCTCAAACGTCAATAGATTAAAACTTCAGGGCCCACATATGATAGAATAAATCTTCTAACAACCAAACACCACTCAAAATTTTGCCTATGAATTTTTCCCGCTGAAACGATTTTAATTTTGGGAAGTTAATGAACAGGAAACTGGATTTTAATTTTCTGTTCTTACGTTCCATTTGTTTTATCCTAGTCTTGTAATCAGTTTAAAAAGCTCATCAACTAATGAAAAATATAAGATTAAATAACTGATGTGCAAAAAGGTTGAAGCAATTTCATTGTCTTGGTAAAATTGTATGTCATAACATACTCTTTTCGGTTACTTCTATCGGCAGAAACTGTCTGTTACTTCGCTCTGTTATCATTATCGGTTAAACATCGCAACAAAGATAAAGGCTAAATATTTATTTTAGATGCAAATGTATGACTTCTTTTTTCTATCAAACGAAGTTACATTAATCTGGAAAAGATAGTTGAATATTCTAACGGCAATAAGGACCGAGGAAATTAGTGCACGACGCACTTGACCTTTTGTAAATTTTTGAAGGAACAGAGACTAAAAGAGATATCAAAGAAACACACTTAACTAAGAATTACAAAGGAGATAAAATTGTTGAGAAAGCTATGAGTGCCTAAGTCATATAGAAGAAGAAAAAAAGACAAAAAGCATCTCAGAAGATTCGAGATGGAAATGGAAGATTTTTAATCATAGGGGGTAAGTTTTTTATCATAGGGGGTAAGTTTTTAAGAACTTAACCCCTGTGATTAAATGAAAAATCTTAAGAACTTATCCCCTATGATTAAATGGAAAATTGTTAAAAAATCTAGCACACCCACCAACTTCAAGAATTATCTTACTCATGCCTTAATGAGAAAATCACAATTGTCAAACACAAAATTCAATTGGACCTGCTGAATCTGAGGAAGGAATTATTTTTAAATGTCGACATAGGGGCCGCTTTAAATTATGTTAAACTTTTAGCCCCTCATTCTATCCACTGAGTTTTTCCACACATCACTATATCTTTTTGTTGGAGACAACCTTACGGAATATGTATTATTTATTTGTACCCTATTGTTATGTGTCGATGACTTTATATGACTTCATATATACTACATATATATATATATATATATATATATATATATATATATATCCTATTTTTATATATATTATTTTTAATATCTGACACTTTTTAGGTATTCTTTCTGATATTATCTTGTTGCGTTCGAATATGTAGTTAATGAATTGGTGTTTATATGTTTTTATTTTTTCATTTTCATTTTGTTAATTAGTAAATTTTTATGTTTTCGCCTTTAAAATATATTGTGTGTGTATATATATACATTGTATTTATACATATGTGTTTTTACGGGTGTGTGTGGGTGCATGTGTGTGTTCGTATATATGTGTGTGTGTATGTATGTGTACATATATATGCGTGTTTGTATGTGTGTGTACGTATTTACGCGTGTGGGTGGGTATGTGTGTGTAACTATATATGTTCTTTTACATTATTACCGTTGTAGTGTATTATAATTGTCTCGTTGACTGAATAATTAGTATAATTTTGATTATATAGTGGTTCGGTGGTCATTGTGAATACAAAGGATTGATTAGCTATTATTTCTTAAAAAACTCGACAATATTCTGTAAAAAATGGTTTAATTTCTATTTTTGTCTTCAGAAATTTAATTAAATCAACTTTTCAGTGTTAGCTGCTTGTGGTAAGTCAACCGGGATTCAGTCCATTTTTCAGTCTGTTTTTCTGTAATTTTTGGAATTTATTATTTTTTTCTTTTTTTGTTCGTCTTTGATATTTTTTTTTTGTCACTTAGTTTGTGTAAATTATTTTGCAATTCAAGGTTATTTTTGACTTAAGATGAATAGTGTCACGGTTCAATTATTTCCATTAGTTTTGTCTTGTAGAAGAGTTAAATTTCTGTCTTCGAAACATTCAATTCGTAACGGTTGGCCAGCAAACGCATGCTGCTTAACTCGACTATATTCTGTAAAAAACGGTTTAATTTCTATTTTTGTCTTCAGAAATTTAATTAAATCAACTTTTCAGTGTTAGCTGCTTGTGGTAAGTCAACCGGGATTCAGTCCATTTTTCAGTCTGTTTTTCTGTAATTTTTGGAATTTTTTTTTTCGGTTTTTGTTTGTCTTTGATTTTTTATTTTGTCACTTAGTTTGTGTAAATTATTTTGCAATTCAAGGTTATTTTTTACTTATACTACGCTAAAACTTTGTAAACCTCAGTCACTTTTTTTTCTTTCATTTTATTTAATTGGAGTAGATAGTTCCTCCTATCGCCCGGTCTCACACTACACCCGCTTCTTTTGAATGAGTTTAGAGGTGATCGCCTTGTTTCTTGTTTAGGACGGGGTTCCCGGTTCATCCCCCTTCTCCGGTCTTAGTGTTAGTTCAGCTGGAAGCTCATTGCAGTTACGGAGTATGGTGGCAACGTCTTTACATTCTATTCTAAGACCTCTCCTTAACAGAATCACTATGTTAAAAAGCAAACATAATAGCAAAACTAAACCAGCTCATTTGAAAACGCCCAAACCTGTCTGTATCCCTTTCACTAACATATGCGGCAACCGCCCCAACTTCCTCAGCGTAGATTCAATCCTCCATAATAACTCACCTGATATATTAGCCCTATGTGAAACTAATCTTAATCCTTATATCCCCTCATCTTTTTCTACGTTCCTGGCTACCTTCCCCTCTTCAGGAAGGACTCCAATGTTCATATGCATGGGCTTGGTGTCTATGTCAGCGAACACCTTCCCTTAGCTAGGGTGTCATCTTTTGAATCCCCAGATCATTCTTTCATGTGCTTCCGCCTCTCACTTCTCAGCTCGATTAGCTATCTCTTCTTTCTCTACCGCTCTCCTTCCTCCCCTGACTGTTCGTTACTTGACATCATTTCTGACAATATCGACAAAGCCATTTCTTCCCATCCCTCTGCCCATGTATGGTGACTTTAACGCCCACCACACCAAGTGGCTGAAGAACGCTGTCACCGACCCTGCTGGTGTCCACACCATGAACTTTTCAATCACCCAATCCCTTACGCAAGTAGTGGACTTCCTCACGCGTTTCTCCGACAACACTAAAGGAAGGTACTCACTTCTAGACCTCTGCTTCACTTCCATCGTAGACTCTTGCACTACCAGACAACTCTGCCCACTCGGAAAATCTGACCACACTGTATTGTCCGTCAATATTTCACTCCACTCCCGCCCGACCCATGAAACCCAGACAAGTAGAATATCCTACTGCTATCAAAGAGCAGACTGGGATTCATTCCGAGACTTCCTCTGCGACACCCCTTGGAACAACGTTTTTAGTTTTCCCATCGAAGAATGTGCATCCGAGGTCTCCTCCTGGGTTAAGGCTGGCATCGATGCCTTCATCCCTGCTATTAAATTCCAGCTTAAATCTCATTCGTCTCCATGGTTCTCACCCGCTTGCTCGGCTGCCATTGCCCACCGGAATCATTTCTTTGGACTCTATCGTAACTACGCGTCGGACCAAAACAGGCGCCTTTTCACTTCAGCTCGTAATAAGTGTAAAAGGATACTTAACGAAGCTAAGATGTTGTTTGCTGCCAGAATAAAGCAACGCATAGCATGCTCTAAATTCGGCGCTAAAGACTACCGGCGAAAAATCAACAAATTTGATGTCCTCACTTCCCCAGCAGATAAGGCTGAATGCTTTGCCTGGAGATTCTTGAACAATTCTAGTCTGGACTCATCTGGAGTTTTTACACCCGACTTCTCACCTAGAATCGAGGCACAACTGAATGATGTCCACATTACACCTTCGCTTGTCTCTAAGATAATCTTAAATCTTGACCCTCACAAAGCGAGCGGTGGTGACGGAATCCCAACCATCGTCTTAAAGAAATGTGCCCCTGAACACTTCTCTGTCCTTTCTAAGCTCTACAGCCTCTATCTATCTGCTTCCTGCTTTCCTGCCTGTTGGAAATCTTCCTCTGTAGTTCCTATATTTAAAAACACTGGAGAACCCTCTGACTCTGCAAATTACCGCCCTATCAGCCTTCATCCGATCTTTGGCAAAGTGTTCGAAGCCATTATCAACGTCGAGGTGGTTCAGCATCTCACAGCACACAGGCTCCTCTCGGACAAGCAATATGGTTTCCGCTTCACCAGGTCTACTGCTGATATGCTAACGACCATCACCGAGTACATATACCAGGCACTCGACAGGAATGGCGAAGCCGGAACCGTTGCATTTGATATATCTAAGGTTTTCGACAGACTTTGGCATGCTGGCCTTCTATGTAAACTGCGGAGCTATGGTATAACTGGACATTTGTTTCAACTAATCCAGTCATTCATCTCTAACAGCACAATGAAAGTGGTATTAAACGGACATGCCTCCCAGAACTACCATACAAATGCAGGTGTCCCCCAAGGCTCTATCTTATGTCCTACACTCTTCCTGATATACAGTAATGATCTCCCTGATTCCATAAGAGCCCAAGTAGGTTTGTACGCCGATGACACCACAGTTTACTCTCGCTTGCTACAAAAATCTGGTGTAGGCGTCAAAGCTAACCTCGCAGCCGAGATTGAAAATGACCTCCAATCCATATTGGACTGGGGTAAGAAATGGCTAGTAAATTTTAATGCTTCTAAAACGAAGCTACTCTCAATTAACCATCATCGACAATCTCACCTACCTCCCATTAGCATGGACCAGGATTGCCTCCCAGAGAGTAAAACACTACGCCTCCTTTGTCTCACACTTTCAGCGGACCTCAAATGGAATGACTATATCGAATCCATTGCTAAATCCGCTGCTATAAAGGTCGGTTCTCTGTGTAGGGCCCGGAAGTTTTTTCCGTCTAAATCTATCCTGCACATATATAAATCTACCATCCGCCCGTCCATTGAATACTGCTGCCATATCTGGTCGGGTGCCCCTGCTATTCTCCTCGGGCTTCTCGATAAGGTTCAGAGGAGGGTCTGTAATGTGATAGATACCGACGTGGCAGACCGCCTGCAGTCTCTCTCCCACCGGCGCGATGTGGCTTCCCTGTGTTTCTTCTATAAATACTCTCACGGCTTCTGCTCCGATCAACTTAGATCACTGGTGCCCCCTAAATACGAATTTGCACGAGATACTAGATTAGCAACTAGATCCCACCCTTTTACAGTGAAACCGATAAAATGCAATCGCAACTTCTACTCCAACAGTTTCTTTTCTCGCACTTCCCGACTGTGGAATTCCCTTCCACACGATTGCTTCCCCGACGGCTACAATCTCCAGGAGTTTAAATGTAAGGTCAATAGACAACTCCTAACACACTAACCTACTCCCATTCTATCAAACACTCTTCCCATCTGCCCAACCCTCATCCTCGGTATCCTTACTCATCTGTCACCTTTCTCCTGACATTCCCTCTGTCTAACCACTCCTTCTCTTTACCTTCCCCTATGTAGCCCCATGCCCAATAGTGGCAGTGGAATGCCTTGCTTGGGGTGAGATGATTAAAAAACAAAATATTTTTAATTTTCTTAATTTTTTTAGACTCTAATTTCTTATCATTTCATCGTTAATATATAATATTTTTTTATTTTCTCATATCTTTTCTTTCAAATTTAAAATTATTCCTCTCTTCTTTGTTCTTCTTCCCCTTTCGTTAACGCAGATAAACACCCTTTTTCTTTAATGCTATCTCTCTCGCCCCAATCCCTTTTTTATTTTATTTTTTATTTTTAACATTCCAAATCGACGTGTCAGCAGTCTGACTGAATTACGTAGAGTATCTTTGAGATGACATCCGTTCTTACGCGTGCTATTTGATTATATGTATCTGTACATGTTTATGTATGTATGTGTGTGTGTTCGCCTAACTGATTTAATGATGCATTTTTTCTTAAATTTTCAATATTATATTTATTTCTGTTTTTTTTTCGGCGTCTTTATTTGAATTTCATTCGTGTAAAATCTTCTGTAAAATAAAGAGGGAAGCTGACGATGGTTCGCCTGAAATAGCCCCACACTTCCGCTTAAACATGGAATAATATGTCTGTCTTAAGTTATATATACAGAGAAAGAATAGTGCAAGAAATAATTCTTAACACTGAGGATATATGAATAGAGATTTATTAATACCTCAGTACAATAAACCAAATACACCTACACCAACGATCAATTAACAAGAATAACAATCATGAAGACCATGTCTCTGAAGATGACGTATGCGTTCGTCTCGTGAAGAATGCTTCTGTCTAATGACGTATAACTCTCGTCTAATGACGATGGCTCTCGTTTAATCACGATGGCACTCGCATAATGACGAAGACGGTATTTATTTGCCTTCCCACTAAAGGCAAAATGCCTTTTTAAAGTGAGATTCCCCGGGCTATATAGCACGGACAAATATTCCTGTCTAATTTACCCCAGTCGTGACTCCACCGAAGTGTGGAGTCACGACTGCGTCAATGTTCTCCGCCCGAAGGCAGAGGGCTTGACTGTTCATAGAGCCGTCAGTATAATGACGAAGACTGTATTTCCAACCTTCCCACGTAGAGTAAGATGTGACACAAGGTCTTTTTATTGTGGGTCTTTCCGGCCATATAGCCACGCCAAAAAATATGTCGATTATTACCCAGTCGTGATTCTACCCTTCGGTGGAACCACGACTGGGTCAGTGCTCTCTGCTCGGAAGCAGATAGCGCTCTCCACCCGAAGGCAGAGAGCTGACAGTGTCATAGAGTCATCAGTATAATGACGAAGACTGTATTTACTAGCCTTCCCACGTAGGCCGGATGTCACACATGGTCATTTTATAGTGGGAATTCCCGGCCATATAGCCGGGCCAAAAAATGTCTGTCTATTTTTCCCCAGTCGTGGTTCTACCCTTCGGCGGAACCACGACTGGGTTATTGCTCTCTGCTCGGAAGCAGAGAGCGCCCTCTACCCGAAAGCAGAGGGCTTGACAGTGTCATAGAGTCGTCAATATAATGACGGAGCCTTCCTAGTTCGTTCTAGTCCCGGTTTATCATAACTCGGGCCATACCCATTCCCGGGTAGGACAGGATATTTCACTACAAGACAGAAATAAAATGCTGCAATTTGAACAACAGAAATAATACTTACACTTCACTACATTTTGTTATATAAAAGTACGATTTTTAATAAATCTTTTGTTTCTACAACAAATGGAAAACTTCTATGAAAAATTTCTAAATGAAGGGAAAATAATAAGGCAAGCAATAAATTTACGCCACTAGTCTTCATTTGTATTAGATTAAATCATTGGATTTTTTGAATAAAAAGACATTGATCGTCCCCACTGCCAAACTAATGATGCAACCACTACTGAAGCCGTGATTATATGCAAACTGTAAGTAATGACAACTTATGAGAGAAGAAAAAGATTTCTTAAACTGTAACGGTAATTGATTTTGCGTTTTATTTTCGAATTTTTATTTTTCGAATTTCATTAACTTCTTTGAGTTACAGTTGAAGTTCGTATGTCTCCGGGATATTGCAATAGAAAATGGAATCTGGTATATTGAGAAGGAATCTGGTTTGTCTGAACCATGACTTCATGAGAAAATTATTCTGTGACTGTTGTGGGATCGACACTTTTTCTATGATAATGGACTCAGTATGAATATACATATATTCCTATTACAGTGAGTTACGGAGGAGATCTGGAAGTTACCGTAAGATACCGACAGATAACGAGAGACACCAAAGTTACACGGAGAATACAGCATCAGTAGTCATAGTAGCTCTGAGCTCCACTCTACCAGAATAGTATTACACAGCAACCGTCAGTTTCCGACGTGGACATACGGCTTCATTTTAAAGACTTGTGTATATATATATATATATATATATATATATATATATATATATATATATATTCCATACTGACCGTATTCCTGGATTACTAACCTGCATTCAAGTTTGTGTCTTTACATTTAATATACTTATCTTTCTATCTGAAATATCTTGTTTGTTGTTCATTATATCGTGCGGTTCCTCACCCGAAATCCACAACATTTGCGTTTATTATTGATCTATGATCATAAGTTCTTTGATGCTCATCTTTCAAAAACTTACGAGCACTTTCATTCCTGCGCTGGAGGTTTGACTAGAAGAGGTTACATAACTTATCTAACGCGTTTATTTTGTTATTTTTCTAGGAGATAATTCCTATTTGAGATTTTACAGAAACTCTGCCATCGAAACATTCCCTCGAACCATTTGATTGAAGACTATTCACCATATGAAAAGACGTTCTATGTGTACAGAGGATTCGAGTGACCGACACCAAATAGGGATTCATCTTATCTTTTTTGCGTTTACCATGTACCATGTAAAATCTCACAATGATTTTACCAAATTGCTACAAGTTCAAAACACTCACTGCATATTTACAACTGATCTATCTGCTATCAATTGAGAGAAAAAGCTAGGGAAAAAAACAAAGTTAAGGAATGACGTAAAAGTTCAGTTCTCTCAGAAAAAATAACTTGTCTTTAAATCTCAGACCAAAAGTAAACGTTTTTAGTGTTTTTAAAAGAACTATTTTTGTTTCTATAAAAATAAATCACTTTTCTTTTTTATTTTGTTTCAAATCTCCAATTCAGTTTCTCTCTAAAGATTTTTTTAGATGTGCATGCGCATAGTTTCGTCTTTCACTTCAACAAGCGGGAAAAGTGCTAATAGGATCGACGAAGCTCCTGTCAAATTCTTCATAATCAACATTAACAGACGTCGTCAACCTTTTCATTTGCTTCTGTTTCTCTACTGTCCCACATTACCAAGACAAAGGTTTCTAAATTTCAGTTTTGAAAAAAAATGCAACAAAATTATTCATGCGAAAGAAAAACTATCACTGAAACCGAGGAAGCGAATGAATGTTGATTATTAAAAAAAAGGGTGAGAAAAATCAATGGGACTCAGAATTTTGTTTGCTCGAACGTTCAAATTGCAAAAATAAACACCTGTAAAAAAAGCATTGAATCTTGACAATTAGAATATCAGTGATAACAAGTAAAATTGAAGCTGATGGCTTTGTCAGTTCTTTGCAGTTACGTTGCGTCTAAACACCGAATTAATACGGCAAAGAACGGTAGGTTACAGGCGCTTTAAGTAGCCAATAAAAACATCAGTGAATCTATGACGTGTTGATTGTTGGCTTCCACAAAAGCCGAAACATAAAATACTTCGCCCACATTCTACAGTTTTGACGCTTCTCCTTGTTATGTGAAATCGTCAAGAGAAAACACAAAATTAATGAATGCAAAATAATTAATTCTTTTTCTTGAATACTATGTTTCTTCAGTTCTTAGGCAATCAGGCCTCTTCACGTATTTTTTATTCTGTATTTGATTGTTTTGTCTGTTTAACGGCATATGAAATCCGTATGGGTCATTTAATGCCGAAATTTAATTTTATTGCGAAGAGTAGTAATTTCTTCTATAAAAATGTATTACTGATAATATGTTTTTCTTTCCAAAATGTGTAACTGGTTCCTTCACTATAAGAATGCCTGTCTACACATTCATAGTGTTTTGACCCAAGTTTGGGGGTTGACTGTTTTCTCATAATTGCGACCCTAATAGGAGCAATCGCTCAGGTTAGGGCGGACCTGGGAACAACAGAAATTAACAGATGGTTTCATGCTCCTCAAAAGTTCACGATCAGAGCCTTGCTGACTTGATGTATTTTATTGTCATACTCAGGACGATTTATTATTTATGAATAACTATGAATTCTTTGACTGTATAGTAAAACTGTGTCTTATAGTTTTTTCACTGTTTTGAATTCAGAGGCATCATTATACAAGACTGTTTGCCATCAAAATCTAAAGATCCCTCTCTAGTCTGCTATTTCACCATTAGCAGAATAAAAAAACGAACGACATATTGCCAAGTGCACTTGTGTAATAATAAGCCAAGAACGGATATTTTTTACTGAACTAATTCATTTTTCTGGTTATAAAAGGCGAGAATATTATTGTCAAATTCCTAAAATACATAAATATATATTTATAACCAAGTATGCTCCTAGAACTGTTTTCAGCAGAAAAAAGTCAGCATATCAAAAAAGAACTTTACAAGTATTTTCTCTTATCGATATGATTGTGACAGCAATCGTTTTATAGCTTCATGCACAACTCTGGACATTGAATGTTTCACTTAGCGAATTCAAAAATGTCTAACAAACCATTATTAATCCGTCACCAAATATTTGCCAAAGTCGAGTTATCCACTAGGCCAATTACTCTGGTCTACACTATAACAGTTTTAAAAACGGAAATAGCCAATCCTAGCAAATTTTGGAGCACTGGAAGTGAAAATTATATCCCAAAATGTTGCTTGACTCTAGGTTTCAAGATACGGAACTCATGTTATATGGATATTTCATCAAAATTTTTATCACTGCCAGATTGAACAGTATTCTCATAATAGCCATATTATAAAAAATATTATTATATTTTCCAATCAAGTTTTTACGTAGTTAACTGATCTGAGAAAAACGCACAGTGAACAAAGTCAATAAAAGCCGATCATTTCTGCTATGTGTGTTGAGGGCGAATGGCCTTTACATTACAAAAACGAAATATAATACCTGTTAAAAAGAAAACTTTACCAACTATATTTTGGATGCAGAACTGGAGGCCAAGAGACTATAATGATTTTAAGAGACAGACAACCGCTTATGTCACCAAATTCTACTTCTGCATGGTGTTGCCAATTTTGTAAGAGCCCGCCAAAGGATGTCCGACAATCTCCGGAATCGTATGAAATTGTGTGAAATGATGGCGAAGATAATAAAACTTCTGAGACTGAATCCATCAACTTCATACGATTATGATTATTATCCAATATCCGTCTCTGGACCAAGGACTGAGCAAAAGATCTTAGTCGGAGATTTGGAACTCTCTAAAGGTAAAAGAAAACTGTTAAGTTCTAGGATGCATCAGTGCATTCATTTAACTAGTGATATACGTATTTTTCATTGCTGTGATCGTAACAAATATACGGTCCTATTCTTGCATATGGAAGGCATTTGGTGCACTGCTTCACACTATTTCATTGAAAAATATATGAATTCATCTATCCATTTTCATCTACTACCTCAACAATACATCAAACATTACATTAGGCTGCTTTAGCAAACTTTAGTAAGAGCAACCATTTTTTAAAGAAATGATTTGAAATTTCACTGTTTATATATATATATATATATATATATATATATACATATATATATATATATATATATATAATATTATATAATATATATATATATATATATATATATATATATATAATATTGTTTCACCCCAAGTAAGGCAATACTGCCACTGGTGCGCAAGAGGTTACATAAGAGGAGAACGAAGGCAAAGAGGAACAGGGTACAGGGCGTTTTAAAGAATGGATAAGAGAAGGATGGGAATATTGGTGTGAAGAGAGTTAAATGATACTAAAGCGAAAAGAGAGAGGAGCAAAAACAGGGATGGATACGAAAAGGATACGAGAGTACTGAGAGTCAAGGAGACAGCTGATGGTAATTGAAGTTGCATTTAAATTCTTGGAGATTGTAGCTATGAGGAAATTTAGTTTACAAAAGAAAGTCTCACAGGCGGAAAATACATGGAAAGAAACTGTTGGAGTAGAAGTGACGGTGACATTGGACTTTTTTGATTTTGAAAGTGTGGGGTCTAGCTGCCAGTTTAGTAGCTTCAGTAAATTCGTGTAGAGAGGGCACCAGGAAGCTAAGTTCGTCGTAGCAGAAGCCGTAAATATTCTTAGAAGAGACAAATGCAAACTACAACTCATCGAATGGCTAAATCGGGATCGATCACATTGTAAATTCGCCTTTAGATCTTGTCGAGAACCCAGAGATGAATAGCTGGATAGCCCGACCAGATATGACAACAGTATTCAATGAATGAGCGGATGGTAAATTTGTATATGTACAAGATGGATTCAGACGAAGAATACCTCCTAGCAGTAGATTTAGCTACTCAGTACAGTCGTTCCTCTTTATGACTGCTGAGAGAGTGATGCCGAGGAGGTGCAGTGTATTGCTTTCAATGTATCTAGCGTGATCCATGTTATGTGAAAAATGCTCTCTCTCTCTCTCTCTCTTTCTCTCTCTCTCTCTTTCTCTCTCCCTCTCTTTCTCTCTCTAAGATATTGCTTTTATATACATGGAAAATATCAACATAGAAAAATACTTCATGGTAACTGTCTTTCGTCAGTTGTTTGTTCATATAATTCATGTGTATATTGGAGAAATAAAACCGAATCTAACCATTTCCTTTCTTTATGCTCTCTAATGAACAGTCATCAATATACTTGCAGCAAACATGAGTATAATAGCCTCATTCCCATCTAAGTTTGTAAGCAAAGATTGAAAATAAAAGAAGAATTATTACTAAAAAAAAAAAACAAGGCCAAAACTCAAAAAAAAAGTAAAAAACTTCTTATCACTCTAGAAACATATAAAAATGTTGTAATCTCGTCACCAAGTTCTTGTGATCTGTCGGAGCCAGAAATAAAGACACAAAGACGGAATAGAGTTAAACAAATAAATGACAAAAACAGTACTACAAACATATACGAATGAACGATATCTGTCAGAGTTATCTACTGGAATATATTCCTCCTCTCTCTCTCTCTCTCTCTCTCTCTCTCTTTCTCTCTCTCTGTGTGTGGTTCTACAAAGCAGAACTGCAACTTATATATAGCTCGGACGAGTTCATGTGTCATATGGGCAAGTCCTAATAACAAAAGTCTCCACATTGAGTTAAAAAATAAACATAATCTTGATTAGTCCTTAAGGGCTTGAATATATAGACAATTTTGACACACTTTATGTCAAGAAAAAGAAAACAGGAGAATAAATAAATATATGTTTCGAATCTTAGTCAAAAAACATTCATTAGGTTTCAACCAAATTTTCAGATTTTATATTTACAAGTTTCATTACGGGCGACTAACAATTTACTTGGATTAGGCTTTATATTTCATTTTCTGCCTTCTGTGTTAGAAAATAACAGTCTATTTTCATTACAACAGATGCAACTGTTGTCGTTTGTCTAATAAGTAACCCAAACACTCGCCTTACCAACTTCAAAAGTTATCTCTCCGTGTACGCACAAGTTTCATACACGATTTCGCTTTTCTTTCTCGCGTGCTGTTTTTTTTAATTATTATTATGCTGAGCTGATCTCGCGAAAGATGTTCATGCATCCAACCTCTCTCGCCAATTCGCCTAGCTCCAAAACTGTGTCCTTCATAAACTTTAGTGTTAGGGCGACCATATTTTTTCCTTTCCTTCACTCGGGCTCGCTTCGCCACATGAGATAAGTCATTTCTTTTACAGCAACTATTAAAAAATCTACATATTTCATAAAAAGTAAATTTACAGCCTTCATAATGACTAAAAAATAGCTGAAGGCTCTCGGATATATAGATCATTCGGCGAGTTTTGACACACTTCATGTGCAGATAAAGATATACTTGAATAAAATGCGTCATTTCAGAATCTTGTCAGCACGCTTTAATGGTACTTCCAAAAAGTTGATTGCTGCCCAAATACAAAATATATATAGATAATTTGTTTCGCTCCAAGCAGGGCGCTACCACCACAAGTGCGCAGGGGGCTACATAAGAGAAGAGTGAAGGTTTAAGCAGCAGGAAAGCGAAGTTAAAAACGAAACAGTTACAGGAGGTGTCAGAGAAAAAGCAAGGGAAGGATGGGCATACTAGTGTGAAGACGGTTGCAAAGGTTGAGTGAGAAAGGAAAAGAGAAAGATACACGAGGTGAAGGGGAAAGGATGAGTAAAAGACTGGAGTCAAGTGGAGAAGAAAAATGGGAATTGACATTGCCTTTAAATTCTTTGAGATTGTAGCCGTCAGTGAAGCAAGTATACGAATATTTAAATTGATAATTTTATTTTCGATTATACCAAGACCTAAACATGAAAGTAAAGCCATAGAGTTGTGAAAATAAAACTAAAAAAAACAAATATTAAATATAAACGTATGTTATGAGTGGATAACTTTTGTTTATTTAATTTATTTTCTCTTGGCGAAAAAGACATTGAAATAAACGGAGAAGAAAATATATACAAATATATATATATATATATATATATATATATATATGTGTGTGTGTGTGTGTGTGTGTGTGTGTGTGTGTGTGTGTGTGTACGTGCACATGCATATATATAAATTAATAATAAATGAAAATGAAGAAAATATAATAGATAAAATAGACAAAGAGATAAATAAATAGATAAATGAAAATAAATAAGAAAGTAAAAAAAAGAGATAAGTTGAGTCGTATTTGTCAGGGTCTAAGTATTTAAGCAGATATTTTATTCTGTTTGCTTATGGTCATTAATTCACTTCTTTTATTTAATATATTAGGTTTATTGAGGTATATTATGATGACAAGTGATTTTTAGATCATAAGTTACATCTATTTCCTATTCCATCATAAGTTTCGATTTTCGCGAGGATGTCCCAGGTTATAATTGGGTTTCTGAAGTTGTTTTTAATTGTTAAAATTATTTACATCCATAACTATATATATACACATATGTGTGTTTATGTGTGTGCGCGTGAGTGTGTGTGTGTGTGTATATGTGCGTATGTATTTTAATTATAAAATACCAGATGTCCACTACTCAGTGATCAACAAATTTTCTTAATACATTGAATTATTTTGACCACGTAATCTAAAATCTCTCTGCAATTGACTGCTTTACTGATATTGCAATAGTAAAATTTAATGTTATTTTGTATATAAAACACTAATTATTGGTTTTGTAATAATATTTTAAAATTTTATTTTAGTCTCATGGGATTATTTAATCTAAACAAGAAAATAAAAGGCAACAATATTTTAAAATTTTTGGATAAGATCTGCAAACCCATAATTTTATAATACCAAAATATTTATTAACTTAGACACACATCATTATTAAACCCAATAAAGAAAATCTTTCATTTACAGATGACGATAGAAATTTGTGTTTTGTTTAGTAATAATCATGCAACTTCTGATCCGGCAGTAAGAAAAATATTTCAAAACAATCAACAAGTAATTATAAATTCTTCTCGTTCGGGCGAAGTAAGGATTACAGATGCTAAAATTTTTCAGTAACTGGATTTAAGGAGAATAAATCATGGCATCCGAAATATTGATCAATATTTAAAAACAAACTGAGAAAAGATGAGAACCAAATTCATAATAATCAATCAGATTTTAGCAGTGTTTCAAATCATAAAAAATAGGTAGAGAATAGATTTTTTCATTATTTCTCTTTTCTTTCTTCTTTGTTTCTCTTTTATTCAAACCATCTCGATTTTTTCTTTCCTCTCCATTTTATTGTGCTATTTATTCTATTTTACCAACTTTATTTCTTTAAACTGATTTCTCTCATTTTACTCAATATTTTCATCCTTTCATCCCGTTTCTTACTTTTGATATTATGCATTTTTCACTAGATCGTGTTTAATCATGAGAACGTTTCTCTTTCTTTCTTGTGTCTTATTTAATGCATTACTTCTTGAGACTCTAGAACAAACTAAATTAACGTGGTAATATCCAAAATATTCAAAAGTATCAAGACAAATTAAGAAAGCCAACGTCACAAGCAGAAAGAAGTTCTTTATAAATCCCTGTCTTGCTCTTCTCCAAGAATTGAATGAGCGAAATAAATGTTTCTAAATTAGGTAGTCTTGTAGCCTGATGATTTTTGGACTATTATAATGATTATGTAACATATATTTCAAAATTAACACCCACCGATCAACTGATTATGGATTTATACCTAATTAGCATAAGTTTTGTAAATCCCAACGTGTGTATCGTTGTTTTATTGATAATAATATATTTTTGCAGATCATTAGAAACGAGTTCCATTTTTATGGATACCAGAGTAAGAGTCTATCTAGATTTCTGAAATGAGGTATTGTGTCTATTTACACTATTTTGTTCGGTATGTTGTCCTCATCTTTGTTGTCCTATTCACGCTGTTATGGCCATTGGATTGAATTAATCCAGTGAATTGATGTGGGTTGAATACCTGGCCACAGCAGAGGTGATGAAAAAGGAAAATAACTGAAACTGAGATATCCAAAAGAGGCATGGCACATGGAACTAGAACAATCCACCCCGGTGGACAAAATAGACAGTTCGGTTCCAAATTCTAAGTATATCACCCGAAAAAAGTCGAAGAAAAGAACGACCGAAACTTCGTGAAAAGGACAATGAAAATGATGTTAACAGTACGAACAATGTAAATCGTGTAAATACCAGAGTACGTCTATTCATTTTTAGCAACGCTTTCACAACATTGACGTTCCCTCAGTTCTTATCGATTTGCTGAGGAAACTTTTAAGTTTTGGGTCAATGAGTAAAAACTTTCTAATACATTGACTTTTATTTTACTTATATTTCTCTAATGTAGGTCAGGTTTTTATTTTTTATTTTTGCACCGCCTGAACTATGTGTTAAGAATATTGATTAATCGTGTTTAATTCCTAATTTAATTTTTTCCTTTCTACATTATTCGTGGCCAATAAATTTTTTATCAAAAGACTTTAAAGAGTGCATGCTAGATTAAAAAGCATTTTTGTTTGCTTTAACTCAAGGCCACATTAAAACAATATTGTAACATTTGCTCATAAATGACCATCTAAGACAATTTCATTTGTGTTAGCAAAAGAATAATATCTGTTCGTCCCTATCGGGAATATTAATAAGTTGGAAAAAGAAAAAAAAACAATTTTACTTGTCTAGATTCACATAAAAAGAACCATTTGGCAGTGATATCGATTGTCTAAATTCTTTTTTATGACATTTTCTTTTTTGAAAGATAATAATTAACGCAAACAAGGGTTGAATCTAGAAGAGAAATTTTGGGTTTTTTGTATTCTTTTCTTTTTGCGTGCACTTCTTTTAACATTTAAGTAGATGCATGCATTCATTATTATTCATCCCTGTTTGATTTTAAGGCTTTATTGTAAGTCTAACATATTTGTCCAGCCATTGTTCGCTGTCTCGACTGAAAGTCTACGAAGTGATATTATTTCTATCAGTAAAAATTTGCTTTAAGGACGGTAATAAATATTTACATATTCTTTGTCGCACAGTAATCGATTAGCATCTGAAAAACATGCATAAAGCTAACATAAAACACTGCTAAATTTAAAGAGGAGCAGATTTTGCCTTGAAAGTGTCCTTTTAATCAGAATGGCAATATTTGAGGAGATAGGAGAGAGTAACGATTACTAAAAAGAATAAAGAAAACGTCGAAATGAGTTCAAATACCGCGAGTAGTAGTTTGTATTCACTTCGTACTACACCCTCGAAAAAAGTCTGAACCCCTTACCGCAGCTGTTCGGTTTAAGGGTTATTCACTGATGCACTGTTGCAGTGCCACCATAGCAGAGGACTTGCTCTGCTTCAGCCTTATAAGGCAATCCAAATCACAGAAGGATACATCGACAGAAAAAAAGAGATAATGGACTTGCTGAGCTTGTAAGAAAAGCATAAATTCTAAAGAGTTGATTTCCAGTTACAATAACCAGTGAAAGAAAAAGCAGATAACAATAGATGAAAGTGCAATATTCCGCGCATCTTCACAAACAATGCACAAGAAGCATTCATCTGTGTGTTTTTTTTTACAAACAGAATGTGTTATGTTTTATTTTAATAAAATTGTCTATGATTTCGGGACATAATGAGAGATAATAGTGTCAGTAAGTTAAGTACTATACGTGATACACGCTTTGAAGGATCATATCTCGAAAAAGGACATGACCGACTGGGCAGAAGATTATCCCGCTGTAGTTTTCAATAGCTTTCTGCGGTAGACTGGTTGCCAGCCATGGCTATATAACCCAATCTGTTGTATTACTTAACCCATAACTGGAGGGAAGAGACGGATTAATACCTTTCCCAAGGGTATTTGTGCGTAAGTAAATGCAAGGAGTTCAAATGGAATTCAAACTTAGCTCACAGATTTGTCGTTATAAGTCGATATTAACTGAACCACAACGCAAAAGTGTACGTAAATACATTAAAATGCATATTTTCAAGATCATTACACGGAAAATATTTATTGTCAAAGAAAACATAGCATACCAAAAATCATACTAACGCCTCTTTCACAGTACTCCTCTTCGATTTCTACACATATATCCCAGCTTCCATTTCACATTTTAATGAAAAGTTTGCAACTATCTTTTTCAGAATTGCCATTTGCTGCCTCAAGGAATTTTATTAAACTCACAGAAGACATTTCAATAAAGATTTTACCTATATCAAAAGCCAAATCTTGAGTGTAGGGAGGGCAAATGTTTTGATAGTATTTTTTGCCAAAAATTAAAACTTACGTGTTTACTACTGTCTAATAAGTTACTCAACTATCAAGTGCTTTTCAAACATCCGCATTCATATTTTTGTAGATTGGTGGTTGTGCAACTGGTTCTCGAGATATTCAGAAATTTGTTTCATTCACTTAAGCAAAATTACCCTTGGGAAAGATATTAATTCATTGCTTCTCACTCTAGCTATGGGTAGCAGGTTATCTAGCAGGGCAGATTTGGTTATTTAGCTTTGGTTGGCAACCGGTCTACCGTAGAATGTAGTGGCAACCTACTGCATGAAAATCTTCTGCCTGACCAACGTGTATCAAGTATGGCAATTAACTGACTGGCATAAGTATAGAATTCTTCATTTACCTGTCTTTTATTTTGGACGGCCAGATATTGTTCAAATATTTAGCAATAATATTGAAATTGCACTGACCATTCGATGAAGGTTTTAATTTTGATTATCCTAACAATTAAGTTTAATTGTTGAATTGTGTCCTCTGCCTATTCATCTGTGTCTCTTTTACTACTGAATGCAGGCAGCAAGTCCTCTCAACGACAATAATAGATGAGCGTATTTGCTTTTTGTTTGTTTGTTTCTTTTGCATGAAATTTTAGAATATAGGATTCTTAAGATTCTAACTCTGAGAAACTGTACAATAATGAAATAATTAATGTGGCCTTTTCTCATTTCCTGTTACATGCTTGGGGTGTTATGTTAAGTAATTTCTCTTTCACATTCTTCGTGATAGTGAGTGTTATCTAACGTTTACTATCTCCACTCCGAGTTACATATAAAAGGTCTAATGAGGTACTGAGGCAAGGAAAGATCTAAATCAAAAGGCCTAGGTAAATGACCTTCAACTAATCTATAATTTATCTATAATTTGGTAAGACTGAAAAGGGTTTATTTTTCTTCCAAAGGGTATTATTTCAAAGTGAATATAAACTTACCCAGGAGGGGTTTGAACTCAGTTCACTGATTCCATTGCTTTTACCGTTATTCAGCTCTATTACCAGACGATATTGCGCGAAGCTATGTCAGATTTACAATTCAGTCAAATATGTATTAATGTTGTTTTATGAGTAAAACAAAATAACTGAAATTGATAAATAAGATCATAGCATGTGTTGTTTTCAACTGAATTAGAGTGTCAACTGAATAAAAAATGAAACTAAAAATAATGATTGAACTCTTGGAAATATGGCGCCAGTAGTCGCGAGTATTATAACACATCACGCATTAAATACCGCCTATCTCTTGTTCTCTTTTTTAACTATCAAGATGACATCACTAAAAGTACTAGTCCCTTTTTTAATAAATAAAAGATACTATAAATCACAATCACCCTCTAAATTTTTTCTATGGAAAGAAGGTTTCGCATCTTCAAACATATATACATACTCAGGCTTTTCTATCTTTTTTTAATCGGTATCACCCCATGTTAGGCAGTAAAACCATAAAGACACAAAGAGTTACTAAATGTGATCGAATTAGGAACATAAACAATAGTAACGAGCGGAAAGTGTAATAAAAAGTAGAGTAGCAATTGATACTGCATTTAAATATTTGAAAAATAAAGCTGGCGGGAATGAATGGAACCGGAAAGAAGTTTCACAATCGAAAATTGCGAGAAAATAAACTTTTAGCATAGAATATAAGGTTACATCTACTCAGCTCAACTGTAAATTGATGAGAACTTGCCGTCATTCTAGTACCGCGCTTATATTTATAAAGTCTAGGTACTATGACGAAGAGTCCGTCCGAACAATCATCATGAATGTATTTATAGAATAGGCGCAGAGAGTCAATATTCTAAACATGCACGAGTCGTAGACTTATAGATATGTAAGATAAACCCTGGAGAGAAAAAATATATCTCACTAAACCAACTTTCTTAGCATTAGACCTAGCAATGGATGCAGAATAAAATTATATAAAATTTAATAAATATATTTAAATATTGTAAACTAAGAGAACTTTATTGTTTATTAAGAAATTTTATTGAAATGTTTTATTACAAATTTCTCATGAGCATTTAAACTTTAGCAAATATTTGTAGATTTTCTCTTATTTCTCACATTTCTATTAATTCTTCACACATTGGTTTTATAAACGCGTCATATTTTGCGTTAATAAATATTATTAAAATTCAAATTTCTCTCTTATAGGCGGGATGTGATGAGTATGTCTCTTCTCTATAGCTACAAACATGGAAATTGCTTTGCCCAACTGCATCACCTCGTTTAACCTGATTCGTCTTTCACGGCTAGGACCCGCCATACCACTTACTTGGTAGCAAATCACCCAGATTCTCTCCATATTCAAGTAAATTATGAAATATTTTACATTCCTTATTTCCAGCAAAAAGAAAACATGCATGAATATTGAAAAAAGTAATTAAAAATATAAAAACTTCCTTCTCGGTCGTTTTTAACGAAAGATATTTAAATGAAAGATTGCTACCAATATATATATATATATATATATATATATATATATATATATACGAAACAGCTAGATGTGAAATCCCAAAGGAGATCCAATTAATATTAATTATTAAAAATTAAAACTGATCCATTCAGAGAGTTGAATGTAATTAAAATTATTTTTTACAGAGACAATATATATATTTTACATATAAAAAAAAAAATCCCGAGATCGTATGGCCATTTTAAGAGGGTGGAACTAACCACATGTAGTTGGCGATCGTAATCATTACGATAAATTACAATTATTTGGTTGAATGTGTAATGTGTAAAACCAACGGAAGTGACGAAAGAAAGAGACAGAAAAAAGAGGTTGGAAGAAAAAGCAGGAAGGGGAAAGGCAGAAAGAGCAAGTAAATAAGCGTCTGATTGGCAGACAGGAGGGAATGCCGCAAATAGGGGTGGGATATATCGAGATAGATACATTAACAAAAAGATAAAAATATATTTAGAAAAGCAAGGTATCGAGTTTTACCCGTTATTTTTTTTTTTTCAATTTTCCAAATTTTTTCCGTTTTAATCTAAAAAATAAGCGTACATAATGTTAAATAAAAATAATTTACGTTTAGGATTTTCCTCAGGAATAAAAAAGTGGGAAAAACCAGGAAGATAATCTATAATATAATTAAATTATTTTGCTAAAAAGATGAAAAAATATTATAAGGAACATTAAAATTTAGAATAAATATAAGAAATTAAATTTGAGATGGCATCAGTACTTACACAATATATCTTATATAAATAAATATATTTAAAATGGGGTGAAATGAAAAAAGTATTTATAACATATATAAAATATATCAATAGCTACATGTTTCTGCGAGCAGACAGTAAGTCCTGCTTTACTACGTGCAAGAAAGCCACCGTGGCTTGCAAAAGAAAGGGCAATCGCTGAGATGTTGCCAACTTTCTTTAATATTTATACGCAGTTGATCACGATGTTCAAGTCTGCTTCGTTCAAACATTTGTACATATGAGAAGCTCCACCGGATACTGCTTCTTCTTGACGCTTTGTTTTACCAAGGAAGAAAAGCAATGCAAGAGTGGACTTTTAACTGACCTAATTGTTAGAAGCTAGCCAAAGAGTTGTTTTGGAAATATTCTATCGAACATACGAGAAAGAAGTCCTGCCCACCGAGTTGAATTATTATTATAATGGCTTCAATACCCATCATGTTGAATTTAGTCAGAATTTATTACTCGTGCAATTACCCGGCTTTCTGGTGCAAATTGTACATAGACAATGCCTGTGGAAGGCTTCAACTGGATTTTTGTATCTTCTGTACAAAATATAAGATTCTGCACGATAGAGTAAAAGTGAACTTTTACTTATCAATTTTTACCTCGAACCAAACATCACGAGTATTCCAGAGTCAGTGATAAAAATTACCTAAAGCAGAACTAGCCTTTCTATTGCTGGACTCAGTTTCGTTCTTTCTCTTAGCATTGTTGGAACCAAATAAGCGGAAAAAGAAAGACTTTTCCTCAATATAAACAATTAGATCAACAATCAGATGATGGCTACATATAGGGTTAATTTTTTTATGCTAATGTTCAGACAGAAAAACTTTAATGCATGAGAGAATTTGTTAACAATCCATTGCATATCCTCAATGATATGGGCTACAAGTGCGCAGTTGTCTGCAAAGAGTTGTAAAAAAAATTGTAAAATCGTCTTAGTTCTTGTTTGAAGTGCTGTTGGTTAAACATCTCACGAATTGTCATGAACTCAAATCTCACACTTTTTTAAGTACTATCAAATGTTGTTTTCGGTATGACTAAAAAATGCAAAACCAAAAAGAAAAGTGAAAGAACACAACTTTTTTTGTTCCATTAGAAACAATGGATTGGTCGCAGACATCTTCACTAGGTTTAGCAGACGCGATCATCCCTTGATGGAAAAACTATGAGGACATTGTGTATCTGTTCAGAAACCCACCGCTTCCTCGAGATGAGACATATAGCATCCTTAAAACGAGAGAGACCAATGAAAGTAATAAATAAATCCTTATCCTGCTTTTTCCTGTTGTTGCCCCCAAATGAAAATCATGTTCATATTGCTTCTAGCAGATTGAAAGCCGCAATGAGATTCAGAAAAATCTCTGATTAATGCCTCAACTTTGATATTATTATCACAACGTTTCGGTCACTGTATCGACCGAATTTATCCAGGTATTTGTCGATGTGGGTAACCATCAGAGATTTTTAAAATGATCACTTCATTTACTCTACGAAATAATAGTCAAGAAAAAGTGATCGACTGTGGTATTGTTGGCATAGTCATTTGGGAATCAGTTCCTGTGTTGTAGATATAAAATAAGAGTCAATAGTAAGGGAAATAGCAATAAAAGGGAAGTGTATAACACAAACAAGATATAAATAGAGGAACAAGAACAATTCACACGTGGATTGAATAATGTCTTCAGTTCAAAGTTCTCTGCCACCATTTTGGCATATTTAAATTCCTAGCGAATAATAAACTCTCTAATTAAATCGCTGAATTTCAGGTGAATTCATGAATTATGTCAAGAATCATTTAAATTGTGTTATTTTCTCCTTAATATTAATTTGCGTTTTAAATAATTGAAATACAGCGTATTCATGAAAAACTTTATTCGAGCATAATTATAGCTGAATCTAGGAATGGTTTCATTTTGAATCAGAAGCAATTCTGAGATTTCAATAAAGGGTAATTGCATATTTATCAAGTAACGTGAATTCATCTCATAAATGAAACAATAAAGGCATCCATGACGAAATCAACACCCTTAGGATAAATAATTTTACATAAGTAATTTTTTATTCAGCAGATAAAAATGGGAAAATAAACTTCTTATTTTTAAATATGTTTCAAAAGAAATTCATCCTGAGACAATTTTCGACATCAGTTTTTTTTTTCTATAACCAGACGTCAAGCCAATTTATTCCTTTTGTTAAAAAGTATGAATCAATTTAAATTTAAAAGAATATTTTAATGAATTGTTTGTCTTCAAATCATTTACTCTACATTTTGATCTTTTACCCGATGTGATTAGATTTCGATTGATTCCTATTTGTCTTATTGATTAGATTCAATCGATATTTGGTTGTAATTAAAGTTATATTAATTTTAATTGTAAAGTCATCGATTTTTCAAATATGTGTTGATTAAGTCGGACAAGGTTCGGCAAATGTCAAGAGTTGGAGTCACGTTTGGATGCACTATTGAACTTTTATGATATTGTTGTAAAATTATTATTATTGTGTCATTTTTCATCATATTTCGATTTCTGCTTTGGTCTCACTACCAACCAAGTCTGCGGGGAGACCTAAGGCAGGTAGTGGCATGTTGTTATGGCTCCATTTCATGTTTTTCTATCTTCCCTATCATCTCCAGCATTACATAGATAAAGTTTTCATTAGTGTGTGGGCTGTACTTAATAAGACAATTTTTTGTATATCTCTTAAGCTGGGGTTTCCAGGGATTCTTTCAATGTGTTGTTTTGTTCCATTTTTTATCATTCCAAGTGCACCTACTATCACTGGCACAACTCTTGTTTTCAATTTCCACACTTTTTCTATTTCAATTTCCAGGTCTTTATATTTTGACAGTTTTTCAAATTCCTTGATTGCTATGTTACAATCCGTTGGACAAGCCATATCAATTAATAGACAAGTTTTCTCCTTCTGGTTTTTAACAATAATGTCTGGCCTGTTTGCTTCAATTTTTCTGTCTGTGTAGATGGTGTAATCCCATAGAATGGTTACATCTTCTATTTCTGTAACCGGTGCTGGGTGATGTTCATACCAGTGTTTGCCTACAGCTTTTCCATAATGTTTGCATATTGCCCAATGTAAATATTGCCCAACTCTATCGTGGCGATTTTTATATTCATTTGGGGCAAGCACAGAACAGCCTGAGATTAGGTGGTCTATTGTTTCTTGGTGTTTATCACAAAACCTGCATTTTGGATCAATATTATTATGCATAATATTTGCCTGAAAGTTTCTCGTGAAAAGACTTTGGTCTTGTGCTGCAAGAATAAAGCCTTCAGTTTCGGACTTTAATCCAGATGCACGTAACCATCGATGAGTATTAGCTTTGTCAACATTGGATTTATTGGCACGTACTGGATATTGGCCATGCAGAGGTTTGTCTTGCCAGCGCTGTTTCATCTGTTCAAGAGCTTTATCTTTGGCTTTCATTTTCATATTCTTTGCCGCAATAGTCGGCTCTTGGCTTCCGTTCTGCTTTTCTTCAGAATCTACTAACTGTAAATCTTGTTTGAATTTACTGCCTTCTTTTATTATTGAATATTATTATTATTATTATTATTATTATTATTATTATTATTATTATTATTATTATTTCGGTTCCCTTAGCTTGTCTGACAGCAAGATTATCCAATTTATAATCTAATTTGTCTGTTCATTAAAAATACCATATTTATGAGAACATATTTTTATTTTAAATACTGATAGAGTATCAAGGTTGTTTACAGAGCACGCGAGCTATGAACAAGTTTTAATTGAAATAGAGACAACCATGAAATGTATACTCACCAACGGAAAAAGTTAAATTTCCTAAGACAGATAATGAAGAAAGAAGATTTAGTGACGTATACACTCACAGAGCATTAAAAGTTAGATGTTTACGAATAACTTACTTAACAAGTTTCTTATAATGGATGGCAGAACTGGAAAAATAAGGATGGCAAATATAAAAAGTAAAAAAATACTGAATGTTTCGGAGAATCATGATTAACCACGTCCTCAAGTTTTACCCTGTCTTTTTGATAAATATTTCTATGGTTGTTGTTTTAATGTGCTTTTTTTTTTGGTACTTCAAACAGATGAGTTCATGTCTACTACCAAATAGGTGGATAGGTCTCATCGTTTTATTGTTGAACTTGCTAAATGTAATTAATAATGTTCTAATAATTTATTTTCTCAGATCTTTCAAATGTCGAACTGTCTTAGCATTATTCATTTTCCTGCGACTTAAAATTTAAAATATCTAAACTCAACTCCTCTCTTACTGAAAATTGTTCTTTTATTATCTTTTCTCTTCAGTAAATATTTATCATTCTCTTCCCACTCCTTGTGTCTTAGTGGCATTATCGCCTTGAGCGGAGTAAAAAGATATTAATCTTTTTAGGTATCTCAATTCTAGCTTTGCTTTTCAGTTCTTTCAAAATGTTGTTCCAAGTTCTCCAACAAAACGTAATTTTCTATGACGAGGTCGTGATTTCTGTCTTTCTTTTTCATTTTTATTCTGTTCTTTTTTGAAATAGTGAAATTCGTGATTTGAAATTTTCGTTCTTGCCCATTCTATCAGGTCCTCGGGGATGGTGAGAGACTCAAATCGCAGAAATGTTTTTTTTTGTTCTCTAAACCATATTTTGTACATACCATTGGTCTGTATGATCAAATCACAGCTGTTTTCACAGTTTATAAATAAAGGACATTTCTATCCCGTAATGCCTATTATTTAAACTTTCTTAAATAACTTTCTGGTATCGTGTATTGTATGTTTTAATATGTGGTCTGTCTGTGTCTGGAAAATGTCCCGTTATATTTTTCTCGTTGCGTATTCATCTTGGACTTTATATAATTGGTTCTCATCATGTTGTTTTGGGCTTTTTATTTAATCATTTCAAACCAAAAGATTATCGGAGTTTTACTATGGAAATATTTATAGCAAAAGCAAAGAGGCAATATTACACGATTGGGAATTCATTGAATCTGAGATGCCAGCTCAGATCTCATGATTTTGCAGATTGCCCTTTAGATTTTTATCGTGAGTATGTAGAAGGATCTCCGAACCAGATGTAGCCGCACTGTTCAAAGCATGGACGAATGCTAGACTTATTAATATGTAAATAGATTCCGGTGAGAAGAATGATTTCTTTTCAACCTGTCGTTATATTCTGTATAGTCGTTGGGCTCTCCATTTGGGGATTTGCGTTTTCGGTTTCCTTTTTACTCCTTTTATCTTCCCCTTAGGTTTCATGCACAACTGGCTGCTGCAATTAGCGTTTCTTTACGCTATTTTGTCCTGAAATTAAATGAACGATGAGTCAGTATATTCCACTCGGCTCATGAATCGTCTTCTTCTGTCTTTCTTTTACTCTTTCATTTTCTTTCAGTTGAAGCTGCCACAGGCTTTGTTCTTATGTTGTCCAGTATATTAGAATTCGTATCGCTTGAAAGAAAAAGGAATTAGAAAAACCTAAGCAAGTCTGAGCTTAAAAGGGACATTTACTGAACGCCTTTTTATTAAAGAAAAATTACAATAGTTTGAAATCCAGTAAATATTGAGCCCATCATCAATGTTATTTAAAACGATACCGCTCTACGGTGAATGCACAAATATTTCCCCGATTCATTTACTTAGCAACAGAAAAATAGTACATTTATATCTCGAAGATAGTTAATTCCTGAAAAAAAATTATCGCAAAATACCTGATTCTTTTGTAATATTTATTATAAATTAATATCTGTAATATTTCTAAACAATAAAATCTTTAAAATAATATGAAAGGAAATACTAAAAGGAAATGTCAAATATTCAATTAGACATTCTTTGCAATATACACTGGTGTACAAAATGTCATCTTGTTAAGTTAATTGCTGCTGATGATTTTAACCTCAAATCAAGATCATCAATAATTTTTTTCAGTATATTTTATATGATCTTGAATGTCCAAGAAACAGTTTACTGAACTGTCATTAATGATGTATATACATATGATAGATTTTCTTAAGTCTAATGATACTTAAAAAGAATACGCTAAACTACCGTGTTATCAGTGAACATTTAACATTTTAGCTCTTTTCTTAAATAAGTATTACAGAATGTACAAAACGTTAGTGTGGTGTTATTAGTGGTTGTTGCATGTGACTCGAATAATTACCTATGATTTTAATGATGATTTTTGCAATTGTACGCGCATTCAATTTGTTTTTGTTTAGTTTAATTTTGTTTTTGTAATAGTCTGCGTATTGTGTCAAGTGAAATCTCACATTTAAAATTTAATTCACTCATCACTTCTCCGGCTTTAATTTTTAGATAGTCTACCGAGAATCTCACAGTGTTTATTTCGTCTTTCTTATGGTCTTATCCTTTTCTTTGCACTTAAAACCCTTTCAATGGTAACAAACATGTTTTGGATGGTGTTTCAATATTGTTTCTAAAAATTCGAAGCCGCCTGGCTATCTCTCTTTGAGTCCGATTCATCTTCAAAGTCACAACCTTCATCTTTGTCTGAGCAAAGTCTTTAGTTATGTTTTCACTCTAAAAATACAGACTAATATTCAACCCTGTGTATGTGAGTGAGTGAGTGAGTGAGTGAGTGAGTGAGTGAGTGAGTGAGTGAGTGAGTGAGTGAGTAAAGAATTTACAATTTGATCGAACTGACTAAGGGTTCTCTTTCTGTATATTCTGGCTTTTCCTGGTATGTATGATCATGGCTCTCCACAACTCCCTATCCCGTTTACATCTAAGCATGATTTTCCCTTTTACTATTTCCCACACCTTCTTCTGATATTTATTTAGATTAGTTCTTTCCTTAGTTTAATCACTGTTTCTCTTGTTTTCAGTCTATCTTAGATGTGCCACATTTCCAAAGATTTCTTTCCTCATTATGGTTAAAATTTTTCACATTATGGCTATTATTTTTACAGAATATATCAAAAGATTTAGAGAGAGAATCTTAACATCATCGCTTCCAATAGAAAACACAGTTGTAAGCATTATCATCATTTCCAAAAGTAAACGGTGTAGTTGAATTATACGCATCACTTACACAAAAATATTATAAATATCGCTGAACGAATCAGAAAGGTAAGGGTTAATTTTACAAGTTGAGTTTTATCGACAGCCTGTCGTATTTTTTTGTTTGTTTTTTTGTTTGTTTGTTTTTTTAGGTCTACTCTACGGGTAATCTAGTTTTTTTGTATTTTTTGGAATAATATTTTTTGCAATAGTTCATGATTTTTTCTATATTTATTTAAGAAATAAATACCAAACAAACCCGCACGCATATAAATTTTCTAACCAGCTCACCGACTACTATATACACGATACGTTAGCCATCAGAAAAACAAACGGATCTCGATATGTAAAGTTACAAGTTTATTCGCCCAAAGAGAATCAACTTTAGACTCGAAACATGTGTAGCGTCATAAATGCCATTATGGACACCTAATATATCATACAAAATCAAGTAATATAAATAATAATAACAACAATAAATCTACACATTAAATAAAACGTTCACGGCTTCTTCACTTTTCTTTATAAAACAAAATGAAAAATGTTTTCTTGTGACGTGTTTTATTCTGTTGAAGTCCTGTCTAATTTGTTCTCTAGAGCTTCTATTTTTTTTTTTTTTGTAATTAGTGCTATGTGGAGGTACAACGACAGCCTTTTAAGACATATGTTTATATGGACGTCTTACTTGGTTTTAGTGGGAAGAAACCGCTCCCAGTATTTGTAAAAGTATTTTTCGATTGTATGTAGATGTAAAAGCATTTGCTTTAAACTTTAAAATTAACATAAAAATGACGTATTTGCGAACATATGTTTATATGGACTTTTGTCCTTGTTTATGGTGTGAGGAACCCGCCCTAATGTTTCATGGGTATATTATGCAACCTTACTATATAATACTTGCTTACCTTGTTCAGAAAAGAAACGACAGTCATACTCTACACATACACATAAACAATACGCATATTCAATCACACGTAAAGTAAAATCCATCCTTTATAATTGCTAAATGTATAGTCAAAAGCGTTTGGAAAAAATATTTTGAAAATTTCCCATAATTTATGTTCTGAAAAGAAAAAAATCATACGATCACATAACAAATATGAAATGCATTCGCAAAAACTTAACCATAATATCTTTTGTCATTTTAAAGAAACCTGCCTATTAGAAAGACTACTGCCTAAATACACAAAATATATATGTGTGCATGTGCATGGGCATGTGTGTTTGTTTAAATATGTATCCAAAAAGGGCATCTGTTTCATAGACAATGTCAGTCTTAAACATGTTTTAAGTTGAATTTGTGGTCAATTATCCAGTTAATTACAACAGTTCATAATAATATTAAACCAAATTTTCGTGCTATGTATTAATATCTTTATCACTTATCTTAGGGTGGAATGGTTTTTTAAATGTATCATATGAAAGAAAATGTTCAGAACTAAATCCAGTATAATCATTCACAGATAATTATGCTAACGACCATTACAGAGTATATATACCAGGCTTTCGATACGAACGGCGAAGATCGAGCTGTTGCCATAGATATCACTAAAGCATTTGACAGAGTCTGGCATGATGGCCTTCTACGCAAGCTACAGGGTTACGGTATAACAAAACGCTTGTTTGATCTAATCTAGGCGTCCCATTTAATCGCGTAATGAAAGTAGTATTGAACGGGCATGCTTGCAGATACTTTTGTACGAATGCAGGTGTCCCGGGAGATCACACGCTTTTTATTATATTCATCAACGATCTCCCTGATGTAATCAGATCCCAAGTAGGGAATCTGCGCTGACGACAACACCATTTACACTTGCCTCGACGAGAAATTTATCGAGGCTAAGAAGGCAAACCTCGCTACTGATTTTTAAAAAAGACATCCAATCAGTGGTGGACTGGGGTTAGAAATGGCTCGTAAATTCTCATGCTGCCGAAACGAAGCTTCTATCATTTAACCATTATAGACAATTGCTCCTTCGCGATATTAGCATGGATCAAACTAATTGAGCCTCCTCGACCTAACTTTCCTTGCTGACCTCAAGTGTAATAATTACATTGAATCCATAGCTAAATCTGCTTCTAGGAATGTCGGTTCACTGTGTAGGGCCAATATTTTCTCGTCTGAATTCTTCAATGCACATATAAAAATAAAACCATCCGTCCGTGCATTGAATACTGCTGCCATGTCTGGTCGGGTGCCCCTTCTATTAATCTCGGGGTTCTTGACAAAATTCAACAGAGAATCTGCAATGTAATCGATTCCGACCTGGTAACTCATCTCCAATCACTTTATCACCGACGTAATGTGGCTTCCCTCTGTCTCTTCTACAAATATTTTCACGGCTTCTGCTCCGATTAACTTAGCTCTTTGCATGAATTTACTCGCGTTACTAGACTAGCAAGTAGGTCACACCCTTTTACAGGGAAATCAAAGAAATGTAACCCCAACTTCTATTCTAGTAGTTTCTTTTTTTTCTTCTCTGACAGCTACAATCTCCATGAATTTAAATGCAATTTCAATTGCCATCTCCTATCTCCTTGACTCGCATCTTTTCCCTGACTACCTTTACCTCATGTTCTTCTCCCTTTCCACTCTACTCTCATTCACCTCGCTTCACACCAGTGTTTCCATCTTTCTCTTACCCATTCTTTGTCACTTCTTGTATCTTGTTCCTCTTTCTTATCACTCGCCTCTCATGCAACCGTCTGCGCACCGGTGGCAATACTGCTTTGCTTGGGATGAAATTATTACTAAAAATTATGAGGTAAACTCTTTTAGTGCAAAGTTAGATTCATGTTTATATTAAGAAACACCCCAGTTCTTGTTGATCTGGATTTGGAGATATACCGGAAGTAGTTTTTACACACTTCGGTCCATATTTTTATTGTCACATTACGCAATTTGTCTAGATTGCTTAACTGAAGTTCTAGCCTTTGGACATCACTTTCTATGACTTCAAAAATTGTCCGTAGGACTGAGATTCGGTGTCCACATAATGAGTTATCAATTCATTTCGTTTTCCATGAATAAATTTCCCACTATTCTTATTTTTATCTTTGATAGTTTGCCTTGTTCTGCTCAAAGTGGCCACTAGAGAATGGATACCTAATATTCATAGACTGAGGCACGTAGTCAGTCACTATAGGAAGCTGCTATATTCACATTGTTTTAAAAGGCAGGGCGTCTACTCAAACATGCATAAAATAACATTTGGGGTAGCAGAGAATAATGCCGGAATGAAAAGATAACAATTATTTATAAAATATATACAAGAGCCTCTTGAAAAGTATTGGTCATAATACTAAAAATATAAAACTTTTTGTTTTCTTTTTTTAGATGACGGGCTTTTGCCTCCAACTAGATTGCGTAGACATGTTGAAACCGTCTTTCATTCAAGTGGGAATTAATTTTTGAAGATCAAAAATTATCAAGTGACAAGATCGGAAGATTGGTTGTCCATTTTCAGGAATTATTTATTCTTCGTCATGTGCCGTGTCCCTTCAGAACGTAAGTCATCATGGTCTTCCACTTGGCTCTGTCTCTTATAGCTCTCAATATTTTTCTCTTGGTATCTCTATAAAACCCAGCTCAGACCTATCAAGTAGATCTCGCGCTGCATTTTCCCTGTCTCTTTTTCCTTCTATCCGTTCTGTGTGTATTAAATTCACCATTCTCTGCTTCCTCATTACGTGTCCCAGGAACCTGATCTGTCTCTTCCTGGTATTAAGAATAAGATTTCTTCTTGTTTGCATCATTTCCAACCTCATCGTTGATCACATGCTCAGTCCATGGTATTCTCAGCATCCTTCTGTGAAACCACATTCCTGATGCCCCAAGCTTCTCCTTCATCCTTAACAAGATCGTCGAAAATTTACTTTCATACAGAAGGACATATATCACATAGCAATCCAGCATTTCTTCACTTGGTTTATTTTAGTTTCTCCGATTTGCAGTTGGCATATTAGACTCATCTTTTTGCTGGTGATCAGATATTTAGTTTTCTGTAAATTTATGCTCAATCCTTTTTTCTTACTTTCTTTCTCTACCTTCTGTAGAAGATCATGAATTTTCCTTTCCGTGTCTTTTATTAGCATTGTTTCATCCGAGTATTATGTATTGTTAAGATTGTAGCTACCAATTACGAATCCTGGCAAGGCTTTTATTTCTCTCATAATTGCTTTGCTATACAGGTTGAATAGATCTGATAAAAAAAACACATCCTTGTCTCGCGCCCCTTTTTATATTTGTATAACTGCTGAGTTCACTTTTTATCCGTACACAAGCGGTTTGCTGATAAAATAGATTCTTCATTATCCTAACGTCTTTTCCAAAAATGTCAAAGTTATCAAGCATCTTTATCAAGTCTTTGTGGCGTGATTTTTGAAACGGTTTTGTGTAGTCTGGCCAAAAACGGCTCCACAAGTTATGGTCGTTGACGGAACCTCTGTAGTACGGTGAGACGACCACAGTCTAAACATTTTCATACAATCTTTTATGCAAAATCTGCGCTCTAACTTTGAGAAAACAATTCTGTCGGATTAATAAATAAATATCAAATCACTTAAATTAGGAATTACTTTATTTACGTTAGAATACAAAACTAAGCAGATATGTCTATTTCAAGAGTAAAACAAAATTGTGTTTATTTGCACTGTTCATATTGCATGGTCATCAATGCAGTCCATAGCTGAGAGATGATAACACGTCAAATCTAACGACGGTTTCTCATCGGTCTCTCAAGTTAGAATTCTGTTGGTGAGCGCATATTTTTCCAATAGGATTTATCGAATAGTACGTCCGGTAGGCGAAAATAATTAGTTTAAAAAACAAGCGACAAATATGAATATGCACTAAAAATAACCGTTAAATAAAAAAGATATTGTCAGAATAATAAATAAAATAACCATTCCTTTATATATATATATATATATATATATTGAATAACAAAATTATATTCTGTCTACAAATTTTCATTCGGATCTTTTCCAGCTTAGTAACATATACACACACTTAATCCGTCTATTGTTTAAATGCGCTTGACACACATTATTTTTGCTTACATATACGTATATTCATAATAAACGTCTACTGTTTTAGTACACGTGGCTCACATTAAAAATTTTCATTTATTGCTTTATTACGCGTGACACGTACCTGATAACGGAAATCACACCTCAATGAACATATTGTCTCTATAGGTCTTTTAAATTTTTAAAGTCTTTGAAGAAACTTGATAAATGAAACACGTTACATTAAAGAGACATTTTTCTTTCCTGATCTTTACTTATTCTATTCATATATAACCTTAAATAATCCTTTCTTAACCAACAAAACAAACTCCCATTTCTGAATGCTCTTGTAGATTCTAGTAATAATACTTTCACAACTACAGTATATAAAAAGAAGGACGAATCTTCTCTACGTAATATCATCGGAAAGTATGCAACACCGACCAGTTAAAGCAAGAAAATTCGATTAATTATTTATTATAAAATTCAAAACTACCAGCCTCATTATCAATAATAATAATTCACGTTTCCGAATTTATATGTCCGTGAAGAACTCAAAAGATCCAAATCCGTAAACAATTAAATTGGCTATACGACTACAAAACTGACGAGAAAATTGACCTAACACCTTTCCCACAATAGTTCTCTCCGACCTCATTTAAACACACATCGATATCTTCCAGGACCTATCCGTTATATGCTTTTTGATAATACATACATAATATCATGATTCGCATGCAAAAGAAGCTTAAAAATAATGGAGGTATTATTAATGAAAAAGAGAAATCCCACACTTAATCATTTATGAACATGGTAACAACGTTCTTACCGTATTCGGAATTTAACATACAGAAGACTATATGCATAAACTTCACACACGTTTATTTCCAAGTAAAACAAAATCAATTATTGATAATGGCAAAAATTATATCAAAAAAGCGCTCAAAAGTACAAAACCCTTGGAGAATTCTTATGTAATTTCACTTCCGAAAAGAAAAAGAAATTATAAAAATCATAAAATTGATATACAAACTTAATAATAATACCTTTTCTGTAATTTTTACTGAAACCTGTATCAAAGAGAAATTGTTGCCTAAATACACAATATATGTATGTGTGTGTCCGTGTGTGTGTGCTTTTGTGTGTGTGTTCGATTGTTTCTTTGTAATCATTTTTTATTCGTTTCCTTTTTTTTTTTCCAGAATCAGTCTCTCTCCTTCTTTACATTACCCACGTATTTTACATCTCAGGATCAGTTTCTAGTTCTTTTGCCTTCTCTATTTTTTTGTCAATTTTCTTTCTTTCCAGATTACAATCTCCGTTTCTCTCTTTCCCTACCCCATTCGCTACCGCTATAATGGTAAGTATATTTGAAAGGATGATCACCGTCTAACAAATTTTATTTACTTTTTTTTTGTATGTATTTTTATTTTTCCGGAAGTGTATTTCTTTCGAGTAGTTACTGAAGACACCGGTTTACAAATAACAATCTTCATTTCGCAAAAACAGCGACAAGATTCTACAATGAAAACATGTGAAGTTGTCGTTAATAAAAAAAAACAAAAAATATGTCTTTTGTTGGCGGGGGAGAATGCTGGGCGCGTTTATCGCAATAAAATTGAAAGAATTAACGGATGTCCAATCGCATAGGAAATCCACGTGTAATCGTTAAAGCAAGTCAAAAGAATGACAAAAAAGAAAGGAAGATTTTCTTTTAAAAGAAAACCTCGAATGACTGGAGGAAATTCTTGTTTCAGTTCGACCATCCTATCTAAATGAGAGGCTTGCGCGTGAGAGGAAAAGGCGGGGGATAAAAATGAGTGGTGATTAAAAAGAACCTTTGAGAATGAAGGAGGAGAAAATATGCTATAGAGAGAAGGCATCGGAGAAGGAAATGGAGAGAGAGAACGAGTTACGGAAAAATGAGAAATCAGACTGAGAAATGTAATAAAATGTGAAAAATAATGAGTTAAGATGAATATTAATGACAATGAGAGGGTATACACTTGATAAACTTATAGAATGACTAAACGTGAGGGAAAATAAGAAATAGGAAAAGATTTAGAGATAAAATGAAAATGAAAGAGTAATCTTGAAATTATTTATTATATTATATCTTTGAAATTTTGGAATTATTTCAAGCTTTTGTCCTCATTTTGGTTGATATTGGTGTCATAATAGACACAACGTTTCGATCAAGTACACTCTGGTCATCATCAGGTGGCCATAGATTGTCTCATTGCGAAATATCCTGTGAAATCAATTATTGATTTCACAGGATATTCAATTATTGAATTATTATTTCAATTATTGTTCTTTCATGTTAGCATTTGGTACACTCACTACCAAGTCCAAGAATCGAATTCATTAACACTAGATGATACTAACGCATGTATATATCCAATACGCCAACGTCCCGAAGGACTTTAGTAGTGCATTTTTGCAGCCTTTTATATTCAATGTCAGGTGGATTTTGACAACTGGATTATGTTAGTGGGTTCTTGGTATGACAATAAACTACACTATTTATATTATTCGAACTATTATCCTCATCTTCGTTGTCATTTATACAACGTTTCGGCCGTTGTACGCTCCTGACTTTGTCAGTTGGTAGGAATTTTGAACCGAACGCTTTACTACGATCACTGGGGAAAATCGTTCTCATTCCTTGTGCGAAGCTGTTTTCGGTAGTCATGACTTATTTCCCTTTAACCTTAAAGCGTCATAAATAAACCCACCAGCATTAGTATAAATTTGTTTATTTTTGAAGATTTCTTTATCCGTACAACAACGTACGTGTACAGTGTTAACCTGCGAATGCAGTTGTCTCAAAATGATCCTTTGATAACAAGATGGCGGAGGCTATATGATCGTTAGCGCAAAGTTTGACTGATAATTTTCTAAAACTGTACCCAAGACCACAACATTATTGAAGACTGTGCCCACATCCCGGTGTCAATAAGCCAAATATGCAGAGTTAAATTTTTCCAAGAAATAAGTAAATGTAAATTATGTTACCCAAACTTGAAACACCTTACTAGTCTCAATCTTTTAGTTAGCCTATAGAATTATATCTGTTACCTTTAATATTTGACTTCTATATTATAATATATATGTTATCTTAAATATCTGTTATCTTACCTATATATATATATATATATATATATATATATATATATATATATAATTGATGTGAACAGAATTAATTACCCCAATTTCATTATGGTAAATAAAGCTGTACTAATAAAATTTTTATGGAGGCTTCATTTTCATTTTGTCACAACTGATGAAATATGGATTTGAAAGAATGTGCAGTGATGCCTCCAAGAAAATAACTTAATAACAAACAATAATAAAAAAAACTTAATTGAAACTTATTTTTCAAATTTATTTGGCATTCATATTCAGTTAAGATAAAATTTAGAGTCTGGAATTCTTTGCTCGATAAATAGCAAATCTACTCCATATGACCTTTTAAATTTCTTTGAGGATATATTCCTTTTAATTAAAGTAAATCTCAATATAACTTCTGCTGGATCCCAGGTATTCGCATGAAAGAACTAATTTTTATGTCTTATACTCACGTTATCACCTGTATTAGACAGTAAGAAATAAACTCTTTGTCCTTAACCACTTAGATTGGTGTGCTAATCATAGTGCTATACCTCTTCCTCGTAAATGTTTCTACTTAATTTACACATTAAAAAAGTTTAGGCGCTGCACGGAATTTTTTTGCTATTCTTAATAAAATATTTCGCGGTTGAAACATAAGACCGACACGTTTTATTCATTTCAGTGTATCCACACCTCAGTAGCATTCTTTTGTAACAACATTCGAAATATTCTTTATGCGTTTTTTTTCTTGAAAGAACCGCTTCCCATTGATTAAGCATAAAAAGGTCTGTAAATATTATCTTTCTAGCTGTCTACATGTAAGCATTATCTATCCAGTTGTAACATGCTTGGACATAAGGTGTTTTTAGAAAAATAACTGTAAATATATTTACAAGTAAAATATGGAAGTTTACATACACACGGAAATAAAATTAATTCATCGAGCACATAAAAAAGGCTAGGTTCAACTCTTAAATTAAAAATAGACGTTAATACAGGATGGTCACGGAAAGACTGGATGATATATATAATTGCTGAATATCCTGTAATCTTTGGACCATTCGAATATTGAAATGGAAAATATTTTCAATCCAGTTTCAGAATCTTCTGAAGCAAGGTTCTGTTGATCAAAGTGACAACGGATAAAAGCTGATGGATCCTTTAGGACGCTATGCCGTATATATTCGAGCACTGCGTTACTACGCACAGTAAGCACAGTGCAATTAGGAGCGCTTCCCGAAGATCGCTGACTGATCCATTTCTTTCAAACCGGGTGAATGGCTTCCAAATCATGTTACCGCTAGAAGATACTCTGTCATTAAAATGTTGCCGTTATTCTCTCTGAGTTTAAATAATTGATCTTTCAAGGGAATAGAAAAACTCAATGACATTTACTTCTTGCTAGACATCATATATATCCATTTTAATATTCAAGGAATGCTCTATAACCTACAAAAAAGAAAATATACATGAATGAAAATGAACAATGACTTAGCCAGTTATTAATATAAAGTTAAATATGACCTTTAATTTTTTCCGAGAAAGGATTACTTTAATAATTGCTGTTGGCATTCATGATAAGTGAAAAATTCGTTAGAATAAGGATGGCCAAACTTGCTTAACATAAGGGCAACATACAATAAAGTTCAGGTGTTTGAGAGTCACAAGACAGGAAAAATGATTTTTTTCCTTTCCCTTTTATATTAACTGTGACGAGAAACGGAGCTCGGCCAACTTATTTCCACGAACCGCTTATTGAAGGTGTAAGAGCCGCAGTTTCACCACCTATACATTAAATCTATAACTCTCAGAACACGAAATGTGTTTGATATCATTGATATGTCATCAATTTACTCATGTTTGCTAAATTGATTATGTGTTGCTTTCCTCTGTCACTCTTGTCTTCAATCTGTCTTGTGCGTATGAAATTTTCCAATCCTTCTTTCCCCATTATGTGCCTTAGAAATTTCAACTGTCTCTTCCTGATGTTAAATATAAGTGTCTTTATGTTTCTATTTCCTCTAAAATTTTTTGCTTTACTTACTTGTTATGTCTATGGTATTTTCAGCATGCTTCTGTAGAACCATATTTTAATTGCTTCGGGTCTTTTCTTCATCTGGGTGTGGATTGATCAGCATTTACTGTCATATAGGAGGACTAATATTACATAATAATTCAGTACTCTTTTCTTTGTATCGAGAGCGATTTTCTGTTACTTAATACTTTGCTTAATTTTTGGAAGATATCTTTCTCTATCCTAGTTCACCTTCAAAATGTCATCGATGTATAGGTTGTTCGAAAGATGTTTATGTTAAGACAGAGTTTTAAATATTTCCATGAAAGTGTGTATCGACGAAAAGAAAATCTTTAAAATCTTTCTGACCCTAAAATCAGGAGTTTCGAAAAGCGTCCTGGATTGCAAATGGTAATAGGATTTTGTCATTCAAAAAAAAAAATCCTGAATCTATGCTACTTCTCAAAGTTATTTTTCGGTATTTTTGTCATCTGTACGCAGTGGGATAAATAGACAGGATCATTTTGATCATAACTGCAGTCATACAGTAAACAACCTCACTGAAAAACATCTTATTCCCGACAGTGTTCAGCATATTCGTGTATTCTATTTCTTTAAATGCTTGTCAGAACGTCGAGCTCACTGCAAGAATCAGTGGCAAAATGTCTATCTCAGAAATTCCTCTACGATTCTTAACGCACAATTGCCCGAATTTCAAGGTTCAAATCGACACGAATTCACTGAGTCACGCGTCATAGAACCTTCCTTGATACTGACTTCGAAAATGAGTGTTTGTTGACGTATGCTCAGTTATATTCCCTTTGACTGCTTGTCATTTCGCATCATGGTTGCGTTTAGATATAATAAAGATGGTTAGACAATTTTCGAACAGAAATCTTATATCGAAAGTAATTAAAAAGCATGTTTCATTAAATTCAAGCAGATAATATGTCGAAATAAGGAGTTACATCTGAGGCAAAACAAACACACTATTTTATCTTTGCTCGAAGGTTAAGACAAACACGATGATTGCAAGCCTTGCACATTAAGAAGCGATTAAGAAGTCACGTACAAAAGTGACGCGTTAACACAGAAATAGTGAAAAAGCTAAACAAGAAGAGGAATCTTAGAAAGCACTACAAAGTCTTTATAAACATTGCATGCATGTTATGTTAGAAGACAATTTAGTTTATCAATGCATGATCAGTAGTTATCTGGAATCATGAACTGAAAAAGATTGTCTGACAAAGAATTACATGAACAGACCGTGTGCAACAGATTAACAGAAAACCTGGTCTTTTCATTTGTAAAAATAATAAAAACAAAAGTATTAAAATCTTTTACGACAAAAAAAAAAAAGAAATTTTTAGTATTTCACATAGTTACTGGAAGAATATGTAATATTATTGCACTTGTTTGTTAATATAACTCAGACACACTTTTCTATCTAAGATCAGACATGTGGCCGATGTCCGGCAAGTCACGGCTGGAAGTAGTTACGCTATCAGAACGAGAAAACTGCATATTAATATGAAGCGAGAAGGAATAAAGAAAAGAGAGGAGGTGAAATCCGAGGCAGATAAAGGGTGTGAAGGAGTGACAGGAGGTAATAAAACAAGATGTCACTGAAAAAGTCAACAAAAAGTTTTAAAAAATAGGTATATATATATATATATATATAAAGAGAGAGAGAGAGAGAGAGAGAGAGAGAGAGAGAGTGTGTGTGTGTGTGTGTGTGTGTGTGTGTGTGTGTGTGTGTGTGTGCTTAATACAAATCGAGGTATATTGCACAATTAGATATTTACTTTTAAAATTTTCTCAATACAAAAATACAACATTACTAGTATTATTATTTTTATTATTATTATAGCATGGTGTAACTTAATAGCTACAAAGTTTCGGTGTTTACTACACCATCGTCAGGCAGTGAAAATGATGATAGGGCATTAAACACTGAAACTTTAAAGCTCTTATTTAATAATAATAATAATAATAATAATAATAATAATAATAATAATAATAAAGCAGCAACAAAAAAATTAAACATCAAAATAAAAACAAGGCAGTCACGCAGACGTGAAGATCCACCCTGGAAAAGAAAAATCGAAAAAGAAATCGAACAACTAAGAAGTGAACTGTCAGTACTGGATGAACTGAGTAGAGGAATAAATGTAAGAACTAGGAAAAGAAGAAGAGCCGAAAAAAAATATAACATCAGGAATGAAAATGACGTCTTATCAAATAAAGAAAAAATAAAGCAAAAAATCCAACTGAAGGCTCAAAGAATAAGACGCTATGAAAAAAGAGCAAAATTTTACAGACAAAACAAGATCTTTCAGACTGATACAAAGAGATTTTACAGGGAAATAGGTAAAAAAAGAATTGAAGTGACAGTACCCCCCAGAATGGAAGAAGTCACACAGTTCTGGGAAAAGATATGGGCTTGCCCTAAAGAACCTAGCAAGGAAGTACATTGGATTACGCAGGAGATAGAACGAATGAAGAATAAACCCGAACAGACATGGTCTGGAATTACAGAAGATGATATTAAATTTGCACTAAAAAAAGCACACAATTGGAAAACTCCAGGTATAGATAAAATTCCTAACTTTTGGCTATATTATTTAAATGCAGCACATAAAAAATTAGCCAAAGAACTCCAAGAAATGGTTGACGATCCCACTAAAATTCCTGCATGGATGACAAAAGGAATTACATTTCTTCTACCCAAGAATGGTGACACAAACAACCCGAAAAACTACAGACCAATTACATGTCTTCCGACAACATATAAACTACTAACATCTATTTTAACAAAACAAACATATTTATTCTTAGAAAGAAATGACATGATACCGCTTGAACAAAAAGGGTGCAAACGTGGCTGTTATGGCTGTAAAGACCAATTGCTAATTAACAAAATGATCCTGGAAAACTGCTACAAGACAAAGAAAAATCTTAGTACTGCCTGGATAGACTACCGAAAGGCATTCGATAGTGTGCCACATGAATGGATTTTAAAGACTTTAAATATATACAAGATATCGCCCGTCATCATCAATTTCATCAAACAGTGCATGTCTATATGGAAAACAACCCTTTACCTCAATCATATAAATGGAACCGATAAGTCTGATGAAATAAACATCAAAAGAGGTATATTTCAAGGTGATTCTTTATCTCCCTTACTATTCTGCATATCATTAATAGCACTAACCAGTCAACTTAATAAGACAGAATGTGGTTATAAAATAGGCCAAAAGAAAATAAGCCATCTATTTTACATGGATGACTTAAAGTTATATGCTAAGAATGATAATGAGCTGGAAGGTCTTCTGCAAACTGTAAAATGCTTCAGCGAAGACATTGGAATGAAATTTAATTTGAATAAATGTGCTAAAGCTACAGTTTTACGTGGATCAATACAAGAAACATCCTCAATTAGCCTAGACCCTGCTGTAACAATAAAAGAATTGAAACCAGAAGAAGCTTATAAATACCTAGGTGTAAATGAGAGCGTAAACATTCACCATAAAAAAATGACAGAAATAGTGCGTAAAGAGTACTATAGAAGGCTACGAATGATATTAAAAACTGAATTAAATTCACAGAATAGAGTTATGGCCATTAATAGCCTTGCAATCCCAGTTGTCCAATATAGCTTCAACATCTTAAACTGGACTCTAAACGACATCAGGCGAATGGATGCTAAAACAAGAAAGCTTCTTTCTAAGCATAGGATGCATCACCCAAAGGCTGATGTAGACCGTCTATACATACCCCGTAAAGAAGGTGGAAGGGGTCTTATTCAGCTGGAATTGTCATACAAGACAACAACTATTGGCTTACTAACATACATAGAAACAACAAAGGATTGGATGATACAATTAGTAAGGCAACATGAAGAAAGAAAGAAAAAATATTCAATAATAAAAGAAGGCAGTAAATACAAACAAGAATTACAGTTAGTAGATTCTGTAGAAAAGCAAAACAGTAGCCAAGAACCAACTATTGCGGCAAAAAATATGAAAATGAAAGCCAAAGATAAAGCTCTTGAAAAGATGAAACAGCGCTGGCAAGACAAACCTCTGCATGGCCAATATCCAGTACGTGCCAATAAATCCAATGTTGACAAAGTTAATACTCATCGATGGTTACGTGCATCTGGATTAAAGTCTGAAACTGAAGGATTTATACTTGCAGCACAAGACCAAAGTCTTTTCACGAGAAACTTTCAGGCAAATATTATGCATAATAATATGGATCCAAAATGCAGGTTTTGTGATAAACACCAAGAAACAATAGACCACCTAATCTCAGGCTGTTCTGTGCTTGCCCCAAACGAATATAAAAATCGCCACGATAGAGTTGGGCAATATTTACATTGGGCAATGTGCAAACATTATGGAAAAGCTGTAAACAAACACTGGTATGAACATCATCCAGCACCGGTTACAGAAATAGAAGATGTAACCATTCTATGGGATTACACCATCTACACAGACAGAAAAATTGAAGCAAACAGGCCAGACATTATTGTTAAAAACCAGAAGGAGAAAACTTGTCTATTAATTGATATGGCTTGTCCAGCGGATTGTAACATAGCAATCAAGGAATTTGAAAAACTGTCAAAATATAAAGACCTGGAAATTGAAATAGAAATAATGTGGAAATTGAAAACAAGAGTTGTGCCAGTGATAGTAGGTGCACTTGGAATGATAAAAAATGGAACAAAACAACACATTGAAAGAATCCCTGGAAACCCCAGCTTAAGAGATATACAAAAAATTGTATTATTAAGTACAGCCCACACACTAAGGAAAACGTTATCTATGTAATGCTGGGGATGATAGGGAGGATAGAAAAACATGAAATGGAGTCATAACAACACGCCACTACCTGCCTTAGGTCTCCCCGCAGACTTGGTTGGTAGTGAGACCAATGCAGAAATCTAAATATGATGAAAAATGACATGATAATAATAATAATAATAAGGAAGCCAAGGAAGAAATAAAGAACCATCTAAGTCAAATACAAAATATTACAATGGAGGAACGAGAACAGCTCCCAAAATTACAACCAACAAAGCATAACCTCCGAACTATTAAACTCTACAATGCAGCACTGAAATTAATCTTCGATGAAGACACTCATACAAATCTCAATGAAGCAATATATGATTCAGCAATAGCAGCAACAAAAAAATTGAACATCAAAATAAAAACAAGGCAGTCTCGCAGACATGAAGATCCACCTTGGAAAAGAAAAATAGAAAAAGAAATCGAACAACTTAGAAGCGAATTATCAGTACTGGATGAACTGAGTAGAGGAATATATGTAAGAACTAGGAAAAGCAGAAGAGCCGAAAGAAAATACAACATTAGAAATGAAAATGAAGTCTTATCAACTAAAGAAAAAATAAAGCAAAAAATACAATTGAAGGCTCAAAGAATAAGGCGCTATGAGAAAAGAGCAAGATTTTACAGACAAAACAAAATTTTTCAAACCGATACAAATAGATTTTACAGGGAAATAGGTAAAAAAAGAATTGAAGTGACAGTTCCCCCCAGAATGGAAGAAGTCACACAGTTCTGGGAAAAGATATGGGCTTGCCCTAAAGAACATAGCAAGGAAGTAGATTGGATTGCACAAGAGATAGAACGAATGAAAAATACTCCAGAACAGACATGGGCTGGAATTACAGAAGAGGATATTAAATTTGCACTAAAAAAAGCACACAATTGGAAATTCCCAGGTATAGATAAAATTCCTAACTTTTGGCTATATTATTTAAATACAGCACATAAAAAACTAGCCAAAGAACTTCAAGAAATGGTTGACGATCCCACTAAAATTCCTGCATGGATGACCAAAGGAATTACATTTCTTCTGCCCAAGAATGGTGACACAAACAACCCGAAAAACTACAGACAAATTGCATGTCTTCCGACAACATATAAACTATTAACATATATTTTAACAAAAAAAATATATTTATTCTTAGAAAGAAATGACATGATACCGCTTGAACAAAAAGGGTGCAAACGTGGTTGTTATGGATGTAAAGACCAATTGCTAATTAAAAAAATGATCCTGGAAAACTGCTACAGTACAAAGAAAAATCTTAGTACTGCCTGGATAGATTATCGAAAGGCATTCGATAGTGTGCCACATCCCTGGATTTTAAAGACTTTAAATATATACAAGATATCGCCCGTAATCATGAATTTCATGAAACAGTGCATGTCTATATGGAAAACAACCCTTTACCTCAATCATATAAATGGAACCTATAAGTCTGATGAAATAAACATCAAAAGAGGTATATTTCAAGGTGATTCTTTATCTCCCTTACTATTCTACATATCATTAATAGCACTAACCAGTCAACTTAATAAGACAGAATGTGGTTATAAAATAGGCCAAAAGAAAATAAGCCATCTATTTTACATGGATGACTTAAAGTTATATGCTAAGAATGATAATGAGCTGGAAGGTCTTCTGCAAACTATAAAATGCTTCAGCGAAGGCATTGGAATGAAATTCAATTTGAATAAATGTGCTAAAGCTACAGTTTTACGTGGATCAATACAAGAAGCATCCTCAATTAGCTTAGACCCAGCTGTAACAATAAAAGAATTGAAACCAGAAGAAGCTTATAAATACCTAGGTGTAAATGAGAGTGAAAGCATTCACCATAAAAAAATGAAAGAAATAGTGCGTAAAGAGTACTATAGAAGGCTACGAATGATATTAAAAACTGAATTGAATTCTCAGAACAGAGTTATGGCCATTAATAGCCTTGCAATCCCAGTTGTCCAATATAGCTTCAACATCTTAAACTGGACTCTAAACGACATCAGGCGAATGGATTCTAAAACAAGAAAGCTTCTTTCTAAGCATAAGATGCATCATCCAAAGACTGATGTAGACCGTCTATACATACCCCGTAAAGAAGGTGGAAGAGGACTTATTCAGCTGGAATTGTCATACAAGACAACAACTATTGGCTTACTAACATACATAGAAACAACAAATGATTGGATGACACAATTAGTAAAGCAACATGAAGAAAGAAAGAAAAAATATTCAATGATATAAGAAGGCAGTAAATACAAACAAGATTTACAGTTATTAGATTCTGTAGAAAATCAAAACAGAAGCCAAGAACCAACTATTGCGGCAAAAAATATGAAAATGAAAGCCAAAGATATAGCTCTTGAACAGATGAAACAGCGCTGGCAAGACAAACATCTGCATGGCCAATATCCAGAACGTGCCAATAAATCCAATGTTGACAAAGTTAATACTCATCGATGGTTACGTGCATCTGGATTAAAGTCTGAAACTGAATGTTTTATTCTTGCGGTCTTTTCACTAGAAACATTCAGGCAAATATTATGCATAATAATATGGATCCAAAATGCAGGTTTTGTGATAAACACCAACAAACAATAGACCACCTAATCTCAGGCTGTTCTGTGCTTGCCCCAAATGAATATAAAAATCGCCACGATAGAGTTGGGCAATATTTACATTGGACAATGTGCAAACATTATGGAAAATCTGGAAACAAACACTGGTATGAACATCACCCAGCACCGGTTACAGAAAGAGAAATAGAAGATACACAGATAGACTACACAGATAGAAAAATTGAAGCAAACAGGCCAGACATTATTGTTAAAAACCAGAAGGAGAAAACTTGTCTATTAATTGATATGGCTTGTCCAGCGGATTGTAACATAGCAATCAAGGAATTTGAAAAACTGTCAAAATATAAAGACCTGGAAATTAAAATAGAAAAAATGTGGAAATTGAAAACAAGAGTTGTGCCAGTGATAGTAGGTCACTTGGAATGATAAAAAATGGAACAAAACAACACATTGAAAGAATCCCTGGAAACCCCAGCTTAAGAGATATACAAATAATTGTCATATTAAGTACAGCCCACACACTAAGGAAAACTTTATCTATGCAATGCTAGGGATGATAGGGAAGATAGAAAAACATGAAATGGAGTCATAACAACACGCCACGACCTGCCTTAGGTCTCCCCGCAGATTGGTTGGTAGTGAGGCCAAAGCAGAAATCGAAATATGATGAAAAATGACATAATAATAATAATAATAATATGTATAACTGTCTATATTTCTGAGATGAGGTATTGGAACTATACTATTTATGTAGTTCGGACTAACAAACTCATCTTTAATGCTACATTCATGTCCTTTTGGCTGTTGGGCGCTTCGGCCTTTTTCAGCTGATATTTGTTGGAGTTGAGAACCAAATTTTTCTGGTTCTACATACCTTGTATTTTGAATTAGAACAATTCGTTGTTTAAAAAATCCTGATTTAAAAAAAAGTATCTGATGAAGTTGTAATAAAGCCTGCGTAACCTGTCAAATATATTAACGTTTTCCTATTTCTTTTTTTGCCGGATTTGATCTCCATATATTAAACAAACACGGAAACCTACCAAACCCTATCCGGAATACGTTGATAATACAAATATTATAGCACATTCATATGCAAAAATTACTAAAAATAAAGAAACATTTTTATTGAAAAAAGCAAAACCTAGCACTCATTAATATCAACTGCTAACAACGTGCTTACTGCGTTCATAACATAAAACATACACACTATTTTAGGCTCATCAGAAATTTTACAAAGTGATATGGTGTGCTTTGAGTTCATTGGTTGTGTTGCCGTCAGATGTACATCTGGGGGAGTAATTGCTTATGCATGTTTCAGTTTTTAAATTATGTGTTTTTTGTTAGTAGAAATCAGGTGCATATTTTATGGCGTCAAACATATATATATAAAGTATAATATCTGGTATTTAAGTAAGGTAATTTCCGGCAGAGACGAACTCAAAAGCACTCAATGTTAAATTTATATATTTAATTTAACAGAGTAATATAATCTAGAAGAAAATTTTAGATATTCTACAATTTCATGGGAAATACGTATTTCACAGACAAATCTGCTTCTCACCAGACCCAAATGATACAACAGTTTTTTTTAAATTATTATAACTATATTTATTTATAATATTATACTACTAGTAGTTATATTTTAATTTGTATTAAAAAGTATAATTTACCATTTGTTTTTATACCGTAAATACATTCCATTGCCACTAAAACTAAATTTACTGTTAAATTTCTATGTCATGTTTTTAAAAAAGCAGATGAACTGCAGTAGACGGTGGTGCCGATCTAAGACGTTAACTTTAACTTCTTTTCTTCTTTTGCTGTTCGTTCTCCTTTCCTTTTCTTTTTACTTTCTCTTTCTTTCTTTCTGTTTATGATTTTTATATATTATATTTTTTTTTCTTTCGTTGTTATTTTTTTAATGGGCGAAGGAACGTTTTTATTAGATTACCGTTACAAATATCTGTTCACTATATGGGCTTATAACGTGTGTCCGCGTGTATACGTGTGCGTACTCCAGTTAGGGCCCCGGTTGTCCAACAACATAAGTCTGCCTATATATGTATCTCATCTCAGTGCGGTGCGATGTTTTGTTTTGACTCGTTGACTTGGCCAAGGATTATCAATTTCATGATCATCGCCTTATCTATCTAGTTCATCTGAAGATTTATATATCACGGCCGTGGCGTGCGTATATGTGTCTGTGTGCGCGTAGTCAGTGTAAAATACATACAGGTTTGTATAATATTATTATATTATAATCTTAGCAGCAAGAACAAAGTAGATATAAGTATTAATTAATAATAATGATCTGATTTCAATCAAATCTTAATAACAATACAGACCAAAATTAACCTTAAACCTGCCCGCATATTTTCCAAATGAGAAGTTGCTTTACTCTGATTGGTCCACATTGTATATACAATAATACCTCCCTGATTAAAGGGGTCCTGCTCGTTTTCAGACTTTTCACATCACTTGACAAGACACAAAAGTGTCGAAACAAAATGGCTACATTTGTAGTGATATTGTAACATATCCATTTGATAATTTATGAATAAATAATATTATTAGCTGTACTTTTGTATTGAGCACTTTTTTAAAAATAGTGTTCCTTTGGACAAGGAATATTATTCCAACAATACTTATAGAGAGAGAGAGAGAGGAGGAGAGATACTAAAAGAAAGCATACTAGTAGAATATCGATTGAAAAGTAGTAAAATATTATACTTAAGTATGAGGGGGGCAATTACTAAGAATTCCTTTTGGCTGATTTCATTTAGCGGTATATCAACAATATGGGTTATTAAATGCCAAAATCTCTATATTCTCCGCCTAATTTTATTCATGCAACTAAATATATTTTTTTTAATCATATCACCCCGATCAAGGCGGTAACGCTACTTATGTGCAGGGGGCTACGCAAGAGTGAAAAGATTTAGAAAAGAGAAAGCCGGAAACCACATCCTAAACAGGGAGCAAGGGATGAGCCTCTACACCTGTACAATAGGCGTGGGTGGAGTGTGAACCGGGCAATAGTTTAGTCTATCTACTCCAAGTGAAATAAAAAGAAAAAGAAAAAATAAGAAAAAGTAAAGTGAAAAGATTGGAAAAGAGAAAGCCGGAAACCACATCCTAAACAGGGAACAAGGGATGAGTCTCTACACCTGTACAACAGACATCATTTTATACTCTCAGGGTAAATTTAAAAATATAATTTTTAGACCATAAAATATATTGTTGATAATTTTACTATAAAATATGTTTTTAAATGTTGTTTTTACAGTTGCATTGATTACTATTTTCTTAGAAAATGTATTGTTGGACATTTTATTATAAAGTGTACTGTTAATTTTTGTTTGGCGGATTCGTCATTTACCCATAGCTGGGGTACTAATGGATGCTACCACCCCGAGTCAAGTTAGACCTGGGAATAACATCAGTTAAAAGGTGGGCCCATGCTGCTCAAAACCTCTAATCTTTCGATCAGTGCCTTTTCTACTGAATGTAGTTTATCGAATACAGTTACTCGGTAAAATGGAAATCGATGAATATCCTATGTTTTGAATGTACAACAAATAAAAAACTGGATGGTATAGAAAATATTTGTTTGTTCCTCGGTTCATTTTCACACATAAAACTAATCCATGTTTATATGTTACGTAGACAAAAAATTGACGAGCGGGTAATTTTGAGTGAAATAATACAGACGGGAATGGAAAGATGTGTGCAAAGGGTAAGCAAAGAGGAAGAGTGCACTGTGATATACAATGTTAGACACATCCACTGAATTTCCAACAATGCAGCTATTGACTATAAATGCGTCTCTTCAGCAAATGATGTTAGCATTATCCGTATTGCAACTGTGGCGAAGAGAGTTCAAATCCAGGATAAAGATAAGTAGTCGATTGTAGTTCTTCATGTATTGAGGCCCTCGTCACTTGTATATTACAGTATTTTACGGAAAAAAGAACCAAGAATTAACCAAACTAGTCTCCAAAAACTAGCTACATATACAACTCCGCAGCCTGAAATATATTTATTTTTCAACATTGACCCTTCAAGAGTTCATCCGTACTTTGTAGGCAACACTGTTCGTCCTACAGGGTTGCTAACCTCCGATGGCAAAAAAAAAAAAAAATGACTATATCTTTTTTTTTTAACGAGTAGGGGCCGGAAAAAAGTTAACAGAAATATTAAGTAGTATACATTGTATAAGTTGTAATAGCTAAATTTATAATAGAAGATATCGGATTCTTCAAAAATAATTCATAAAAAGGCATGGACGAGAATTGTAAAACCTGATGGATACAGACAGGTCAACAGATGAGGCAAATACACTTCAAATACGAGAAATACCTTGACTAATGACATTATTCAAATGGAAGATAAAATAAAATGCTAAAATTTCTTTTTTAAACAAGCAACACAGACAACCAACAAAACAGAATTTCTGCGCTTCTACCTATCGCACAAGAGGAATTAGTCTGCCCAAAGGTCAGCCCCAAAGAGAAATGCGGTGGTAAGAGCATAAAACCGATTAGTCACAGTTGATTGTTTTTGGGGGTTTTTTTCAAAGAACAAATAACATGCTCAGAAACAGAATGTATAAAAGCAAAGGATGGCACACTAATATTAGAAAAAGAAAGATATTTCAAAGATGGAACGAGTACATCGGAGATCTCTTCCATGACAAGAGAGAGCAACAAACAATACACAAAATTATGGATGGCCCAGAAATATTAAGAACCAAAATGGAATTGGCAATGGCCAAATTGAATATGAACAAAACAGCAGGACCAGACGGGATTGTAATAGAGATGTTGATGTCCCTAGAAGGCTTTGGTGTGAACACGCTATGTAATTTGGCGAGTTCCGAAATTACGGTGTCAGAAGAACATTGCTGTTCTCAAAATTACATTTTTTAAAGAATTCAATGAACATAATTCCTTTTGACATATATAAGCCAAAATGGGTTTCCCAAACTTATAAATGTAAATGTATCATTAATTCGCATGAATATTGACCTTTGATGTTTTTCCTTTTCTTTACCATTAGATGTGGTTTATGTATCAAGTCAAACAGCTTTTAAGCTTTCAATATAAAATTGTCTGTAGAAAATGCATGTGTATTCAAAATATTAATTTGTGGATGAATGAACAGACTGAAAATAATCAAAATAAAAAAAACTCTGGAAAGAAATATAGAAAGTGGGAATGCTTTTCTTTAAAAAGTGAAATTAATTTTAATAAATTAAACAGAGAGAAAGAAATTTTAACTAGAGAATGGAAGACATATATCCAGGATTAAAGAAAGAAAAAAAGCATAAGAAAAGGCCTAAAAATGGCAAATAATGGAATTAAGAAGTAAAAAACAAGTAAACACTGAGAAACAAAATGAACAATAATAACAAAATCCAGCAAATGTGGAAAAGTAGACAGAAAGAGAAAGATATCTAAGAATTAATAAAAATTAAGGGAAATAAAAATAAAAAAGAATAAAAAGAAGATACACAAAGGTGAAAAGAAGAAAGAATAAACGAATAAATAAAGGAAAACGAATAAAAAGAAATAATGATTTCAAAGAGAAAAAATGCGACAAATAGACCATTCAAATACTCAAAGAAAGAGAGAAATTTTCTTTCCTGTCGAGAGACACACTGACCGACAGAAAAAAAGTTTTTGCCTTGTGTATTTCTTCTCGCTTTCCTTACTGCATCAGGATTGACGACGAAGTAAAAGAAACAAGAATTCAATAATTACTTTGAGAAAATATTTTTTGTCACCTTTTGTCTATTTCTCTTCTTTAGCATTAATATAATCGAAGCCATTTTTCTTACAAAAGAAGCGGGCATCTGCTTCTTTAAATGCAACGAGAAAATAACCAAAGTTAATTCTTCTGCGATTCATTGTTGCCATTTTATTTCACATTTTGCTATAAAAGCCACCTTCTATTTACTCGTCCTTTTTGTTTTCAAACGACGGCAAATAGCTAAGACGAAAAACTTTCGATTTACAGAGATCATTTCTCCATCGGAAAATGAATTGATTACTTTCGATTGCTGCGAATTAGCCCTGACAAAAATAAACTGGTCGACAATGATTTCTTTGTTAGTAGAAATCAAAGGATCAGTTTATTTCATTATCAAGACCTTCTTTATATTGTATTCCTCGCTATAATTAAAATGATTTCAATTTCCAATCAGAATACATTCATATGAACTGAATTTTGAAAAAACACTATAGAACACTATTTATTCGTTTTTACTCTCTTAAAATAACGCATATTTGCCACATTGTATAAATCTTAAAAAATAACGATAAAAAATTATTCATATCTGTTCTGATTAATCGCATACATCTCTCTCTGTATATCTCAACCAATATTCTAACATAGGGGTCGTTTAAAATTTAAATCAAAGCAAAGGTTTCTATCGTAAGAAAAGTTCCAAACTCAAATATTGACAGTTTAGATTGTTCAATACAAATGTTGAAAATTGCTTGACCTGGTGAATAATCTCCTGAAGAAGTGCATTTTTATGAAACGGTAAAATATATGCAAACTGCTAGCAAAAGAAAAATAGACATTCTTTTGATAATTGATTGTTGTCAAAATTAAGAATGCGGGCAAAATTCTCCGTGTAAGAAAAATATTTGATCGTTTTGAAACCAGTGTAGCCAAGGTCAGATAATATGGAGTATGACGTAATCCATGATATAAAAGACAAACTAGTAGTCGTAAGCAGTATATTATTAGAGTGGAAGAGGTAAGCGATTTGTGGTTGCAGTATTAAATTCCTCATCCTTGGCTCTAGGAATACAACTGTTGGTCATCTTGATTTTCAAGATAAACAGAATATGTTGCTTTGGTATACAACACAAATACTTATATTAAGAAATACTAATGCATATATTATCAATACTCTCGTCGCACGTTCGTACGCTCACGCTCCACAGACTGATACCAATTCGGTCGGGTTTCAATTCTGGGTTAAAAAACAATCGGAGTCTAACCGTACTGATGAGCTGTGATACAGCGAAACAAATCTGTCTGCGGATGACCATATATATATATATATATATATACACACACAATTCAAATATAAAAATATATCTGTAATATAACAATATGAATAACAACAATACATCAATCTAAAGGATACCACATATAAATATAGAAAGACGGAATATTCTTGAGAATGCAACTATGGAACATTACCACGATATACACTTGCACCCCGAGTGTTGCTCAAATATCCACTTTCCTTAAGTAATACTGCTTTTTCAAACCAAAATAATTCAAAATGTTTTTTTTAAATTAAAAGATGATTACATTGTAAATCTAATATTATTTAAAATATATCATGCATAAATTAATCTGAAACTAAATTTATATATATATATATATATATATATATATATATATATATATTGATGCATGTTTCATTAAATAATATAGACAAGATTTTTCGATTTATTTCATGTAAATTTTGTTCATATAGCCTGATAAGCTTAATCGCATTATCGTTGAAAGAGAAAGTAGTTAATTTTCTTCAGGTTAGGTTTCAACTGTATTATGTATATGGCTTCGAGTAGTTTTAGTTTTTGTTTATTGCTTTCATGTTTAAGTATGTTTGTGTTTTCGACGAGGATTTCACGGAATTGTGTATGTGACCTGGTATGTTGTTTTAGATGTCTAAAGATGTTGGAATAATCGTTTAAATGTATTGTCAAGCGTTGTGAGAGTGAGTTTGTAGTGTGACCAACATAAATATTGTTTAATCCGTTAGAGATACTATCTCCCAAAGGGCACTTGATTTTTAGACTACGTTTGTTTTTTTCAAATCGCTAACTGGGGGAGAAAAGTCGTTGCGAATGAGTGAGTTGTATATACTGGATTTAGAGTAGTATTTGATTAACTTAATTTTTTGCTAGGATCTGTTGTAGATGTATTGGTATTTATTATTTTTTTAGTTTATTGTATATATATATTGTAAAGAAAATCAGTAATTCAAAGAAAACGCGTCGACTTTGGAAATTAAATATTTGTTTAATTTTCAAATTAAAAATTTTCTGAAACGTGGAAAATGGCCACATAGTAAATGGCAACTCAAAATGACGCTTGTCCTACATTTTTAACATTGCGTTTATGTTATTGTTCAGGCATTAAAAGCTTAATCCAGTCCCATAAGGCACTCACCGCCAGTTAATAAGCTCTTTTTCGTGGTTTCCATTGAACACGATAAGCAGTCAATAAAGAATAATGGAAGAAAAAACGGGACATCAAATTATGAAAATAAATGAAATAGATAATGCATATACAGTATGTCGTATAATTTGCAATTTTGTTTCTTTTTAGAGAATCCTACGTGTTCTCTTTTGTATTGTTGACAAATGTGTGCAGGTATGTGCGTCTGTGTTCCACGTGTGTGCGCGTGCAAATGTGTGCATGTGTATGTGTGGATGTGTGTTGTTATTTGAGTGTTAACATTTAATTGACATCACTTAGATTAACAGTTTTATTCTTCTGCCCTTTCGAGTTTGTTGGAATAACTTTGAAGATCAAATGTGAAACCATTTTCAACAAAATGTCTTAACAAACAAGTTTAATGCATTCAGATTGAACTTTTTATAGATTGGCTTAACGTAGATTAACAATGATATGGATAAATGTGCACTATAATCTTTCTGCCCTTGTAAAACACCATTCCTTTTCAACTGCGTTAGATAATGTTTATTATTCAAACATTTTTCCATTAATATTAAAGTATATCTTAAACGTGTTAATTTTTCCAAACCTTTACGAAAGTTCTTATTTCATATTTCTATGTATGGATTCATTATTATTATTATGTCATTTTTCATCATATTTGATTTCTGCTTTGGTCTCACTACCAACCAATCTGCGGGGAGACCTAAGGCAGGTCGTGGCGTGTTGTTATGGCAACATTTCATGTTTTTCTATCTTCCTATCATCCCTAGCATTACATAGATAAAATTTTCCTTAGTGTGTGGGCTATACTTAATAAGACAATTTTTTGTATATCTCTTAAGCTGAGGTTTCCAGGGATTCTTTCAATGTGTTGTTTTGTTCCATTTTTTATCATTCCAAGTGCACCTACTATCACTGGCACAACTCTTGTTTTCAATTTCCACATTTTTTCTATTTCAATTTCCAGGTCTTTATATTTTGACAGTTTTTCAAATTCCTTGATTGCTATGTTACAATCCGCTGGACAAGCCATATCAATTAATAGACAAGTTTTCTCCTTCTGGTTTTTAACAATAATGTCTGGCCTGTTTGCTTCAATTTTTCTATCTGTGTAGATGGTGTAATCCCATAGACTGGTTACATCTTCTATTTCTCTTTCTGTAACTGGTGCTGGGTGATGTTCATACCAGTGTTTGTTTCCAGATTTTCCATAATGTTTGCACATTGTCCAATGTAAATATTGCCCAACTCTATCGTGGCGATTTTTATATTCATTTGGGGTAAGCACAGAACAGCCCTAGATTAGGTGGTCTATTGTTTCTTGGTGTTTATCACAAAACCTGCATTTTGGATCCATATTATGCATAATATTTGCCTGAATGTTTCTAGTGAAAAGACCGCAAGAATAAAACCTTCAGTTTCAGACTTTAATCCAGATGCACGTAACCATCGATGAGTATTAACTTTGTCAACATTGGATTTATTGGCACGTTCTGGATATTGGCCATGCAGAGGTTTGTCTTGCCAGCGCTGTTTCATCTGTTCAAGAGCTTTACTTTGGCTTTCATTTTCATATTTTTTGCCGCAATAGTTGGTTCTTGGCTTCTGTTTTGCTTTTCTACAGAATCTACTAACTGTAAATCTTGTTTGTATTTACTGCCTTCTTTTATTATTGAATATTTTTTCTTTCTTTCTTCATGTTGCCTTACTAATTGTATCATCCAATCCTTTGTTGTTTCTATGTATGTTAGTAAGCTAATAGTTGGTTGTCTTGTATGACAATTCCAGCTGAATAAGACCTCTTCCACCTTCTTTACGGGGTATGTATAGACGGTCTACATCAGCCTTTGGATGATGCATCTTATGCTTAGAAAGAAGCTTTCTTGTTTTAGAATCCATTCGCCTGATGTCGTTTAGAGTCCAGTTTAAGATGTTGAAGCTATATTGGACAACTGGGATTGCAAGGCTATTAATGGCCATAACTCTGTTCTGAGAATTCAATTCAGTTTTTAATATCATTCGTAGCCTTCTATAGTACTATTTACGCACTACTTCTTTCATTTTTTTATGGTGAATGTTTTCACTCTCATTTACACCTAGGTATTTACAAGCTTCTTCGGGTTTCATTTCTTTTATTGTTACAGCAGGGTCTAAGCTAATTGAGGATGTTTCTTGTATTGATCCACGTAAAACTGTAGCTTTAGCACATTTATTCAAATTGAATTTCATTCCAATGTCTTCGCTGAAGCATTTTACAGTTTATTATTATTATTATTTTTATTATTATTATTAACAGCAACAATGAAGAGAAGATCGCGATTTAAGAATAGAAGAAGAAAAGAAAACGAATCAGTGTTTGACAATGTTAAACAATATTTTAAATGAATGCCTTTCTTTTAGTTATACTTTTTATAATTATTTCAAGTATAACGATATATAAATCTACAAAAGAAACTTCAGTAATCGTGGTATTTCAATCTGTGATAAAAATCACTTGTCTCATCAAGTTACACAACGAACGAACGTATCGTTCTAGGAGTATTTTCTGAAGTACAACAATTCGGGGCACCAATGTTTTGTTTTTTGTGTGGACGCTTACATTTGTTAAAATTTGTCTCATGTTTTTATTTATTTATTATTCTTATTAGAATGTTTGGTAATTGCATTGTTTTCTTATTCCATATACAACGCCTAATGTACCAAAAATGACTTGATTCATGTAGATGGCACAACGGATAAATTAAACAATAATTCAATGGACACAGTTATGATGTCAGCTCCAACAATTTGACATCGACAGCGCTTGTGGAACATTTTATTATAAACGATTGTAATTTTGACAAGCATCTGAAGAGGTTCTTTCTGAAAAAATATTCGGAATCTACCTACATTTCGATCCTTAAAACGCATGAGGATAGTTACGTATGCAAACAACTTTCCGGTTCGTAGGAATTAACCGAATGACTGGAATGTCCATAAGATTTATGTTAATCTCTTTAATTCATTCCTTTAATCAACTAACAGACATTTATAAGATTAACAACATTATCATCATATCAAACAAGTTTAAGTTGCATGCATTCACGCTGGCGCCTTTTATTCGTTTTGACCTGTTCATCACCAGAACAGCCGTATATTCATTACAAGACAAGCAACATTTGTACAAAGACTTCGAATTTTTGTAGATTTATATAATCTTTAAACTCTAAAGTTTTAAAAAATGTAACTGGAAGGCAAATATAGTCTCTCAGTCAGTTAAGTGCCATACCTGAAACACGCTTTGGTAATCATTTTTTGAAATAGACATGACTGACTGGACAGAAAGTTATCCCGCAGTCTATCTGTTGCGGGCTTAGTCTATAGAACTCAATATGTTCAGTTATTTCACCCAGAACTGAAGGTAAGATACAGATTAATACATCTCCCAAAGGTATTTGTGCTTAAGTGACTACAAGAATTCAAGTGCAATTTGTACTAGGTTACCCAATTTCTAGATCCCAGCCGATATCCACTGCACCACAACGCTTTAACACTGTCAAACACTGTTTTTCTTTTTTTCTTAAATCGAGCTCTACTTTTAAGTATTGAAAAAATGGGAAGAGGTTTGGTTTAATAAAAACAGTCACAATAATTATAATGATAATAATAACAAGGAAATCAAATATAATAAATGAAAATATGTGAAAATTTAAAACAATATTAGTACCAATTATAGTAGGGGCCCTAAAATGATAAAAGAACGAACACAACAACACATTGAAAAAATCCATGGAAATCCCAGCTTAAGAGAAATGCGAAAAAATATATTGATAATTATATCCCACACACTAAGAGAAAGTTGTCCATGTAAAAACTAAAAATGTCATGGGAGCTAGAAAAATGAATAATAAAATTTAATCAGAAAATCAGAGCACAACATGCATGTCTCACCGCAGACTTGGTAGGTAGTGTGGCCAGAGCAGAAATCGGAATGTAATGATGACAACACCAACAACAACAACAAATACAATAATAATAATAATAATAATAATAATAATAATAATAATGTGGAAGAAACAAATGTCAATAAAATGGAGACAAACACTACCTTAGCTATCAGTCTGATAATCGTTTGCAAGACAAGTATTTCAGCTATATGTATGCATTATGATGACCGGTTTTGATTTTAAAAAATCAGCACAGAAACCTGCAGAACCGGTTCAGTTATAAGTATCTTCAAGTCAGATAATTCAGTCTGTTCAGAAGGTCGCAGACTGAGGGTGCTTTCAAATATCTATATATGACCCCATTTCGATTTACCTGCTTTATCCCCCAAACTTAGGTACAAAAATCTCCAAATCCAAAGACGAAGATTCTCAACTATTCTTACTTATTATTATTATTATTATTATTATTAGTATTATTAGTATTATTAGAACAGTAATAACATTCTCGGTTTTTAATAATATCGTTTATACAGAAGTGTCATCAAAGGAATAAACAGCATAGTAATGCTAATTTGTTTGGTGAAGTGGTTTCAACATGTCTTCAACTGTAAATAGCTTTAAAAAGATCAGCACATTTCACATATAGCTTGATAATGCTGTTAATTCTGATAATTTTGGTTGCTTTTTAGTTCATGATGCGAATGCTTAATACATTTTAATTTCTAAGATCCTGGCAATTTCGAATCATTTTTCTAAGTTGGGCCTCAAAGTCTTTATGACTTCTCGCAGAATTTTGGACATGGAAGAAAATAAAACAACATTTAATCGCACGAGCGCTGTTTAATTTTGTTATTTTAATTCTCATGAAATAAAGCCTAATAGATGATCAATAGATGTTCATTAAGTTAATTTTTTAAAATCCGACTATATGAGCGAAATTGACTGAATTCAAAACTTTCAGAAGGTCTAGGTCTGATGAGAAAACAAAACATATAGTCTTACATAACCTTATACTAAATATAATACAAATAATTTTATAGATGTAAAGTTCTATGCTATCAGTCTCTTCTGTCATACTTCCCGCTTGTGGAATTTTTTTCCGGATTCTTTAATTCCCAGCCAACTTTGATCTTTAAAATTTAAATGCAATAGCAATCGTTACCTTCTGTCTTCTTAATTCCTGTTTTTCTAATTTTGTTATTGTTCTTATATTCTCGCATCCACTTTACAATCCATTGTTTCTTACGGGTCATATTGACTTGCTTGGGGAGAAATGATTTAAAATATAGAAATCATAATTCAGATACACAACAGTATTTACCAAAACTCCTCATCCAGTAAAGCTTTTGAATTTGTTTTCAGTTTTATGCTAGATTTTGCAATATAACAGGTTAAACGCATCCATCGTCGGCTTTTAAGCTCGATATCATTTCCCTTCTTTTTTATAGAATTGATATTACAATTCTTTGCAATATAATGAAAACTATTAGATACAATTTTTAGAGTTATTGCGCTTGAGATTTAGGATCATAAAAGTTGAAGGAGAATACGCGTTTCTACGTTACTTTAACTTTTTTTGTTATAATCATATCGCCCTAAGTAAGGCATTTTACTGCCACCCTTTTGCAGGGAGTTATATAGGAGGAAAGTTATGAGAAAAAGTGACAGGTTATAGGGGGTGTCAGGAAGTTGGTAAGAGAAGAATGGGAATACTGATGAGATTGGAGTGGATGGAGAAGGGATCTTGAGAGAGAGGATGCAGGTTAGTGAGATAGGAGATGACTGTTGACTTTACATTTAAATCCTTGGAGATTGTAGCTGTAGGGAAAGCAAGTAAATGGAGGGGAATTCTACAGGCGGGATGTACGAGAAAAGAAGCTGACGAAGTAGTATCTGCGTTTACAATTTATTGGTTTCAAAGTAAAAGGGTTGCTAATCTTGTGGCTCGAGTAGATTTATATATATGGGGCACCAGTGAACTAAGTTCATCGGAGCAGAAGACGTGAAAGTACTTGTAGACAAAAGTTAAATAATAAATTTATTTGTTGGTTAGTTTCGATCATTTAGTCGAATTAATGGAACAAAAACTAATCAGCAGGATTTTATGTTTTACGTTAGCAAGCCGACAAAAACTCGTACATTATTATAGTGGCAATACTTTTCAAATAAATGAGTGATTCTTTTCTATGATTTGCATTAAACTGCATTAATGTCTGCTGTTGGTTCCTTCAAATATCGTAATTTATGTTATAAATTTTCGACGAGAAGGTAAACTAATGTTATTAATATTAATTTTTTAATTTGGACAGACACCTCTTAATTCAATGTATAACATTTTAACTGTATTGCTCTAATAAATATCTTGCTATGATGTGCAATTATTGCTACGTTGTTATATCAAACACAAAGAGAAATCGATAAGTATGAATGTGTGCATATGTAAGTGTGAGTATATGATTTTGTACGTTAGTTTGATTTTGCTTAGCAGTATATCAAAGCCTCTACCGGTTATTTAATGCCGAAATTTAAATATATTGAATATAGTTTTATGGTTTCATCTACAGAAAAATATATTGTTAGTAATTATGCTTTAAAACTATATTGTTGGTAATTTATGATAATTTATGATAAATATGTATTGTTGGTAATTTTTACATATAAAAATATATCGCTAATATTTTTAGGATAAAAATGTACTTTTTGCCTTCATAATGCTTTGCTTTTGTTTTTACTATTTTCTCATATCTGGGAGCCTAACAGCAAATTCATGGTAGAACTAATATCAGCACCCCTTAAGAGGTGGTCTCACGCTTATCAAAACCTCTAATCTCCTGATCAGAGGCCTAGATTCTTATCGTCATACAGGACTCATGTATGACGATAAGAATCTAGGCCTCTGATTAGATTAGTCTAAGTGAATTTAAATCTGTATTGTATTATATGTGTGAGTTGATGTATTTATTCTCAATGGATTTCCGGTTTTAAAATTCTTCAATTTTAAACTGTTTATTCTAATATTTTGGGTAAAATGAACATTTATTTATTCATCGATAGTCTGCACAAAGCAAATACATTAATTTATTTTTTTACATTGCTGAAATAATGTCTGGATTTTTAACCGTTTAATTATGCATTGAATTTTTCTCTCAATATATTTGCGCTGAATAATATTCATTAAGCTCTCTATTTTTATCTAATTGATATTTTATATGAATTAGATAAATAAATTGTTTGTTTTTTTTTTTGCTTATGTAAAATTATATTAATCAACTTTACCTTCATTATTTCCTATTATTTTTATCAGTCGATAGTTTGAGTGTTACACCTGTCAAAAGGGTAGAAAGATTATTTTATACTAGGTAATAAGGAATGACATATTCTGTGAAATCCTGATTTATACTGTTTATTTATTAATATTATTGTTCTCTTTTGTCCTGTTCGAAATAAATATTTTGCAATTTTCGTTCTTGCTAGTATTTTTGTTTATTTATCTACCTTTATATATATATATATATATATATATATATATATATATATATATATTAAGCAAAAGGTAATTTTAGCTCCAATGACACGTAATGTATGTAATGTTTATATGTGGGGGGTGCTTTTGAGTGTATGTGTGTGTACGCATGACTTCACATTGATTTCAACAACCAGTGGCAACAGAATATTTCATTCTTAAATGCAATATTCTGGTCATGTGTTTTGTGGTTTGACTTGACCATTTATATCTGCTGGTCCACGGTTCATAATGGATAGAAAAATTGTTATACTATACTAATGATTATTAAGTGGGCGTCATACGAATATATTTTTTTCTTTTAATTTAAATTCAAAATTGATGAGCAAATAGGTAAAATCCCAAAACTCGATCCTATTAATATGAACTTTATTAATATTAAAATTGATCCAGGTAGAGCGCTCGAAAAAATAGTATTAGTTATTTACAGAGCCAAATATATAAAGTAATTAAAAAATTTCGAAATTCAATTTCGTTGGATAGCCATTTCAGTGAGAAAATTCTTGCTTCATCAGCAACGGTCGAAAACAAAAACTTTATTATTTCAAATAGGTTACAAAATTTCTATACAGGAGGTATCCCCAAAAATATCAATGCATTGGATGTTAAAAATGGAGTGGGATTTTGTCAGCACGACGTAAGAAAGAGGAAAGTAGACATAGTGATTCATGACTAGATATTAGAAACCATTACAATACGTCTGTAAGAATCAAAATTGAAAGGTTAAAAACTAAATCGTGTCACAATAATGGAAGTGGTAGGGAGAAAGGAAAGGAAAAAGACCAAAGGAGTGGACAAGATAAATTTAACGGAGAAATAAGATACAAAAAATGTTCTTAGTAACCAAGGTAACGAATGACGACGACTTCAATGGTGAAAGAAAGGTGAAAGTTAAAAAAAAGTGGGAAGGAAGAGAAGAGGACCGATATATTATATATTATTTAATTATTAGACTGTTAAAATTTTACCAAAAAAATTTTAGTTTAAATGAATAATAAAAGAAAAAATAAGACAGAAATCTTTGGATATATAAAAATAAAGGATAAATTTTAAATCTTAAGGTAGATCTCAATAAAATTCTAATTCTTTAACCCTTATATTTCCCGCCTCTTTATATATATATATATATATATATATATATATATATATATATATATATATATTGACTGCCACGAATCCTATTTTATTTTTATTTTTCTAATAGTAAAATACTTTCCCTGCTTTTTGTTATATATGTATGTGTGTATGTTTTGTGCATATGTGCATGTGTGCATATTTGAAAATATATATATATATATATATATATATATATATATAGATAGATAGATAGATAGATAGATAGATAGATATATGTGTGTGTATGTGTATGCATATAGGTATACATATATATATGTGTGTGTGTATGATTATATATATATATATATATATATATATATATATATATATATATATGAATGGAACTTTGTCTGTGTGTGTCTGTGCATGTGTCCGTTACCTATAGACTCCAAAACGGCTGAACCGATTTTCTTGAAAATTTACACAGTTGTACTAAAAGCGTCTGTCAGTGTTCTTAGCTCGGTTTTGTGTTGAGGTACCTCGATAAATTCCGAAAATCGATAATCGAAAAAAATTGGGTTATAGAAGGAGTGGTCCGATTTTAATCAAATTTGATACACTCTTAGACAATGACGTAAGAAACAATATTCAGAAATTTTAAGGTTGTAGTTCTTACAATAGTGCAGAAAATCGATAATATATATATACATATATATATATATATATATATAAAGCAAGCTGTTTGTGTGAGTGTTTGTTTATCAACCTGCATGTCTGTATTTTTTCAGCCCTTTTATTTTAGTTTTTGCTTCGGGTTTGGCTCTATGTAGGTATAATTGTAGTTCTTAGTCTCAGCCATGATACCATTTACTCAGAGGACTTATTTAGCCTTCAAAATTTAGTTTACGACGGAAAACTCTTTTGATATCGATACGAGGGAATCAAAATTGGACTTACATCCATTCATTTTTCTTTCAGTCTACGGTTTCGCTTTAACTGGAAACAACTATTGCTTTTTAGTCTTTCGTGCCAACGTCCAAAGAGTCTGAGCTCCAGGACCATGAATTAATTTTAAAGCTTCATTACACCCGAGCTATATATATATATATATATATATATATATATATATATATATATATATAGTTTTATTGAGATTTCTTAGGATGGAGACCTGATTTTGGGATGCCTAAAGTCAGCTCATGTCGCTAACCCCAGATTCTTTACATTGAAAACTGTTGTAAAAGATATGTTTCTCATCCCATGGGCCAATTTGCCTAAGATCGGGTGCATTTTACTTTCGTTAATACAGAAAATTACAGCTAGAAATGTGATTCAAAAATATTATTTTCTCTTAAATCATGTTGTACCCAGACATTCTAGCTATTTGAAAGAGTGAGAGACAGAGAGAAACATGAGGATATTCAATGTGTAGTGGTTGAAAATTATTAAGTAAAATTTGATGCGACCCTTAATAATATTATAATGTGTAATTGATAAGTAACTGCAGTGACAAAGAGGGAGAGATTTGTTGTTAAACGAGGAAAGCGAATGAAATTTTAGGTCATGAAAATAACGTTGCGGATTCTTCTTTGGGTTTCTCAAAAACCTCTACATTTATAACAGTTTTAACATTTATCAGGTTCTATGAGGCATGTAATATTTGCCAATATCCTTCGCCATGTGTTTTCTAACATCTGAGAACGTTGATTCTACTTCTAGGAAAATCTTATTAGATGTAAAGACATTTCTCTCTTTGATTCTAATTTAAATATATCTGTCCCTGTCGAATTGATAAACATTTATCTTGGATATATTGTCCCCAATCTAAATTAAACAGTAATCTAAATCTGACAGTAAAAAAAAGATTACGTAACAAACTAAATGTTCTTATATACTTTGGTTCCAATGTCATTTGTTTAAAATTTCCATTCATTTTCTGGCCAATAATACAAGCTCTTTGCATTTATAGAAGCTTAAACTTCCTGTTTATTATTATTCTGTTCGTTAAACTAAAACTTCACTTCTGAACAGTGTTAATTTCTCGCCTAAGTTCTGGCTTTCAGCCATAAAAAAGGTGTGTGATAGATATTTCTAGAAAGCAATACTATTTAACATGGCAGGATCTATAATTCTTCTGTCCAAGGATGTTTTCCGTTCAACTAGACACATACATCACATTGGTTTTCTGAAATAATTGCACAAATATAATTTTCTCTCAACTAGACATGAATATTTTCCTTCATTTATTTTTACACCTGCAACTTATGTATTCTCTAGTCAATTAATTTATGTGTGTGGAATTTCTAAAATAAATCTGTTGTTTCTAAGCACAACATAGACCGATGTTGTCAGACTTTCTTTTGAATCCCATATCCCTTTAAAAATGACCCAATCATGGCTCAATGCAGTTACTTATTATTATTATTATTATTATTATTATTATTTGAATTAATGAGTGTAAAATATTCTAGATGTGTTAAAAGGTCATGTATTTCACGGTTTCTTCCAGAAAAATTGCACAATTTTGTCAGTTCATGTCGCCATACACTCATCTTATCTTACATCTGCCTGGCTGTCATCACATATCAAATATAAGGGAAAAAGGTCAGAAAAATCAACACACTGTGTTTAAGAAGTAGTTTTATTTTAAATGTCATGCTATAAATTAACTTGTGCAAATCAGATTAATTAAGTCTAAATTTATTAATTTCCCAAAAGTAACGTGTCACAGATGTACATTTTATTTTTACAAGATTTTAAAGCTGAGAATTAACTTCTGTTTACAAATGTGTCAGAGCGGAGCAATAAAAAAAATGTTCAAAATAATCTTTAAATTTTAGATTAAAATAAACATAATGTTTTTAAATACACCAGAGTATATTGCTTCCGAGAAATAGTAAATTTAATCATTTAGCTTTAAATTAAAACTAAATGTTTCAGGAAAATTTACTTATTTTTAAAAATTCAGTTTAAAGTTAGCTGTTGAAATTGATTGATGATACCTAGTATTAACTTAAAGCAACAGTCAACGGTAAGCAGCAGTTTGTAAACAATTCGATGATTTAATTTTCTGTGCTACTCAGCGGTTGGATCGCACGCTGCTTCAGTAAAAACTGTAAACACGTTGATGCATTTTTCTTAGAATTTGAGCGGAAATTTTTAACTCAGTCCTTCCCAAACTGAGAATGTTATCGAATACAGAAGTTCAGATTTCATCATTGTCGATTTGTCGACTGTAACCTTTCGAATTTCTCGACAGAACAAATGATGGCAGAAGAATATAAAAATATCTGGATAATAAATTGACTGTAATTCAAATCAGTAATTATTGTTGTTGTTCTGTTGAACGTCCAATAAAGATTTTGCGAAGATGGAAGTTTTTTCTGAATGAAATTTATTTACTTACTGTCCAGAGATTGTATTTTCATATCATAAAATTTATGCAATATTTTCAGTCATAATGAACATAGAATAATAATAATGTCTTTTCCCTTGCGAATTTTTACTGAAAATAAAGAAAGATTTTGATGGGAATAACAATAGTAAGGGCGAAATTTAGTGTTGTGGGTAAGTAATATTTTTTTCATACTTAGATTACTCAAATTTTGTTGACCAATATATATATTATTTTAGATGAAATTCAAATTTTAAGGGTGTTATTAATAAACAACCATGCATTTTGAAATATTTTCATGCATGAGACTGCAATAACAATGGGCAATTAAAGCAATTTATATTTATAGTAATTTTTAATATCCACTTTTTGATATTAATGGTTTTCTCTAGTAGTTTTTTTATGTTACTGGTTTTCTCTAGTATTTTTACCAGAGCTCATATTGCAATATTTGACACTAATGATTTTCTCTGGTACACTGTATTACTGATTCCCATATGATATTCATCTGTATGCTAGGTCGGCTTAAAAGATGTTTGTAGCCTATCATATGTGCTGATTCCTTAGGTTTGCGTAGATATAGATGTTGGTTAGTTCCAGTGACTTAACCCAAAGAGTTGTGAGTTCCATGCCAGGCTACAGTGTCGGGTTAGAGGGAGATGACTCATGACCACCAAAAAAAGGCTTCGCACAAGTAATGAGAATGATATACTCCAGTGATCATAGTAATAAATGGTTCGGTTCAAAATTCTTAGCACTTGAAGAAGGCTGGAGCGTTCAACGGCCGAAACGTTGTACAAATGGTAACCAAAATGAAGACAATAGTCCGAATTATGTAAATTGTGTATTTTTTAATGGAAAATCTTCCGACTATCTTCTTCAAGATGTAGGAGCTTAAAACCCTCCACATCTCTCTGTCTCTTTTAGCTTTTTATAACATTTTACTGAGCCCTGAATTCCACCAGTCTAAAGTAAGCAGTTAACTTCCCCAAATATACCCATCAACTGTACCTGTTACTCTGTAACCCTCTACCTCTACTGAGTTTTGGGCCTTGCACAGGTTGAAAAGAAGATATATATATATATATATAGTCATCCGCAGACAGATCCTGTTTCGCTGTATCACAGCTCATCAGTACGGTTAGACATCCGATTGCTTTTCACCCAGAATTGAAACCCGACCGAATTGGCGTCAATTGGCGATTCTACCTCAGAGCTATGGGCGCTCGGTAAGGAGGCAGACTTTTAGCGCATCATGTATCATACGCCAATAGCTCGAGTGCTCTAATTCATTACTGAGTGAGCGATGCTTAGATGCTAGAGTAGCTACTGTTTATCAAAGTCTACCATTCTTCCGGAGTGCTCAATCAGGGTGGGAGAGCGTAAATAGTCATCCGCAGTCATGAAATATTACGAAATCCGTAAGGAAATGGATTAACTCTAACATACTTTAATTCATGTTTAAACATTATTTTTAATGGATACTCATATTTCAGTACATACTCTATTTTTTTTTATTTTTATAATTAAACATTATGTGTATTTATATTTACAAGCCCGTATAATATTTAAATTTTGTAAGGAATATATCGTGAAATTTTGTAAATAAATAGTTTTTGTTTATATTTGTTTACATTAGGATACAAAACCAGAGCAGATATGAATTCTTCAAATAATCAGAAAAAATGTCTATTTAAAAGTATTAATTTGGGTTTTGTTTGACTGTATGCCCTTCTTGGTCGACACGTCAGATCAATAATTATAAAATTCACTATCTGAATACCAGCAACATCAGTACCGTTAGAATGGTTAAGCCACGAGACGTGGTGAGCATTAAACCCATCGTATACAAAGATGTACGCAGATGGATAAAGAGGAAGTGCCTTTTCTATACTGTTAGTTATTATGTCTAATATAATGCCGCCTTGGGAAGAGAGGGCAAAAAAGAAACGTGATAGCCAACAAAGTACCCTGGTGAACCGAGGCACAACTGAATGATGTCCACATTACACCTTCGCTTGTCTCTAAGATTATCTTAAAACTTGACCCTCACAAAGCGAGCGGTGGTGACGGAATCCCAACCATAGTCTTAAAGAAATGTGCCCCTGAACTCTCCTCTATCCTTTCTAAGCTCTACAACCTCTGCCTATCTGCTTCCTGCTTTCCTGCCTGTTGGAAATCTTCCTCTATAGTTCCTATATTTAAAAACACTGGAGAACCCTCTGACCCTGCAAATTACCGCCCTATCAGCCTTCTTCCGATCTTTGGCAAAGTGTTCGAAGCCATTATCAACGCCGAGGTGGTTCAGCATCTCACAGCACACAGGCTCCTCTCGGACAAGCAATATGGTTTCCGCTTCACCAGGTCTACTGCTGATATGCTAACGACCATCACCGAGTACATATACCAGGCACTCGACAGGAATGGCGAAGCTCGAACCGTTGCATTGGATATATCTAAGGCGTTCGACAGAGTTTGGCATGCTGGCCTTCTATGTAAACTGCGGAGCTATGGTATAACTGGACATTTGTTTGAACTAATCCAGTCATTCCTCTCTAACCGCACAATGAAAGTGGTATTAAACGGACATGCCTCTCAGAACTACCATACAAACGCAGGTGTCCCCCAAGGCTCCATCTTAGGTCCTACACTCTTCCTGATATATATTAATGATCTCCCTGATTCCATAAGAACCCAAATAGGTTTGTACGCCGATGACACCACAGTTTACTCTCGCCTCCAACAAAAATCTGGTGTAGGCGTCAAAGCTAAACTTGCAGCCGAGATTGAAAAAGACCTCCAATCCATATTGGACTGGGGTAAGAAATGGCTAGTAAATTTTAATGCTTCTAAAACGAAGCTACTGTCAATTAACCATCATCGACAATCTCACCTACCTCCCATTAGCATGGACCAGGCTTGCCTCCCAGAGAGTAAAACACTACGCCTCCTTGGTCTTACACTTTCAGCGGACCTCAAATGGAATGACTATATCGAATCCATTGCTAAATCCGCTGCTATGAAAGTCGGTTCTCTGTGTAGGGCCCGGAAGTTTTTTCCGTCTAAATCTATCCTGCACATTTACAAATCTACCATCCGCCCGTGCATTGAATACTGCTGCCATATCTGGTCGGGTGCCCCTGCTGTTCTCCTCGGGCTTCTCGATAAGGTTCAGAGGAGGGTCTGTAATGTGATAGATACCGACTTGGCAGACCGCCTGCAGTCTCTCTCCCACCGGCGAGACGTGGCTTCGCTGTGTCTCTTCTATAAATACTTTCACGGCTTCTGCTCCGATGAACTTAGATCACTGGTGCCCCCTAAATACGAATTTGCACGAGATACTAGATTAGCAACTAGATCCCACCCTTTTACAGTGAAATCGATAAAATGCAGCCGTAACTTCTACTCCAACAGTTTCTTTCCTCGCACTTCCCGACTGTGGAATTCTCTTCCAAAAGATTGCTTCCCCGACGGCTACAATCTCCAGGAGTTTAAATGTAAAGTCAATAGACACCTCCTAACACACTAACCTGCTCCCATTCTATCAAACACTCTTCCCATCTGCCCGACACTCATCCTCGCTATCCTTACTCATCTATCACCTTTCTCCTGACATTCCCTATGTCTATCCACTCCTTCTCTTTAACTTCCCCTATGTAGCCCCATGCGCAATAGTGGCAGTGGAATGCCTTGCTTGGGGTGAGATGATTAAAAAAAAAAAAAAAAAAAATTTTAGTAACGAGAAACAGAAACATGATGGTGTAGTCATAGCCACAAGATAGAATTCCTTGACTATCGGAAGATTGTCTCAGATGTATATACCAAGGCCATGCAATTAAATTCTGGAATCCATTTGGCAAATAGAAGGATAGCGTAGAACTAAATATTCATTGGTAGCAATGGAAATTTTACGAGGTGAAGAAATCTTGCAACCGTGAGAAAGAGAATGATTCTAAGGAGCAGAAGTTGAAATGGATGCTACGAATAGTAGTGAAAGAAACCTTGAACGGTGCATGTGTTTTTTGTTTCTGTACTAGTCTGTATGTATTTCATATTGTGGTGATTTCCATGATGTTCTTTTTGAGGCGAGAGAGAAAAAAACTACCACAACTTTCAGTATCTGTCGTCAATGGCAATACAAACCAGCCAGAGCATGGCTGAGAAAAGTGCATAGTTTAGACTTAGAGTAGCCTGCCGGGTATAGATGCAGGGACGTGACACTCAAAACAGATAATTTCAAACATTTAAGGACAGAAGAAATGAAAGAAAAAACAAGAAAAATTCAGACATACATGGCACTAGAATTACCCTGATATTATGCAACTGTTGATCAGAGCAGCCTCACAATGCGCTACCAAGGAGTTCAGGCTCTTAAAATCTAGTTGGAAGCAACAGACAGAAAACTACTAATACGGTACTCTCACAATAGAAAATTTAAAACAATTAAGGAAAGAATGAAGGGAAAATACAAGAAATATTCAGAAATACATGGTATTATGCTGTAAAACTCTTTTATATTATGCTGTAGCACTCTTTTGGTTGCTGCTAATTAATAATAAGCGGTTTTGAATATAAAAACGATATACTGATAGATTATTTTTATAAATATAAGATATCAAGAACGGTATCCTGATAAAAAAACTTGCTCCCAGAAACTTGCAAATTCTAAAACGAATCAAATAGCCGACTACGAACAATATTTAAATTTGTACAACGGGTGAGGTGTTTATAATTGGTTGATAACCCTCAATTAAAATTCTAAGTAGTAGTTAAGAAGCGAAAAGGTTACTTAAGGAATGTTCTGATGCGAACCAAAGGACCAAAGAGCCAGGTGTCCCATATCTGATTCCAGACAGGAAAGAAATATAAAACGGACTTGGCAAATCTCAGAATTAAAAACAATACATAGATGACTAATTCGTTTTTATAAAAAGACATGGCAAAATTTTAACATTCGGCTGAATGATTATCACCATAATGTAGGCTGCAAGAATTTTGTCTGTGAAAGTGTCCCTAGGGTTGATAGGGGAGAAGGCTAATTATTTATCCAACTGTCATACCCTAAAAAAGAGGTAGAAAATATGACCACTGGTATTAATTCATACATGAGGTGTCAGCGTTTGGGCCATTATGTTTTTATTTTATTAGAAGAGGGATTAAGAAATGAGAAGGAACTGCCTGTAACGACTCCAGAGTATCAAAGGAAGATGCTGAGGGGTTGAGGAAAGGTAATGCCTACAACGGTCACCCGAGAAAAGGAGATTTTCTCATTGGGAAATAATTAATTTCTCAGGATCAAAAGCAATAAAAATGACTGGTGGGGGAAATACAAATTCCTGAACTGCATCACACCAGCTGTTTCAGCTGCCGAGCGCAAGATAACACACGTGACGATCTACCAGACTGAAATTCAAACTTACCTAATCAGATAATCAAACTTCACTAAATTCGCAAGGCAAACCTTACCAACTTAACCACAAGATGCCACATGGTTCTAAAAAAACAATTGCCCACGCATCAACAACACTGCTTCCAGCGGAGATACAATACTCTCAAATTGAAAAAGAAGCTCTTGGCATTATCTATGTTATAATAAAATTTAATCGTTACCTTTACGACAGATGTTTCACTTTACAGACGGACCATAAACCGCTTTTGACCATTTTTGGGTCAAAGAAGGTAGTACCCGTCTTTACTGCAAACCGACTGCTAAGATGGTGGGCGCATCTTATTAAATTATGATTTAAAGCAGATTGCACACGCTGAAGGACTCTCAAGATTGAAACCAAAACAAAACGAGCCCCTTGAGGACTCAGTAACTGCCGCATTACGCATTGGTAGTGAAATAAAGACCATGATATGTAACACAATTAGAGAACTGCAGTTAACACTTCAAGAAATCAGATCTGAAGCAATAAACGACGAATTTATTAAAGCCACAAATCAAAAACTAGCATAAAAGGAATTTACCTCAGACATGTATTGAGTGTGCGATAAGGCTTTGTTATACAGCGAGAGAGTCATCATTCCGAAAACCTTACAAAAAAGTATACTTAAAGATTTTCACATGGGCCACCAGGGTACTAATCGAATGAAGAGCCTTATGCGCAGCTTTGTTTACTGGCCAAGTATAGACCAGGACATTACTTATATGGTAAAAGAATGCAAAGTTTGTGCCTTGGCAGCTAAGGCACCACCCATTATCCACAAACTCTGGCCAAAGTCTGAATAAACGTGGTCCAGAATACACATAAATTTTACGGGACCACTGCAAGACTTTTACTATTTGATAATAGTGGATAGCTTCTCTAAGTGGCCAGAGGTTTTAAGATGTAAGAAACCCACCACAGCAGTAATGATAAATTTCCTGCACGAGTTGTCTGCGGTGTTGTTTTCGGTGTTGTTGACTGTCTCGTCAGTGATAACGGCACTCAGTTTAATTTGACTCATTTCAAAGATTTCTGCGAGATGTTTCAGATCAAACACTTCACAACACCACAATATCATCCCAGATCTAACGGACAAGCGGAGAGTTTTGTGGATACATTGAAAAGGGCCTTTAAAAAGGCATACGGCTCACCTACTGATAAAGCTCTACAACGTTTTCTACAAGTGTATGGGATCACACCGAATCCTAACACATCATTAGCTCGATCTCCGGCGGAAGCCATGTTGGTCGAAAAATAAGGTCGGTTTTCGACAAACTGTTGCCAGGACAAATTAAGCAAAGTAAAACCTCTATGTTACGAAGCAAACGTTATAATCCTGGAGATAATGTTTATTTCAAAGGCTATAAAAATGTTTCTTTTTTGGGAACTGGGAGAAATCAAGGAAAGGATCAGCAACATGATCTACATAATCCAGTAACTCAAATTTGTACATAAGAGGCACCTAAATCAGATACGCAAACGTCTGACCGAGGACCAACATGATAGGCCCCAAGAAGATGTAGAAGCCATAGAAACCGTCTACGACACTTGATATCGAACCCTCTCAAACTACGCCAGAGCCACGTCGATATGGAAGGAAAAGGAAATTTACAAATCCGCTCATGGTTAATCCTAAACGAATAAGATCCTGATATTCCTTCAGAATAACAGCTTAGGAGGGGTGTTGTGGCGGACCTACCCATTAACATGGTAATGTATTAACCCGGCCCGTACTTATATACCTTGTGACTAGTAGTCAGGGGAAAGATCAATCTGGTACGAATCAGACAATTGTAGATTGATGTTGTGGTTCCAACCCTGCTTGCTCCTCAGCTAGACGAACAGGCTGGTATCTTGTACCTTTGCCGTATTTTGTAATACATATTGTTTACACTAGTCCCGTGTTCTTGTTTTCATTTTTGACCCCTTTAAAACAAAAACATTGTACGCAGTAATCGATATAAAAATAGTGATATTTTATATTACTTCAAGTATTTATTTTATCACTGTTTTTTTTTTTAGGTAGGCTGTACGTCTTCGCGCTTCTTGGACCATCCCAATACGAAGATAACTGCCACGAGTCGATATTGTCTACTTTATGATCAACCAAATCCAACGTGTGATAAGGTAGGACATGGGCGAAGAGATAACTCCATCGATCAGCCGCAGTACTAGATATCGTGGACGAGCGAAGAGGGGATAGAGCTACAATTGATTTCCGAGAACCATAAGTTTGACATAGAAGACATTGCAATGCAGCTGTTCATCAGAGCACTCTCCCTACGAGCTACACAAAATTAGGCTCTTAATGTCCTGTAGGAAGCAGACACAAGGAAACTGCCAAAAAGATACTCTCACAATAGAAAACTTAATACATTTAAGGAAAGAAGGAAGGAAAAAATCAGAAAAAATATCAGAAATACATAACACAAGAAATACCCCGATATTATACGATTGTTGTGCAGAACAGCCTCTCTATTCGCTATCAAAAAGTTTGGACACTTAAAGTCAATTAGGAAGCAGCAGCAAGAAGTCTGCCATCACAGTACACTCAAAATAGAAAATTTAAAACACGTAATGATAGAAGACAAGAAATATACAAGAAATATTCAGAAATGCATATCACTAGAAATACGCCAATATTACGCAACTATTCATCAAAGCAACCTCTCTAAGTGTTACCAAAGAGTTCGTGATATTAACATCAAGTCAGAGCAACAGAAGATATACTCGTAAAAGAAAACTTTAATTAATCAAGGATAAAAAGGAAACAAAATAGAAATATTCAGAAATATGTCACTAGAAATACACCGATATGATGCGAAGGTTGATCAGAGCAGCTACTCTAAGTGCTACCAATGATTTCGGGCTCTTAACGTCAAGTCGGAAGCATTAGCCAGAAATATGTCATCCTGGTACTCTCACAATAGAAACTTTTAAACCGTTAAGATAGGAAAGATGGAAAAAAACGAAGAAAATATCAGAAATGCATGACACTAGAAAAACCGCGATTTTCTGTGACTGTTGATTAGAGTAGCCAATGTAAAAAGCTACCAAATTGATTCGGCTTCTAATTTCCAGTCAGAAGTGACATCGAGAAACCTGCAAACACGTTACACACACAAGAGAAAAGTTAAATCAATTAAGAAAAGAAGGAAATGAAGATCAAGAAATATTCAGGAGTACTTGTCACTAGAAAAAATCCGATATATGCGACTGTTGATCAGAGCAAACTCTTTAAGCGCTACCAAAATATTAGGCAAATTAATGTCCTGTTAGAAAAGGCAATTAGGAACCTGAAACGCGCTACATTCACAACAGAACATTTAAAACAATTAAGGAAAGAAGTGAGGGAAAAACAAGAAAAATACAGAAATACTTGTCACTAGAAATACGCTGATAGCATGCGACAGTTGATCAGAGCATCTTCTCTAAGTGCTACCAAATAGTTCGGGTTCTTAACGTACAGTTAGAAGCAGCAACCGGAAAACTGCAACACTGTGCAGTGACAATAGAAAAATTAAATCAATTAAAGAATGAAGAGAAAATAAAATAAATATTCAGAAATACATTGTATTAGAATACTTCAATATTATGCGACTTTTGATCAGAGCAACCTCTCTAAGTGCTACCAAATAGTTCGGGTTCTTTACGTCCAATCATTTGAAGCAGCCATAAAACTGCCAACACTGTATAGAGACAATAAGAAAATTAAATCAATTAAGGAAGGAATGTAGGGACAATACATGAACTATTCAGAAATAGATGACATTAGAAATGCCCCGATATTTTGAGCCTTTTGATCAGAGCAGCCTCTCTGAACACTACCAAAGAATTTGGACTCTTAAGGCCCACTCAGAAGCAGCAGACAGAATCCTCACACTCACAATATAAGACTTAAAATTTTTAAGAGAATAAATGGAAGACAATAAAACTTTAGAAATATATGGCACTAGATATGCACTCATATTAGGCGACTGTTGAACAGAATAGCCTCTCTAAGCGCTACCATTCTAGCACTTAACGTCTAGATAGAAGTAGCAGCCAGAAAACTGCCAATACGGTAGACTCAAAACAGAAAAATTAAATCAATTAAAGGAAGAAAAAATAAAAAATAAATGAAATATTCAGAGATATTGGCACTAAAACGCCGATATTATCGGATTGTTGATTAGAGCACCCTCTCGAAGCGCTAGCAAGTATTTACGGCTTTTTTCGTCCAGTCGAAAAGAACAGCCAGAAAACAGATAACACTCTACACACACAATAGAAAAATTCAAACACATAAAGAAGGAAGGAAAAAACTAAGAAAAATTCGGAAATATATAGCACTAGAATTACCACAATGTTATGCGTCTGTTGAACAGAGCAGTCTGTCTAAACGCTATCAAAAAGTTTGATTTCTTAACGTCCTGTCGGAAGTGACACCCATAAAACACCCAACACGGTGCACATACAATCGAAAATTCAAAAGAAATTTTCGTATAAACTTTAAAAAATTCAGATACATGGCACTATATATACGCCGTTGATTAGAGCAGCCTATCTAAGCGCTATCAAATAGTTCGCGCTTTTAGCGTCTTGTTAGAAGCTACAGCAAGCAATCTGCAGCACGGTACCCTCACATTAGAAGATCTAAAACATTTATGGAAGGAAGGAAAGGGGAAAAAACAAGAAAAAATTTAAAATGCACAACACAAGAAATACGCCGACATTATGGGACTGTAGATCAGAGTACCCTCTCTAACCCATATCAAAGATGTCTTAAGGTCCAGTCAACTGTAGCAGCCAGAAAACTGCCAACGATGTAGAGTCACAATGAAAAATTTCAATCAGTTAATGAAAGAAGGAAACGAAAATACAAGAAATATTCAGATGTTATTGGCACTAGAAATACACCGATGTGTTATGTGACTTTTATTCAGACCAGCTTCTCTATGCTCTACCAAAGATTTCATCCAGTCAGAAGAAGCTACCAGAAATCTTCCAACACTGTCACTCACAATAGAAAATGTAAGACAGTTAAAAAAAGAATGTATGGTAACAACATGAAATATCCAGAAATACTTTTGTTGGCCATATCAGCCTCTCTAAGCAATGCCATAGAATCCCGGCTCTTAAAGTCCAGTCAAGAGTAGCATCGAGAAGGCTGTCAACACTGTAATCCCACTATAGAAAATTTTAAAACAATTAAGGAAAAAAGGAAGGGAAAAACAAGAAAACATTAGAAGAATAACATACAAAAGTATAAATTAGAAACATAGAGGAAAAAGAAAATTACAGAAAAAATATTAAAACTTTCGTTAAAACACTACAGATACACGTTAACACTGGTCAATTCATCTATTGGTGTGTTTTTTGAACATATTTTGAAGCATGAATGATTTGCTGGATATCAGCTTTTGTTAGTATGTGAAACAGTTAGGTCTCAAGCAAAATCTCATGGGTCGGAATTAACAATAATTCATTTTTTATAAATAAGAGAAATTTTAAAATATTGATGGAAGGAATAATGGAAAAAATGAAAAATAGATAAATACAATGGCAATGATTTTTCAGATGATCTATGTGACTTGCTTCTTTCCAGGAAGTAAACGTGATTTGCATATCACATTGAATCTGAAAACTGACATTCATCACTCAGTGTTGATGCCTATGTCCACATCATATCTTTAAACGCTCTATTTTCGATATTGAGCACTCTTCTCCTACTAGTATAATCTAGTTTAGCAATATACTTGGATTCCAAGTATCCAGTACGTTGAAGCCAGCAGAACACTTATGCTATTTGCCGTAAAGAAAGCATTGAACAGACAAATTATCATCTCTTGTCCCTCTCTCTCTCTCTCTCTCTGTCCCCCCTCTCCCGCCTAAAACCCTCTCCACTTCCTTCCCCCATATGTGTGTGTTGCAACTTTGAATAAAATCAATGCGTATTTCAGTTAATATTTCTCTTTTCACTAAACCTGAAGAATGGTGAATTACTTGATAATCTAACAATTCTTTATGAGTAATAAATTCATTTGTTGTTTTTGCTGTTTAGCAACACTGTGTGTTATTTAAAGCTGAAACAGAATAAATAATATGTTTTCCGATACCATTACCATTATGTACCCCATAAATTTTGGAGAGATTGATTCATTTTTTTCCCATCTGAATTTATGTGTAACGAAACCAACTAGAATTTGAACACCGATTGCTAATTTCTCATTCGAAGCAGCTATCAATTCAGACAGTTGCGTGCCACACGCCATGGGCGCTTAGATGTTCTTTTTCCATCAAATAACCAGCGAATGCCCACTATCTACTATATTGCACCAACAAAATTCTGATGGTTTGCTTTTAGTGTTTATAAACTTAGAGATGACACTATCCTCCTCCTGAACGCAAAACAATTTTAGGACCTACATAGAGAGTAACCATTGATTATATTCTACATTGCTTAGCTGATAATGCGCAATCTTCTGATTTTTTTATAACTTAACTCCACCTATTTTTAAAAATTTTGAAGAATGAGTACACCCACTTAAAATAACGAAAGAACAAAAGTGATTGCATTTTAATCATTAGCAAGTAGTCAAACCTTTGTTACTGTTTTCTGTTGCTGATGGAAATGTCAATAATCTATGCAAGTTTGGGTAGATAATCAAATTAGAAAGAAAGAAAGCAGTAAGTGAAAAAATAAAAGTAAGAGAGATAATCATAGCTTGAGGATTAAAGTAGAAATGATCATTGCCCAGTTTCTACTTTTGATATTTATTTAAATTTTGTAGACGTTTAAGCAATTTATAATTCAAGTTCAGATTCCTTGAGATTTTATTTTTAAATGGTGTAAGACTTTCTTTTTTAATTTGGAATGGTGGGGTGTTCAGACAATCAAAATTATTTTCTAGCTAAAATACCGAAGTCTTTCAATCTGAAAAAAAAAAACAACTTATATATCAGACTGTTATTTTAATTTTTTTCTACTTTCAGCTAATAGACGTATAAACCACTTTATAAAATAATTTTTCTCCCGTCAATTCAAGTTAGTTGCTTAGGATAGATATATCAATATTTCATTGTATATAAGACACCCCAATGAGCCTGGACCAGACTGGTGAAAATCAAGAAGATTGTAGTTTGACTTGGAATTTTCCTGTTTGAACAAACACGTCGATGTCAGCTTTTAACCAAGAAGAGATCTCAATGGCACATTTCTGAACATGATGATTAAAAATATCATTTCAACAGACATTGTGAAATGGGTTCCAATCAAGTCATTGATAACTTTAAAAATCTTTTGTTAATAATAGTTCATGACTGATGTGAGAGAGAAAATACATATTTATAGAACTGGAGCGTGTTCGTAATTATCAAGGACAGAACTGCAGAGCTCAACATGAGCTGAGAATGAAGGTAAGGACGAGATCGATCCAGAGTTTCTGTGGAAATCTTAAAGCCTGTGCATGCATGGACCATTTACATCAGCTATTCCGAAGCCATGGCGAGTCTTATATCCTATGAAATATAATATTTATAATTTGCAAAATTGACTTAGATTGACGAGAGAACAATACTTTTATAAAGTAATTTACTTATATATATTAGTAAAACGTATGAAAAATAGTCTGAGGTAAAAGTCTGGTTTTTGTCGTATAGAACATCTTCGTCTTTTTTTTTTGTTTGCAATAAAATGATTTTGACAGTCTGAGACATACAACATTCCAAATTTTAAAAACTGTTACGCTATTTAAAAAATAAAAATCGAAGGAAACATAAACTTGAATTATAAATTGCTTTACTGTCTACGAAATTTTAACAAACATCAAAAGTAGAAATGGACCAATGATCGCTTCTACTTAGATCCTCAAGCCAATCTTATTCTCTTTCTTTCAGTCTTTCTTTCTTTCTTTTTGCCTTTCTTTATTTTCTTTATTTCTTTTTTCCTTTCTTTTTAATCGATTATCTACCAAAAAAAGCATAGTTTATTGACATTCTAATAACAAATAAAAGCAACAAAAGCCTCACTACTTGCTTATCATTAAATGTAGTCATTTCTGTTATTTCGTTATTTCAGTGGGTAGCACTCATTTTCGATATTTTTAGTTAAAATATCAAACAAGTCAACAGATTACACTTGATTAGTTAAGCAATGTAAAATAGAATCAATTTTTAAAGAGTAACTCTTTATGCAGGTCCTGAAATTGCTATGCGTTCAGGAGAAGGATACTGTTGTCTCTAAGTTTATAAACACTAAATACAAATCTTCAGAATTCTGTTAGCGTAATGGATAGTGGATTGCTGATTCGTTACATTCAGTTACGTGCATGTGGCTCTTGGGTCTATTACAGACGGAATAACATTGTGTATCACTGAATCCTTGTATATGATTACAGAGTTGCTTTTGGAATCGTCAACCTCTTTTTGGAAGAGGAGGAATGATGGAAATTTATTCCAAATACATGATTTAAATTATAGTCATACTATATCTCACATATTTCATATAATTCATATTCTCGGAATTAATGCGTTATTTTATCTTTCTTTCTTTCTTTCTGTTTTTTATTTTTTGCATTTTTAATATTTTGTAAAATTTTTTGACCACTAAATACTGAATTTTAAGAGTTTCTGTAAATTTCCAAGAACTTTGCTTCACCCCAGAAATTATTTTATGTCTGAATCAGATACGTGACCTTGAGAAGGTTACTACTGAATGCATATATGAGCTGGCATAAGTGGTGTATATGTTTTATTTCTCAGATGTGTTTTACTTTTCAGGAAGGACTCATCTTAATAAAAGTTTAGTTGCCAAGTTTTTATTTCAATCCGGCATTTCCTTCGTCTAAAAGAAAATAGCTTGAAGTATGTTGCGTCTTAATAGCTGCAAGTGATTTTTTTTGTTGTTGTTGATGTTTTGTTTACATTGATTACAAGTTTCACCAACTACTGATCATGTCATATATTCTATCTTGGTGGAAAAGTAGATATCAGCGTTTATAAGGAAATTAGTATGGGTTAGTACGCAAATCTTGAAAGTTGTGATCATAGATTTTAGAAGCACTACAAAAGTGTATTATTGGTAGGCTTCAACAATATGAGATATGTAAATATAATGATAGAAAAGAGAAAAAACCTGCATTCACTTCTAGACAAGTTTGTAAACAAAGTAAGAAGAAAGGCACTATTTACAGTGTTATCTTTACTGCCATGTTGACGTTCTTAATGTGCTATGAATTTCGAACCGAACCCATTATTATGATCGCTGAGGTATATCATTCTCATTCCGTGTGCAGTGCTACTTCTGATGGCCATGTAGTTAACTCCCTTTCACTTAACTCTAACTTTAAGTTATTTGTTCATCAGTGTTGTAGCCTGTTATTGAACTCACAACTATTTGGGTCAAGTCATTGGAATTAACCAAAGTTTATATCTACTGGGTCATGTGTCCTTGAGGACACAGAAGCAGAAGGAAGGACTATTAGGTGTAAAAGGCAGAATGTATGGTCATAAGCAAAAGAGACTGCTCAAAGTGTGAGTTAAATTTAAAAACATCAAACCTACACATACATAACAACTTTAATTTTTAAACAGACGACGGATATTGTGACACAGAAAACTAAAGACACATTGGAATGAGGAAAAATGGCTTTCAGAAACTAAGCAAGATATTGAGAAACAGTAAACTTTATTAGAAACAAATATTAACAAAGCTCAACGGTGGAGCTGTTGTTTAATATTTATCTAACTGTATAGCGATGAATGCTGGACAATTACCACACACACGAATAAAAGACTTGAGGCAACGGATATATGGTTCAACTGAAGAATACAATATACGGAAGTGAGCAAGGAGAAAGTGGTAAACACAATGTTACAAGGAAACAGTGAGTAATATAACTTAATAAGCTTTTATAAATATATGTCAGAACATAGGCAGTACAATAGTGATACAAGAAGTTATAGAGAGAAATGACCGCCCACGTCCTTAAAAAACAAGCCATATAAATAAAGCAAGAAGAAAAACCAGGAAATTTTGTTGTATTCGATCACGAACTAAAGCCATTAAGCAACGAATATCTATTTTAAAATTACCTGATAACCTTAAGACATTTCCTGGAAAATACTATCGGTATAGTGTAGTTCTTAGAGAGTTGCTGTTCACACATGACACTCAAAGGCGGGCATCTAGCAAGTTAATTTTGCTTTGCAAAGGTTAAAGAACGCCGAGAAATAGTTTTTAAAAGTCGGTCACACTTCATTAAGCAGCACAAAATCAAACGCATCATCCACCTTCTGCTCGATAAGATTTTCCATATCTAGGCAACTTCATGTCATTTGTCACCAGCCAGAACAAAGAACGGTTGTGCATTGTGTGTGCGTTTGTCTATTAAAAAAAATCACTTTCAAAACTCGATTTCCACTGTTAAATAATGTAAGTTGGTGGTAAAAGAAACCTGTTTGATGTATAGTGACTCTCTTATAGTGTCTTTGATATTGTGATTTAAATAATATTTTTGTATTTTCTACCAAACTTTTTCTTAAAGATTCATGTAATTTATGGGTTAATAAGTTTATAACTACTATAACTAGATAGGAGGCATCTAAGGTATCTGCTCAAAGAAGTGGTAGTATGTCTAATATAAGTAATAGATTTATGAAAAAAAATAAGAAAATCTTGTACAGCGCATAGAAATTCATACACTATCTTAGCCATTGCTTGTTTAGATTTGATGGAGTTATAATTATTACAAACAATAACGTTTGCTATTATCCATTTTACTATAATAAATTATAAATGTTGCATAGTTTTGAAGAATTATAGCAGAAATATGGTGTTTAATCATTTTTCGGATAAAAAATTTGTCCTGTTTATAAATAATGTGCATTTGGTTCCAATAAAATATGTCGATGTTTTTTGTGTTATTTTTAATACCAGTGTTATATATATTTTGTAAGAATAATTTTATTTATTATAAATGACGTGGTTGGAAAAATTATTGTGCAATATTTGATTTATGGGTTTTAATTCGTTCAAAAATATTCTTTAGGAGAAGAACTTTGATGTGCTCTATCTAAGAAGTTCGTTAATACTGCTATTTTACATTTTTCTGGGTAATGGACATTATAGTTAAGAAGACAAGAATTATTACTGGTGTTTTTCTATACAGATAAGTTGGTTTTTAGCTCTATATTGATGTCAAGAAAAGGGACTTTATAGTGCATTCGAAATATACACACAGACACACAAACACACACAAACACACACAAACACACACACACACACGCGCACACACACACACACACACACATATATATATATATATAAATGCATTAGTCTTCAGCAATAAATTGAGTTCTTTCGGTGACTGGTATGTGTATACCCCGCTTATATACAACACGCTAAACTTTCCTCTCTCAAATTCTATACGCCTATGGCTTAGAGGTTGGCGACTCCGACTAACAATAAATCGATCGAGTTTCTATGCGGGCCAGAAGCAAGTGGATGTCTAGCCACACTGATGAGCTCTGAGACAGCGAAACAGGCTTGTATGTGGATGACGAATATATATAAAAGAAAAAGACTTGCTGATACAGAGCAGAAATAATGATTAAATTAGTTACAAAACCATTTTATTATTTTCATTTTTCTTAACACTAATGAAATCTTTCAGAGCAATACATCTTCAAAACAATTTTTGGCATACATTTCATTTGACGAAAACAAAAATGTAACTTATCAGAGGGAATAATGTTAAATGATAAAAAATAATAAGAAATTTATATGTATATATATATACATCTCCCCACTCTCTCTCTCTCTCTCTATATATATATATATTATCTTACGTCGAATCATAGGATAATATATATATATATATATATATATATATATATATATATATATATATATCATACGGCTCTGTTCATACATTGAGCACTATTTTATTAACAATTGAGTAATACCCTACATATGTGCACTATTATAGGTATATTTATTAACTTACGTCACTATATATATATAATGTAAAACAATTAATGGAACAACCCGCGGAAAGAGAACATTCTTTGGTAAATAATCTTAGTGGATGCTACGATTATAATATCAAAAATTATAAAATATTAACATCAATCCACAAAACATATTCAATGTATTTCATTACAGAACAAACATTTATTAAACAATATATTTCTGTATTAACTAATTTAATGGTATTAACTTTGCTAAGTGACAATTTTGATAACTCTGTGAATGCATATGATTCAGCCTAGATTGCTAATGGAGTTAGTAGAATATTAGATTCTAAACAGAGAGGCCTATACCGAGATGGACTAATCTTCATCCCTAATAGTAATTGTCCACTCACAGCGAAGGTTGCAAAGAAAATTACTACATTTTAAAATTGGGATTTCTTCTAACCATGAAATAGTTGTTTATCTAGACATCATTGTTAAGCTCAATAATAAAACAAATAAACCACATCATAAAGATAAAGAAACCCCACCTACATAAATGTAACTCTAACCACCCCAATATTATTGTGAAACCGTCCGCACTTGAATTAGTCGACTATCAACCAACAGTATCATCTTAATTGTATTAAATATTGTATGCCCTCTAAATAGTTGGTTTTTAAGACAAATTATCTTATTTAGCGCCTTCAAGTAACACAAAAACAGCGAAAGGAAAATGTAAAAATAGAAAAACATTATATGGTTCAACCCCACCCTTTCTGTATACTGTCAAATATTATTATCGGGCAGTATGTTTTAAAGTTAATAAATAAACATGTTCAGAAAAACCCTTTAATTAAGATCTTTAATAAATAAACGATTAAAATTATCTACTTCTGTATCAACAAAATCATCAACTCAAATAATAACCACATTTTAAGAAAATTCTATGGGATAAACAGCAAGCCTGTTATTGAGCCCTCCTTTAATTGTCAACCTAAAGAAGATTGTCCATTGGAAGGCTAATGCATATCTACTGGGGTTATATATCAAATTATCATTTTTCCCAAAGAAAATAAGAAAAAGTTATGTTTACATAGAATAATCAAAGCCAATTATTGAATCAGAAGAATGAATTAGTTTTTAAATGTTGGCATAAAAAACAATTTAAATATCCATAGAATAGGTTTAATACAATTAGCTATTATACTATATATTCTTTCACTCCTTTCTGATTATTTTAATGCCGAAAACCCCAAATTATTGTTAATATTCTGGGTTTTTTTTTATATATCTTCTATCTTTTTTATATATCTTCTTCCTTTTTAGGCAAAAAGCTTCTAATCTCCACTAACCCCTTTCTCTTGCCCTTAGTATGATTGCAACTTTCATTCTGATACCACGGGGTTGACAAAATAAACAACTACATTGTTGCTTGTTGAAATAGACTATTCCCCATGTAAGATGATTCGAAATTTATTGTTTAATATATATATATATTTTTTTTTTTAATCATCTCACCCCAAGCAAGGCATTCCACTGCCACTATTGCGCATGGGGCTACATAGGGGAAGGTAAAGAGAAGGAGTGGATAGACATAGGGAATGTCAGGAGAAAGGTGACAGATGAGTAAGGATAGCGAGGATGAGGGTCGGGCAGATGGGAAGAGTGCTTGATAGAATGGGAGCAGGTTAGTGTGTTAGGAGGTGTCTATTGACCTTACATTTAAACTCCTGGAGATTGTAGCCGTCGGGGAAGCAATCGTTTGGAAGAAAATTCCACAGTCGGGAAGTGCGAGGAAAGAAATTGTTGGAGTAGAAGTTACGGCTGCATTTTATCGGTTTCACTGTAAAAGGGTGGGATCTAGTTGCTAATCTAGTATCTCGTGCAAATTCGTATTTAGGGGGCACCAGTGATCTAAGTTCATCGGAGCAGAAGCCGTGAAAGTATTTATAGAAGAGACACAGGGAAGCCACGTCTCGCCGGTGGGAGAGAGACTGCAGGCGGTCTGCCAAGTCGGTATCTATCACATTACAGACCCTCCTCTGAACCTTATCGAGAAGCCCGAGGAGAACAGCAGGGGCACCCGACCAGATATGGCAGCAGTATTCAATGCACGGGCGGATGGTAGATTTGTAAATGTGCAGGATAGATTTAGACGGAAAAAACTTCCGGGCCCTACACAGAGAACCGACTTTCATAGCAGCGGATTTAGCAATGGATTCGATATAGTCATTCCATTTGAGGTCCGCTGAAAGTGTAAGACCAAGGAGGCGTAGTGTTTTACTCTCTGGGAGGCAAGCCTGGTCCATGCTAATGGGAGGTAGGTGAGATTGTCGATGATGGTTAATTGACAGTAGCTTCGTTTTAGAAGCATTAAAATTTACTAGCCATTTCTTACCCCAGTCCAATATGGATTGGAGGTCTTTTTCAATCTCGGCTGCAAGTTTAGCTTTGACGCCTACACCAGATTTTTGTTGGAGGCGAGAGTAAACTGTGGTGTCATCGGCGTACAAACCTATTTGGGTTCTTATGGAATCAGGGAGATCATTAATATATATCAGGAAGAGTGTAGGACCTAAGATGGAGCCTTGGGGGACACCTGCGTTTGTATGGTAGTTCTGAGAGGCATGTCCGTTTAATACCACTTTCATTGTGCGGTTAGAGAGGAATGACTGGATTAGTTCAAACAAATGTCCAGTTATACCATAGCTCCGCAGTTTACATAGAAGGCCAGCATGCCAAACTCTGTCGAACGCCTTAGATATATCCAATGCAACGGTTCGAGCTTCGCCATTCCTGTCGAGTGCCTGGTATATGTACTCGGTGATGGTCGTTAGCATATCAGCAGTAGACCTGGTGAAGCGGAAACCATATTGCTTGTCCGAGAGGAGCCTGTGTGCTGTGAGATGCTGAACCACCTCGGCGTTGATAATGGCTTCGAACACTTTGCCAAAGATCGGAAGAAGGCTGATAGGGCGGTAATTTGCAGGGTCAGAGGGTTCTCCAGTGTTTTTAAATATAGGAACTATAGAGGAAGATTTCCAACAGGCAGGAAAGCAGGAAGCAGATAGGCAGAGGTTGTAGAGCTTAGAAAGGATAGAGGAGAGTTCAGGGGCACATTTCTTTAAGACTATGGTTGGGATTCCGTCACCACCGCTCGCTTTATGAGGGTCAAGTTTTAAGATTATCTTAGACACAAGCGAAGGTGTAAAGTGGACATCATTCAGTTGTGCCTCGGTTCTAGGTGAGAAGTCGGGTGTAAAAACTCCAGATGAGTCCAGACTCGAATTGTTCGAGAATCTGCGGGCAAAACATTCAGCCTTATCTGCTGGGGAGGTGAGGACCTCAAATTTGTTGATTAGCGGGGGTATTGTGGACTTGCTCTTGTTAAGTACTCTTTTACAGAGTCGCCAGTAGTCTTTAGAGCCGAATTTAGAGCATGCTATGCGTTGCTTCATTCTGGCAGCAAACAACATCTTAGCTTCGTTAAGTATCCTTTTACACTTATTACGAGCTGAAGTGAAAAGGCGCCTGTTTTGTTCCGACGCATAGTTACGATAGAGTCGGAAGAAATGATTCCGGTGGGCAATGGCAGCCGAACAAGCGGGTGAGAACCATGGAGACGAATGAGATTTAAGCTGGAATTTCCTAGCAGTGATGAAGGCATCGATGCCAGCCTTAACCCAGGAGGAGACCTCGGATGCACATTCTTCGATGGGAAGACTAAAGACGTTGTTCCAAGGGATGTCACAGAGGAAGTCTCGGAACGAATCCCAGTCTGCTCTTTGATAGCAGTAGGATATTCTACTTGTCTGTGTTTCATGGGTCGGGCGGGAGTGGAGTGAAATATTGACGGACACTACAGTGTGGTCAGAGTTTCCAAGTGGGCAGAGTTGTCTGGTAGTGCAAGAGTCTGGGATGGAAGTGAAGCAGAGGTCTAGAAGTGAGTCCCTTCCGTTAGGGTTGTCGGAGAAACGCGTGGGGAAGTCCACTACTTGCGTAAGGGATTGGGTGATTGAAAAGTTCATGGTGTGGACACCAGCAGCGTCAGTGACAGCGTTCTTCAGCCACTTGGTGTGGTGGGCGTTAAAGTCACCAAACACGAATACATGGGCAGAGGGATGGGTAGAAATGGCTTTGTCAATATTGTCAGAAATGATGTCAAGTAACGAACAGTCAGGGGAGGAAGGAGAGCGGTAGAGAAAGAAGAGATAGCTAATCGAGCTGAGAAGTGAGAGGCGGAAGCACATGAAAGAATGATCTGGGGATTCTAAAGATGACACCCTAGCTAAAGGAAGGTGTTCGCTGACATAGACACCAAGCCCATGCATATGAACATTGGAGTCCTTCCTGAAGAGGGGAAGGTAGCCAGGAACGCAGAACTCAGATGAGGGGATAAAAGGGTTATGTGTGTGTGTGTGTGTGTGTGTGTGTGTGTGTGTGTGTGTGTGTGTGTGTGTAAAGCAAATAAGAAAAAATTTGTTATTTTTCGGTTGTCGAAATTATTTAAATTTTTTGCTTCAACTTAAACAAGAAACTGTCCAAAAGGTGATTCGAAGACGTCTGGAGGACATGATTGAAGCCAATGGCGTTTTTATTGAATAAGTTAAAGCGGATTTGAAGAATTCAAATTCATTGAGCGTTCGAACGTCGGCATCGAGAAAATACATTTTCTTATACATTCTTTCTTAAACATAATGATTCTCAGACTTGTTTGTCTGAAGAAACACAGAAATCTCTACATTTGTAAATTTTCATTGAAGCGATTTTTCTACTTAAGATATCTTTGATCATTCTCGGAAGTCCCGCATTACAACGAAGTTCATTCTTGTGTCTAGACATTTTGTTTAATCTTCGAATAACATTAAGTGACTAGTTTAACCATGCCATCAAAAATTATCTTCGTATTTAAATAATTGATCAGTTGTATTGCACTTGTCAAGTTGTTAGTTTCCTCTGAATTGTCTTGTATATCTTCTGTATTCCCTGAATATTAAACTAACTTTATTGTATTTCAGCTTAACTATAAGGTCTACTGAAACAACAACAATCATTTTCTTGCATACTCTTTTTTTATGTGCAGTGTGTCTATCGTTAATATACTGTTCATAATTTTGAAATTTAAAAAGCAATCAAATTTTTTTATTTATTGTTAGGTAACTTTCGTTTTGCGATTATAACGTTGGTTTACAATGGCTAAATCGACATTCTTTTTTACAGTCCTTTATTTAGGTTCACGTGGATATTCGTTCCTTCCACAGTATGTCTATTTTATTGGATTTCACATCTAGTTTGATACATGAACAGATTATATGATTATTTGTTGCATCTCTGCACCAATGACATTGACTATATATTTTATTTATTTATTGGGATTCAATGGGACAGAAAATGGCGTGTAAAAAACTAAATAAAAAACTGTTCTCATTTAATCAAAATAGAGAAACTCTTCCACCTGCCATCAGCAAAACTGACTTCAGACTCGTGTAGAGCAACGCATTACATTTTCTTGGCCTTACTTACTCTGCATCTACGGCAAGTAAAATTTTGTGACTGTGTCGTGATAGAAAATGTTTCTTATCAGAGTCCATCTTGCACATTTACAAATCTAACATTGGTCCATGCAATGAATACTGTCGTCATATCTGGTCTTGTACTCCTGCTATTCATCTCGAGTTTCTTGACAAACTTCAAAGAAAAATCTGCAATGTAATTGACTTTGACATATCATCTCGACTTCAGCCATATTTTCACCGACGTGACATGGATTCCTCCTGCGTTTTCCACAAATATTTTCACTGCAACTGATCGAACGAACGTGTTTCTAGATTGGTATATTGATCCAACCATATTACTAGGGAAATATCTAAATGCAAACGCAACGTCTACTCCAACGTTTCTTTTCTCGCAATTCTGTTTACTTGCTTCCCTGATAAATACAATCTTCAAAAGTGTAAAATGCTTTGTCAATCGCCATCATCTATCTTCTTGAAATTCGTTCATCTTTTGACTTTCCTCAATTCTCCTTATACTCAGACTTTTCTCTTAGTTTCCCTCACTGTAACACCCTGCGTACTAGTGGCATTCTCGCCTTGATTTAGGTGAAATGATTAAATAAATTTAAATGCAACGTCAATCACCATTTTCTGTTTTCCAGATTCCCGGTTATCTTTTGTTTTTTCCTCAATCCTCTTTCACCCCCTGTATCTCCCTGCGTTCCAGTGATATTTGCACTTGACTTGGTGTAAAATGATTCATATAAAAATCCGTCTGATATATTTGTTTTAGTATATTTTTATGCGGTGGTAAGCCTATTTCCTTTTTCAAATTTCCCTTGACATTTCATCTTCAATCATAATCTTTTGAAACTCTCAGTGTTGAGAATATTATATTTTCTTTTGTATTTTTCTACAGAGTCTTGCATTTTGCATATACTCTACACAATCATTCTGTATAACTTTATGAATGACCATCAGCCTTCTAATACTTTGAAACAATGTCTGTGTTTTTTCTTATATTCTGTTTAGGAATGATTCAAAAGATGTGAAAATACCTCTAAGAATTACGCTTTGATTACTAATAAATAATTCGTGCTTTTAAATTTTCCTTGTTCTCCTGAAATATACATACTTTCCTTTGCTTTCATTTTTTCTGCTTTATTCCATCAGTTCCAAGAAATCTCTTGATTTCTGTACGCACAATACTCTGACAACATTAGTGTTCAGCAGTTGCTGATATACACGTTTCTTTTATTTCACGGTTTAAACATCCCGTAAATTTTTTTATATGTTTATGCTTTGAGAATAATATGAAGAAATTATATAAAAAAAAACTATTTGTGCCCAAAATTATTTTGCTTCGCCTTACAGCCACGTTATGTTGAAACATCTGTTCCCATACGATCACCGAAGTAAAACAACATCAAGTCCGGTCATTACTTAAATATAGGTGATCACTTGAGAGTACCAGGTGCTGTAAGTTTTTATGTGCAAGTGGTGTTATGGATAATGGCTCGGAATTTTAAATAAGAGAGTCGAAATCCAATTCCGACTGCGCGCAAATATCTTTGGAAAATGTATGATTCCACCGCTTCTCTCCTTCAGCTATGAGATAATTGGCAAAACTTGTAATACTAAACCATTATTATCTAAAAACAAAATCTTAGAATTAAAATATATTTCTAATTTTAAATGACCTACAAAGGGTTGATAAGCCGTCAAAATTGTATCAATGTTGCTGCTAAATCCCAGGCAGAAAAATTCTCCGAAGACAAAATAGTCAACTTATGAATGTTTTAACTATTCATTTTTTATTAAATTAATCAATGTATATTTAATGATCTTTTTAAGAAAGTTTGTTCCTAATAGAAAGTTTTAAAAAATTAATGTTTGAAACAAGTTTATAAATAATTAGATTGCTGACAAGAATTGAATAATTCTCTTAAGATTCGATTTTAGGTACAAAATAATGCAAATAACAATAGAAATATTAACAAGGCAAATCGAATTTCTTTGTTAAATAAAATAAGAATTCCATAGAAGATTTTATTGTTTATCAAAATTTTCTAAATATTGATTGAAGAAAAGAAGACATTAATATATTATTATTTCGCACAGAGAAATGACATTAAGCTAGTCATCATTAAAAACAACAAACAGTTTTTTTATATAAATCCCAAAATCAATTAAAAATAAATTCTCGAAGTATACTAATAATATAGACTCACCACCTGATGATTTTTGGAGAAATTGTCAATAAAAAAATTTAGTCTAATAAAACACACCTACATGAAGATAAAAAGTTTAATAGAACGAGACTGTTTTACAGAAACATAATAGATATTTAAAATTAATTAAATAAAGGTAAAATGGTTCGGTGCTTGTCAGATTTGAAGTGTCTTTCTTGGAGCCTAATACACATATCATAATATGTGTTTTGCTTTTTTAAAGCACTAACAAAGTCCTCTTTCAGTACTGTCATCATCGCCTTCTTTTGAGAAAAACCACAAGTGATAGGGACCAAATTTGAAATAAAAGAAAAGGAGCTGTTTACATATGTAATACTACGTGTATCCAAAAAAGACTAACACTACACGAAACATGTAAAATAGTATCAGTTATGAATGCGTAGCACACTGGGTTGCTCAGTGCTGTTTCACTGAGTAACCTTATGGGTGAGTATCAGCTTACACATTAACAATAACTTCCCCTGGATTATTTCCCCCGAGTTATGTCATGAGCAAATCTGTGCTTTCCAAAATATTCCAAATGATTGAACACTTTCAGAATAAAATTCAGAAATTATTTTTTTTTTAAATTAAATGTCATCGTTAACGTTAACATATAATGTTACTAATGTACCCTTTGGGGTTTTTTTAAGCAATAAACTAATTAATGTTAATTTTTTAAAGTTATAATCCCATATTCCAGCCGATTCGCTCTTCGGGCTTAATAACCATATGATATATCCTGAAATAAAGCAACTTAATTATTTTAAACATTTTGTAAAATGATGTCCACAATTTTTCCCTAGATTTCAACTTTTCTTGTAAGTGCTAATTTCTGGTATAGTTATTAATATTTTCGTATATTTTAAAACTATTCATCACTCTTCTTACAGGCGTAGCTATGAAATGTTTCAAGTTTTAAATAATAACGGCTTTCTCGCTATGCATATTGCGACTGACCTCGAGAGGTTCTTGTCTACTGTTCTACCTCTTTTTCACATTTCGTAAAAAGAGTTTAAATCTTTACGGAAAATTTGGGGTTAAGAATGAAAAAATGAAAAGCGTGAAACAAAATGAAATCTTGAATAACATTTGATATTACCGTATATAATATATTCATAATGACGACTTAATAATTATATCAACCGAAACGTTGTAGCAATACAAAAAATAAATACAGCATCCGAAACATATATATATATATGTATAAGGCTCATTAGGAAGATGCTGGAATTGTTTTCCGAATTATCAATGAATTTGATGAATTTATAACGCAAAATGAAAAGTGTAAGGCTACAATGAATATATCTTAATTAAGAAGAAAAATTCGTTGGTAAATTTAAATATTTAAAATGACTAATGTACCATGAATATCACCATTTTTATTTATTTTATTCTTTATAATTGGCGCATGGCCGAGGGGTTAGTACGTTAGCTTTCGGAAAGAATTCAAATCTTGAATCTCACCGTAGTTGATTTGTCAGGAAGGTGATTTCTTGATGGGCTCGGAGAGGAGTGGGGTTGATCCCAGTGTGCGCACTTTTGGAAACTGCCTGAAATCTATATCAAGGCTTTTTAAGCTTTTTAAGTGAAATTGAGTAGACGGGATTCCACACTTAGTAGCCGTCGATTATAGCGCGAGCAAGATATTGTCACCGAGTGTTTGATCGTCCAGGCCTTATTCCGATTGTTGTTCATGCTCGATAACGCGGTCTCTCCCTGTGGGGTTGAAAAAAATACTAATGTTCCTTAGAAAGCGTCTGCAACGGAGATTAGCTAGTCACCCTAGCCGATAGTCATCCTTTGATATGAGTGGCCAGTCACACAAGAAAATAACTTAACCATAGAAATTCATTAAGATTATTAGTTTCCCGTTTACATTTTTATCAAAATATGACGAAACGGTTAAGTTTAATATGTAAAAAAAATAATGGCTGCGTTGATTTATTCTCCTACAAACTCCCTCTTAGTCTTCTTTTATTCTATCTCTAGCTAAAGAAGTTCTATTTATCAAAATTTATACATCCCAAACGATTTTTTAAAAGTAATGAGTAGATAGGTTTTCCTATCGTCTGGTTCACACGCCTCCCCAATTTTCTGCGCAAGGGTAGATGTTTATTCTTGGTTTCCTGCTTAGGATTGGGTTTCCGGTTCCTTCTAAAAGTCTACTTCATCTCTATATCTCTAACGTTTGCTCTTTCCTTCGTTAATTTACCGCCGCACAGTAACCAGCTAGCTTGAGTGGCTCTTGGGCCTTCTATTGGATGAACATCACTAATATAAACACATTGTCATTCTTCAACCATCAAATATTTTGCTCTTCGCGTATATAATACTTTAAAATACTCTCTCTCAGCTGTGCGCCGATAGCTTAGAGGTAGAATTTCTGACTGATGCCAAATCAATCGAGTTTCGACCCCTGCTTGAAAGCAATGGGATGCCTAGCTACATTGATGAGCTTTGATATAAGAAAACAGTGTTGCATGTGGATTACATATACGTATATATATATATATATATATATATATAAGAGTGACAGAGAGCGAAATGGATAGATAGAGAGATACGAACAGACTGGAATATATAGAGTTAAATGGTTAAATGAAGAAACGGTAGTGTAATAGATAGCTTATTTGATTAAATACTCTTGAGAAATCAATAAATCTAACTCTTTTCTCCGCTCATCTATGGGTAAACAGCAGGACAGAGATGCTCATAAAGCTTTGGGTGACAACCGGTCTTTGAGAAAGACAACTCTGAATTGAAACCTCCAATCTATGCGTAAAAATTAATTCAAATTTCCTGTGTGAAACTGCGCGGTATGTATGAATTGTTTCTTAAATCTGTATTTTTTTTTTCCTTTTTTTTTCTCACTTTTTGGCGTTCAGGCTACATTTGGAAAAAAAAAATTGTTTTTTTTATTTATTTATTTATTTATTCTGTTATGCGAAGCTATCCTGACCAAGGTATCAGCAGCCACTTGTTACCCCTCCCCTGTGAAATCTCTATGGTCTGTTCTTCAAATTCAAATTTACCAAGCAGCTTAACTCGATGTTAATTTTTGGGAAAAGCAAGAGTTGAAGATAGTGGAACTTTCTTAATTCAAATTTCCTGTGTGAAACTGCGCGGTATGTATGAATTGTTTCTTAAATCTGTATTTTTTTTCATTTTTTTCTCACTTTTTGGCGTTCATGCTTCATTTGTACTTTAACTAAGTTAAAACTTAGTTAACTCTTCACCCTTGGAATTTTTTTTTAAAATACGAGTAGATAGATCACACTATCTCCCGGTCCATACTCCTCCCATGTCTATTGAACTGGAGTAGATGCTTGCCCCTTGTTTCCTGTTTAGGATGTGGTTTCCGGCTTTCTCTACTCTCTCTTCATTCCTTGGTATTGGTGCTTCCGTGAGTTTCCTGCGATCTGGCCGGTTGGTGGCAACGGCTCATCACTGTGAGGGTACCGGGTTGGCAGTTTCCTGGTTGCTGCTTCCGACTGGTAATTAGGAGCCCTAAGTCTTGCATAGCGTCATGAGCGGCTGCTCTGGTCAACAGTTATATAATATCGGGGTTCTTGTAGTGCCATGTCGCGCATGGATAGGTGTCCCTGCAAGCGCTTTCGGTGGGCAACTCCGAGGCCACACCTTGTTGCAGCCCTAGCCAGTTTCCCTCCCAGCACAGATCGTGGATAATGACCGCCTGTATCCTCTACCCTAGGTCCCTTTCTATAAACAAATCATGACGAAACAAATCAGAAACGACCCTAAACCAGTTAAATTCAAACCACCTAAACCCATTAACCTTTCTTTCACTAACATCCGGGGCTTTCGTACTAACTTTCCTAGTGTAGAAGCGTTCCTGCATGAAAAGTCCCCTGACATGCTTGCGCTCTGCGAAACTAACCTCAACTCAGCTATTCCCTCCTCTGACCTCTCCATCCCTGGTTATCTTCCCCTCTTAAGGAAGGATTCGACTGTCCACATGCATGGGCTGGGTATCTACGTCAGCGAACACCTCCCCATAGCTTGGGTGACTTCACTCGAATCTACTGACCACCAATACATATATCTCCACCTGTCTCTCCTCAGTTCGGTTAGTTACCTATTCTTTCTTTACCGTTCTCCATCCTCTCCTGACTGCTCCCTACTAGATAGCATTGCTGACGACATAGATAAGGCTATTTCCTATCACCCATTCGCCCACATATTTGTATTTGGAGACCTCAAAGCCCATCACTCTGAGTGGCTTGAAAACGCCGTTACTGATCCAGCGGGCATTCACGCCATGAACTTTGCTATTTCCCAATCCCGTACACAAGTGGTGGAATTCCCCACTCGCTTCCCAAGCACTCCCTCGGGTCATTCTTCACTACATGATATATGTTTCACCTCTGCGCCTGACGACTGTCAAGTCTTGCAGCTTTGCCCTCTCGGCAACTCCGACCACGCTGTAGTCTCTGTCAGTGTTTCTTTCCAATCTCACTCCCCCCAGGAGCCCCCTACCTGTAGGACCTCCTACCTCTACCAAAAAGTTGACTGGGATGTCTTTCGCGATTTCCTCTGCGACGTCCCTTGGGGAAAAGTGTTCAACCTATCAGTTGATGACTTTGCCTCTGAGGTCTCGTCATGGGTGAAAGCTGGCATAGATGCCTTCATACCCACCAGGAAGTATTGCTTAAAACCTCATTCCTCTCCGTGGTTCTCTCCGGCCTGCTCAGCCGCCATTGCCCACAGGAACCATTACTTCCGTCTATTCCGGAGACAGTCAACTGATCACAATTAGCGCCTGTTCACATCTGCTCGCAATGAGTGCAAGAGAACCCTAAATGACGCCAAACGATTGTTTGCTGAGTGAATGCGACAGCGCATAGCTGACCGCAAGTTCGGCTCCAAGGACTATTGGAGGATTTGCAAACGTGTGCTCAACCATAGGAAATCCTCAATACCTCCTTTAATCCATGAATTTGAGGTTCTCACGTCATCTGCGGACAAAGCTGAGTGCTTTGCCCGCAGATTCTCATCCAACTCCACATTTGACTCGTCCAGAGTACACCCACCCGACTTCCCTAGTAAAACTGAGGCCAAACTGCACGACATATATATTACCCCGACAGTAGTATCCCGAATAATTTCAAAAACTCGACCCCCATAAGGCGAGTGGAGATGATGGAATCCCGGTGATAGTCCTTAAGAGGTGTGCTCCTGAACTTTCCTCTGTCCTCTCTAAACTGTTTAACTACTGCCTTTCTGCTTCCTGCTTTCCTACAGGCTTGAAGTTCTCTTCTTGTATTTAAGAATTGTGGTGAACCCTCGGACACATCCAACTATCGCCCTATCATTCTTCTACCGATATTCGGGAAAGTATTTGAGGCCATAATCAATGCTGAAATAGTTCATCATCTCACTGCCCACAAAATCTTCTCTGACAGGCAATATGGTTTCAAACTACGAATTACGGTATTACCGGTCGCCTGCTTGACCTAATCCAATCTTTTTTAAATAACCGCAAAATGAAGGTCGTTTTGAATGGGCCTGCCTCTTCATCCTACAGCACGAATGCTGGTGTCCCACAGGGCTTTATCCTGGGGCCGATGCTCTTCCTTATTTTCATCAACGACCTCCCAGATGAGATCAAGTCCCAAGTAAGCATCTACGCAGATGACACTACAATATACTCCCGCACCAGTAAGAAACCTGTCGTGGCGGACAGACATAATCTCGCTGCTGACTTGAACGGGATCTACACTCTGTGGTGAACTGGGGCAAGTTTAAGACCAAGCTCTTTTCTGTCAACCATTATAAGCAACCTCTCCTGCCTCCCATAAGCATGGACCAAGCGATTCTCCTGGAGAGCAATACACTACGCCTCCTCGGACTTACCCTGTCCTCAGACCTCAAATGAAACCACTATATTGAATCTATAGCAAAATCTACTGCTAAGATGGTTGGTCACTATGTCGATCCAGGATGTTTTTTCCGCCTGAATCCATCCTTCATATATGCAAGTCAACCATCCGTCCGTGCATGGAGTACTGCTGCCATTTATGGTTAGGCGCCCCTGCCGTTCTCCTCAGTGTTCTCGACAGGCTCCAAAGGAGAGTCTGTAATGTGATAGGTACTGATCTGGCGGCTCGACTGCAGCCACTTCCCCACCGTCGAAATGTGGCCTCCCTTTGTCTGTTCTATAAATACTTTCATGGTTTCTGCTCGAAAGAACTTAAGTCACTGGTGCCTCCTCAACAGGTGTTTACTCGTGCAACCAGACTGTCAACTGGGTCCCACCCATTCACAGTCAGGTTAGCCAAATGCAGAGGACAATTCTACTCCTGCAGCTTCTTCTCTCGCACTTCCTGCCTGTGGAACTCGCTCCCATATTCTTGCTTTCCTGATGGCTACAACCTCCAGAAATTTAAATGCAAAGTCAATACTCACCTACTAACCACTCTAGCTCTCTCCCCACCCCCGTATAACCTTCCCTTTCTCTCCACCTATGTATCTGTCATCGCACCTGCTTTCTCAGCTTTCTATTGCTCCTTTCTAACTAGTTTGTACTCGTCACTCTTTTCTAATTAATCTTTTTACAGTTATGTAGCCCCCTGCACATCAGTGGCATTTCTGCCTTGCTCGGGGTGAAATGATTTAAAAAAATGTAGTGTATTGTAATAACTTGGGCCGATTTTAAATGTGAATTAAGTTTAAGCTTCTTAGAATTAATTTTTTCAATTTCCTTCAGATTTAACAACTTCAGTATTTGCCAATTTCAAACATAGAAAGATTAACAATCAAGCAGCGTAGTAAATTTATTGAAATCTATTACGAAAATATACGTTCAAACAGAAATGCATTTGGTTTTATTAAGTGAGAAGTTCCGAGGTCGCATCACTCTCGAAACATTGATCTGTCTTAATAGAACACCCTATAGAAGGGCAGACCGGTTTCCTAGAATTTTATAGTCTAAAAGAAGGACAACTAAATAAAAAGAAATAACATGGAGCGGAGCACATACTATGCAGATAGTGAAAGGATTGGAGAGTTTACAATGACTCTATGATCCCAACAGTTGTTGTGTGTGTGTGTGTGTGTATTCGTGTGTGTATGTGTGTTCGTGTATATACGCGGGTGTGTGTATGTGTGTGTGTGTGCGTGTCTGAGCAGTTGATATATATATATATATATATATATATATATATATATATATATATATCAGATGTCTAACCGAACATTATATATATATATATATATATATATATATATAATCATCAGCAGACAGATCTGTTTCGCTATATATATATATATATTAAAATGCGGTCACGGAAAGTTGGAAATATACTAGCACACACACACACACACAAACACACACAAACACACACACACAAACACACACACACACACATATATATAAGTTGAATTTATGAATTAAAATCCGAAAAGATGACAGAATAATTAAAGAAAGGATATTTTCCTACTTGTTCTTTACTTATATATATATATATATATATATGTATAATTTAATTTAAAACAGTGCTCAATATAAAAATAGATCAATTAATATTTGTTATTAATTATACTTTAAAACATGTATGAACTAAAATCTACAACAAAATTGTTTTGTTTCGACATTGAAAGAACATTTCCTCATCAAGTAGTTAATAATGATGGTAATAAACGTTTTATTGAAAAGAAAATTTTGATTAGATAAAACACCACTTCCTTTTATTTTTGGAAATCTTTTTGTGTATATATATATATATATATATATATATATATATATATATTCCTTTTTTGTTTATTTTATAGAATCAGTAACTTTTTTTCTCTTCACTTGTTCATTCTTGCTTCATTTCTCCTTCATTTTCTCAATTAATTCCTCTCTAATATTGTTATTTATGTTTCTCGCCCCAAAAGTGTTGTTGATAAACCATTGTTTCATGTTATTGGACACTCGTTTCTTTGGCTGTACATCCGAATTAACGGTTCCTACACTTTCCTTTTTGGCCACTTCCCTTTTTCTTTCTTCTTATAAATTAGATTTGTATGTATAATTTTTATATATATTATTTTCATTGTTATTATTAGTATTTATTTTTATTATTGTTCTCTACAAATGTGTCTTTATCATGACTTCTGTAATTATATTAACCTCTCACGTCTCACATTTCCGTCTTGAAACCCAACGTACGTCCGCGCAAATGGAATCTAGCGCTAAGCTGGAGAGTCGCACACACATACACAACATGAACGCTGTTCGGCTATGGAGCTTCGACGGAAGAACTATTTTCTTTTTGTAGCAGCCGTCAGAGTAACGAAGCAACACCGCAGCAATAGAGATAGAACCCTAAGCCACATGAAACACATAGATAAGCGTATGAAACGAAGCGAATATCTAATTTTGATTCAGCGTGAAGTCTAGGACGAGCGTGACGGCATCGGAAAGAGTGAATTTAATACACTGACGTCTTGCCGACTTCTTTCAAACTATTTTCCTACAAACAACTAATAGCCTTATATAATGTTAACAGAAAAAATGTTCGTTTGATTGCGCCACTGGCTGTTGATATATTTAAATATACAGAGATTTGCCTCACTGTCGATCAGTTTGTCGATCAAAAAGTTTTTTTTTCCTTGATTTAATAAGGTTCCTTCTTCTATTTTCTGTTAATTAATTCTGAACACTTCTTTAGTTTCTGTTAATTATTTCTGAACACTCATTTTGAAAACTGTCTCCACTTTTAAATTCACAAGTTATCTTCTTCTATTTCTGCTAATTACTTCTGTACACTTATTTAAAAACTGATCCTACAAGAATTAACGATAATACACGCACACACACACACACACACACACATATACATATATATATATATATATAGAGAGAGAGAGAGAGAGAAAATGACAGATAGATAAAGATTCTTTTCAAATTTCTATATCATCAACATTATTATTATTATTACTGTTATTACTTAACGCATTTGCATATTCATTTGACATACCTACGAATTAACAATGCAGGCTACGTGACACCTAACCCGTTCACATTGTCAGCACTTTTTCAAACCCACCTAAATCCACCAGCGAGATCCCAGCTATCCATGGGATGAACAGTCTAAAATGCTTCTCTCATTCTTTATTAATCTAATCGTCTTTTTTTTAGAGGAAGTTAAGAACAGTTCGAATGCGTCAAACACTACGAGTTCTTCACTAATAATTGTCTTTTTATTTCTCTCGTAAGTTATCGCATACATTTGAATGTCTATCGCAAATATCTTGTAGGTGTCTGTTATTGGGGGCAGAGAGGCAACAAGTCGACGCAGTGCTCCGGGATTTTGCCGTAGTGCTCTCGCAGACAAAAACAGTTGCGTTTTCAATAAGCACAATTACTGTGGTAGTTGTAGTAGTAATACTTGCAGTACTAGTACTAGTAATAGTCCACTGAATGTGTCTGTGTGAATCAAGTGACAGCATATATCATAGATTTGACAGATTATTTGAGACTTGATTTTATTTTCATTTCCACTCTTTTTCCAAAATAATTCTCTCCTATTTTCTTTTTTGATTCATCTCTAGAAAAACTTACAAATGAGCAAAACTTCTTTTTGACGTTCGATTTAATTTATATTGATATCAACAGGAATAGAATGGACTGCAAAAAGTCATACAGTAAGGAAAATCAAAATGTGCACAAAAAAGTATTGTATTGATTATATCAATAATAAACGTCTCAATAATTAACATATCAGTCCCACACTTGAACAAGTGTTTGCCCCCACCCACCATTCACATTCTGTTTTTTACTTACAAACCATTTTCTATTATTTATTAAAAATAAAAATTATGATAAATGCATTACAATAAGATTATGAAAATAAAAATGCTAAAAATGATATGAGTAAATGAAGTGAATTTAGTGAATGAAAGGATTCTAGTATTAAATAAAGCCTGGACCGCTATTATAATATTGGCATAATATTTACTGTATACCTACTTTTGCAGTCACCGATATATTGTTATTAAATTATATATCAGTGCAAAAACTATTTTATCCATGTCGTTTGTCTTTAATGTTGTTTTCGAAACTTTCTTCCCCTTTTTCAAATATAAAAGATAGATTTATTTTCGATTTTATAAACGCACAAAATATTATTTTGAAAACATTTTTCTTGGAATTTCTTCGATATTTTCTTCATTCATTCTTTAATGTTTGTCTTTATTTCTTAAATTCTTTTATTCCAGTTTTCTTTACTCTTTTTCTTTTCCCACACTTTCTTTTTCTTTTTATGACTCTTCCGTTTTCTTCAATTTCTTTATTCTCTTTGAGGAAAAGTTCTTCATAAATTCAAACTTTTTTCTTTCTTTCTCAATTTCTCTTCTTTTTTTCATTTCTTCTTTCTTTATTTCCTTTCCATGTTTTTATTTCTTTATTTCATTTCCTCTTACTTTGTCATTCCTTCTTCGGATTTATATATAAAAAAAAAGTCTGGCACATGTTTTCTTCCTTTCTTTTCAACACCCCCAGAATGATCTTACACTCATTTATCTCTCAGTCTGTCTGTCGTTATATCTCCATTTGCTAAGTCCTTTATGAGTGTCTAAAAACCAGCTATTCCTTTTTTTTCTTCTTAATCTCACATTGCCTCGGATGAAGGCCCAACTACAACGTTGACGTTCTGTTATTTGTGTTCGCCTGGCCTTCTTTATTGTCTCTCGTGCAGTCGCGCCCACGACTGTACGAGATCTCCGCTGCCCAGCGCAGCGCTACTTTGTACCAGGCCAATTCGCGTGTGTCTGCAAACGCGTGTGTACGCCTGCACGCTCGTATACAGCTGCAGCATTCTATCTACCAGAGCAATAACGCATATTAAGTAATCTTTTATTTCAAACATGCGATAATCGATTGATAAACACCAGAAAACATGCATATAGATATAGACTTATATCTACTTACAAGCATATGCGTATTTTACAGAGAAAGTAATATTATCTCTGAAACAGAGAACCGCCATTAGTGGGTTCCCGCTAACCATGCTTTCGCTCTCCCTCTGTCCCTCTCTGTACACTGTCTATTGATTCGTTTTACACTCTGTTTCTCTTCCTTCTCTCTCATCAAGATCTGCTTTTTACTTATTTAATCAATAACCCCCCTCTATAACTATTGCTTACAGCTCTCTTTGCCTTTTGCTCCAACCAACGTTCTGTTTGACTGATTGTGTTTCTTCTTCTTTATTCTTTCATACAAACTCAACTTCTCTTGCTCTCTCTCTCTCTCACTCTTTCTCTCCCTCTCTAAAAATATATAATCTACAAACCCTCATCATCCACTCTATTTACACCTATAACTGTCTATATCTATATATTTATACAGTAGATAGATAGATATTTATATCTTACTGTGCGCGTATGTGTGTGCGTGTGTATACATACATGTATCTATTCTGAACAAAATAATAATAATAATAATATTAATAATAATAATAATAACAATAATAATAATGATACTTTCTATGGAGTCCGATATGTGTTGTCCTTTTCTAACGCTTATATTGTGAACTGTTTCTCTATCATACGTCCTCGTGTTCAAACGGACCATTTCCATTCCCGAATATACAACAATGTTATAAAGTAATTTAACTCTTTCTAATTGATTTACCTATATTTTAATGATCGACTTTTGTATTTCCCCAATGAATTCTTAACGAATTCCTTTCAACTTGTGGCCCGTCAAACACGTACACCCACCCAAGGTTTGTGTTTGTCAAGGTTCGCATTCACTCTTTTGTCGTCTAGAAACCATGCTGTACTTTGGAGGGCTCGACACCTTGCAACTGGATACACGGACAATATGAGGACATGCAGGGTCAGTACCACTCCCAGGATGGAGCTGACCATATTCTTCATGGCGTTATTTGCTGGACTATTATGGTCAGCTGCGACCGCCAACAGGAAGGAACCAGACGATATTGTCATCACCGTAGGT